>BSBM01001282.1:1418750-2100000 GCA_027924585.1 Larix kaempferi
GTTGATTTGGAGGTCAAAACAGTAAAACTAGTCAAAGGTTGAAATTGGGGAAAAAGTGGAAAAATTGGCATTTTAATAAAATTTTGAAAAAGGGTCATTACATTAACCAAGTTTAAAAGCTTGATTTATCAATTGAAAATATATGAGATAGTGAAAGAAGACAAACAACTCATTCTTTCCATTCTCTCTAAGTTGGGGCCAAACTTCTCAGTTTTTGTCTCCACATTTCAGTTAGCTAAGATGTCCATTCCAAAATGGAAGTTTCCCTCACTTGATGACTTCATCCAATCTCTTACTCAATAGGAGGAGCATTTAATCTCCATGGGAATGATCAAACCAAATTTGGATTCGGCCCTTACAGCTGTTGAGGCCAAAAGAGTGAATGCAAAGGGCAAGCAAAATATTTCTGAAAAGAGATCGAATGATACAAAGCCAAAAGATGTTCCATATCAGTCAGATGGGTTTTTGAACCCAAAGAAGAACAAGCAATCTTAGAAAGAGAGATCCAAGTGCACATATTTTCATCAAGGATTTCATCCTTAGAGTTCTTGTATGAAGAAGACCATAGAATTGATGGCTCAGTTACTTGAGAAGAACAATCTTCATGTACCTGCATGTGCAAGGAAGAAAGATACTGATATTGAACCATCTAGATCTGAGGACAACGAGAGATGTCATGCCCTTATGGAAAGAGCATCAACATATTCTTCATTCATTATAGATTCAGGAGAAACAAGACACGTGTCTTACTCCAAATATCTCTTCTCCAACTTCGAAAGCTTAGTTGGCCCTTCCATCATGATGGACAATGATTCTGTAGTCTCCTCTCAGGGGATTGGTAGAATCTATATTGATCGTGGCTACTTTTTTTATGTGATTTATGTTCCTTCTCTCACCGCAAATATACTTTTGGTGTATCAAATAACTCATATTGGAGATCCCAAAAGAGTGATCTTTTCTCCAAATGAAGTTGAGATACAACACATGGTTTCAGGGAAAATCATAGCAAAAGGAGTTACAAATCATAAGACAAAACTCTATGAGTTTTCACACTTCTTACCTCTCTCAAAGGAGTCTGCTCTTCACTCTCATGCAAATGAAGAGAGCAGGCTATCTCATCTCAACTACAAGCAAGCTCAAAATGTGGTTTAAGGTCTTCCAAATGGAAAATATTTACCAATGAAGATTGGGAAAAAGAGGACTCTTGAAGAAGTGTGAATGCTAGATCCAGATCCACAAGAACCTGAAGATCTAGCACCTATTGGTTCAACTCCTATGGAAAAATGGGACACCACTACTGCATCCTCCATTGATCTTAATGAAGATCCATCATCATCTTGTTCTAGTTCCTTTGATGGTGATCTCACCTATGTTTGTTCAAAAGAGACATCAAATAACTACATGCACATTCTGGATAAGTTTCATGACATTCACATTTTTGCATTTGTTCCTCCTTTGGGTGAGGATGAGAAAGAGATCACAGCTTCTTCACATGATATTTTAGATTCAAAGTTTGGATGTTATGATGAGACAATTGTACTTACTTCTTCACATGAGATTTCAGATTTAGAGTTTGGATGTGATGATGATCTAGTTGTACTTGCTTCTTCACATGAGATTTCAGATTCGGAGTTTGGATGTGATGATGAGACAGTTTCACTTGCTTATTCACATGAGATTTCAGATTCAGAGTTTGAAAGTGATGATGAGAAAGAGATAGAAGCTTCTTCACATGAGACTTCAGATTCAGAATCTGAATATGGTGATGATGACGAGGGAATGCTATATCCAGATCCACAAGAACCTGAATATCTAGCAATTGATGATGAAGATGAGAGAATGGGATATCCAGATCCACAAGAACCTGAAGATCTCTCACCTGATGATCCTCCTCTTCCTTGATGGGAAACCATTACACTTTGATCTGCCGGTGATTTGGTTGGTGATTGTTGGGCCTCAGAAATGTCCCATTTTCATCCACTTTACCTTTCACTATTCTTCACATTTCATCGTCCCATTAACCTTTCATCATACCATTTCCATACATATACTTGGGTTTCATCTTATTATTTTCCACTTTATTCATTTTAGTATTATAAGTGAATTTATTATTAAATATTGGAAAATAACATGTTTTTCACTAATATCTCAAATATGGATGAGCTTTGTAATGTGTAGGAATATGGAAGGATCAATTCAAAGAAAGACTCCTCGAATATCTCCTCCACTTCATGGAGATAGTTATTCAAAGAATATTCCAAGGAGAGGATCATGGAGATTTGGTTGGCATATCTTATTTAGGATGTATGAGAAACATGTGGAGAATTTGTGAGAGACATGTGGAGGATTTGAATGGATCATATTTTGTAATAATAGCAAATTAGTTGAGAGTGGTTGAGAGAATAGTGGATCTATCATTATGAGATGGTTATCTCCTTCTCAAAGAAATTCATGTATAAAAGAGAGTGCTCTGTCTTCAATTTGGGGAGAGAGGGATGTAGATTAATCATAGATTAGGAGGAGATTAGTCTCAGATTGTAGAAGCTAGTGTTGACTTTGTAATATGGAGAAGGGGATTCTCAGCTTTTGTTCATAATATTAGTTTTGATGCTTCCATGATTTGCCATTGATTCTTGTGATGTAAATTAAGTTTTCTTTATTGTTAATGTGAGATCACATGTGTTGTCTTGTTGCTCTTCATATGTTGTCTTTCTTTTATGCAATTTACTTTCAGCAGTGTGTTTCATCTTCCAGCATTAGATTAGCAATTGTGTGTTTTAGCTTAAGGGGGAATTAGATTAGCAATTATCCATTAGCAAGGGGGGGTTAGATTAGATTAATTTCACTTCAATCCTGCATATATTTTGCATGTGCTTCGTAAGCCTATGAACCTTGGATTGACAAATGAAATGGTTGGGAAAATACTACAATGGAATTAAACGACAATATTTCTGCCTAACAGTGATCCACATGATAATAGAAGAACCAGATCAAATTTTCAGAATGGAAGGTTTCATCCTTCTCACGTTTTTGATTCATTTCAGATCAATCGATCCTTCTTCGGAAAAGAAGGACACTTACCTCCTTCAGGGGTGAGTGATGATATGCTTCATTAGAATCCTTTAGTCTATTTTAAGGGAGGGATTTCTTCCCGCTAGGTTTTCCCTCTTTCCTCACTTAGTTTATTTAGATTGATTGTACGGGGTGGCCTTTGGTCTTAGTCACTAGGGCCCTATTTTTTCAGATTTCAGTTATTATCTCATAGTATAGCTTGTGGGGGGTGTTGGAATATTCACACCATCATTTTTACATTTTGCATGCCTGCATGCAAATCTACATGTTTCATGCAACTGCATGCATCCAGTCATCACATTGGTGGTCCTCCCAGCACCTAGAGCTCACTTTCAGCTCCCTAGAGCCTGTCTTCATCCCCCATTTGGAGTCCTACCTACCTGATGCGCCCTCTTTGGTTGTTCTGCATGATAAGTGCACCTTTTCTCACCTACCACCAGTTATCTCTGAGTTAGAGTGCCTTATCTCACCTACCAGGAGTTATCATTCAGTTATTGCATTGATTGAGTAGTTCTTCCACTGATTTCTCATGCTGACTTCCTGTAGCTCCTAGCTAGCTTGTTTTGGAGTTCCACTTGACTATTAGACAGCCTCATGTGCCCTCCTTGGAGTCTCCATCCTCTGATTTATGCCTAGATGGTTTTGTTAGACCCAGTTAGACTCACTTGACTGACTATTACCATTTATGAGTGATACTTTTGACTAGATGATGTCTCCATTGTACTCCAAGCTATACTTTGAGCATGATTCGAATGAACTCCTTGGTTAATTTGAATTCTATACACATATTTCATTATTGTATTCATTATTCACTTAGTGCCAGCTCACAGCTGATGTATGATATTGCTATTATCCATTTTCTGTGTTCATGAGTGATTGTTGAGTCCATTGTTCTCTTCTTCTTTGCAACATTCTTGATAGTTTGATTGTGAGTTTGTTACAGTTGTTATATCCCCTGCAGATCACAGTAGGATGGCTTGATCTCGTCGACAACTTCCTTGTCCGTCTCTTTGAGCATTGCGTAGTCTTCCACTTCTTACTTTGTTGGGTGCTCACCTCCTCATGTCTACTCCACTTTATCCATATTATCTTTTAGCTTTGTCATTACTGGCATCACCTCGACCGCCAATTTCTCTACTTTCATCAGCAGCTCATCCAATTGTGTTGTTCTACTTTGTTTCCATGTTCACGCCTTGTTGACACGATGTTGTAACTCCTTCAAATCTGTTTCCTTCTTCATCTACGCAAATAGGGGCATCACCTTAATCGATCCCCTTAGTTCCTCTAACTGCGCCTATGTCTCTCCTAGTTGCACATTGAGCTAGTGCAACTGCTCGTCTTGCACGAGACTTCCGCAAAATTGCGACACTTCTTCTTCAATGCTCTATGTCGCTTTCTCCATTTCTGCAATCTCGATCACAGCCTACTCGATTGCGCTCTTCCTTTCCTCAACTTTCTCTAGTGGTGTGCTCGGCAATGCCCTTGTCTACAAGTCCTCATTCTCTTTCCAGAGATCTACGATGATTGTGCCCAACCTCAATTCTTTTGCTTCTGCAAGCATGTATTTTCCTATTTCTTACGCATCTTCACATGCCATGGAGATGGAATTTTCCAATCTCTTTCTGTCCTCCACTGCTTTCATTCTTTCCGTATTGCCTCCTTTATTCATGGATTCGTTCAACCTTCGCTTCAATGCTTCTTACCTGCCACTTATAATTCACCATTTGATCAAGCATTGATGATTCGCGGTTGTTGATCTCTTCGCTCACCACTATGTGAGTGTGATGCAGCATAAAAATCAGCAGCATGTTTATGCCTAAACTGATGGTATCGATTCCTCGCAACGCCGCATCCAAGTCCTCATTTCCTGTAGTAATCGCACTAGGGAACACTTGTACTATCTGATGCTAAGTGCCAATATCCACCTCGACCCTGTGCACTTCTGATGCACTTGGATCTACTCCTAGATGCAACCTAGTTTCAACGATTGCAGTGCTCAATATCTACAACAGCTGCGACACTTGGTAAAAATATTTTGTTGCATGCTGCATGAATTTTGCATGGTTCTCCTCTGCCATAGCCGTTACATTCTCCAGCAGCTAATTCATTTGTTCATCGGGGAGACCAACAATAGTACTCCCCTTAGTTATCAACATTCGATGCTTTGTTCTGGATTCCTATCATTGAGCCTCTAGCTCTGAATCCATCTGGTATTTGTCGATGCCCCATCATGGATTTTGGTATGTGATTGATCATGCACACCTTCATCCTCCTCATCTGATTCCTTCACTTTTTCTTGTGTCTTTGGCACATCTGTCAGCTTCCCATCCTTAGGGTATGACAGTTGATCTTCGGCAACTGGCGCCTTCCACTCATCCTGCCATTCCTCTACTAGGGCATCCAGTTCCGAATCTCTCAGCTTGTATTTTATCGTGATCCATTGGTTTTTTGGATCTGCATGAGGATGGATAAATATCCCTTGAGGCCCTATAACAAGCCTCACGATCCTCCTATATTTCTTCGCTGCATCCTCCGTCAGTCGCAGAATCTTCACTGCTTCTACGCACAATTCTTCTAAGTAAATGAAAAACTGAATATTATTACCTCTTTGCCTCTCCTTCTTGTTTAATTCCCATAAATGCTGGTATCGTTCCCCTCGGCACACTTTTTCTGTCTTCGTCTGCATACCCTGATATTGTGGTGGCTCCATCCATGCGACCAACGCAATCAATAGTAAAAGCCACGAGTATGTGAAGGGATTAACCTTATCTTGTGTTGCCACCGCATCTTCCATTAGTGACCAGTTTATTTGAACTCTGACCTTGCACTATTCCACCGATGCAATCACCCCTGATGTGCATTGATTGGGGTGATTATTCCTTACAATCTTTATTGCAAGCAATTTTGTCGCGATCCTTACGGCTCGATCATTGATCATGTCGATCAAATATCCTTGGGTTTTTTTCTCCACCCTGTACTTCTCATTCATCTTTGCAGCTACATTGTTTTTGTTATCCTTCCCTTGGAAGTACTGCGATGGGTCTACCCCTCACTTGGGTAACCCAATGATATGCGTAATCAAGTCAACGGTGATCTGGATCTTCATGTCCAGCCATAAATAGCCTCCATGAAATCATACCAACAGCTTCTTTATACATGCGTTTACTTCCATCGATCTCCCAAAATGTGGCATGTGGATTATGGATAGCATCTCTGAATGTTGCAACCCCAACGCCCATTGCATTGGTTCTCTAGTGATGGGGCCTCCAAATTCATGCACTTTGTCGACGAATGTGTTCTGAGTGCACTCCAGATACACCAAGATATCGTGGTCATTGTATTGCAGTTTTTTACGTCACTGCAATAAGTCTCTTGTGGTGCGAACACCCTTCGGTGTCGTTGGCTCATATAAGGTGTAATTGGCATTCTTTCCAAATCTTATCATCAGAGCCCCCTCTTTTCACGATGCCACATACCCTAGTATGTCTACTATTGTCAGACCTTTTTGTCCTCCTCTTGGTTTCCTTTCTTCCTTTGCAGCACCTGATGTGCCCGCTTCTCCTACTGTAGTTGCAGCCCGTGCAGAGCTGCGAGTATCCCACTTCGTCCTTCGGTCGATATCCACTAGTCGGCTCGCATTTCTATTATTTCTAAACATCCGTACTAAGGCAATTTCTGGTTGATTGTGGAGAATTTTTTGTTGGCTTGGAGCATTCCTGTGTACTCGTGTTGGAAATTATGTGTGCCATCGCAACTCTCTGAACTCACTCTTCTCTCGACTCTGTTCTGCAATTTCTTCATCAATTCGCACAATGCACAATGAGTCGAACTATCCATCTATGCATGCATTTATAGCTTTGGTTTCCTACTCCCCATCCATCGAATTGATCTTGGACAATGATTTCCAAAACCTATGTTATCTCCTCGAATAAATTTTCTCAATTTACTTTCATTAAGTGATAGGAAAGTCATTAGAGGAAGCATTAATAAATTTTAAAGAGTCTTTTAGAGGAGATTTGGACTTATAGTTTATAAGAGCTCTTGAGTCAGCTCTTCATTTGTAAAAAATCTCAAAAGACAGATTTCGGTGGCTAAAGAGTATGTTTTAAAATTTCTGTAAATTACCAAAATCACTCACGTTCAGCAGCTAAGACCGCAATTTTGGGGCACCGTAAGCCACCGAAATTGCAAAGCATGCTAAACAATCAACACGTCAAATTAAGGTCTTCAAACGCTGAATTACAAGTGTAGTGATGGCACGTTAGCTTCCAAAACTGATGGGGAACGATCAAATTGCAACCTGGTGATATTTTCATTCAGATCAAATGTTTTCGCTGCCAAATCATTTGAGGAAGATTCTAAATGAATGATAAAATTAAAAGGGATAGAGATCACTCTTCTTTTAAGTTTTGAGGTTGTTCCAAAGGAGATAAAGGTTGAAGAGCCTTTCTATTTTTAGTCAAGATGATGTTCAGCTATCAAAAGAAGAGTTATAGTGCCTTTTCATCACCTTGAAGGTTGTTAAGCTTGTCAAAGATAGCTGCAGCTATCGAAAACATGAAGACTATCAAGATGGAGGCAAGGATATTTGCTGCAAAAATGGCGTTTTTACTGTGCAGAGTCATCATTTCAAAATGATGATTTTGAGCATCTGGAGAATATTTTTGAAAAACACTTGAATTTTGTTTTTCCTAACATGTCAGAGAACAATAACCTCTCTTTGTTTTCCTACAGGTGTCACAGATTTGGAGAATCGAATCTGTCTCTGAGCCCCAATTTTCGGATCCCATAATTTTCCTGTTTGAAACATGTTTTTGAAATACAGATCTCGGGAAAATGAAAACGAATCTCAAGAAACTCAGAGATATTTTTGCTCAAACAAAACCAATATACAATAACCTCTTTCGGTTCATACATAGGTGCCACATATTCAGAGAAATGAATCCATCTATGAGCCCCATTTTTCAGCAGTTTGGCCAAATTAAAAAATGATTTTTCCCTAGTTTATTGAAAACGGTTTTGATCTTCTATCTTTAGTAAATTTGATCCAACTTCTTAGGATCTAAACGTTTTTGTAAAGGCTATAAGGCCTGTGACTTATGTAGAAAAAAGGTTCAATTTTGGAGACTTTTCCATATGTTGTAAGCTCAGACTTCTTATGTTATATCAGTAAAACAAGCTTCTTTCGCCATTAGTTGTTCAGATTTCCATCTTCTGTCTATTCTGTACTTGCATTTGAATGCTATATTCATGATGTTATGTTTATTTACACCTGATGACTGTCATCTTATCATTGTATTCATAAGATTAACTCTGCAAGTATTCTGTGATTATTGTAATATGCCATTCATATATATGCTTTTGTGTATGATTCTGCTGGTATGATAGTTACTTCTCCATACATTCATTTATTTACAAACCCCCTGAGCATTAGTGGTTGAGAGCCTTGTATATCTAAGCACATTTAGATATGTTTTGAGTGAATGAGGATTGATTGAGTCATCCAACTTGATCCACCCTTTTTATATTATTGAGATTTTGGTTAAGTTACCAAGCTCTTTCGACTGCAACCTAGAAAGACTCCTAGAGTGATAACATTTTGGCGTCGTTGTCGAGGAGAGGAAGTTGAAGCTAGTTTCCATAGGAGAACGACATAAGATCCATATTTGATGATAGACAAAGCCTGGACACTCATTTGGTTGTAATCATCTATCTAGCGACTCCATGAAGGATGGATTCAGTGGCGACTCCACAATATTCAGATGTCAAAAGCCTTCGCTGCTCTTTTGGCTCAGAGATTTGCACCTCTCAACTTCTCTTCAGTTCTGGGTTTCCCACATCCAGTACCTGATATATCAAAATGAGGATATTTTTTGCCTATCTTCAAAGAGAGCAAAGAAGACAATCCTGCAGAACACCTCCTCAAGTTTCATGAATGCATGAATCTATTAGATCTGCAGCATGAAGATGTTCATGTATTCATTGTATGGTGATGCACATCAGTGGTATGGTTCTTTACCTCCTTCTAGCATTTCATCATTAAAGGATTTTCACAGAGCATTCACCAAGCATTGCAAAAAGTATTTTTCAGATGAGTTTGCATTTGGTAATTGTTGTGATGAAAATGAATCACATCATAAGGTTGAAGATGTAAATAGAGATAGATCTCTCCCTCATAATATACAGCAGCCCTTCAATGATCTTCAAAATGATACTCTTTCCCATAAACATGAACTAGATATAGATAATAAAGGAGCTGAAAGATCTCTTATTAACAGTCTTTTTTATTTTCTTCAAGCTGAAGAGTTAGTTTCGTTAGTTATGAATCATGAGGATCAGTTTTCTATTGATCAAAAGTTCATTGAAATCAGTAAGGGTAGCTCTCAGTTTCTAGATTTGCAGACCAAGGGAAGCTACAGTTACCATGAGAAACAAGATTTTCAGGAACCATCTAATCTCCAGCTAGAAAATCAAGAGGACTCTCTTTCTCCTTATGTATCTTTTGTTTCAAATTTTGATGGAAACGTCGATAATGATGAGGAAGAAGGTGATATTTTTCCAAATTTGTTTCAAGATCATATTGCTGATAATTCTATGAAAGAATCTTCATCTTTGTTATTAGAATTTGATCCGAATATCCCCATATTTGACAAACATAGTGATGAGGAGGAAGATTTTAAAGTTTATGAGGGTTTGTTGACTAATGAAATCTCATCTAGTTCTACTCTGCATCAAAGAGTTGATCAAAAATGTATGTATGTTATGACTGATGACAGTTGTGGGTCTGCTTTTCAGAATTCTAATGAAGAGCTTTCTAGTTTTGATATATCTGCCAAAGAGGTCATTATTGGAGAGAGTAGTCAACATTTCCTTCATGATACATATTTTAAGACTCATTTTTCACTGGATCATTATCAAGAAAATGATATAGAAGATGAAGAACATATCTTTTCTTCTCTCTTAAACATTGTCAGTTGTAATAAGCCAACACATCATCATGATGAATTCAGATTACAGAGATATGGTGAACGAGAGAAGAAAGGATCGGATCAGCATTTGAGCTTGCATTTTCCTTCGACAGAAGAAGAACAGTCCACATTCAGCATTGATATCAATGAAGGCAATCAACAATAGCATTTCAATCACTTGGAACAACAGTAAGGAGAGGTATTTCTTTGTGACTTTGATGACCCTATTGCTGATTATTTGGAATCCATGAGCAGTATAAATGTCAAAATTTTCTTGTCAGACAAAAGTCGTTTCTGTTATCTTTCCCAACTACATTTCTGCGTGATAGGGATTCCTTTATTTTTGGGGTTAAGATCAAAAATAGTTTTAGTAAATCAGTTTCTGACATGGTTTCATTGGAAACATGAGTTTACTTGATTAAGCATTAGTACAATGGTTAGAGTAGGGTAGCATAGATGAATAAGCTCATTGATAAGCATTTCAAGTTTTCATAATGCGTGAGGCTTGCATTTAGTATTGTGGTTTCAGTTTTGAAATAAAGACTCCATGCCCAATGGATATAAGGCACTATTGGCAGGGGTAGTTCGGTTTCAAATGATGAGTAGGGGTGCAGGATTTGATCAGGTTTTGAAAGCAGCATTTTAGACTCCATAGCCCAATGGATGTAAGGCGTTGCTAGCAAGTTTACAGTTGAACATTTGTGGACAGATTGCAGAGATATGGTGGCAGTATAAATGACTCCATATCCCAATGGAACACTAGAGGATAGGTTTTAATTTTTGTTTTACAAGAAAGGCATTGTATCTGTGGTTCTTGGAACCTCACAGGGAGGTTTCCATCCCCGAGTAGGAGCTAGATGTTATCTCCTCAAATAAATTTTCTCAATTTACTTTCATTCAGTGATAGGAAAGTCATTAGAGGAAGCATTAATAAATTTTAAAGAGTCTTTTAGAAGAGATTTGGACTTATAGTTTATAAGAGCTCTTGAGTTAGCTCTTCATTTGTAAAAAATCTCAAAAGACAAGTTTCAGTGGCTAAGGAGTATGTTTTAAAAGTTCTGTAAGCCACCAAAAGCACTCACTTTCAGCAACTAAGACCGCAATTTTGGGGCGCTGTAAGCCACCGAAATTGCAAAGCATGCCAAACAATCAACACGTCAAATTAAGGTCTTCAAACACCGAAATACAAGTGTAGTGATGGCACGTTAGCTTCCAAAACTAATGGGGAACGATCAAATTGCTACCTAGTGATTAAGATTTGAAGTAATTATGATTTGATATGATTTAACTAAATCTTTCAAACCCTATATCGCTGCCACCATTTCCGGATATGATTTCACCCACATCTTCTGCAATAATTTCACTCACCTAAAACCAGTCATGTGGCCTACTATCTCTTCATTTTCCAAAGCACAGAAGAGTTCAATTGCAGATAGGGAGAGGAGGAGCAATACTCGGAAAAGAGCCCAGTGACATAGCCTATTTGGAATTACACCCTGAGGTGTGTCAAATGTTCAAAGATGTTGGATATTACAGGTATTATGAGAAGCTCTAAGGTTTCCACCAAGGTGTTGCAGAGACTTTTTCCTTATCATTTGATGAAGCCAAAGCTAAAGCTGGAGCAAAAGGCTAAATGAAGACAACAAGAAAGCACATAAGGTCACCAGGTATTTGATGCTTCAAAAGGCAAAAACTATTAATCATACAAGTTTGGAAGACCTTGCTCAAGTTGCAAAGGCCCCAAATGAGCAGCCTTGAAGATTAGGAAGTTGGTAGAAAAAGATTTTTTGTAATGTTGAACTTTGTTTCGAATCAGATCTTTCGGTAGCTTAGATAGGCTTTCACAAGCTGCCCTTAGCCACTGAAAGCAGAGCTTTCGGTGGCTTACAGGTTAGAATTTTGGCTCTCAAGCCACCGAAAGTGCAGAGACAAGCAGAATGATGATATTTTCACTCAGATCAAATGTTTTCACTGCCAAATCATTTGAGGAAGATTCTAATTGAATGATAAAATTAAAAGGGATAGAGATCACTCTTCTTTTAAGTTTTGAGGTTGTTACAAAGGAGATAAAGGTTGAAGAGCCTTTCTATTTTTAGTCAAGATGATGTCCAGTTGTCAAAAGAAGAGTTAAAGTGCCTTGTCATCACCTTGAAGTTTGTTAAGCTTGTCAAAGATAGCTAGAGCTGTCAAAAACATGAAGACTATCAAGTTGGAGGCAAGGATATTTGCTGCAAAAATGGCGTTTTTACTGTGCAGAGTCATCATTTCAAAATGATGATTCTGAGCGTCTGGAGAATATTTTTGCAAAAATATCAGAGGTTTTTGTTCCTAACATATCCGAGAACGATAACCTCTCTCTGTTTTTCTATAGGTTTCACATATTCGGAGAATCGAATACATCTCTAAGCCCCAATTTTCAGATCCCAGAATTTGCCTGTTTGACACATGTTTTTGAAATATAGATCTTGGGAAAATGAAAACGAATCTCAAGAAACTGAGAGAGATTTTTGCTTAAAACAAACCAATATACAATAACCTCTTTCAGTTTATACACAGGTGTCACATATTCGGAGAACTAAATCCATCTCTGATCCCCATATTTCAGCAGTTTGGCCAAATTAAAAAATGATTTTTCCCTAGTTTATTGAAAACGGTTTTGATCTTCTATATTTAGTAAATTCGATCTATCTTCTTAGGATCTGAACGTTTTTGTAAAGGCTATAAGGCCTGTGACTTATGTAGAACAAAGGTTCGATTTTGGAGACTTTTTCATATGTTGTAAGCTCAGACTTCTTATGTTATATCAATAAAACAAGCTTCTTTCGCCATTAGTTGTTCAGATTTCCATCTTCTGTCTATTCTGTACTTGCATTTGAATGCGATATTCATGCTATTATTTTTATTTACGCCTGATGACCATAATCTTATCATTGTATTCATCAGCTTAACTCTGCAAGTATTATGTGATTATTGTAATCTGCCATTCATATATATGCTTTTGTGTATGATTCTGCTGGTATGATAGTTACTTCTCCATACATTCATTTATTTACAAACCCCCTGAGCATTAGTGGTTGAGAGCCGTGTCCATCTGAGCACATTTAGATATGTTTTGAGTGAATGAGGATTGATTGAGTCATCCAACTTGATGCACCCTTTTTATATTATTGATATTTTGGTTAAGTTACCAGGCTCTTTCGACTGCAACCTAGAAAGACTCCTGGAGTGATAACAACGTCCGTTGATTTACCAAATCATGCACACTCATTGGTCATTAAATGTGCCTTCATCCACTTGCGCCGTCATCCGCCGCGTCTTAATTGCTACATTTATTACCCGATTTTACCAGTTCTCACTTCCTCGGATCCAAACCTCGTCGTTGTTTCAAACTTTTTCATCATTCCATCAATAGACATAGTGTTGTCGACAAACTCCTGAACTTCGCAATGTACCTGTTTCATTCATTTCATTTTTTTTTTCATGTCAACTTATTTGCTTTCTCAGTCGATGTAAGTTGGGCTATGCTGATAGGGATTTATCCGGTTCTCATTAACACTAAATTTGTCAAAAATGTTCCATCTAACTTTTGTAACTGAATTTAACCTCCATTAGTAATGAAATTTATTATGTATGGACCAAGACAATGCTTCTAGAGCTTAACTGGGTGCTTCACGAACTTGTTGTCATATAGGAGAACCATTTCTCCATGCTGAAAGTGATTTGCCTTTACGTGGCGATCATTCCATGCTTTATGTCAATCTTTTTTTATTTGTGATGAAGCGATCTTCTTCAAGCTACAATAGTTGCGCCAATATTTCTTCAATGGCTCCGTCGTCGCTCATTCCTGTCGCTGCTGCAATGCGCAGACTAGGGACAATGTACTCCATTGGAATCACCGCTTCTTGTCCATTTACTAATTTGAAAGGGGTCTGGCATGTCATACTTTTGCATGTCATTTTGTAGGCCCATAATACCATAGGAATATTTAAGTCCCAGTCATCATGGTTTGTATTACACACCTTAGTGAGCGCATGCTCCAATATCTTGTTCAGTGCTTCAATTGCGCCATTCTCCTGTGGGTGATATGGGGTACTCCTTCGATGCTGAATTTGAAATTCCTCAGTCATGGATCTAATGGTTTGATTGATAAAATGTGTGCCTTTATCGCTCATCAATATCTTTGGACACCCAAATCTGGTGACCACGTTGTCGAAGAGAAACCTTGCTGCTGACGGAGTTGTGCAATCCTTCACCGGTGATGCTTCATCCCATCTTGTCAAGTAATCGGTCGCAGTAATTATGTACCTCAAACTTGTTCTTTTTCATAATGGGTTAATCGGTCCCACGAAGTCTGCTTCCCATTTGTCGAAGGATTGTAGTTTCAACTGAGGCACTAGTGGCATCTCATCCCTTCACAATTTTTTCCCTGTCCTTTGACATACATCGCAGCTCTTAGCATAATCTGTTACATAACCATTCACTTTTGGCCACCATAATCTAGCCCTAAGTATCTTCCTGGCGGTTGTGCACCCTCCATAATGAGCTCCTCCAATCCCATTGTGAGCTTCCGCCAAACCTCTTTCTTGTTCATGCGGAAGGATGCATCGACGAAGAACTTCATCTGGCCCCATCTTGTATAGTTGTCCTGGGATTAGTTGAAAATCAACGGCCCTAATGACTAACTGCTTCTTCTAACTGGTGGTGAACTCCTCAAGTGATCTTCCTGTAGGCAAGAACTATATAATCTATTCGTAATGGTCATCAACCATTCCAATCCTAAATAGTTGTGCATTGAGAAACCCTTCATCAATGCTCCTTGGTTCTTCTCCTGATTCAATCCTCGACAGATGATCAGGTCCTGCATTCAGTCGTCCAGGCTTCACAATTATTTCAAAATAAAATTCCTGAAATAGCAGCAACCATTAACAGATCTTCCCCCCCAACACAGGCTTATTGACTAAGTAATTTAATGTTGAGTGGTCAGTAAACATTTTGAAGTGTCCTCCAAGCAGATAATGTCGGAATTTATGCAGTGCATATACCATCGCCATGCCTTCTCTTTCTGTCATCATATAATTCTTCTCTGTAGTGGACAACTTCCTGCTTGCGAATGCGATCGGATGGTCAATCGACCCTTCTCCTGGCTAGGCCAATATTACCCCCAACTCTACTGATGAAGCATCTACATGGACATGCAATTCTTTCTTCCATTCAGGGAAGACTAATATCGATGCTACAACCATCTTCTCCTTCAGTATGTCGAGGCTCTTTTGGCACTCGTCCTTCCACTCAAACTTTGCATCCTTCTTCAACACCTTCTCAATAGGTGCAATAATCACTGCATATCCCCTTCTGAAGTTCCTGTAATATCCTGTATATCCCAACGTCGCCCTCAGCTGCTTCATGGTGGTTGGTGCTAGTAGGTCGACAATAATCGCATTCTTAGTTTGGTCGACCAATATGCCTTCCTTGCATACAATATGTTCCAATAGGATATTGAATGGTGCACAGAAGATGCACTTCTTTAGATTCAATGAAATCTGATGTTGTCGACACCTTTCCATCATCATCCTGAGGTTCACAACGTGGTCCTTAACCAACCCATATACAGTCCAATCATCCACGTATACTGCCAAAAACATGTGAATGAAAACCTTAAATGCAACAATGACTAGCCTTCAAAATATTGCAGGGGCATTCTTGAGACCAAACGACATCACTGTGTACTAAAAATAGCCCCATTCTGTCACAAAGGTGGTTTTATGTCGATATTCTTTTGTGATCCTGATCTGGTAGTATCCTAAGAATCCATCTGTAAATGAGTATACCTCCTAGCCTGTAACACCTTCAATTACTTGATCAGTGAATGGCGTAGGGAATGGATTGTGAAGGCATGCATCGTTTAGCTTCCTTAGATCGACACGGATCCAAATTCCATCGGTCTTCTTATCTTGGAAAACCATTGGGCTGATCCATTTCGACTCTTCGATAGGTTCAATTATCCCTGCGTCCAACATCCTCTCTATATCAGCCTTCACCCGCTCCATGTATCTGGGATTTAGTCTATATGGTCATTGTTTGATTGGCTTAGCATCAAGTTTAAGAGGGATCTTCATCTCACCCAGGTCCCCGAAAATTCCCTTCATTTCAGAAAACTTTGTTGGGAACAAGTCTTGAAATTCATGCAGTAGATCAATGACCTTTCCAATTGTTGAATCATCCCAGTAGTCCCCAATACTAGAGAAATTGGGATTTTCCACTGACTCGATATTGACCTTCTTAATTTATAGTGGTTGATTAAATTTTTCGAATGGCATATCCAGTGCTTCGACATCGTTGTAAAATTAGTCACAGCAGATCTAATGAACAAGTAAATCAATCACAACAGATGAACATAGAAAATATGGTGCAAAATTGTGCAAAACATGCAGCAGTGCTCTCTATCCCAGAAAGGGTGAATGAATTACAATACAAACTGTCACAATGACTGAGCAATTCGAATTGCCTAAGGAGGTCATTCGAATCACTGAATGGAGTAGCTTGACTCTGTCTAGGAGTCCTCATAAATCATCGGTGGTGCTCATCAATCACAACAACCAGTCATCCAGGTGTCAATCTAAGTCTAACTGAGTATAATAAATGTAATTGAAGTGTGTAGCACTGATATAGGATCTGGAGGCTCAGTGGGGGCGCATGGGAGGCTAACTGAAGTCAGAACAAGTCACCTAATCAAACTGGAGGTCAAACAGAAGTGATACAGTCAGTCGGGAGTGAGACTAGCCTCAAATCAGGGAGAATCGGAGCTAACTGAATGTAACTAAAGTGGAACTGCAGTGGTAGGTGAACAAGTGCGCCCTTCTCTAGAAGTAGGTGAGAAGTGGGCGCCTTTCAGCTTAGGAGGGCTAAAAATCTATGGTAGGTGGCTCCCGGGTGCTAGAAGAAGGTGGATAAGGTGCTGGAGGCATCAAACTGGTGACTGGGATGCATGCCTATGCATGCAGAATCCTGAAATAGATCATATCCTGAAATAGATCATGCAAGATCCTGAAATAGATGATGTATCCCGAAATAGATGATGTGGATATCCGAACACCCCCCCTCAAGCTAGACTATGATGTGCCAACTAAAATAATGTGGGGCCCTGGTAACTAAGACCAAAGGTCACCCCAATACAATAATCCAAAAAAAATGCTAAAAATAAACTAAGTGAGGAAAGAGGGAAAACCCAGTGGGAAGAAAGCCCCCCCTCAAGCTAAAGCATAATAATGAATCAATCTGTCTCCACCATGATGGAACTCACCCCCAACAGTGAACGGAGGTAAGAGAACTTCTTCTCAGTGAAGCTCTTGGTGAAGATGTCTGCAATCTGCTCATCAGTAGGGCAATATTGCAGAATGATAGTGCGGTCGTGCACCAACTGTCGAATGTAATGCATATGAATCTCAATGTGTTTGGTCCTCTGCCGCTGAACTGGATCTGTGGAGATATTGATAGCACTTTGATTGTCACAAAATAGGACAGTCGAAGTAGTGCCACCAAAACCAAACTCGGAAAGAATACCCTGCAACCAAACTGCCTGAATGCAGGCATTGACTGCCCCTCGATACTCTGCCTCTTCTGAAGAAATTGCAATGGCTGCTTGCTTTTTGCTAGACCAGCAAATAGCACCATGACCAATCATGAAAACATAACTGGAAGTGGACTTCCGATCAATGCTATCACCTGCCCAATCTGAATCAGTAAAACCAATGAAATCTAGCTCAGAATCTGCAGCATAATGTATGCCAAACTGTCTCGTACCTTGCACATACTGCAAGATCCGCTTGGCTGCTCGCCAATGAAGCTCATGTGACTGCTGCATATATCTTGACACGGCACTCACGGCATATGAGATATCAGGTCGTGAATGTGTCAAATAAAGTAGTGAACCAATCAACTATCGATACATACTGCAATCTGCAAGCGGTGTGGAATCTCCCTCCTCAAGACTGATTCCTGAGAGGAATGGGAACGGAGCTGCCTTACATTCAGCCATATTAAACTTCAATAACAGGTCGGAAGCATATTTTTTCTGAGATATAGTGATCCCATCGAAATTTTGAGCTATCTCCAAGCCCAAAAAGTGACTCAGCAAGCCCAAATCGCTCATGTCAAAAGCTAGATTTAAGGCAGATTTTAGCTTGTTTATTGAAGTAAGTGTGCTACCAGTAATAAGCAGATCATCAACATAAAGTACAATAACCAACAAATTACCTTTAACTCGCTGAAGATAGACATTCGGATCAGATTTGCATCTTTGGAAATTTTGAGAAAGAAGGAAGGAGTCCATCTTTGCGTACCAAGCTCTTGGGGCCTGTTTTAACCCGTACAAAGACTTCTTCAATCTACAAACCAATGATGGATCTGATGTATAACCCTCTGGCTGCTGCATATAGACCTCTTCAGCAAGGTCTCCATGTAAAAATGCACTCTTCACATCCATGTGATGCACCTCCCAGTGCTTGGATGCGGCAATAGCTAAAACAAGGCGGATGGAATCCATCTTTGCAACCGGTGCAAAGGTCTCTGTGTAGTCCACTCCTTGGACTTGGGAAAAACCTTTTGCCACCAACCTTGCTTTATATTTGCTGATAGTGCTATCAGCAGCAACTTTAGTACGGTAGACCCATTTACACTTCACTAATTTTCTTCCAGGTGGAAGAGAAACTAGCTCCCATGTATTGTTCTTTTGAAGAGAACTGTACTCTTCATCCATGGCACTTTTTCATCTCGGATCTCGATGGGCTGAATGGTATGATTGGGGATCTGAACCAGCCATCAAATAAAAAATCTCAGGAAGAAATGGATCAGCAATAGAAAGAGCCATACCTTCCCTTTGAAAGTCTCCTCTTGTTCATCTCGGATCAGCAGGATTTCCAAGATTCGAACCAGCAGATTGTAGAGTGTTTTGGGCCCACTTTGGTAACTGAGGGGGATCTGAATGATCGGATTCCGAACCTGATATGTCATGATCATCATATGCTGCTACAATATCAGAAATATCAGAACTCATACCTTCATTATCGCTGCTCGAATCTTCTTCTGGTGAAGGCGGTGAATCGGCAGTTTTCTCCTCAACTAGTTGCAATTCTTGAAGCGGTTCTTCAAACTGCACACTGCGCTCTATGAATATCTTTTTAGATCTGATATCCATGATTTTATATGCTTTTGATTCTTCCCCATATCCTATCAATATGCACTCGATACTTTGTGGATCCAAAGCTCGTCTCTTCTCAGAAGGAATTCTAGCCCATGCAGTAGAGCCAAAAACTCTCAAATTTGACACATCCGGTTTGTGACCAAAGAATGCTTCGAAAGGAGTCATACCTTTCACGGATGAATGTGGAACTCGGTTCTGTATATATGCAGCAACATTGATTGCTTCAGCCCAAATATTTGCAGCCAAACCTTTTGATTCAATCATGCATGTAGCCATCTCTTTCAGTGACCGGTTTTTCCTTTCCGCTACACCGTTCTGCTGGGGTGTGTAGGGAACTGTATGTTGGATCTTGATTCCGCTTTGGGCACAAAGTTGCAGCAACTCGGACTTGATATATTCCCCACCATTATCAGATCTAAGAGCTTTGATCTTGCTCTCAGTGGTGGTCTCAACAGAAGCCTTAAAATCCTTGAATTTTCCAAGCACTTATGACTTGTTTTTGAGAAAGAATACCCATGTAAAGCGGGAAAAATCGTCAATAAATGTCAAAACATACCTTGAACCATTTAATGACATATGGGGCAGCGGACCACTGATATCAGAATGGATCAATCCCAAAATAGTAGAGGCTCTGCTAGCCTTGCCGCGGTCGAATCTGTGCTCGGGGTGCTTCCCAATAATGCAACCAGTGCATATTCCCTTCGAGGAACGGAGTTGTGGAAGCCCATATACCATGGATTTATTTGATAGCAGAAGCAAATACTTATAATTTAGATGTCCAAATATTTCATTCCAAATCCTACTAACCTCATTACCATGTGTGCGAAGAGCAGTGGGCTTTGCAAGCGGTATAAAGTGCGAAAACTCATAACATTTTGCAGTGTGGTTTGCCTTTCCAACCGTAACTAGTCTTCCACTTTTGATATTAGAAATTTCAACTGTATTAGGGCTGAATGTGACTTTCTTTGGATCACCAGTATGTGTCATTTGATACACAGAAAGGAGATTCGAAGCTAAGGAAGGCACATAGAGAACATTCTGAAAGCATCCATGTTCTACATGAATCGTACCTTTGCCCTTTGAAGAAATTTTTGAGTCATCTCCCAAATGGATGGGGATGGAGCTGTTTGGATCGAATGAGGAAAAAGAATCAATGTTTGCAGCCATATGATTTGATGCACCCGAATCTATCAAGAGAGTTGAGGGCTTCGAAACCGTTGCCATGAGTGCTTGTCCTCTTTCATGATCATCATTCTGATCCTTCTTCCTTGCACCGTCAGGAAGGGTTATGTTGTTCTTTTCCAAAAGGAGGGCCATTTGATCTATAGTCTTCTTCATACATGAAATTTCGGGATGAAAGCCACGGTTACAATAAGTACATTTAGATTTTTGGTTACCTTCTTTTCCCTTTTGCTTGGATTTCGAACTGGATGGTGCATCCGTTTGCTTGCCTTTGTCTTTTTGCTTGTGAGGCTCGAATTTGGGCTTCTCCTTCTTTAGCTTTCCTTTACCATTCGAGATCTTGGGTCCTTGAACAAATAGGGCTGAATCTTTGGAGCTTATGGACCCCATTTGAATCAACTTGTCATGCTCTTTCGTAACGGACTCAATGAAGGCATTCAAGGTAGGCATCTTCCAATTCGGGGTAGTTAGCCGACCGGAATTGAAAGTAGAGACAAATACCGAATAATCTTTCCCAAGCTTGCTTAGAATGGAGAGGATAAACTGTTTATCCTCTTTGATAACACCACTGTTCTTCAATTGCAAGTTCAAGTTCTTGAATTTTGTGAAGAATTCATTGATGGTCTCGAAATTCTCAGGATTAAGGCCAATCAATTCATTCTCTAATTGAAAAGCCCTAAGCTCATCCTGCTTGCCGAATAGTGTCTCAAGTTGCTCCCATATGGCTTTTGGAGTCTTCAATCCACTGAGATGGAAGTGAAGATCCTTGGAGATGGAGAGACAAAGAAGACCGTAAGCTTCATCAAGCTTGTTGTAGTGTTTAGTTCTTTCTGCTACATTGTTTGGTTCCAATTCAAGACCAAGAGTGACTCGGTAGTAACCTTTTGAACGTAATATGATCTCCATATCATCTTTCCAATCAAAATAATTGAATGGGGTGAGGATAGGCTTTGAAGAAGAGTATTCCATTGCAAGGATTGAGTCAACTGATGAAGAGGAAGCTTGCATGCAGACTATAGCGAATGCAATTGCTGTAGAAAGGCTTGCATGCAGAAGGTAGCGAGTGCAATTGGAGGAGATGATAAACCTGCAAATCACATCAAAACAACCACAATAAGGTCGAACAATCCACCCTTTGAGAGTTGCATCACACCTGGGATTGGATTTCAAGCAATGTTGAATAGGTCCAATGTATCAGATCCAGGAATTATGTGGTAACTCAAGCTTCTGGAGTGGTATTGGAATATTTTTCAAGCTTTGCATGCACAGGAGCGAATGCCCTTGAGATATCTCATGCCAAACTTTTTGCAATTTTTAGCAATTCAGTCAAATCTTCTTGTAGAAACACCTGTAGAAAAGAGATCTTGTCCCTGTAATGGCTCTGATACCATGTAAAATTAGTCACAGCAGATCTAATGAACAAGTAAATCAATCACAACAGATGAACATAGAAAATATGGTGCAAAACTGTGCAAAACATGCAGCAGTGCTCTCTATCCCAGAAAGGGTGAATGAATTACAATACAAACTGTCACAATGACTGAGCAATTCGAATTTCCTAAGGAGTTCATTCGAATCACTGAATGGAGTAGCTTGACTCTGTCTAGGGGTCCTCATAAATCATCGATGGTGCTCATCAATCACAACAACCAGTCATCCAGGTGTCAATCTGAGTCTAACTGAGTATAATAAATGTAACTGAAGTGTGTAGCACTGATATAGGATCTGGAGGCTCAGTGGGGGCGCATGGGAGGCTAACTGAAGTTAGAACAAGTCACCTAATCAAACTGGAGGTCAAACGGAAGTGATACAGTCAGTCGGGAGTGAAACTAGCCTCAAATCAGGGAGAATCAGAGCTAACTGAATGTAACTGAAGTGGAACTGCAGTGGTAGGTGAACAAGTGCGCCCTTCTCTGGCAGTAGGTGAGAAGTGGGCGCCTTTCAACTTAGGAGGGATAAAACTCTGTGGTAGGTGGCTCCCGGGTGCTAGAAGAAGGTGGATAAGGTGTTGGAGGCATCAAACTGGTGACTGGGATGCATGCCTGTGCATGCAGAATCCTGAAATAGATCATATCCTGAAATAGATCATGAAAGATCCTGAAATAGATGATGTATCCCGAAATAGATGATGTGGATATCCGAACAATCGTGGCTTCCTTCTGACTCCAGGACATAGATGACTCTAGGATCTTCCTCGTCATCAGGTCCTCCTGACACATTATAACATTCCATCATCATTTCTGGTGTCACATTCCTTTGTAGTCCCATTCATATTTATGTCAGAATTGTCTCGAGTACCTTTTTCGCTGATCTCCTGCAATGCATTGTGGATGAAAGGATTCTCATAAGCAAAGGTCAATGTCTGACTGAAACTAGTGTTCAATTATTCCCACGTAGTTGTTCCTCATCATAGTTATGTTACAATATACCAACTCTGCAGTACTTCATCTAGTGTATGGATGAACGTATGAACCCATTCCTGCTTCAGTCTCATTCCACGTGCGCTTTGACACTCTCCCATATGGTCCCTTGGATCACCCCTCCCATTATATTTCCTCCCGTATTAGAATTCATTCTCCCCAAATCTAACCTCCATAAATTGTCGACATATTTTCCATCTCGTTATCGATGACTTGTGCACATCCCACCACCTTGTTGGAGTATCATTCAATGCTTCTTCTAGCGCCAACAGTCGTTGTGGTTCTGATACCTTGTCTTCAAACTCGTGGATGAATATTGATAGATTAGGTAATCCTTCATATGTCAACAGATCACATACCTCCATTTCTACCCATCTCAACAACTAAGTGATTCCTACACAATTTCTGAATGAAACCTCATGCAACCGATTCTGCCTTTTTTCTACCGCCTCGTCGAAGTCTCATGACACCAAACTGATACTTCACCACCCCAATTCCCCATCGGCAGTGGGATTGATGTAATATTCTGAAACATTGAAGACATCATCCCATCCTTATGTAAACTCATCTCTCATTGGTTCGACATATCTTTTCCCTTTGAGTGGATTAAGTGGGAAAATGACCCTCATGTCGCGGTTTTCAAAAGACATCATCATTTTCTTAAAATTGATGACAACCTGATTCTCCATTTCCCAGTATATTCCCAACAGCATGGGATATGGGCTTGTATTGTCGATTATCTCTATGACGTCTAAATCTGCGTATGTCTTCAATCCTTCTACTTCGACAGGTAGATGAGGCAATCAACCGATTGGTGTGACCTTTCTCTGATTTTCCAATCGAAGCTACACAGGGGACCATACCAACTGCGGATTCCCCATCATTTCCCACATTTGCTAGTTAGGATATTCACATCTAATCCTAGATCCAAAATAATGGAATATACATCGTATGCACCAATATAGGAGTTCATCCTCGTTTCTCTTCCCGTATTCTTCCTGTGCAACCGGTTTACTATCTGATCCTGTCTCCCTTCCTCCTGTCGATACAAGAGGCTAGCTATATCTTCCAGCGCATCTTGATCCTTCTCTAATGTCAAGCAACTTTCTAGAAAATTCCTCAAAGTATTGACCTTCCCTGGTGACCTATGTGAATTTTTCATATAAAAAATCGGCGGCATCTTATAGACAGGTTATTTCTGTCCTATAGGCGGTGACTTACCATTGTTCTTGATCAGTGCATCTCGTGCTTCCAGAAAGACTTATTTTCCTGCTTCAACGTCAAATAGTACCTGCTTCTGAGTCGTAGGTCGAACACTAGGCAATGGCCTATCCTCTCCTGTCGCAACTCCTCCTCTGGTTATCAATGCAACATTTACTGGTCGACTTCTGATCTCAGCTAAGATATTCTGCACATTTGGATTAGGATTCTAGTTCTTGTTTACATTCAGATATGGTTTTGGTTTTGGTGCATTCTGAGTCTTCCAATTCGCGATTAATTGAGGACAATATTCGACATTGTGATCCGCTACACTGCAATAGGTACACTGCGGGGTTAGATTTGGGAAATCTCTCTGATAATGTCCAATATTTCCACAATTATCGCATGTAACCACTACTCGACCTCGACCAACTATTCCTCTGTGACCAAAACCTCCACCACAACCCCCACCGAATCCTCCTCTGAAACAACCTCGTTGTTGATTATACGGTTGTTGATTATATTGTGGTGGATGATACTATGGTTGGTTATACTGGGGTTGTAGTTGATTGTACTGCGGCTGATTATACTGCAGTTGCGGTTGATTATACTGTGGCTGCAGTTGATTATACTATGGATGCAGTTGATTATACTGCGAGCAGTTGTACAGGAGGTTGCTCATCTCCCTTCATGAAATAGGTATCTACAGTTCTTTCTTGGAGCAAATCATATGCTCTACAATCCTTCTCCTCATGACTGACTGATAGACAGAAGTTACAAAAAGATTAGTTGGATTTGACACAACCTTATGTAAATACACGCATTCTTTCGAGTGATGTCCCCTTGTTTGACAAATTTGACACGAGGGAATTCCTCCTTGACTGAGTGGATTTGGTGCAACATATTGTAAATATTTGTAGAATTCAAGACACTGGTCTTTATGATGTCCTTCATACTTGCATCGACTGCACCATACCTCTCTCGAGCTTCCTTCCCCTTCTTGATATCCTGTAGTTGGATAGTCAAGTCCGCTAGCTACGATTGGATATAACTCATGCCAATCCCTGTTTCGCCAATCAGAGAAGCTTCGAGCTTCATCACAATTTCCAATGCCTCTGCCTAGGATACGATCTTTTGCTGCATCAGTGACATCCGAATGTGTGATATCAATCCTGCGATAAACCATTCCTTATGTTGTATGTCACTCATTCCAAAACTTACTTTAGCCATCATAGTTTTGTACCTCTGATCAAACTCCCACACTGACTCATTAGGAAATTGCTTTATTTCCTTCAAATCTATGATATACTACAATTTTGATTTGTGTTTCCTAAATTTTTCAATCAATCCAGCTCTGATTTCTTCCAGGGTTTTATGCCACGGGGGCTTCACTAGAAGGCAATATAATACCACGTTCATTCATATTGCGGTATTAAATATTCATGAAAACATAAAAATTATATTGATTATATATTAAGGGGCAAAGGGTTTTATTTATTTATTTTAACAATACAAAAATACTTTGGGTTCTTTTTTATATGGGTGGGCTGACAAATATCTTCCAAATGGAGATGGAAAGATCACGACCGGATGAGAAATCGGGTTAAGGAAAGGCTTGGGCTTACCATTCCGCAGGGATATCATGTCTTGAGGCATCCTTGAGGCCAGGGGATTCATGGTTAAGTGGGTTTCCAGTCGATCATAGTTGAGAGATAGTGGTCATTGACAGCCAATTGTTACCAATAACACTCTACCAATTGTTACCAATAGCCTTGGGAAGCTCTAAGCCTCCAGGGCCTATTATAGGCCCTTGATAGGCCTTGGGGGCTTGAATACCCAACCACTCATGCCTATTATAGGCCTTGGGAGGTTTAGTCAGCCTCCTAGAGCTTGTCACACGCCTTGGGGGCTTGGATACCTATCCCACAATAGGCTTAGTCAGCGATTGGGGAACAACAACATGCAATCTAAATGTTGTACTATGTGCATTGGCTCTAGTGACATACAAGAAGTGATATCCTATCTCTTCATTAGACCATTAGATGTTGCAAATCATAATGATATGTGGTTGAGTAATTGCATTATGGGTGAAGTAATGTGCATCCACAATATACATCGAAAGAAGGAAGGTGCATTGTAGAATGCATGTGGGGTCATAAGAGGGGTATCATATCAATATACTAGGTAGAAATATAAAGGGGTATAAAAAATGTTAATGAAAAAATTTATACATACAATATCTAGTGAAAATAGGGGTTTTTTTAAATTGGGAAGGCATATTGGGAGGGGGTTAAAAAAATGATTTTGGAAGGTATTTTCCAATATTTAGTGAAATTAGGGGTATTGTTTCATATGCCACGAACGAACATGCTATGATAGCGGTTTATTGAATGAAGCCCCTGTGTTTTCTGCGGACGCCCTGTAGGTACTTGTACCAACTTCATATACCAATCCATCCCACGCCCTCTAAAGGTCGTCACCAATTTTCCTTTCTAAATCCTGGACATGTTTCACTGTCCACGCCACTTCGCATAAGAACCAGTATTGTCCAGGATCCTCGATCCCATTTCCCTGAAAAAAGGAATCTATATGTCGTCTCCCTCCATCCTTTGTTTCCTACTAGTGTTTGTAGATCCACTACTCTTACTACTATTCTGACACATAGGAAAACCCTGTGAAGAGCTTGTATTTCTTTCTCCAAAGTTTGGCATAGTGCATGGGGTTGTGGGTACGTTGTAGCTTTGGGTATGTCCTTCATTAGGTTCAGGGGTATCCTGGTCATCCTCTTCATCATCATAGGGTCACTTAGTCCCTTGTGGTCCCATTTCGTAGTTATCTATTCCGGTGGCACTAGGACTCTCTCTCTCTATCTCAGTCCTCCTCTTCTTCTCTAGTTGGAACCTCATCCCACTTCTCAGGAAACCACAATATTCTGCATCTTCCCTTGCAATTTCTTCATAGCTCATATACATCTACCTAACATCATTCTATCAGACTCACATCTACGCGATACCCATAGCCTCTGCACACCCAATCTTTACTCCTCAGAGTTCATCTTTAATATTCCCTTTTCACAAATGAGCATTTTAATCCACAATTTTAGTGATAATAGATACCTTCCTCTGGGTTCCTTGAAGAGATTCCTTTCTACGTCACTGTATGATTTAACTATGTTTACAACAAACTTAGTAATGTATCCTTCCAAAATTCTATCTACCCAAACATCAACAGCCCTTGAAGCTTTGTTGTTAACTCATCTCAGCTGCTGGATCAATTCTGGGGTCCAGTGTTCAGGATCACCTCCTTGGAAATTCTTCTTCTGAAAAGTTAGTTGCGCCAACCATTCATAGAGAAGTATAGGAAAATTGCATAAAAATACCTCATGGATATTAGATTAGATGTACTTCTGCAACCACTTGGTCGTCGACCATCTAAGGTTCCGATTTTCTTCCTCAACAAATTCTCATGTCTTCTTATGGAACCATTCTATGATCTCTGGCTTTGTCAGATGCCACATCATGCCTCTCTTCTTCGCACTAGGGTATCAGCAACAGAACCATTTGTTTACACAAATATGTCGACTGTTAGGATATTCCTATACTCCATCTTAGTCCTACCAGCATTTTCATCCTTTGCATTTTCAGTCTTGCATGCATTGCATGCATCTGCATGCTGCCCAGTCATCAGGTTGATACCTCTAGCACCTATTCCCTAGTCTTCCAACACTCGAGAGCTTATTTCCACTCAGATTGAGCCCTCCTAGCCAGTGATGCACCCACATCTCACCATCCACTTGACAAAGGCGCCCTTCTTCACCTACCATTCCAGTTGTCTTCAGCTAACTGAGTTCTCTCCTTGATTTTAGGCTTGACTCACTCTTAACTAACCTTACCACTCCTATGGACCTCCAATGTGACTAGACTGCTCATTCTAACTTTAGTTAGCTCCTCATGCACCCTCCACTGAGCTTCCTTCATTCAGTTAGTTTCACTTACACCTACCACACTTAGTTAGACTCAGTTTGACTGATGGTTGACAGTTAATTGAGCATTGATGACTCCACTGATGATGATATAGACTACTAGTTATGCTCCAATGATACTCCAGTGATCTTTTGATCACTCCATGAAGGCCAATTCGAATTGCAGAAGGTCCTAAATCCTCTCTTGCACCAGATTCTATTGGTTTGCATCATGATCTATTGAATGTTTTGGAGGTCAAATCATCCATTGGAGGTAATGCATTCGCTCTCCTTGATCACTCACCTCTTATGTACTACAATATGATCATTATTTCATGCTTTCAGAAGGTTATTGAAGATGATGGCCATTGCCATTCGCTTGGGATAATTTATCATGCATTTACTGGTTTTGATCTCACCTCTAATGGTTCAAAGGAGATCTCAAGAAACCATGATTCAAGTCTTGGATCTAATTTGGATTCTAAGCAATCACTACTTGGGATAATTTCTCATGCATATGATGGTTTTGATCTCACCCCTGCTGGTTCAAAGGAGATCTCAAGAAACTATTCTTCAAGTCTTAAATCTTATTTGGATTTCAAGCAATCATGTGATGGTTCTTTTTGGCATACTCTCACCCATGATGGTTTGAAGGAGAAGACAAAAGATTATCTGCACATTCATAGATTTGATCCTACCACAACTGATTCGAATCAAAGGTTCAAGGCCATCATCCTCATACTTTTGGATTTGTTCTCATCACATTCGATCTGAAGAGCAAGTACAAGCACATGCTTTCTAAGCATGATCCACTTCTTCCCAAGAAGAAGATACCTCCAGACATATGACCAAGCATCACACCTGCTTGAGTTTGGAGCATTTATTTTTGTGTATGCCTTACAGTCTATTTTGAGGGGGCATAGTTTTCCCATGAGGTTTTCCCCATTTCCTTGGTTTATTGACTACTATTATTATTCATTATATTGGGTGACCTTTGGTATTAGTTACCAGGGCCCAGGATGGATTAAGGGGGGGTGTTAGGATATTCCTATACTCCATCCTAGTCCTACCAGCATTTTCATCCTTTGCATTTTCAGTCTTGCATGCATTGCATGCATGAGCATGTTTCTCAGTCATTAGGTCGATACCTCCAGCACCTATTCCCTAGTCTTCCAGCACTCGGGAGCTTATTTCCACTCATATTGAGCCCTCCTAGCCAGTGATGTGCCCACATCTCACCATCCACTTGACAAAGGTGCCCTTCTTCACCTACCAGTCCAGTTGTCTTCAGTTAACTGAGTTCTCTCCTTGATTTTAGGCTTGAATCACTCTTAACTGACCTTACCACTCCTATGGACCTCTAGTGTGACTAGACTACTCATTCTAACTTTAGTTAGCTCCTCATGCACCCTCCACTGAGGCTCCTTCATTCAGTTAGTTCCACTTACACCTACCACACTTAGTTAGACTTAGTTTGACTGATAGTTGACAGTTACTTTGTTAGAACATTATTACACCTATGTACATTAATCATTTATTAATTGATGGTTAATTAGTGCCTAAGTGATTAATTATTACATCCTTAAGTTGGTTAGTTGGTAAATGGTCAAATATCTTGAACTAGTTAGCAATGTGAACAAACCTATGCATGTGCTAAGTCAAACTAGCTGTTGGGTGTGCTCCCCAGGGCATTTAATGCATTCAGCATGCCTAGAGCGCCCTCCCCAGGTCAATTAATGCATTCAGCATGCTTCTCTTCTACCTAGGGCGCACATGCTCAGAATGTGGACAATCTTGCCAACTTTGTCCAATTTTTGGCCAATTCTAGCTTCCTAACCTCTAACCAACCAGATTCTCCACATGTGTGAGGTCACATGGGCCTGTCCAGTCATTCCCAACATTCACACAACAGTTTCGAACCAGTTTGGGATGGTTTGGGATATTTTGGTCAACCTAGGGGGGTTTGAGCTTTTTCTAAGCTAGATCAGTGTGAACACTCCAGATGGATTCGAATTGTTCCAAATTTGTATATATGGAGGTTCTTAACCTATTTTGAGGGTGGACAGTTAATAATATTACAGTTATTTTCACCCATTTCATGTGTTAATACATTTTGTTCTTCATTTTACAGATTTATGCTATTCTTGCAAATGTTGTGCAATCTTCACTAGTGAGGAATCCATAGTAGCAAGGTTTTGCTGTGATTGAGATTTTACATGGTATCAGAGCTCTTGGAGCTACCATTCGAACCAGCAAGACTGTTTTAGTGGATTGCCAGAAGCAGTGGAGAAACCACAGAATTCCTGAGGCCATTGCATTGAGTCATTGGAGAAATCTAGTGTCTCTTCTCAGGTGTCATGCTCTCCCGAATGCAACCACTATCCAAATAGGGTTCGAATCTGTTAGTGTAGATCCCTCCTGAGTGATTTGAGAGTTGTTTGCAGGTATTGAAGATCAACATTGTCAGCAAGTGCGCATTGCGGCAGAGAAGAATGGAGCCATCTCACCCAAATGTGCTTACTCCCTTCAACAATTTCGATTGGAAGGCAGAAATGGTGATTTTGCTGATATCTGAGGGTCTCTACAGAATTACGATGGGCACTGAGGTGGAGCCAAACTCAGCTGTGGAGAAATCCAAGTTTTTTAACAGAATGGATGAGGAATTTGGCCTCCTTTGTCTCAGCATTTCGAGAGACCTCTTGTTTCATGTAGAAAGTCTAGCAACTCCAAATGAAGTGTGGCTCAAGCTTGAGACCTTGTTTGGAAAGACTGATGAGATGAGAGGCCACCAGCTCGAAAATGAGCTTGTTTCACTGAGCCCAGGGAATTTCGATTCCATCCAGGACTTCTTCACCAAGTTCAAGAACTTGGTCTTGTAGATCAGACAATGTGGCATAGAGAAGAAAGAAGAACAGTTGGTGTTGTCCATTCTCTCCAAACTGGGTTCTGAATACTCAGTTTTTGTGTCTTCCTTCAACTCCACAAGGCTCATAGTTAGAGGTTGGAAGATGCCATCTTTGGCTGAATTCATGGAGATGCTAACTCAAGAGCAAGACAAGCTGGTCTTGATGGGCTCCATCAAGCAAAAATACCAAGTTCTTGTAGCTGGAGATTCGAAATATGGAAGAGGCAAGCAAAAACCCAGGGGGCTGAAACCTCAAGAGAAGAAGAGGAAGGATGAGAGGCCCAAATCCTCTGAGGGGGTTTCGAATCCTGTCAAGAACAAGGGAAAGAAGGATGAGAAGACAAAATGCAGCTACTGTCAAAGGGGTTTTCACCCAGAGAGTTCATGCATGAAGAAAACCATAGACATCATGACCCATCTCCTACAGAAAAATAATATTCCTCTTCCTGAAAGTTCCAAGAAGAAGGAGTGCGTTTCTGAAGACAAGGAGAGTTTCCATGCTTTGGTGGCTTTTTCATCTCATTCACCATTGTTCATAATTGATTTAGGTGCCTCAAGGCACATGGCTTCTTCAAGAGGTTTGTTTTCTGAACTTGCACCCTACAGTGGCCTCTCCATTCGAATGGGAGATGACTCAGAAATCCCTGCTCATGGCATTGGGAAAATCTCTATGGAGAATGGCTTCTTCTCCAATGTGCTGTATGTAACAAACCTTGCAGCAAACTTGCTCTCTGTATATCAAATGACACATACTGGAGCAGCAAAGAAAGTTGTCTTTACTCAGGATGATGTGGAGATATCAGAAATTTCCACCGGGAAAATTGTTGCAATGGGTGTTGCAGACCATGATATGAAGATGTACAAGTTCTCCCACTTTCTCAAGTTCTCTTCACCAAGTGTACTTCTGTCACATGGGAATGAGACCAGAAAGCTATGGAATCAAAGGTATGGTCACCTAAACTATAGATATCTTCAAGCTTTGAGCAAAGGAGAGATGGTAGAAGGGCTGCCACAAATCAGTTTTTCCAATGGAACATGCAAGGGTTGCATGGTTGGGAAGCATCCTAAAAAGAAGTATGACAAAGGGAAGGCAAGGAGGGCTGATCAGCCACTTGGGATAGTGCATTCTGATCTGATAGGTCCACTCCCCACTCCCTCCTATGGCTGCAGCAAATATGTGCTCACCTTCATCGATGACTACTCAAGGTACTGCTGGTTATTTTTCCTTAAGCAAAAATCTGAAGTCTTTGAATGTTTCAAAATTTTCAAGAGTATGGTTGAGAACTTCAGTGGGAATGCCATGAATATTTTGAGGACTTATAATGGCAGAGAGTATGTCAATAAGAGTCTGCAGCAGCTCTGTCAAGATCATGGCATTCAGATGCAACACTCAGTGCCCTACACACCACAGCAAAATGGTGTTGCAGAGCGCAAAAATAGAGCACTGAAAGAGATGGCAACTTGCATGTTGCAAGCAAGGGATTTGTCTCCTAAATTGTGGGCTGAAGCTATGAATTGTGCAGCATATGTTCAGAACAGAGCACCACACAAAGCATTGCAAGGAATCACTCCATTTGAAGCATGGATGGGCCACAAGCCTAATGTTTCACATTTCAGAATTTTTGGCTCAAGGGCTTGGGCCAGAATTCCACCGGAGAAGAGAAAGGCCTTGCAGCCCCAAAGCAAGGAGTCAATCATGGTTGGGTATGCAGAGGATTCCAAGGGATACAAGTTCTTTGATCCATCCACTCTCAAAAATTTCATCGAAAGAAGTGTCAAATTCGAAGAAGAGTTTTTGCAAGCTAGTGAACAAGGTGATGGGGAATGCTCATTTCCTCGTCTTGATGATGAAGTAAGTAGTGATTATTCTTCTGATATTTATGATTCTGATATTGCTGAAGATGATGTTCATATGGATTCTGAACATATCCCTCCCTCAAGTCCCAAGTGGGCAGAGAAAACAATTCAAAGTGCCGGAGAGCTTGTGGGAGATCCCCAAGATGCTAGGAAAACTAGATCTCAATTTCACAATTCCTTTGCATGTGATAATTCTGATCTGAGTGAGGCATGTTATTTGATGTTTGGATCTAATCCAATGTCATATTTAGAAGCATGTACAAACCCAAGGTGGCAATCAGCCATGCAAGAAGAGATGAACTCACTCCATGAGAACAAAACTTGGGATTTGGTCCCTCTTCCTCCCAAGAGGAAACTAGTGCAATGCAAATGGATTTATAGAACCAAAGTTGGATCTGATTGCTATGATCTGAAGTATCAGGCCAGGTTGGTGGCTAAGGGTTACTCTCAAGTCCAAGGAGTGGACTATACAGAGAAATTTGCACCGGTGGCAAAGATGGATTCCATAAGACTAGTTTTGGCCATTGGGGCTTCCAAGCGATGGGAGGTTCATCACATGGATGTAAAAAGTGCCTTTCTTCATGGGGATCTGAATGAGGAGATATATATGCAGCAGCCTGAAGGTTTTATTTCTGATCATACACTTGTTTGCAGGTTGAACAAGTCACTCTATGGGCTCAAGCAAGCTCCTAGAGCATGGTATGCAAAAATGGACAATTTTCTGCATCTTTGGGGTTTGAGAGGTGTAAGTCTGATCCAAATGTTTATATGCAGCATGTTAGTGATCTGATATTGATTATTGTACTGTATGTTGATGATCTTTTGATCACTGGTAGCTGCACCAAAGAACTTGACTCAGTTAAGAGAGCATTGCACAGTGCATTCTCCATGACCGATCTAGGATTGCTTAAACAATTTATGGGTTTGGAGATAGACCAAACTGTGAATGGGATTTCTATATGTCAGTCAAGGTATGCTTCAGAATTGCTGCAGAAATTTAAGATGGCTGAATGCAAGTCTGCAAAATTTCAATTTCTTTCAGGAGTTAAGCTTACAGAATGGGGTTCTTCACCACTAGTTGACAGTTCGTTGTATAGGCAACTTGTTGGAAGCTTGCTATACCTTACTCATTCTAGACCAGATTTGTCATATGTTGTTGGGGATGTTGCAAGGCACATGCAAGAACCTCATGAGATCTATTGGAAGGCAGCCAAGAGGATCCTTCATTATGTTCAGGGTACTAAGTCCTTTGGTATCCATTATGCTGCTGGTTCATCCCTTGAACTAGTACGATTTACAAATTCTGATTGGGCTGGTGATTGTATCGATCGGAAATCAACTTCCGGTTATGTTTTTATGCTTGCACATGGACCTATATGCTGGTCAAGAAAGAAACAAAATACTATTTCCTTATCTTCAGCTGAGGCCGAGTACAGGGGAGCAGTTAATGCAGACACACAATGTGTTTGGTTGCAAGGTATTCTTGCAGAGTTCGGGATTGTTTTTGATTCACCCACTATTCTTTGGTGTGACAATCAAAGTACAATCAAGATTTCTACTGATCCAGTTCAGAGGAAAAGGACCAAGAACATAGAGATACACATGCATTACATTCGGGGTTTGGTGCATGACCGGACCATAGCATTGCAGTATTGCCCATCCAGTGAACAAACTGCTGATATCTTCACCAAGTGTTTTACCGAGAAGACCTTCACTCACCTTAGATCTTTGCTTGGGGTGAGTGATGCATGGTGATGATTGGTGTATTCTGATATATGCCACATGTCCATTTTAGAGGGGAGGTTTTATTTCCCATGTGGTTTTCCTCCTTACCTTGGTTACATGGACAAATAAATTTTTATGATGTAAAAGGTGACTTGAGCCTAGTTGCCAAGGCCTTAATTTTTGATATTTCACTAAGTCTAGCTTAAGGGGGGGTGTTAGAACATTATTACACCTATTTACATTAATCATTTATTAATTGATGGTTAATTAGTGCCTAAGTGATTAATTATTACATCCCTAAGTTGGTTAGTTGGTAAATGGTCAAATATCTTGAACTAGTTAGCAATGTGAACAAACTTGTGCATGTGCTGAGTCAAACTAGTTGTTGGGTGCGCTTCCCAGGGCATTTAATGCATTCAGCATGCCTAGAGCGCCCTCCCCAGGTCAATTAATGCATTCAGCATGCTTCTCTTCTACCTAGGGCGCACATGCTCAGAATGTGGACAATCTTGCCAACTTTGTCCAATTTTTGGCCAATTCTAGCTTCCTAACCTCTAACCAACCAGATTCTCCACATGTGTGAGGTCACATGGGCCTATCCAGTCATTCCCAGCATTCACACAGCAGTTTCGAACCAGTTTGGGATGGTTTGGGATATTTTGGTCAACGTAGGGGGGTTTGAGCTTTTTCTAAGCTAGATCAGTGTGAACACTCCAGATGGATTTGAATTGTTCCAGATTTGTATATATGGAGGTTCTTAACCTATTTTGAGGTTGGACAGTTAATAATATTACAGTTATTTTCACCCATTTCATGTGTTAATACATTTTGTTCTTCATTTTACAGATTTATGCTATTCTTGCAAATGTTGTGCAATCTTTTCAATAGTGAGGAATCCATAGTAGCTAGGTTCTGCTGTGATTGAGATTTTACATACTTGAGCATTAATGACTCTACTGATGATGAGATAGACTACTAGTTGTGCTCCAATGATACTCCAGTGATCTTTTGATCACTCCATGAAGGCCAATTCAAATTGCCACCTTGGCATTCAAATTCCTCATGCATTGTATTATTTATTTGTCCATTTGTGATTAATGAATTAGTGTGTGTGAAGCATTTTTTCTTCTATTCGAGTTCTACTTGTTAGAAAAACAGGATCGCAGAGCAATAACAATAAACAGAAATGCAAATATAATCACACATACACATTACAAGAGAGACACAGATATATCGTGGTTCACCCAACTTGGGCTACGTCCACACTGAATTTGCCAGTCCTTATTATTATTACCGTCCAGCAAGTCGAAGGGATACAACCTGCAGCACAACCGCTGCACTTCCTCTTCTTTGTTTCACAGTCTCTCTCCTGATCTCAAAGATCTTTACAATGCATAAAACCTAATACATCAACTACCCTAGCCGTATTACAATGTCTTTCTTTTATAAGGGAAATACAATGGGAAAATACCACGGGATACCCAAAACCATGGGCCCACAAAACAGCTGGCGAAAACAGCCCCAAAATTTTCTTCGGGGGCGCTGCCCCCGGACCCCCCTGGAACCCCGTGGGGGGGCGATGCCCCCCCACACCCCCCCGCTGGGATGAGTGTACAGTCCACCTACATATCATATAGAACTGGGGTACAAACACGGCTAATACAATATCATCTATGAGACTAGAAGATCTGGCTCCACAACCAACAATCTCCCACTTGCTGGACTTGGACTTGGCAAATTTCTCCTCTTCACCTTCATGCTAGAAGGCCGACTGAAACCGAGCACGAACTCAGTTTCTCTCTTGTCACTACCTTTGTGAACATGTCTGCAGGATTCTGGCTAGTATGTATATTTTCCAACTTCAACAGTTCATCTTCCAGAACATAGCGTATGAAATGGTACTTGAGCTGTATATGTTTAGTCCTAGAATGGAATGCTGAGTTCTTTGCAAGGTGAATGGCACTCTGGTTATCACTATACAGTCTGATATCCTTCTGCTTCTTACCCACTTCCTCCATAAACCTCTGCAACCAAATCATCTCTTTACTAGCCTCTGTAATGGCAACATACTCTGCTTCTGTTTTTGAAAGTGCAACAACCTTCTGTAGTTTCGAAATCCAGCTTACTGCTGTTCCACCTACAGTAAACACATACCCTGTGGTACTCCTCCTGCTATCCTTGTCACCTGCCATATCTGCATCAACATATCCCTGTAGAACAGTGTCTGAACCTCCAAAACATAATGCCTCAGTGGTAGTACCTCTCAAATACCTGAGAATCCACTGTACTGCCTTCCAATGTTCTTTACCTGGATTGTTCATATATCTGCTCACAACTCCCACTGCATGTGCAATATCTGGTCTTGTGCACACCATGGCATACATCAAGCTGCCAACTGCTGATTGATAGGGAACCTTGGACATGTAATCTGTCTCTTCTTGTGTCTTGGGACACATTTCCTTACTTAGACTGAAATGGCTAGCCAAAGGTGTACTTACATGTTTTGCATTCTGCATTCTGAACCTCTCCAACACCTTTTGTATGTACTCACTTTGAGACAATGTCAATTTGCGATTTTTCCTGTCTCTCATTATTCTCATACCAAGGATTTGCTTTGCAGCACCCAAATCCTTCATCGCAAATGAATTAGCTAGCTTCCTTTTGAGTACATTTATATCCTGCATGTCAGACCCTGCAACAAGCATGTCATCCACATACAATAACAAGATAATATATCTTCCATTGTCTAGCTTCTTGAAATAAACACAGTGGTCAGAATGACATCTACTATAACCTTGTTCTGTCATAAACCTGTCAAACTTTAGATACCACTGCCTTGGAGCTTGCTTCAAGCCATACAAGCTCTTTTTCAACCTGCATACCAGATCCTCCTTACCTTTGACCTCATACCCTTGTGGTTGTTGCATATATATTTCTTCCTCCAAATCCCCATGAAGGAAGGCTGTTTTACATCTAACTGTTCAAGATGCAAATCTTCTACCGCCACAAGACTTAAGATAGTCCTAATTGAATTCATCTTAACAACAGGAGAAAATATTTCATCAAAATCTATACCTTTCTTCTGTGCAAACCCCTTTACAACAAGTCTGGCCTTGTACCGCTTCTTACCTCCTTCTTCTTCCTTCAACCTGTAAATCCATTTGTTTTGCAATGCTCTTTTACCAACAGGCAACTTAACCAAATCCCAAGTCTGGTTTCCTACCAATGAGTCCATCTCCTCATTCATGCCTTGCTCCCACTTCTTTCTAGTTTCCACTTGCATTGCTTCTTCATAACATTCTGGTTCACCAGAATCAGTCATCAATAAATAATACATTGAAGGAGAGTATCGTTCAGGGAGTCTACTTAACCTGGTAGATCTTCTTACTGTTGCAGGAGTTTCAGATACTTGCTGCTGCTCTTGATTTTCTGGCACCTTCGGAACTTCATTTTCTTTAACTTCATCAAGCACTATGTACTCTGTGCTTTCCTTTTCCTGTTTCTTTCCCTGCAACTGATCTTTATACATGACCTTTTCATTGAATATCACATCTCTACTCCTGATGATTTTGTTATTTTCATAATCCCATAATAGATAACCAAATTCATCAACCCCATATCCAATAAAGGTACATTTCTTGGATTTAGCTTCAAGCTTTGTTCTATTTTCTTTATCAATATGGACAAATGCTTCACAACCAAACGTTCTCAGAAATGAGTAGTTTACCTTTTTATCTGTCCATGCTTCCTCTGGAATACCACCATCCAAAGCACTTGAAGGTCCTCTGTTTATTAAATAAACAGCAGTATTTACAGCATCCGCCCAAAACTGTAAGGGCAACCCTGCATGCAGTCGCATACACCTTGCACGCTCCATGATCGTTCTGTTCATCCTTTCTGACACACCATTTTCCTATGGTGTTCCTGGGACTGTCTTCTCTCTACGAATCCCATGGTATGAACAGCAACTATCAAACTCCTTGCCGCAGTACTCACCTCCATTATCAGATCTGAGACACTTCAATCTTTTTCCTATCTCATTCTCAACCAAAGCTTTCCTCTTCTTAAAAGTAGCAAACACATCAGATTTTTGTCTAATGCAATAAACCCAAGTTTTTCTAGTTGCATCATCAATAAATGTAACATAATAATGAGAGCCACCAAGAGATTGTACCTGAGCCAGTCCCCATACATCTGTATGCACAAGCTCTAATTTTTCATTCTTCTTCTGTTTTCCAACCCTGAGAAATCTGACTCTCTTCTGTTTTCCATAAACACAGTTTTCACAGAATTCCAAACTTACCTGCTTCAAATCCGGCAACAACTTCCTTGAGTGGAGAATCTGCATCCCCTTCTCACTCATGTGGCCAAGCCTGTGATGCCACAATGCTGTATCTGTTCCTGTGGAAGCTAAAGAGATAGAATGGTCAGTATTATGAGGACATAAATACAACGTACCTACTCTGTCTCCTTTTTCTATCACCATTGATCCTTTAGTGATCTTCCACCACTTTTCTCCGAACGTAGATAGACAGCCGCCATCTCCCAACTGCCCTGTTGAGATCAGATTTCTTTTCATAGCAGGAATATGCCTAACATCTTTCAACAACCAATCAGTTCCATTCTTAACTTTTATCCATACCTTACCCATTCCAACAATTTTACATGGCTCATCATCACCCAATAAAACATGTCCAAAATCGCCAGGAACATACTCATGAAAGTATTTCCTATGGGGTGTAGCATGACATGAAGCTCCTGAATCTACTATCCAATAATCACTAGTATTATCTAATGCAAGAATCAAAGCATCTTGTAACACATCACCTGCTACATTTGCTTCCTGGGTAGTTTCCTTCTGTGCATCTCCTTTCTTCTTTAGAGATTTGCAGTCTTTCTTCAGATGTCCTTTCTTTCCACAGTTCCAGCACTCTATCTTTCCCAGTATAGACTTGGATCTGCCCGTTTTAGACTTTCCACGATTACCTTGGCTCTTTCCTCTCTCCTTTTGTCTTCCTCTGCTCTCCATGGTCAACGCATTACCTGATGTCTCACCTAAGCTTTTTCTTCGCATTTCCTCGCTAAGAATAACACCAATAACATCATCAAATTTCAAGGTGTTTGAACCAGAGACAGAGTTACTTACAGCCATGACCAAGCTATTCCAGCTTTCTGGCAATGAACACAAGATTAGAAGAGCCCTAACCTCATCATCAAAGTTCACACTTACAGAACTTAGCTGATTTGTAACCGTATTAAACTCATTTAAATGATCAGTAACAGATCCACCTTCAGACATCTTCATATTAAATAAACGCTTCATTAGAAATACCTTGTTGGAAGCCGAGGGTTTTTCATACAGCTTACCCAATGCTTTCATCAAACCCTCTGTTGTTGTTTCTTTTGAGATATTGAAAGCCACCGACGAAGCCAAGCTCAACCGTATTGTTCCCAGAGCCTTTCTGTCAAGAACCACCCATTATTCATCCTTCATAGTCGTCGGCTGCTTTGCTTTTCCTCCCAACGGTAGGAATAGATCCTTCTGGTACAGATAGTCCTCCATTTGCATCTTCCATAACCCGAAGTTTTGGCCGTTAAACTTCTCGACCTTAAACTTTCCTTCTTCTGCCATTGCTCCCACTCGAACCAGAAACCCTAGCTTCCTGCGGGTTTAACTGCCAAATAGACCTTTGGCTCTGATACCAATTGTTATAAAAATAGGATCGCAGAGCAATAACAATAAACAGAAATGCAAATATAATCACACATACACATTACAAGAGAGACACAGATATATCGTGGTTCACCCAACTTGGGCTACGTCCACACTGAATTTGCCAGTCCTTATTATTATTACCGTCCAGCAAGTCGAAGGGATACAACCTGCAGCACAACCGCTGCACTTCCTCTTCTCTGTTTCACAGTCTCTCTCCTGATCTCAAAGATCTTTACAATGCATAAAACCTAATACATCAACTACCCTAGCCGTATTACAATGTCTTTCTTTTATAAGGGAAATACAATGGGAAAATACCACGGGATACCCAAAACCATGGGCCCGCAAAACAGCTGGCGAAAACAGCCCCAAAATTTTCTTCGGGGGCGTTGCCCCCGAACCCCCATTTCTCGAGGGCGCTGCCCTGGAACCCCGTGGGGGGGCGATGCCCCCCCGCTGGGATGAGTGTACAATCCACCTACATATCATATAGAACTGGGGTACAAACATGGCTAATACAATATCATCTATGAGACTAGAAGATCTGGCTCCACAACCAACACTACTATATTATTATTCTATTGCTCATCTTACTGCATTGACCACTCTTAATCTTATTCCTAAATTCTTTCTTGTGAGATATACATCATATCTTAGATCTGTTGTGAGGATTTTCACATCGACAGGGGTTCACTTCCCACTATTATCAACAAACTTAATGCAATATCCCATATACATCATCCTGAAAAGGGTTTAGCCTTTCCAGCAATGCCCGTAGAGCGAGTGATGTATCACCCGATATATCTAAGAGGGGCTGCGAGAATCATGTTTCCATAGATATGAGAGAAAATGCATCATTCAGACTCAATCACAATGTAACCCGGAGATCGACATAAACATCATTCGCATCAGAAAATACTAATCAGATCTACGCAATAACATATTATAGCCGCATATCCAATTGATCTGAGATACATAAAACTACTACGACATTACAGATTCATACACCATATTTAACCATGCTGCGACTTACATCAATTGTACTGCGATAACAAATATTCTATCATATTGCGATAGAAAAAGAGACATAAACATAGACAAAACATTCCTTCTCATTACTCATCAGTCTGTCTTACATTGCAGTATCAGGGATATGCATCCGCAAAACCAATACAAAATCAGATCCGCAGATCAACATCAAGAAAAAGGAAAAATCCATCGAAGGCCAGATCTGATCAGATACAATGTCAAAAATAGATTCAGATCTGTTCCAAAAGACACACTATGATGATATCCAAAGATGTCGTTAGTCTTACAACTCTACTCCTATTTATAGGCTCACTTGGTCGTTACACTTGGTCCACTTCATAAAGTGACCCATTAACTAACTAACTAATCAACCAATTATTCTACACTAACCGCTTAACTCCATTTTATCTGCTCTGTGACTGACCCTTTATCCTTGTCAATGTCCCTTTCGTAGCATCAACCTCGTGCCAACAGATACACTGATCCACACTTGACGCAAGGCATATTAGTGGCCCAACTTAGGATATCACCAAGGAGCAATTGTGAGTGCAATTGACTCCTGAAGTTAGTTATTTCCTTTGGGAGATGTTTCCAAGTCTTCTTGATTGGAACATTGGCCCCATTGTCGATAGAACTAGCTCTTTGTTACCTCCACTAGTCAATTGGTGAGTGGATACCATTATCACCATCAATTGTGCTTTTGGGAGGCCCAATTACATTTGAGAGGAAAGACGTTAGGTCTTGTTAGGGAATTTACATTTATTTTCTTTTTTAATTACAAGTTCACTAAACTCATAATAAAAATATCCTACATGTGGGGACTTATGCACTAAAATACTGACATTACACATATCACTCACTTATCGCACCATTTTGCATCTATTGTGGTTGGCATATTTTTGTGTTTTTTCAATTGTGTTTATATTCCACTTTCACTCTCATTTGACACAAATCCTTCACCATTGAGGAAAAACAAAACCAGAAACAGTCTCATAGACTACAAGGCCTATCCCCTCTCTCTAGGGGTGTTTTTACACCTTCCCCCCATATTACACGTGTAAGGAACTCAAGACATGCTCATTCCCAGGTCTCATTGATAAGATCATCTGGTTGAGGCCAAGCCTCACTAGGTGAATTTTATCCTCTCGGAGAACTATTAATTACACTACTTCTTCCCCCATTGGAAGAAATACCCCATTGTATTCTCCCCAAGGATTTCCCTTGGTTCCATTTTACCCATCCTCTCTCATAATAGGTCAACCATTTTTTACAACACCACCTGGGTCCCCCCCCTTGTGGAAATCACATCCCACATACAATGGCAAGACCAATCGTCCCTACCTTTCTATTTATGGCTAGTTTAAATCTACATGATTTGTCCAAACTAACAAATGATCCCATTTCTCATGATGCAACATGGACAGCTATGCAAACAAGCTTCCTTCCGACATTCCCAAATTCAAAGGAAAACAAGGAGACTATCCCGCCAACCACGTTATGTCTTTTCACTTATGGTGTTCATCTAACAGCATAGTGGATGACACCGTGAGGATTCGCCTCTTCCAGCGTACCCTCACTAGAACGAAAACAAAATGGTACATGAACCTCACAAGGGGAACCCATTCCACATTTCCGACATGGGCCACCATATTTCTTACATATTTCCAACTACCAATTCAATATGATCTAGGCCTCGAAATTCTCACCGAGTTTCGTCAAAATAATTCCACCCACATCGCGGACCACATCCATGAGTGGCGTAGACACCACACATTATGCAACATCAAAATACAACCTCCTTTTTTTTTGGATTGGTTATCAAATCCCTCCAACCCACCATATCTAAATATGTTTCCACCTCCATTATGCAAAGCAAGGAAGAGGCCATTCTGAAAGTGCAACATTTCGATCTTATGTATTCACAATCCGACTACCTTTTCACAATTCTCCTTGATGCCCCTTGGAATCGGTCATTGGATCCTACAAATTCAAGCTCATCACAGTTGGTGGATGGGATTAATGGGTCAATTTCCCATTTACGTAAGGTTCCTCCTACCACGTCAGTGTTACACCTAAAATCTACTCATCATCAGATTCAGTGTATACATCCCTAAAGTCACCTGGACCAACTATTCATCTAGGAGGATTTGCACTCAATCCTGCAAAATTATGAGAGGTCGTCGCAAGTTGCACACTAGCAACATGCGACATCACAGTCTGCTCCACTGCAAGGTGCGACGAGGTCTGTTAATAGGAAAAAATAGCCTATTCGAGATCCTTCTCAAAACTTGCTCATTTGGGACGTTATCCCTGACCTCTAGGAGAGCTGTTACTCGACCCCTAACCTTTTGGGAAGATCCCCTATCTCTCTCCTATCGTCTCTCAACCTATCCTATCCACACCCTATCCATTTAGTCCTATATAAGTGAGGCTCATTCCCATACCAAAGGGAGGAAGACTAAGGTATCCATACGCTGGTGAAATCTACCTTAGAGGAAGGCTATAGTATCTACATGCTGGTGAAATCTCTCCCAAGATACTCCATTCACCTCTTGAAGAACTCATTCTTCCTTGGAAGGATATGGCAATTGATACAGTCGAAGAAGGGCCGGTACATTAAGTCTTTGGTTGTAGTCCTATATCTCTATCATGTACTCCTCTATTTGCAGTAATACAAATGCTTTCCACCATATCGTTCTTATGTGTAATGATGTTGTGTTGTTTACCTGCTTAACTATTTACACAGATCTCTTATTGTATAGATGCTCTTTACTCGTTTCTCTTGCTTTTTTGTCTTGACAGGTCTTGCAGCTTAGATCTTACGACCGTGGGACGTGGAGCAACATTTGGGAGAAAGGATAGCGGACCAAAGAGGTAAGAAATATAGCACTTGATCCTTAAGTAGATCTAGGAAACGTATTTGTAGTCTGTTCTATTTGTTATAGACTCGCATTGACCTAGGGAGATCCTGCTCGCGCCCGCTCGAGTGGATTGTCCGGTAACAAATATGGAGACCATACTGGGGAGTAGTGTTTGTTTTGTTTAGTAGTCATTAAATCTGAGAGTCATTTTTAGTTGATCACTTCACACAAGCCTTGTTATCATTCTTTTCCATTTCACTTCTTAGGAGTGACTCCATTGTCAGATCTTCGCATTGAAGATCCTGATCTTCTTCCTCTGAGTTTATACAACTCAGTTTCAAGCCTGTTTATGGTTCATTATTGAGAGATCTGATTCATTTTTAAATCCAAAACTTTCGTGTCACACCTGGGCAGTGAGAACAGAGCGACACTATGTGTTTCTGAGTCTTTTTCCTTTGTCTGTTGCTTACTCATCGCAGTCTGTTCATTGGTAAACTGCGACAGCGTCGCACCTCTCGTATACGTATCCTGCGACGTCGCACTGTCTGCAAAGACAGAGTGCGCCAATCTGTCAGAAGTTGACATACAGGCATCCATTCCCTCATTTGACATTCTAAGCCTTGGTTTGATGTATGAACTCTCTCTGTGCTGTAAGATCCAGCCAGAGATCCCACTTATAATTTGTGTGTTGAGAGTTTGGTTCCATTTGGATTGATTTTGGGTTTCATCTTGGACAAGCTTGAAATCGGTAGTGGTGGATACTTTTGTCTCCCCCATTCACTCTTGCATTCCCTTCCTTCCATCCCTAATCTGATCATTGCATTGGATCACCTTCCAGACCTCATTTACATTTGTTTTGAGCTTTGCTTGCTGCTGCTTGATTTTGAGTTTAGTGTGTCTTTCAGCTTGGTTGAGTGCTTGTCTTTTCTTGATTTTTCTGAATCTATGAGTGCCGCAAGTAGCATTTTCTTTTAAGTCATTTGGATTTGAAAGCAAAGTTGTTATCAAATTTATTCTTTGATGCATCCATTGAAAGATTAAAAGTGCTTCTTTCCCATTGTTTCTCAAAAATTATTGAAGAAAGATTGTTTGCATTGAAAAAGTCTCATTGATATTTTGGAAAAGTTGAATGAATGTATGATCTCTTGTGTTTTTATTGAATTATGAATCATTCATTTTCTTGAAAGGCTCAAAGCACGCTTCGATTTTTGCAAAACTAGTTCCATGCTAGAGAAAGATAGATGCATTTTTTATTTTTGTTGCCTTTAGATCATTGAAAAGAGAAATTGAAAAGCTTGCATTTTCTGTTTCAGAATCCTCTCATTTCATTACTTAGTGTTGTTTTGATTTGAAATCGAAAGAAAAGGAAAGAAAAAAATGCTTTGATTTGGATAGTAGTGTTGTGTACGTTTGTGTGTTTCGTTGAAAAAGAAAAGAGTACTTTCATTGTTAAATTTGTTTGAATTGAGATTGTGTTGCACTGAGTTTGTTCGGCAATACCATTGGAAAGAAAAAGATTTCTCCTTACCATAGGTAGAATTCATCGAAAGAAAAGAATATTTCGTGCATGTAGCTAGGTCTTGCATTATGTTTCCGATTATGTACTCACCTCATGCATTCACCTAACCATCCAAGATAAAATTAACGGTAGAACTAGGTAAAATTTTTAGCAACTTGTGTGTAAGTCAGAGGCGTGTTCCAGTGCCATTAAGCGTGGCAGCTGTCGTTACTTTCCAGCACTGTAGTCCAGGGGTATTGTAGTCTTCCACGTACATTGTTCTATCAAGCTCCTTCACGTACCCACCAAGTACCATAATCCGTACTTGGTGTATATCAAAGGGTGTATAATGTACTCGACACGTATATCGGAAGGTCTCGTGCCAACGGTTGTGCATTAGACAGCACCACTACGAATTTGAGCTCCCACGTACCTTGCGTATATCGGGTGACACCATTAGGATTCCTGAAACCAACCGAGTTAACCATTTGTCCGTCTTGGAAAATCAATACACCGAGAACAACACTCGGGGAGATTAGCACGCACGTACTGTCCAGGTAATCGGGTATGTAGGCAAGGGTACGGTCCCAATCCTCCTTGTCGCGTCATATTGTTGGACCCTGCAGTATATCGCAGTTTTCGATGCCTTGATAATCTCGTGAGGTTCCAAACTTTTGAATCCACTCTAACACATAAGTTTGCTTGTTGCCTTAGTTTGACTAGGTTTCTTGGACTACTTTTCTTTTAGCATACCTTTAGGAGAAACGTTGTTTCGGCCTTTCTGGATGATTTTCCTGATCCTCTGGCGGATTTTCCCTAGAGAAGGTCCTGTAGGATCTTGAACTTGCCACCCGAATTTCCCCTTAATCCGGAGGTTATTTCAAGGGAAAGAATGGATCAGCGTAACGCGGTCATAGTTACTGAAGTACGGAACCCCACTTTGAATGTTGTGTTAAATTTTTAGAATTTACTTCAATCTGATCTAGGATCTTAACTGAGAGAACAACATGTACAACAAATCTACAGCATATCAATCATGGACACAATAATGCAAGCACACAAGAGACACAGAGTTTACTTGGGGAAAACCATAAAGGTGAAAAACCCCAATAACTTCCTCACATATAGATAGAGCAATGATACAACCCAAGCATAAGAGATAGACATCTCCTAGCAACAGCTTCTCCTCCTCCACAAGTGTGCCACTCTCCCGAGAGTGTGAGAGAGAATAGAATGTGTAAAATGAGAGAGACACACTCTTTAGTTATACACTAACTTGGCTTGACCTTTACTCAACTAGGTCGGCCTCAACTTAACCACTTAACATAATGTTGACTGGGCCGACACCCAATAGGGTGGTCTAATAACCCTTTGATCCACATGGCCAACCCCCAATATGGTGGTCTAATAACCCTTCGACCCACATGACTTATACAGGGCCAACCCCAACAAGGTGGTCTAATAACCCATCAAGTATAAGTTACGACACTTACAATATAAATGACGACACTTCCATATAGAGGAATAATAACATCTCTATAGGAATACAAACACTTCCGTATAGAGGAATAATAACGTCTCTATAGGAATACAATATACATATATGTGAAATACATTCCGAAGTTACATATACATCAACACTCCCTCTTAACTAGGAAGGTATTTCTCGACACAGGTCTTCTAGCACAAGTCTTCTTCTCTGGATCATCATCACTGGATAATCGTCATCGAGTCATCATCATCGTCACTGTTGCTGTTATCTCAATCAATCTCTGAATCTACTCATCATAGGAATTTCTCCAGAGCCAGTCCTTTTTCATACTAGATGTAGGCCCACCACCTACAGGTCTTCGTCATCATTGGCCATACTGTGGAATCCTCAGGACTTATTACGTGCGTCACAAAACTTGGCTGCAGCATCCTAGGCTATTACGAGCACACAGCTCTACCTGTCGGATCTCCCAGGAGCACATTACATGTGACCCATCACAAAACCTAGCTGAAGCATCCCAGGATGTTACAAGTACACAACTCTACCTGTCAAATCTCCTAGGAGCACATTACATGTGATCTCACCACAAAACCTGGCTGAAGCATCCCAGGTTGTTACGAGCACACAGCTCTACCTGTCGGATCTCCCAGGAGCAAATTACATGTGATCTCACCACAAAACCTGGTTGAAGCATCCCAGGCTGTTACGAGCACACATCTCTACCTGTCGGATCTCCCAGGAGCACATTACATGTGGTCAACCACAAAACCTGGCTGAAGCATCTGATGCCTTTTTCATCCTGTCCAGATCTCCCAGGAGCAAATTACATGTGGTCATGGCAAAACCTAGCTGAAGCATTTAAGGCCTTTTTCATCCTGTCCAAATCTCCCAGGAGCAAATTACATGCCATAAGACAAAACCTCGCAAGAGCATCTCAGGATGGTACGGGTACACAACTCCGACCTAAAGATCTCCCAGGGCACAAATTACATGTCCTCCCAGAGCAATGTCTCGAAAGAGCATCCCAGGTTGTTACGGGTACACAACTCCGACCTATAGGATCTCCCAGACATGCTCATCTGCACAACCTGATCCATGGCCACAAAGTATCATCCCGATACTCACCATACATCATTTTGATGTACACATGATCATCCTGATCATCATCACTGCATCGTCCTAATGCATGTCATCTGGAGAATCTTCTCATCCACAATCATCCTGATCATACAATGCATCCACCTAATGCATACCAAGTATCTACCTGATACATATCATCATACATGATCTACCTAATCATACAATGTATCCACCTGATACATACACAAATACATGATCCACACAATGTATCCACCTGATACAAATCAACATACATGATCTCAGTATCCACTTGATACATATACAGATACATGGTCCAAGCATCCAACATGATGCATATATATATAAATGATCCAACTGATCATAACAAGCATCCAACATGATGCATATACATATACAGAGTAGTAACTAGAGCATCGCCCTGATGCTCATCATCCATGATCCTCCTGATCATCATAGCATCGTCCTCTTCAGATCATCTCATCGTCCATGAAGCACAGCCCAGATGCACATCATCCAGCACTTACACCACTGTCATGGGAGAACACATCTACCACCATTCAAGGAAGGCTCCAGCCCTTACTTTTTCACCATGGGAGAACACATCTACCACTATGTGAAAAATGGCTTAGCAATTACATCATGACTAAGGAAGAACACATCAACCATGTCAGAAAATCTCATGTGCATCTGCATCTTCCGGACTCATCACTTCCCTTTGGAAGGAACCTCGATCTGAAGTGCACCAAGCCTCTCTCTGAAGTGCTCATACTGCACTCTAGCCAACGGCTTGGTCAATACATCTGCAACCTTCTCATCCATCGCAACATACTCTGCTTTGGCTATACTCAGTGCTACGCAGGACTACTTCCTGCTAAACCAAGAGATCACACCTGATCCCTATCTGCAACACTGCCTGCCCAATCTGAATCAACATAACCCTGTAGGTTAAACTTTTGATTCGCATCATACTTGAGCCCATAATCAACTGTACCCTTCAGGTACCTCAGAATATGCTTTACAACAACTAGGTGAACACTCCTCGGATCCGTCGAGAACTATCTCAATGTGTTCACCGCAAAGAAAATATCTGGTCTCGTGTTCGTCAGGTACATCAAGGACCCAATCATTTGATGATACATAGTGATATCAACCGGCTTAGATGAAGCATCACACATAAGCTTCAGGTTCGATGCCATAGGTGTGGCCATAGCCTTGCAGTCCATCATCCTGAACCTCTTCAGGATCTCTACTGCATACTTCCCTTGTCCAAGGAAGATTCCATCTGCACTCTACTACACCTCCATGCCAAAAACAAATAGTGCATCATCCCCAAGTTCTTCATCTCGAACTCGGCAGTAAGCTTCCACTGCATGTCGACAATCAATCTGTCATCTCCTATTACAAACAGGTCATCCACATACAGGAGTAGAATCACAGGATTCCCTTCCTCAACCTTGTAGTAAAGGTTGGAACCCACTTCACTCTTGGTAAAGCCCAAACTGGATGGAAAGCTATCTATCCTACCATACCAAGTTCTGCACATATATGACTCTCTATCATGTGTCTCAGAACCAAGTGGCTTCTCCACATACATTTCTTCTTCAACTACACCATTCAAGAAGGCTGTCTTGAAATCCATCTGGTGTATCTTCCACTTCATTACTACAGCCAGAGCAAGTACTAATCTGATGGAAGTGTATCTGGCTATAGGAGAAAAAGTCTCTATGCTACCACCTGCAACATGCTTGATCTTGTATATCCTCTTGGAAGTCACTACAGACTACCCTTCAGGTCTTGGGACTGCATCCCAAACATCTTCATGATCAACTTGTACTCCTTGATCATGGCATTCTTCCCATATCCTAGGAACTTCAATATCTTCAATATTTTCAATAGATAACTTTTTTGCTAAACAAATGTTGTAGTCCTTCTTTTGTAGGTGATGGTATACGATCTTTCCTACACAACAAGTTAAATTGCATGATTAGAAAACATCTCATAGTTTTCAGAACAAATTCTTACACATAAAGAAATATGTCATATAGTCATGCAATTATCTTTAGCCAATGCTTCAATACAACATTTATGCATATCCCGTAACTTTCTAAATCCCTTCCAATATCTACCAGAACATTGTTAAGAGTGTGCACAACTCCCAACATGTCAGCAAAGAGGTTTCATTCTAGATAAGTAGCAATGGAATGGTGTACAGTGCCATAGGCCACTTACCCATGTATATTAGTAGTATACTGTTCATCAATGCAACTATTATAATATGCATAATACACAACCTAATTGTAGGAACATCAGTATATACATTATTAAATAGTATTATTTAAACAATAAGATATGCAAGGAATGACAATTAAAATACTTATCTTTGTTTGTTTGTTGGGTGGACTCCCTCTGAGTCTTTGCTTCCTTGCAGGAGCTAATCTGAAGTAGCGTCTTCTACACCTTTCTGTTGTGGAATGTAGAGAGATGGTCAACTCCCTCTGAATATCTACATCCTTGCAGAAACCACTGGAGTGTGCTCCCTCTTGATCTTTGCTTCCTGGATTACCTATCCTTGAACTTATATTCATTCTCGATCCCTATGCATGCTTGTTAGTATCATCATTGTGTTATCCTCTAGGTCTCATACATAATCAAACATTCATTAGTATAATCTTAATATTATCAAAACACAATAATCTCCAGCATGTATGGTCAGGATCATTTCAAACACAGATAATAAACATTAGTATTCAAGGTTTCAGGGAAGACTTCTTTTACTCATGCATATTCTTATTTGATCATAGGACTCTTCCGGTTATTCAAGTCATCAATCAAGATAAGAGACATAATATGCATAAACCCTTGATTACTTACATTTCTAACTCTATGAATAAACATAACCAATCATACCAAGTATACTTATATAAGGGATCCTAACACAAGGTAAGATTCTAACTTGATATAGGAAAAACATACCTGGATTACTATGTTAGCTAGTTATGTCTAACATACCTGCATGATGTCTTTTGGTTCTCTTCAGTGAATTGTGTTAGTAACCTGCATGTCTCATAGGTTAACCATTGTAGGACCAAGTTATACATACCTCGAAAGTAGATCTTCTATGTGATCCATGACAATGGATGAATCTTTGTCTTCATGTCACCATGATCATATGTTCTTGAAGTAGAACATGATTTGTCTTTTTTGGTGTACCTTTTATGTTAGAAAACAACATAAACCTCATACAACATCACAATGCATTAGTACATTCATAAGTGTCAAAACCTTAATCAATGAATATCTTCTATTAAGGTGATACGACAAGTCTAGTAATTAATCAAGATTGTACTGTAATGATATGAAGACAAACATATGATAAACTTAACCATGAAACATACCTGTAAGCCATACCTGTCAAGATTTCTTGTAATCTTCTTATGGAAGGCCTTAGCCTCATCTCCCTCTGAGATAGGAACTTCTTCACTTATGCAGGTGACCAATCCATCTTCTTCTAGGATTAACCCAGTCCACTTGATTTGCAAGAACTGGACCTGGAGCTGGATTAGGGTTTGTCAAAGAAACCCCAAAAATTCAAATTTTGAATTTCGAACTTCTGAAAGGATAGAAATATGCGCCTTAATGAGCTGATCAAGTTGGTATATTCAGAATTTGAAAACTACAAAGTTTCACCCCTCGAAATTGCCTTTTAGATTTCTGGATTCACTAAGGAAGACCCTGAATTAGGGTTTGAGTTTCCTAGAGCTTCACCCAACCAAAATATTTGATTCAAATCTCTAAGATTCGATTTTTCTGAGGAGCTTCCAGTCGTGGTCACAGATTTCCAAAATTCCAATTTTTGCAGAAGCCATAATTTTCCATCTTTCCGATCAAAGTCCCGAACTGGGGTTTGATCAAGCCCGGCCTTCTGCCCAACCAAAAAATATGATCTTGGTCTCTAAATTTCTATTTTGATGAGTAGTATCCATCCGTGGTCTCCGATTACAAAAATTTCAACTTTCTCCGAAGCCCTAAATTCCGGAAGCCATGAATGAAGGTGCTCAAAAATAATTTTGTTTTGACATAAATATGTATCTGCTTGTTTCTGGTGTAACTCCGAACTTTTCAATCCACGGGGTCTAAAAAATTTTCTTGAGATATCCCTACCTGTTGTCTTTCCATCCAAACAGGTCTGACCTCAATTGTATTCTCTGAGAGAGAGAGTTATGCCAAGTGTCGCAATGTGACTTGTTTATGGGATAATACAGGAGAGTGAACTTGTACGGAGTGCCACATGTCACTGGTTCAACTTCGGCCTTTGAAAACCTTTCTTGAGATAGTACAGTCTGTGTACTACCTGTCACTTTTTACTAAATTTCATTTGGAGCTTCCTAGCCCAAGTTATGACCTTTTTCCCAAGGTCACCTGATTTTGACTCAGATCTGGACGAGGCAGAAACCCTATATTGTATAGATCATAAATCACACATTACAACGAATTAGAGGTTTTCCTTTGGACACAAGGTACATGGGGATCTGATATTCGACCTGTAAAAGTTTCAGATCCGAAAATTTTTCCCAAATGGATTTATAGCGAAAGTGCTACGATGACTGGTTTTTGCTATATCAAGCCCTAGCATCGTAAGTGCAACAAGTGTCATACATGCCATATCATGCCTTCTTTCAGGCTATCTCTGATACCATGTTAAATTTTCATAATTTACTTCAATCTGATCTAGGATATTAACTGAGAGAACAACATGTACAGCAAATCTACAGCATATCAATCATGGACACAATAATGCAAGCACACAAGAGACACAGAGTTTACTTGGGGAAAACCATAAAGGTGAAAAACCCCAATAACTTCCTCACAGATAAATAGAGCAACGATACAACCCAAGCATAAGAGATAGACATCTCTTAGCAGTAGCTTCTCCTCCTCCACAAGTGCGCCACTCTCCCGAGAGTGTGAGAGAGAATAGAATGTGTAAAATGAGAGAGACACACTCTCTATTTATACACTAACTTGACTTGACCTTTACTCAACTAGGTCGGCCTCAACTTAACCACTTAACATAATGCTGACTGGGCCGACACCCAATAGGATGGTCTAATAACCCTTTGACCCACATGGCCAACCCCCAATAGGGTGGTATAATAACCCTTCGACCCACATGACTTATACAGGGTCGACCCCAACAAGGTGGTCTAATAACCCATCAAGTATAAGTTACGACACTTACAATATAAATGACGACACTTTCATATAGAGGAATAATAACATCTCTATAGGAATACAAACACTTCCATATAGAGGAATAATAACGTCTCTATAGGAATAAAATATACATATATGTGAAATACATTCTGAAGTTACATATACATCAACATGTTGGAGGACTTTTGTTTCCACAAACTCCTCCAGATTCACCTGCCTCTCATCCCACGCAGGATGAAGGAGCACAAACCCCCACTTCACATGACCTTCCCCCTGTCATCCCGGGAGAACCTGGATCGTTGGAATGGATAAACCGACCCCAAGACGACCCTACAGCAGCTGTTGGTCCTTCAACAGCTTATTGGACATCCTCTACAAATCACCCAGTGGCTCATTTTGCCATCTCATCCCCACCTAACTCGACTACTCCAGAGTTCACTAGGCCTTCCTATAGGCCTGACCCTGCCGAGATTTTCGTCCCCATCCATGAACGTTTGGAACAGTTACGTATTAAAGGTGATGAGCTTCAAAGACAAAGTCTCGAGGGACACTCTGAAGAGTTCCATAATCATCATTTCCAAATAAGACACTATGACGGAAACATCCCTGCTCATTCGATATCTTTCAGATCACCTGAAGCACCCCACCACATGACCACTAATGAGACTGGTCAACCCTCACAGGAATCCAATCCTGCACCTCAAGTGAACCAACCGGTGGAAGGACTATGGTTCAACACACATCTCACTACCACGGTTACTTTACCAATTCCTCCCCCACCTCAGAATTCGAGGGGAGGGTATTCCATTCCCACAGATTATCTTATTGGTAATGTTATTACCACGGTAGCTAGTCAGCAACCTACGTTGGTTCAACCTTTGAACAGTGGTCAACCTGTTGTGGCTGGGGGACAACCCTCGTTTCCTAACCAGAACGTAGGCGATGGAGTTCCCAATGGACCTTCCGTTGGACCTTCCCAACCCGCTAGACCGTCCACCATGGGATTATCTCATGTTGGAGGCCCCTTAAATGTAACTCAACCCTCATGGAGTCAAGCATATCTAGGTTCCGTTAACCCTGTGTCGAGCCAACCTAATCCTGGAAATGTGCCATAATGGATACCTTATCCCGGGAATCCATACACTCTATGGGGGCAACAACCTATGTTGCAACATAGACCCCAACTGACTATCCCTCAAGTACCACCACCCCTGATCGGTCCTCCCCCACCTCCTGTCGGAGGCGGAGGACCTCCACCTAACATTGGTGGAGGCCCACCTCATTTTACCTACAATACCCCTCACCCCTCTGGCGGTGGCAGGAATGGTCCACCACCTCCTCCAGGCGGAGACGGTGGTGGACCACCCTATAATGGTGGAGGAGGACATTTCCCTTCGGGTCGCGGCGATGGTCCACCACCCCCTCCAGGCGGAGGTGGTGGAGGACCTAATTACTATGGTGGTGGCAGTGGTGGTGGAAAACCTCATCCTTTTAGCAGTAGAGGTGGTGCCCCCCTCCCCCCATCTGGCAGTGGAAGTGGTCCACCACCCCCTCCAGGCAGAGGCGATGGTGGGCCACCTTATTACGGTTATGGACCCCCACCTCCTCCCGGTGGTGGCGGCGGACCTCCACCCCTTCCCGGAGGTGGAGGTGGACCCCCACCTTATTGGAATGGACCACCTTATGGTGGCGGACCTCCTTACGGTCCGGGCGGCACACCCCCCTATGGTCAGTTTTATCCTGGTACACCTTACGGTCAGTTTAGTCCTTACACGCCATATCCATATCATCAATACGCACAGCCTAATCCACAGCTACACATTCTGGCTACTTTGGACCTACCTGACCTCTCTCGTTTAACCAACGATCCTATTTACCACGGATCTCACTAGCCACTGATTCCGGTAAAACTTCCATCCAATATCCCCAAGTTTGACGGCAAGCTGGGTGAAGACCCCAAGAAACACGTGATGACATACCACTTATGGTTTTCATCTAATTCCTTAATGGACGATTCAATTCATCTTAGATTGTTTCAAAAGACTCTCACCGATTCGGCTGCTAAGTGGTACATCGAGTTGCCACCACACTCTTTTCCTGATTTTGGCTCTCTTTCTATGAAATTCTTGATGCATTTGCAGCTGCCTATATAGTATGAGAGTGGTACTGAGCTTTTAACATCGCTCTGTTAGAATACTGCCACTCACATTTCGAATCATATCCATGAGTGGCGAAGGAGACGACGTCTCATTAAAGCTCCCATTCCAGATCAGCTCCTAGCAGACTAGTTTACTAAATTGCTCATTCCCACCATAGCAAAAGATGTTGCCATGCGAGGTGATGTCACCGAAGAACAAGCCATCGCGAGTGCTCATCTGTTAGACCTGGTCTACACTCAGTCTGGAACTATGTTCAATATTTTTCCTGACACACCCCGGGACATTAATGATCCCACGAAACCACATAAGGGACCCCAAGCTGATGGGATCATTGGTTCCCTTAACACTCAGCCTGCTGTTAGCACGGTTGGATCATCCAACCCGACTCCGGTTGGCCACAGCACCACCAAGTCCACTACTCCTGTTGTAACTGAAGAGGTGAATTCTGTTCAATCAGCTTCATGTCAGAATTTTAACGATAAAAAGAAGAATAAGGGGAAACCCAAAAAGTCTTCTATCCAGCAGGAACCTAAGAGCACTCCCGAAGATACCAAGTAGAAACGGAAACTAAAATATCCTTGTTTACTGTGTGGAGAAGACCATTTCTCCAAAGAGTGTCCCCATAGAGACGAAGTGCAAAAGTTTCTTAGGGGTAAACCTACTCCCGCAGTCCTCAACGATCCGTTTCTTGCTCAAAACCAGCAGATGATTGCTCAAACCCCCCCAGCCCAAGGGGAACCATCCAATACCGCGCATGTTCTCATGTTGCATAACGAGGTGATCAATTTGACTACTCACTCGCGATCTTACGAACCGGTCCCTTCGAAGGAACCCACCGGAAGTAATACTGAAAAAGCTTCTAACACTCTAACTGACGTCACTATACCATCTACCTCTCTCACCATAGAGAGACCATCTTTAGATTCGATATTGCATCCGCCCAAGAGTACGATTCAAAAAGCAGTTTTCAATCCTAATGCTCGAGCAGCACAGAATTACAATATCGTAGAGGACTTGGCACAAGCTCCTTGCGCCATGTCTACCCTAGAAGTTTTGCAGAATTGTCCCAATAAACTCAAAACTCTCCTTGCAACTATTGGTGCAGTTGACCTGGATTCCTCGAACACCATCATGTTCCGACTTGACAACCTTAAGTCAAGGCTCTCACACCAGCTCGCATTCCAAGTTTCTGCGAACATTGTTGGGAAGATTGTCCATCATACCCTTTTGGACGAAGGAGCCTCCACTTTTGTCATGTCCATCGCTTGTTGGAGAGCCATTGGCTCCCCCGAATTGAATCGTTCTCCTACCACGTTGAAAGCATTCGACGGGCATGGCTTTCAACCTCATGGGATCTTACAAGATATTGCAGTTGAGTTGGGAGGAAAGACCGTAACCATTAACATGGAAGTGGTCTCGACCCTGTTAGATTATAATCTCCTGCTCGATCGCAATTGGTTTTATACCATGCAGGCGGTAGCCTCTTCAGTCGTTCGCATAGTACAATTCCCCCACCAAGGATGAATTGTTACTATCGACCAGTTAGATTTTTGTACACCGGACACCACTCCTCATCCTGGTGACCATGTTCCTTCCATTGGACAGATGTCAAAATAGTATGAGTGTAGGGGTTGGCATTTTGAAAGATTCATCTCTCATGGGCATTTTTCCAGCCACGGACCCCCCTAATCATGGTTCTATGGTGAACATGATCTCCACTAAGATTTTATCTCACTCAAACGATTCTTGGCTTGTACCGGATGAAGCCACAACACACCTGCTTGGAGATATGATGCCTCTTTCACCCGCTGAACGCATTTATGAGGCTATCCAATCAGCTCCGGAGGACCATTTAACCGTGGCTTCCACATCTTGTTCTCTACGACAAACGTCCTCTCTACCTGATCTCTTACTTCAGACTTTTCATTCAGACGAGTCCATCATGGAAGTAATGAATGTCGAAGACAGTCCGTGGGATGATCTCCATCATAGGTCATCTTTTCTTCCTCCTTTGGAATACATAGAGAACAACATCCATACCCTCTTTTCACCAGATATCTACCCATCCCCTCAGTCCCCCATCCTTACATGTCTTACAGACACAGAGGGAAACTTGGCCAACATTGAGCCAACCACCCCGATAGACATCTCGGTGAAACCTGGCATAGTGGAACACATTCGCATAGGCTAGAATTGTTCCCCTCAAGAAATTGCTGTTAGCACGGCCTTGTTCAAGGAATTTTGAGACGTCTTTGCTTGGTCCTATGAGGAGATGCCTAGGATAGACCCCATAATTGTTTCTCATGAAATAAAAACCTATCCTGACATCAAACATGTACGTCAAAAGTTGCGACCGGTACACCCCCGGAAGACTGTGGAAATAAAGGAAAAAATTGAAAAGCTCTTAAAGGCTGGTTTTATCTATCCTATCCCATTGACAGATTGGGTCTCAAACGTCATTCCTGTAAACAAAAAGTAGGGCACCATTCGCGTCTATGTTTATTATCGGGACCTTAATCGGGCTTGTCCAAAAGACAACTACCTGACCCCTTTCATCGACAACTGTGTCAGAAGCATCATCTTCTCATTCATGGATGGCTTTTATGGTTACAACCAAATTGAGATCAACCCAGTCAACTAACATAAGACGACTTTCATCTGCCCATGGGGTACATTCGCTTATCGCAAGCTCCCATTTGGCCTTTAAAATGCTGGCACCATGTTTCAGCGGGCTATGTCGTACGCCTTCCACGATATTAAGGACTTTGTGGAACCCTACTTGGATGATGTCCCTGCTCATTCAAAGTAGCGCGAGTTCCACATTGATCATCTGACGGCCATTTTCCTCAGATGCAGACGGTACAATATCCGTCTAAATCTTCACAAGTGTATCTTTTGCATTGAGTCTGGACGCCTCTTAGGATTTATCGTTTCGAAGGATGGGATCCGCATTGATCCCTTAAAGGTGGAGGCCATCGTCAACCTACCACCCCCGACAGATGTGACAGAACTTCAAAGTCTCCAAGGGAAGGCGACTTATTTACGACGTTTTGTTTGTAATTTCATGGAAACGACTCAGGGCTATATGAGACTGCTTAAGAAGGATGTCCCATTCATTTGGGACTATCAAGCTCAAAAATACTTCAACGGTATCAAACATGCGATCACGCATGCCCCTGTGCTCCAACCACCTAATTATTATCGAGATTACATCTTATATCTCGCTGCTTCTGCTACCGCTATCGCCATGGTTTTGGTACAGGAGGATCAAAACACTCAAGAACATGTGATATACTATGCAAGTAAGGGTTTAGCTGACGCTGAAACTAGATATTCACATGTCGAAAAACTTGCTTTTGCAGTGGTCATCACCATCCAGAAGTTCCGTCACAACATATTGCTCCGCACCACCACCATCATCGCCGACTTGAAACCCATGTACCACGTACTGATGCATCAAGTGCTTGGGGGCAAGTATTCACGGTGGATTGTGATACTGCAAGAATTCGATCTTATTTTCGAGAAAGCCAAGTCTAAGAAGTCTTTGGTGTTTGCCGAGCTTATTTGCGACCTTCCCCGTTCTGATGTAGAAGTTGAGCACAATGAATCCTTTCCGGATGAATCATTGTTTCTCATCAGTACGATTAATCCATGGTATGGAGACATCCTGTTATATCTTAAAACCCAACACTTCGATCCTCAACTTTCTTGCAACGACCGTCGTAAGATTCGTCACCATGCAAAGTATTTTTTAATCATCAATGATACTTTGTATCGTCGTGGCGTCGATTCAATTCTTCGACATTGTCTCACTCATGATAAGGATGAACGCGTTCTAAATGATTGTCACGCTGGGGCATGTGGCGGTAATCTCTCTGGGATGGCTACAACCCAGAATATTTTGCGCGCGGGATAATACTGGCCTACTATCTTCAAAGATTGTATTGAGGCCGTCAAAAAATGTCCTCCTTGCCAACACTTCCATACGAAGAAGCGCACTCATCCTGCCCCACTACATCCGGTTATTTCCGTTGGCCCATTTGCAAAATGGGGCATTGATTTTATGCACTGTAATCCTACCTCGGCCGGGGGGCATAGTTACATCATCGTAGTTGTGGATTACTTCACAAAGTGGGCCGAGGCTATGCCTACATACCAAAATGATGGCAAAACCGCTGCACTCTTCATGTTTAATCATGTGATAGCATGGTTTGGAGTTCCGTAGGCCATAGTTACCGATCATGGTTCTCACTTTTAGAACCATATGGTTGATGAATTGAGAGACACGTTGGGTTTTCGCCATGAAAACTCGACACCCTACTACCCGCAATCCAATGGACAGGTCAAGGCAATTAACAAGGTCTTGAAAACTATGATCCAAAGGATGGTAGGGACACAAAAGTCCAATAGCATAATATGCTATTTTCAGCATTATGGGTCTACTGAAATACCGTTAAAATCTCCACAGGCTTCACTCCCTTCCAATCGGTATATGGACTGGAGGTTGTCTTACCAATAGAGTGCGAAATCTCGTCTTTACAGCTAGCGGTCGAACTTCTTCCTAACACTACTGCTGAGGAAGAACGTCTCTTGTACCTAGCAAAACTTGACGAGTCTCGCCGAGATGCCGCTCTTGCTAATGAAGCACATAAGAGATGCATCAAAGCCTAGTACGATAAGCTAGTTGAACCTCATATCTTCAACGAGGGTGACCTGGTCCTCACTTATGACCAGAAGCACGATAAGCTAGGAGCAGGTAAGTTCGAGTCTATGTGGCATGGACCCTACGTTATAAAACGTGTGTTGGAAAAAGGTGCTTACGAGGTTGAAGATTATGATGGAATCTCTTTAGGTGAACCCCGCAATGGGATTTACCTAAAGAGATACTAAGCTTGAACTCTCATGCATAGACTTGCTTGTATATACTGTACATGGCGTGTTTTTGTGTTTTTTTGTGGTGTGAGGCATTTCTTTTCGAGTGTCTTTCGATCTTATTTCCGCTTCTTATACCATGTTCTGTCTGCGTGTGCAGATGGAAACATGCTATGGATTCGCGGACAGCACCAACCGGCATACCCGTCACCTTGCTTCGGCAGCCTAGGTACTATATTCCCCAACAGGTGAGCTCATTAGCTCAGGGGCAAGTTTCCTAGGGTTTGCGACCAACAATGCCGCAGAATATTAGGCAATAATCAAAACCCTAGCTAATGCCATTTCCTTGGGTATGAACCACATTGTCATCCACAAGGATTCTCAATTAGTGGTTTCCCATCTGAACCAGATATACGCCATCTGTGATCCCTTATTACTTTGTCTCTTCAAACGAGTACGTCTCTTGGAAAGGTCATTTGAATCCATTCAATACCTGCACATTCCACGAGAGTTAAACACAGTTGCTGACTCGATGTCCAATTTCATTTTGGATTGGTACATTGCACACACATAATATCCATAATATGTAAAAGAATTCATGACATGTAAATATAATGTACAGAAGCAAACAGATAAACAAGATCACATCACTAATAATTTGAAGAACACATAATGTATAAATCATCGATAATGTATATATATAAATTGCTCAAAAGTAGTGCTGGTACAAAATATGAAGCACGATGGCTTTCAGTGAGTCTCTACAAAAATCTAAAGCAGCATAGCTTTCAATAAGTACAAAATATGAGGCCTCTAAGCTCTCAGTACAAGTATAAAAGTGAAATCAGGCTGGACGCCTGACTCGTACACCACCCCTGCCTCTAACAGCTCTCTCACGATGGGTGAGAAAGCAGTCCACAGTACGAGCCACCTTGCGGAGTAAGGAGTTGAAGCGCATAGACTCTCCAACCCCAAATCTCTGCATGGGCCTCGATAGGTCATCGATGGCTGGCTCGGGTACCTCCACAGTCATCCCGGATAGGTTCCTGTACACCTCCTCCATCTCCTCGATGGCAAGATGAACACCTGCCGGAACGACTACCTCCCCACCTCTATCTCTCCTCGCCATAAGGGAGAGACCTACTGGTCGCACGGGACCCACATCTGCACACACATATTATGTATTTGTCAGCACTACATCAAAAAAAATTATATAATATAATATACAAAACTAAAAAATACAAGGGTTTTGTTCTTACCGATATCACCCCATGCTACACCCTCTGGAAACACCAAGTCGGGATCCTCTCAAAAGTCCGTGCCAGCATATGGAAAGTCCTCGACCATAAGTAACTAGCCTTCCAGCCAGCTAAAAAACTCAGGACCAAAATTGATGATGGGACCCCTACCATGGCGGGTCATCAACTCTGCCCACCTAAGCATGCAAGGATCTCTCAGATCCCTGTCATCCAGTACCACCTGCGGGTGCAAGAGAGGAACCCACTCCAAGAGGAACGATACTATGATCGATCCATACCCAAAATGCTTGACCTCCCCGCGCCAACACTTGGTCAGCTGAGCTTGATGTTGGCGAGGAGACCCTTGCACCAGTTGAAGACCATGGGGGACATACAATCCTCCGCATACAACATCTGAGTCCAAGTAGCCGTATGTGGAGCTTGGCTACCCACCACCCTAGTAATAGTGAGTAGTATGGTCCGCAGTGGATGACTCACCACATCTCTGATGAGTATCTTCCCGCTGGAAGGATGAGAAGTAGCTATGCAGTGTTGCAACACCATGTCCTCAACTGTACGATCACTGGCCCGTGTCCCAGTGAGTTGTACAGCGTCCCCTCTTCGGGACAAACCGGTCAGAAAGTAGATATCCTCAATTTCAATTGTGAGGATATGCTCACCTATCACAAAGTATTGTTGGGCCACATCCCAACTTTGGAGCATGTGTGTCAAGAACGGGATTTGGGCTCTCATCCCCTGTATCTCGAAGAATTTGAGCAAACCGCAGTTTCTCAAAGCAGCCACACATTGTGGATCATTTGCAACTTGCTCATCTTCCACTTCATGTTCTCTCTCTCGCCACTCCAATACCATTTTTGCTTGCTAGTAACCTGCCAAAAGGGGCAATTAAACCCTGTTAGGACCTTCCTCAGCATTCATAAGCTCATTTTTTGGATTAGCTTTTGTGTTTGGGATTTAGGTTTCCTCCGTCACACCGTACCTTCAGGTACAGTGCGAAGGCATCGCAGGTCTCATTTTTTAGGCTTGCGACGACCCGGACTCGTCGCAAGTCCCGAAAGGGCCACTTGGGACGAGCCGAGGGCACAATGGCCCATCCACAAACTACCCAAAAACTTGAAAAATGAAAAAGAAATGAAAAAGTAAACCACTGCAAAGTTGCTGGCTGAGATTTAGGCCTATTTAGTCTGGACGGCTGGTGAAATGGCAGATCGTAGCTCCCGAAATCGGCAAAAGAAGTTTTGGCTCCAAATTGGTACTTCTCCACCCAAATTGGCAATTTGAACAATGTTTCTATTTTTGGACCATATTTCTATTTATAAATAGAATGGAATATTCTTTTTCAAATATTTTGATTCTTTTGGGCCATTTACTATAGTTTTGACCGTTTGTCATTATATTTGGGGCTATTTGACACTTTTTCTAGTGTACAGGAGTCGTAAAATGGTCTTTTGTGTCGTTTCTCGCGTTACCAATGGTAACTACAGGTATGAACACCCCTTTCAATGTTTTGTCATCATTATTTTCGGTTAAGTCGTAATTATTGCATGAGGATGAGTTCACTCTTCATTTGTTCTCATACTCACCCAACCATGAGAACAAGTACCGAGTTATGATTTATCACTTTTTCGGGCTCGTTAAACTTCCATGAAAAAGGACACCCCCCGGAGTCCATAGTTAAGCTCTTTTCACACTCCCTAAAATTGAAAAGATCGCCAAGTGAACTTGTCTCATTCACGCTTGTTAAAGTATTTGAATGGTCGTCTTTCTGGTGATAGTTTACCCCTTTTTCGGACCAGGAGGCAATAATTACGAAAAAGGAATACTCTAGCCAATCATGACTGGAAGAGTCCTCTCCCACATCGTTTTACCCTTTTTCGGGTGATGAGGCTAACTTTACGAAAAAGGATTGTTGGAGTCTTCTTTAGTTCTTTTCGGACTCTCTAAACATGAAATGACGACCGAGTTTACCTTCTATGGACTTGTTAAATTTTTACATTGAAGGGTGTTGGTTGTGGAGCCAGATCTTCTAATCTCATAGATGATATTGTATCAGCCGTGTTTGTACCCCATTTTTATATGATATGTAGGTGGATTGTACACTCACCCCAGCGGGGGGGGTGTGGGGGGGCATCGCCCCCCCACGAGGTCCCAGGGGGGACCATCCCCCCTGGCTGGGGGGTCCGTGGGCCAGTGGTCCCCCGGCAGGGGTTCGGGGGCAGCGCCCCCGAGAAATGGGGGTTCGGGTATCCCATGGTATTTTTCCATTGTATTTCCCTTGTAAAATAAAGACATTGTAATACGGCTAGGCATGATGATGTATTAGGTTTTATGCATTGTAAAGATCTCTGAGATCGGGAGAGAGACTGTGAAACAGAGAAGAGGAAGTGCAGCGGTTGTGCTGCAGGTTGTATCCCTTCATCTTGCTGGACGGTAATAATAATAAGGACTCGCAAATTCAGTGTGGACGTAGCCCAAGTTGGGTGAACCACGATATATCTGTGTCTCTCTTGTAATGTGTATGTGTGATTATATTTGCATTTCTGTTTATTGTTATTGCTCTGCGATCCTGTTTTTCTAACAATTGGTATCAGAGCCAAAGGTCTATTTGGCAGTTAAACCCGCAGGAAGCTAGGGTTTCTGGTTCGAGTGGGAGCAATGGCAGAAGAAGGAAAGTTTAAGGTCGAGAAGTTTAACGACCAAAAATTCAGGTTATGGAAGATGCAAATGGAGGACTATCTGTACCAGAAGGATCTATTCCTACCGTTGGGAGGAAAAGCAAAGCAGTCGACGGCTATGAAGGACGAAGAATGGGAGGTTCTTGATAGAAAGGCTCTGGGAACAATACAGTTGAGCCTGGCTTCGTCGGTGGCTTTCAATATCTCAAAAGAAACAACAACAGAGGGTTTGATGAAAGCATTTGGTAAGCTGTATGAAAAACCCTCGGCCTCCAACAAGGTATTTCTAATGAAGCGTTTACTTAATATGAAGATGTCTGAAGGTGGATCTGTTACTGATCATTTAAATGAGTTTAATACGGTTACAAATCAGCTAAGTTCTGTAAGTGTGAACTTTGATGATGAGGTTAGGGATCTTCTAATCTTGTGTTCATTTCCAGAAAGTTGGAATAGCTTGGTCATGGATGTAAGTAACTCTGTCTCTGGTTCAAACACATTGAAATTTGATGACGTTATTGGTGTTAATCTTAACGAGGAAATGAAAAGAAAAATCACAGGTGAGACATCAGGTAATGCGTTGACCATGGATAGCAGGGGAAGACAAAAGGAGAGAGGAAAGAGTCAAGGTAATCGTGGAAAGTCCAAAACGGGTAGATCCAAGTCCAGACTGGTAAAGATAGAGTGCTGGAACTGTGGAAAGAAAGGACATCTGAAGAAAGACTGCAAATATCTAAAGAAGAAAGGAGATTCACAGAAGGAAACTACCCAGGAAGCAAATGTAGCAGGTGATGTGTTACAAGATGCTTTGATTCTTGCATTAGATAATACTAGTGATTATTGGGTATTAGATTCAGGAGCTTCATGTCATGTTACACCCCATAGGAAATACTTTCATGAGTATGTTCCTGGCGACTTTGGACATGTTTTATTGGGTGATGATGAGCCATGTAAAATTGTTGGAATGGGTAAGGTATGGATAAAAGTTAAGAATGGAACTGATTGGTTGTTGAAAGAAGTTAGGCATATTCCTGCTATGAAAAGAAATCTGATCTCAACAGGGCAGTTGGGAGATGGCGATTGTCTATCTACGTTCGGAGAAAAGTGGTGGAAGATCACTAAAGGATCAATGGTGATAGCAAAAGGAGACAGAGTAGGTACGTTGTATTTATGTCCTCATAATACTGACCATTCTATCTCTTTAGCTTCCACAGGAACAGATACAGCATTGTGGCATCATAGGCTTGGCCACATGAGTGAGAAGGGGATGCAAATTCTCCACTCAAGGAAGTTGCTGCCGGATTTGAAGCAGGTAAGTTTGGAATTCTGTGAAAACTGTGTTTATGGAAAACAGAAGAGAGTCAGATTTCTCAGGGTTGGGAAACAGAAGAAGAATGAAAAATTAGAGCTTGTGCATACAGATGTATGGGGACCGGCTCAAGTACAATCTCTTGGTGGCTCTCATTATTATGTTACATTTATTGATGATGCAACTAGAAAAACTTGGTTTTATTGCATTAGAAAGAAATTTGATGTGTTTGCTACTTTTAAGAAGTGGAAAGCTTTGGTTGAGAATGAGACAGAAAAAAGATTGAAGTCTCTCAGATCTGATAATGGAGGTGAGTACTGCGGCAAGGAGTTTGATAATTACTGTTCATACCATGGGATTCATAGAGAGAAGACAGTTCCAGGAACACCATAGGAAAATGGTGTGTCAGAAAGGATGAAAAGAACGATCATAGAGTGTGCAAGGTGTATGAGACTGCATGCAAGGTTTCCCTTACAGTTTTGGGCGGATGCTGTAAATACTGTTGTTTATTTAATAAATAGAGGACCTTCAAGTGCTTTGGATGGTGGTATTCCAAAGGAAGCATGGACAGATAAAAAGGTAAACTACTCATTTCTGAGAACATTTGGTTGTGAAGCATTTGTCCATATTGATAAAGAAAATAGAACAAAGCTTGAAGCTAAATCCAAGAAATGTACCTTTATTGGATATGGGGTTGATGAATTTGGTTATCGTTTATGGGATTATGAAAATAACAAAATCATCAGGAGTAGAGATGTGATATTCAATGAAAATTTCATGTATAAAGATCAGTTGCAGGGAAAGAAACAGGAAAAGGAAAACACAAAGTACATAGTGCTTGATGAAATTAAAGAAAATGAAGTTCCGAAGGTGCCATAAAATCAAGAGCAGCAGCAAGTACCTGAAACTCCTGCAACTGTAAGAAGATCTACCAGGTTAAGTAGACTCCCTGAACGATACTCTCCTTCAATGTATTATTTATTGATGATTGATTCTGGTGAACCAGAATGTTACGAAGAAGCAATGCAGGTGGAAACTAGAAAGAAGTGGGAGCAAGGCATGAATGAGGAGATGGACTCATTGGTGGGAAACCAGACTTGGGATTTGGTTCAGTTGCCTGCCGATAAAAGAGCATTGCAAAACAAATGGATTTACAGGTTAAAGGAAGAAGAAGGAGGTAAGAAGCGGTACAAGGCCAGACTTGTTGTAAAGGGGTTTGCACAGAAGAAAGGTATAGATTTTGATGAAATATTTTCTCCTGTTGTAAATATGACTTCAATTAGGACTATCTTAAGTCTAGTGGCGGTAGAAGATTTGCATCTTGAACAGTTAGATGTAAAAACATCCTTCCTCCATGGGGATTTGGAGGAAGAAATATATATGCAGCAGCCACAAGGGTATGAGGTCAAAGGTAAGGAGGATCTGGTATGCAGGTTGAAAAAGAGCTTGTATGGCTTGAAGCAAGCTCCAAGGCAGTGGTATCTAAAGTTTGACAGGTTTATGATAGAACAAGGTTATAGTAGATGTCATTATGACCACTGTGTTTATTTCAAGAAGTTAGACAATGGAAGATATATTATCTTGTTATTGTATGTGGATGACATGCTTGTTGCAGGGTCTGACATGCAGGATATAAATTTACTCAAAAGGAAGCTAGCAAATTCATTTGCGATGAAGGATTTGGGTGCTGCAAAGCAAATCCTTGGTATGAGAATAACGAGAGACAGGAAAAATCGCAAATTGACATTATCTCAAAGTGAGTACATACAAAAGGTGTTGGAGAGGTTCAGAATGCAGAATGCAAAACCTATAAGTACACCTTTGGCTAGCCATTTCAGTCTAAGTAAGGAAATGTGTCCCAAGACACAAGAAGAGACAGATTACATGTCCAAGATTCCCTATCAATCAGCAGTTGGCAGCTTGATGTATGCCATGGTGTGCACAAGACCAAATATTGCACATGCAGTGGGAGTTGTGAGCAGATATATGAACAATCTAGGTAAAGAACATTGGAAGGCAGTACAGTGGATTCTCAGGTATTTGAGAGGTACTACCACTGAGGCATTATGTTTTGGAGGTTCAGACACTGTTCTACAGGGATATGTTGATGCAGATATGGCAGGTGACAAGGATAGCAGGAGGAGCACCACAGGGTATGTGTTTACTGTAGGTGGAATAGAAGTAAGCTGGATTTTGAAACTACAAAAGGTTGTTGCACTTTCAACAACAGAAGCAGAGTATGTTGCCATCACAGAGGCTAGTAAAGAGATGATTTGGTTGCAGAGGTTTATGGAGGAAGTGGGTAAGAAGCAGAAGGATAGCAGATTGTATAGTGACAGCCAGAGTGCCATTCATCTTGCAAAGAAATCAGCATTCCATTCCAGGACTAAACATATATAGCTCAAGTACCATTTCATACGCTCTGTTCTGGAAGATGAACTGTTGAAGCTGGAAAAGATACATACTAGCCAGAATCCTGCAGACATGTTCACAAAGGTAGTGACCAGAGAGAAACTGAGTTCGTGCTCGGTTTCAATTGGCCTTCTAGCATGAAGGTGAAGAGGAGAAATTTTCCAAGTCCAAGTCCAGCAAGTGCAGTAGCAGTGGAGTTGCTGTGATCAGTCTCCAAGTGGGAGATTGTTGGTTGTGGAGCCAGATCTTCTAATCTCATAGATGATATTGTATCAGCCGTGTTTGTACACCAGTTTTATATGATATGTAGGTGGACTGTACACTCACCCCAGCGGGGGGGTGTGGTGGGGCATCTCCCCCCCACGGGGTCCCAGGGGGGACCATCCCCCCTAGCTGGGGGGTCCGGGGAACAGCGGTCCCCCAGTGGGGGTTCAGGGGCAGTGCCCCCGAGAAATGGGGGTTCGGGTATCCCGTGGTATTTTCCCATTGTATTTCCCTTATAAAATAAAGACATTGTAATACGGCTAGGCATGATGATGTATTAGGTTTTATGCATTGTAAAGATCTCTAAGATCGGGAGAGAGACTGTGAAACAGAGAAGAGGAAGTGCAGCAGTTGTGCTGCAGGTTGTATCCCTTCATCTTGCTGGACGGTAATAATAATAAGGATTGGCAAATTCAGTGTGGACGTAGCCCAAGTTGGGTGAACCACGATATATCTCCGTCTCTCTTGTAATGTGTATGTGTGATTATATTTGCATTTCTGTTTATTGTTATTGCTCTGCGATCCTGTTTTTCTAACAAAGGGCCCGTCATGGGGCGAACCCCTCCTATCCCAGGTTCGGAAAATATTTGGGATTGGACTCATCTATGAGATGAGCTATACCGAGCATCTGGTTACCCTCATCAAGATCGTAAAATACACAAGGCACTCATCATTCATGATGGGGAAAAAGGAAAGTGTTTGTGTTACATACCTTAGTGGCAGTATACAGTCGTTCTTGAACATGGCACTCATCTGCATTTGCATATAGTACTTGGGTCATATGTTTGTCTATGAGTCCTCGCTTACTTTGTGAGTCTCGTTACTCCTCTGAGTCATTCATAGAAAGATTCCACCATCAATTGCATTAGAAGTCTGCATCATTCTTATGTCAATACTGCCAAGTCATGCCATGCCCATGTTCAAGAACACATCCACTATTCATCATCTACAGTCAGTACACACGTCGTCATGCCGTTGTTACTTTGAGTCAGTCTTACATTTTGTTGTACCATCTGATCCACTCTACACATCTTTTGTCATGTTTCGTGTCGATTGATGGGGGATTCATTATTTCCCTCCTTCGACGAATTCATCCTTGTCGACTTCAACTCATCATCCAAGGATTGAATCTAGAAACCAGTCAAGTACCTTGGCCATGCATGCCTCAATGGTAGGTTACCTTTATTTCATCATGAGTTTACATCACTGACTCGTGATTGAAATATTTCATCTTGCGTTCAACTTCAAATCATTTATTCGCGCTCGATGATATGTACTGTGATACCTTGGGAATCATCAACATTAATGGTGATCTCCCTCGCACTTGTTACATTAATGACTGGTAATCAAGTGGTTTCTACCATGTTCGACGTCAAGACATTTGTAATCACATGGATAGATTCGTGTCATTGCGGGTTCAGCTTGAAGACCCTGGGGAGTCTTGTTTTACCCAGGTTGCGATGGATTTTGTATTGAGTTGTATTACACAGATCCACTTTTGTATTAGTCATGGCTAAGTTATCATATCATCATGGATATACGCTTGTGTCTAGTAGCCATGATTGTGTTCAATCGGTCATTACTACCATGGATCTGCAATGTATTGGTCGGCAGCCATGTTGTACTTCATATGAGATTGTCTATTCAGAGCCAATTGTACTACAGCAATGTCCTTCATCCGACGAGTCTTTTGCCATTATTTCTATCAAAGCACTTCACCTGTACATCCTTAACAGCTTCATGCTTTGGGGGGAATTCTGTTACACCTAAAATCTACTCATCATCAGATTCAGTGTATACATCCCTGAAGTCACCTGGACAAAGTATTCATCTGGGAGGATTTGCACTCAATCCTGCAAAATTCTGAGAGGTCGTCGCAGGTTGCACACTAGCAACATGCGACGTCGCAGTATGCTCCACTACAGGGTGCGACGAGGTCTATTAATAGGCAAAAATAGCCTATTCGAGATCCTTCTCGAAACTTGCTCATTTGGGGCGTTATCCCTGACCTCTAGGAGAGCTGGTACTCGACCCTTAAACTTTTGGGAAGATCCCCTATCCCTCTCCTATCATCTCTCAACCTATCCTATCCACATCCTATCCATTTAGTCCTATATAAGTGAGGCTCATTCCCATACCAATGAGAGGAAGACTAAGGTATCCATACGTTGGTGAAATCTACCTTAGAGGAAGGCTATAGTATCTACATGTTGGTGAAATCTCTCCCAAGATACTCCATTCACCTCTTGAAGAACTCATGCTTCCTTGGAAGGATATGGCAATTGATACGGTCGGATAAGGGCTGCTACGTTAAGTCTTTGGTTGTAGTCCTATATCTATATCATGTACTCCTCTATTTGCAGTAATACAAATGCTTTCCACCAATATCGTTCTTATGTGTAATGATGTCGTGTTGTTTACCTGCTTAAGTGTTTACATAGATCTCTTATTGTATAGATGCTCTTTACTCATTTCTCTTGCTTTTGTGTCTTGACAGGTCTTGCAACTTAGATCTGACAACCGTGGGATGTGGAGCAACATTTGGGAGAAAGGATAGCGGACCAAAGAGGTAAGACATCTAACACTTGATCCTTAAGTATATCTAGGAAACGTATTTGTAGTCTGTTCTATTTGTTCTAGACTCACATTGATCTAGGGAGATCCTGATCGCGCCCACTTGAGTGGATTGTCCGGTAACAGTTAGTTCCATTCAACATGGTTTCGTACTACCCATCCATACCACCTGCATTGGTACCCCCTACACCAGTACCAACACCATCAATTAGTCATTTACAGTATGGACCATATAGTCCTACATGCCCAAACGTTAGCCAGCCAACGATGTTTCCTACGCCACTAATGGCACAAGTCATTCCTGTACGTCCACCTCTTATGGAACACAAACTGCATTTATCCCACCGCTTGGGTATAACCCATATTATCCTTCCTCATGCCCAACTAGTCAACAACCTGCCCCCACATGGGGGTCAAACTAGTTCAACCTTCTTACGTCCAAAAACCTCAACAATTTGAGCAATTAAACACTGCAAACCCCCATAATCCATATACTCAGAGGAAGAGGAAAGTAAATAACAAGAAGAATCAGCATCTGGGGCAATGGGGCGACCCCACTCCCAACCAAAACTAGAACACGGGTGACCAAAATACAAGGACTAAAAATCCCCCCAACCAAGGGAAGAATCCTACCCTAAGAACCAATTATCGTTGCTCCATTTGTGGCGATCATGATCACTACATGCATCATTGTCCTCTTATCCCTAATTGCCAATAGTTAGTGGAATCCAAAAATAAGACGGTGACAAGCCCTCCCCAACCACAAACCATCCAGTTATAGCAGAACCCTTTTCCAATCAATGGGTAGTTACATAACATAAAGACCCTCTCCCATCCGACGATGGATATTTCCAAAATATCTATACATTGGACATCAACCTTCAGACACGAGCCAAAGGGTATGACATGCCTTATACCCCCCAAGTGGAAGACATTTCTATCCCCTTGAGGGTTCCTATACAAATACCTCGACTAAACACCGAACAAATTCCACAGATTCTAAAATTTCCACTTCGACATACCCCTAATAAACCTCACATGAAACTCGCCCACAATTACAGTATTGTGGATGACTTGGCTCAATCCTTGGCAACCATGTCCACATTAGAAGTGTTACATTCTTTCCCAATTTAGAGAAAGGAATTACTCAATGCACTCAGTGCCATCAATCCTTCCGACTTGCACCTCATGAACTTTGATATTGACAAAGTTGACTTGTGACTACTGTCGTCAATCTCATTTCAAGTTCCAGTTACTATAAATAACTTCATGATCCATCAATGTATCATCGACGAAGGATAATCCACTTGCGTCGTGTCTGCAAAAGTCTTGAAATGATTAGGGTCCCCTGATTTGGTCCCCTCATCTATCACTCTTCGCACATACGATGGGAAACCATCCCAACCAAGAGGATTGTACCAAAATGTACCCATAGACATAGGGGGGAATATGGTTATGATCAATATCGAAGTAGTTGATGCTGAACTCAACTGCAACATCCTATTGGGGCGTAGTTACATGTACGCCATGAAGTAGGTAGCCTCCTCAGTCTTCCATATCATGATGTTTCCCTTAAATGGGAAGGTAGTTACCCTAATACCACAAGAAACTCCAAAATTGTCCTACAAACTATACTAAGCAACGATAAACCATATGTTGACATTTCCCCTAGTATGTACAAGGAATCCAATTTGTTATGGGTATATTCAGGACCACCACCTAAGATCCCTACATCAACTGATGGCCTAATATGCACAATTTTCACCATTGAAAATTGTACCGCCTCTACCTCAACACCAACATCAACACCACCGCTAGTCATGGCATTGAACAAATATTGAGCCCATTGATCCCACTAATTTTTCAAACCCCATTCTTGTATCCCCTCATAGGTGTACAAGGGAAACCGGTTATGGCTCAGTTAACTCTACCTGGGCTAACTTTGGGAATACCGGTATGGTACCTCACATCACCCTACCTAGAGATGGATTCCAAACCCATCTCCCTTTATGAGTTTGTCCATGTTTCGGTTTCTACACCTACAAGTCCCATAACACATTAAGTTACGATATCCCAACCTATTACACCCGCAACTAAACCACAATCATTCGTTGCTAAGACCGCCAATGGGGGCACCAAACAACCGAATTTGAAAGGTCCCCTATTACCTAACCCACCATTTAAGTCAGTAGAAATTGCTAAGCCTAAAGCAGGGGGCATCAACCAACAGGATTTAAAATCCCCAATTATGATCAATAATTCCATTCAAAGGGTTACACCACCGTGCTCTCTTTGCGGGAAGCAAGGCCACGCAACCAACATATGCCATACTTTAATAGAGTTAAGGAATTTGCTTAACACCATTGTTAGTATCACCCACCCTCCACCGATAGTAAAAGGGGCACATATCCATCTTCCACATCTAAATGCAAGACACTTCGTATGAATCATGCATGTTTCATATGTTCTCGGTATGGACACTATACACACCATTCCCCAACCTCCCTCAATATCGATAGGCATTGGAAACCATTCCTCTCACTCAAGTGACGATCAATAAATCTCCCTCCTCAACGTATGTATCAACATCTATTAATGCGGTCACCACATCGATGACACATCGAGTCATATCTCCCATGTATGTTTCTACAAAATTAATTCCCATGATGCATCCTATAGCGCTGCAATATCCACAACATTCGAATCTTATGCCAACGCTACCACACGATGAATTCTCTTCCTGTGGGAATTCCACACATATGCTCCCTCCTAGCACCATCTCTTGCACTATGGATCAAGTCAAATCCTCATAAGTACAAGCACACTTCCACATTTGAGTACCTTGACCTTGTTGGTCTTGTGGAGAGACCTCTCACTTCTCATTTCAGTGCCTCATTCGGTGCTCCGAACAAATAGCTCGCCTCGAACTAATGAGACTACAAGGTCATCTCACCCCCCTCCATGCAACCCCACAGATGTCACAAAACAAGGAGGAAACACCTACCTTACTAGATACCATCAATTTTGAATCCCTTTTGTCAGCGCCCTCAATTGCAATGATTTTTCATCTTTTGATGAAGACTTGGATCCCCCACAACCATCACATGTTTCCAGAACGTTGGGGAAAGGTGCATTATGTTTCTAGTTATTATTTATGCATTGTCAATACCTTGGTCACATTATTTACTACACTTGGGTATGTGCACTGTATATGCAGGATCTAAATCAGAACAATGTGGAGCCTCTTTTTTTTCCACTATAAGAACAAGACTCAAATCTATCACACCCTACCATAGTTATCATTCTAAAACTGGAATATAGACACTATTTACCCTTCATTGATAATGCATATCCCATTATTTCTGATCATAACCATAGGTCCCTCATTCATAGCCTTGATGTGCCATCAACATCACTACCGTTAATAGCATGTTCCCCCATGGGTGTGCACACCATCACCATCCCAGTCATTAATTGACAGCCATGATGTTGACCCCCCACAAGTCTGAGGAATCTAACAGAAATTGAAAGAGCCTCCCTTAGAGTATCATTTCATAATTACACATTTACTCCACCAAGTAGACATTTGTTAGATCCCTCGGCACATGTTACGAGAATGATTCACAAATCCCCCTCATGCCTCCATGAGCACTTTACCCTTTTCAATCCCCCTTATATCATCACCCCCACAAAGACACCTATGGGACCCCCACCCTCATAAGAAACCAATTCTATTCAGTTATCCCGCATGTATACACTGCATGGCATCGTTTCATGGGGAACCCTTCTTTGTGTCTGCAAGTTAGCCATCACTTCATCATTGGAAAGTGTCCCCCAACCCACTCAAAACCGTGGGCACTCCGCCCATCCTCAAATTGGTCCACCAATACACCCAAAACTGTGGGGACCCCACCAATATTCTTTTTGTACAAACAAGTTCCCTTGTCACCTCAATCCTATCCAAGGATCTAAATTCGACTCCTCACATACTTGGTGGCATTAATCAGCCCCCCTTGTGTACCTTGGAACTAGTTCGTGGGAGAGGTGAGTTCACATTTGGATCTACTTGTTTGTTGGCCACCTCTTGGCCTATAAAAGGAAGCCATTGGCATACATTTTGTAGAGAGAAATCAAAGCAAGGTTATGTTGTTGGATTTGAGTTGGAGCTTCCTCATAGCCCACAATAGTGGTTAATTAAATCCTATGCCACAAATACACCATATGCATAATTTTAGGTGGTTAAAACTATATCCAAAGTTTTGGAATACGCCAAGCTTGAAAGGGGATATGTATGCGTGGTGGTGGAAACCATATGCCATGCTAAGATGGATATGGTTATGAAAATTGTTGGTGATTTATTATTATAACCACATTTTGTTTGGTGGTCAAAATTAGAAGTGGAAGTTAAACCACTCATTGTGCTATATAAGCACTCTCACCATGAAGCTTGGGGGATCCATATGCTTGAGGGGAGATCCATTTTGGAGGATCCAAGTGCCTTTGAGCACCATTTTCTCTATATAATCATATCTTATGTGAAGAGAGAGAGAGAGGGAACCACTTTGGAATTCCACATGCTTGAAAGAGCTATTGTAGGGAGCCAGTTTGGAGATCCATTTTGAGAGCTCCATTGGAGTTTCATATGTTTTGAAGAGATCCAAGGAGATTCAATTGGAAAATCCAAGTGCCTTGAGGAAATTTTCTCTATGTAGACTACTTTATTCATAGAGAGGGAATGAGATTTTTGTGGCTTTATGTAAGGAGAAGGAGGACGTTCTTATAGTTTTTTTTCACCATTTTTGTGATCCAAACTCAATGTTGCAGTCATATTTTGGATTTGGGTAGCAAATATTCTCTATCATCAGCAATCACTCTTTGTGTTGTATTGAGAGAAGCTCTTCAATACTGCCACTTGTTGTGGGAATTCTTCAACCACTATTGATGTGGGAATTCAACCCTTTTGTAAAGGATATTATCATTTAAACAAGAGAATATAAGCGGTTTGAAGATTCAATGAGCCCAGATATGTAGCCAGGAGGTCTAGTGAATTCCATTACCAAATGAGCTTTGCTTGTATCATGTTTCTTTGTGCATGTTATTTTTCACTATTATGTTCACAATGTTCATTATGTGATGATAAATGAAACTAAGGACACACTCATAAATTTTAATATGTGCATTTGGATTCAAGCCTTTAATTGCAAATAAGTTCAATAAAAACAATCCTATCACTGATCCTTTTGCTAGGTGAGCCTTGAATCAGTTTCTAGCTGGTTTCGAGGTCGCCATGGATCAAATCATTGGTTCATGCTACAAAGATAATAGATTTTTGTTTTCCTACTATATATGTAGAATCTCATATCTTTTATGTTGTTATGTTTGTTTGAATTATTTTTTAGTAGATAGATTGGGTATGGGGAATTGAGAGTGATGTAGGGGGGAGGAGCTAGATGAGCTTCCAACTTCACATGTTTGGCCCCGATTAGTAGAGAATAAATTATTCTTGAAACAAAGGCAAGCTCATATAAGTGTTCTCATTTAGTCTTTTTAGATTCATGTACATGTTGATATGCCTATTTATTCATCATTCAATTATATAAACTTATTATTTTGTCATGATTTATGTAGGTATTTACTTGCAACGAAAATGCAACAAATTACTGGCGCTAAATCCAATGACCTTGGTCTATCCTTGAATATATGCATTTTCTTTTTGCTTGGGAATTTTAGATAGATGTTTTGTTACTATTTTTTACCAATTTATATTGTGTTTAGCTTTTAATGTGATAGAGTTTCTAATTATATTTTTTTTCTTTGTGTGTAGGTATGATTCCTAGGAAGACACTTCATCAACCTTGAGTGCTTACGAGTGTACTTGAATTACTAATATTTTAGGGCCCCATATCTCACATTAGTATAAAATCAATGGTATAACCAATGTAAGGAATAGAGAATTGATGATTCTCAGATCCCACATTTCTATTTATCTAACATTTTATTTGTAGTAGGAATACTACAATCCACCCTCCTTGTAGCCTCTTTCTTGTAAAATATTCTTATATGATCCTCTCTTTCGACCCTAAACACTTTAAACCTAAGTATTTATAGCTCCAAACAATATGCAATGGCTCATTTTTAATGTTACTTTGAAGACATTGAAACTCTTCCATAAGATGCAATTTTGTAGGGTAAGGTTAGACCTAGTGACATTAACTAGTGTTCTATATGAAAACAATATATACCCACCCACTGGAATCGTCGAGCTAGACAGGAGGAGGATATGGAATCATAAAAGCGTTCAAGGGTACAGGCATAGAGGTATGCGGGTTAAAAGATGGAATGCAAGTTGTAGATCCGATACCTATCGTGAAACCTCCACTCGAAAATGGGTTCATACTAACACTAGGGGATTTTGTAGGAGGTAGCCCTCCTCCAACATATGGAGTAGATGGATGGATTTGACCACTCCCGAACTAATATGCAGTAAAAGGGGTTGTAGTGCCCCCCATCCTAATGCTAGAGATAGTATGACAACTAGACATGGTGGAAGTAACAATTGGTGTGAAGTCGGGCATACCCAATGAAAAGGGGGCTGAGGTCGATGGGATGGAAGTAGAACTAAAACCTAGCATTCCCAAGGATGAACCATACAAATAGCCTACTGACCATGTTTCATCGAATGGGTTCATACTCGTGGGCTGGGATGTCCCAAACCCATGACGAGTGGTGTATGATGAACCTCCCTCCCAATCAGTCCTCAGAGAGTATAAGTGAAGAGGATAAGTTCGCTTTGGACTAGAATACAGAGTCGAGGGGACTCCCGATATGTCAAATGCAGAACTCATAATAGGAGCTCTCTGAAGCTCGTGAGATGTAAATGAAAAACCAGCGGTAGTATTCTGATGCTTCTTAATAAAATACTACAATGGATCGCTAGTTGTTAAACCAACCAACCAATGAGATTGGCGGAGAGGTGGATCTTGATCCAAGATGACTTCAAAAATTCAACAAATAATCATCTCCTAAAGGCCTACTAGGTCGTCACAGAGCATACACCTAAAAGAAACTACATCCAAATGCACACAAACAAGACAAGCCCAAGGAACCTCCTGACACTATAGTCGATATGTCTCTCCTAGGAGAGGCTTGAGACTCCCAAACTATAACCGGAGGTAATAGAATCTGTTATAAGGGCCCTCAGAATTCACTACTTGCACAGATTCAAATCCCTATACAAATAACAACTATGTTGTCTGACCCCTATCTGACTCAGTATACTCACAGAATAACCGCTGCAAACACCCTATGTGATACCTCGGTAAATAAACTATGGCCACCACGTATAACCAATGCTCAGGAGGACAGTCACGGGTGGGATCCATCATATGGGCATGGTAACTGAGCCCGAAACTCAAGAGGGTCAAATCCCCCAAGAGTCCCCAAACACGAACAATTCCTGGAAATATATCCCATGTTCAGCTAGTATTGGAGGGCTATCTCCGCAACCAACCTCCCGTGACCTCGTGCTTAACTTTGGTTTGAGTAGAGCTTCCTGAGAACACTGATGTATACAATGGGTTTCACCACTCCCTGGTCAAACACATAATGTTTGGTTCAATAGTCTTGGATTGTTAACTCACAATGATCTATTCCAAGACTCTAAACCTATACTAGTTGGTGCACCATATAAAAGAGAAAATCGTTTCTAATCAATTTTAGATTAAGCATTAATTTTAAATGGTTGTGATTACTCAAAGGATATGGTCGTGCAACTAATGATGTGAATAGACTCAATAAATGCACATCCAATAAACACTAGACCCTTCTATCAATGGAAAAAATATGCCACTAAATGACAATCAAACCAACGTTTTGTTTTTAGAAATAAAATATGCAATCTCTTTATACTTTCATGCTCAAGCAAGTCCTAATGAAAGCACAAGCACTCTAATTCAAAATGCAATAACATAAAGCAAATTTTTTGTATTTTCATAATAAATGAAATGAAAATGCAAAACAATATTTTTTTTGAATTTTGTCAACATAGATGAATGAAAAAATGCAAGTAGAATCAGAACTCTTCAGAAAAATGCAGAGCATGCAAAGCAAGCAAACCAGGAAATCCCAAAAATTAAGACTCAGCCAAGCTAATGAGCTAGAAAAAACAAAAAATGGTTCAAAACCAAAAGCCCAAAAACTAAAGAAAGAGGAGTTTCTAGTCAGCAAAGAGGCATGGAACAGTCAGAATGTAGGCCTACTAAGACTCAGGAACACCCATAATTCACCCAGCAACAACCAAAGATAAAAAACAAATCAATCCCTAAGTTGTACGTAATTGTTCATAGAACAGTAGCGTGTATGCGCAAGCTACTGTACTGACAGTAACGCATCCACATGGGCTAAGAAAAGGTTACCCGCATACATGGAAAGGTAGGTGGACCAAAAATGAATCAAACAACCAAGAAAAATAAGGATTTCTTATACAGATCCTAACAGCCAACCAATGACACAGAAACTCTACAAAATAGGGACTCAAAATAAGGAAAAATGCCAAAAATCCCCAAAATGGAGGTTCCTCCCCAGCCGAGTCACCAATTCTGTTACGGAGAAAAACTTCCTATGGCTTGGGGTAGACCACAACAGACAGATGACTACAAGAAATCAACTCAATTCCCAATGCAGTGCTATATAAATGTAAATGCTAAGGTGTGGATAAATGACCAACCTTCAACCATACGTTCGAAGTAGATCCCCCGGTGAGCTTTCAAATCACTACACTTGAACCTACAACTTAGTCTCAACAACAAATACAAGCAAGTGCATATAATATATGAAAGATATTAGCATAAAAAATAGCATGGTCCATGATATAATAAGCAAATGTAACCCAATGTTAATAAACAACCATTCACAACATCAATTGGACGAGAAAATGAGTATTTCTATTAATGTAAACAAGAAGTACATGATACAACCTCTTGTCGGCAACTCATCTGAACCGAGAACTAGGTCCCTTCACTTGTGTCTCCACCACTTCAATCCCCCATGCAATGAAAACTCAAACTATGAAGGAGTTTGGTAGGTGAACATAAGAGGTTCACAACAACTAGGATCAATGGATGTAGACTCAAGCTATGGCAAAAATCCAATAGAGTTTCGATGCTCTCTTTTTCTCCCCATTCCATGTACCATAAGAGATCAATATATAGCCTTCCAAAGGTAGGTGAAAGGTCGAATCAAGTTGTTTCTGGATACATGGAGGGCCAAAGGTCACCCTATGACCTCTTTTTGGAGTAAAAATAGAGTTTTTTTATTGTAAATTACCATTTAAATCAATGTACGCGAGGTGTAGTGGGACAGCCTACGCATGTGCGAGTTGCAGCAAAGTAGCTCACGTACATGAACAAAAATAGGGAAAACTGGGTTCTTGGAGGGCATAAAGTGGTTCTGAGTCAGTCAAATGAATAACAGAGGCCAAATAGTATAAATGTTCACAAGGTGGAAAAATACGCTGTAACAGTAGGGGAATTTACTAAATTACCTCAGGGAAAGAAATAGAGCCCAATGATGTTGATAAGAACATAAAATGGGCCAATAAATGTGATGAATCTTGTGGATTGATTAGGATTTCAATCTCTATTGATTTACGAGTCCACATATCTGGAATTGATGAACCAGATCAAGATTGGGAAAAATTGGAATCTATGTTTGGTAAACACAATGTGATTTGAGGTCACCATCTAGAAAATGAGTTGATTTCCTTAAATCCAACTGATTTTTCATGCATTCAAGATTATCTATCTAAGCACAAAACTCTTAGACTCTTATGTGCAGAATGCAAAATTAAAAGAGAAGAAAAGCAATGCATTTATCTTATTATTTCCAAACTTGGACCTACATATTATGTTTTTGTATCTATATTTTACTCCATGAAATAATCCTTGGATCCAGCTAACTATAAAGAGACTACTCTTGAATCCTTTTGTGATTCTTTGATTAGAGAGCAGGATAATATCATACATCTTGGAATGATTAGCAATGCAAATATATCTGGAAAATCCTTGTTAGCACAATACAAAGAGAAGTCCAAGCATCCCAAGAAGAAAAATATTCGCAATAATAAGACAAACAAGGGACCCAAACCCTCTCAGCCAGCTTATTCTTCAAAAAATGACAAAGGAAACAAACCAAAAGGTAAGAAGACTAAGCGTCATTGCAACTTTTGCAGGAAATATAATCATGATGAATCTAAATGTTTTAAGAATATGGAAACCTTGGAAGAAGCAATGAAGAAGCATCACATCATCCTTGATTTGTCTTCAGAATCTTCATCTCATGGACATGCACTTTGAGCATCTGGTTTTTCCTATAATGCATCTTCTTCCTCTACTTCGAATGAGTGGCTCATTGATTTAGGAGCGTCTTATCATATGGCTAAGGATAAAGCCATATTTTCTACTATGCATGAATGTAACACCAAACAAATATTTGTTGGTGATGATAGATCTCTTAGTGTTGTAGGATCTGGAAAAGTTCAAGTAGATAATGGACAATTTAGTGATGTACTCTGTGTTCCAAGAATTTCTTGCAATTTGTTGTCAGTCTATTAAATCAATCATTCCGGTGAAGATAAAACTGTAAATTTTACACCTCATCAAGTTGTAATCAAGGATTTTAAAGATCCTCAGCATGTCCTATCCACTATTATTGTTGATGATATTACCAAGTTGTACAAGTTTAACAACTTTGGTTCATCATATTTTCCCTCATTTTTTGTTTCTCATAGTGATGACTTGAGCAAACTTTGCCATGAATGATTTGGTCACTTAAATTATCGCTCATTGCAACAACTATGTAAATAAAATATGGTGACAGGTCTTCCAATGGTATATTGCAAGGATGGTGTTTGTTCTGGTTGTGTACTTAGAAAACATCATCGGGGCAGTTTTGACAAACGTGCCTCTTGGCATGCCTCGGCCCCCTTGGAGCTTGTGCATAGTGACTTATGTGGTCCTCTTCCATCTGCTTCCTTTTCTGGTTTCAAATATTTCTTATCTTTCATTGATTATTACTCTGGATGCACTTGGGTTAATTTCCTAAAACTTAAGAGCGAAGTATTTAACATGTTCTTCGCTTACAAAACCCTTGTGAAAACAATCTGGTCATCAAATTCTAAAGTTAAGCTCTAATAATGGTGGAGAATATGTTAACAACAAGTTCACTACTTTCTGCACTAAATAGGGAATCCGACAACAACATACTATTCCATATACACCACAGCAAAATGGTGTATCTAAACAGAAGAACCGCTCTTTAAAAGAAATGGTTAATTGTATTCTTCAAGCTAAGGGACTAAGTCTTCAATTTTGGGTTGAAGCCATAAATTATGCAAATCACATAGTTAATCACACCCCCACTAAAGCTTTACAATATATCACACCGAAAGAAGCATGGAGTAAAACTAAACCAGATGTAAGTCACTTCCGTTTGTTTGGTAATGAAGCATGGGCTCATATTCTGGATGAAAAACGGAAAGCATTATAGCCTAAAAGGGAAAAGTGCATATTTGTTGGATATTCTAAAAATCTAAAAGGTTATAGACTTCTTCAGCCACATTCTCACGATATAATTATTAGAAGAGATGTTAAATTTGATGAAAATCTCTTGATTTGCTATCCTAACTCCGCGTTTGTGTCATCTTTAGCCCGCAAGCCTAATTCGATGCTTGTACCTTCTTCTAATCCCAACTTCCTTGACAACATTCCAATTCCAGTTTCTGATGATGACAGTGAGGATGAAAATCCACCCCCGCCTACTCATTTTCCTCTAGTTGCACCAGCACAATCGCTTCCTCGATGGGTTCATTCAACAGGTGAAGCAGCTAGTGACCCTAGAGATCAACAATGAACACGTTCTCAATTCCAGCAAGCCTCTTCTATTTTGGCTCAAGTTTTCGAGAATCATGATCCATAGACTTTTGTAGAAGCTTCAGGGAATCCAGATTGGAATACATTTATGGATGAAGAATACCATTCCTTAATGGCAAACGATATTACTTGGGATCTTGTCCCTCTTCCAAAAGGAAGAAAACTTGTCATATGTAAATGGGTCTGCAGAACTAAGTATGCCTCAAATGGATGTGTTGAAAGACTTAAGGAAAGGTTAGTTTCCAAAGGTTTTTCCCAAGTTGAAGGAATTGACTACAATGAAACTTTTTCCCCTGTCGCTAATTTGCATTCCATCCACCTTGTTCTTTCCCTTGTAGGCCTTACATAAATGGGAGTTCCATTAAATGGATGTCAAGTCTGCATTATTTTATTGGCCTTCAAGTCTTGCAAACCAAAGAAGGAATCTTTCTTTCTCAGTCTAAGTATGCTTGTGACCTTCTTCGTCGCTTTCACATGGAATACTGTAAACCAACCCCCTCTCTCTTCAGGTCTAGAGTCAAATTTTTTTCCACTTGCACTTCACTTGAAGTTGATGCCACCCTATATCGTCAGCTTATTGGTAGTCTCTTATACTTGACTCATACTCGTCTTGATGTTTCCTTTGTCGTTGGTCGTGTTTCCCGCTATATGCAAACACCCCATGAAATTCATTGGAACGAAGCAAAAAGAATACCTCGATATATTCAGGGTACAATTCAATTTGGGATTCATTACAGTTCATGAGGGACTCCATTATTGGTTGGTTTCACTGATTCAAATTGGGCCAGCGATCCTAATGATTGGAATTCTACTACCAGTTATGTTTTCAGTCTAGGTTCTGGACCTGTCACTTGGGATTGTAAGAAACAAAAATATCTTGCTCTCTCTTCAGCGGAAGCAGAGTATTGTGTAGTAGTTAATTCCAGTCAAGAAGCTTTATGGCTTCAACAGATCCTTTCATATTTTGGATTCCAGCAGCAGCATCTGACTCTCCTTTGGTGCGACAATCAAAGTGCCATCAAGTTTGCCAAAGATCTAGTTCAACATCAATGCAACAAACACATTGAGATACATATGCACTTCATAAGAAAGCTTGTTCATGATCGTGTTCCTGAAGTGCTCTTTTTCCCTACAGATGATCAAGTTACAGAAATATTCACCAAATCTCTTACAGAAGCAAAGTTTTCTAAACTTCAATCTATGTTAGGAGTTGAGGAACTTGTCATTAAGGGGGGATAGGCTCTAATTCCTTCTTCCTTCTCCTAATAGTGTCACTTTTGTAAATACTTCAATCCTATCCCAAGTTGTTCTTAAGGGGGGATGTTAGGATATTTAGACACTTAGGAGTTAGTTAAGATCAACTTGTTATAATATATCTGTTAGGAAAAGTGTGTTTCTTTAGTATGCATTTGTAAATATCTAATCCGACGGTCACGATATGTTCTAGACAAAGAGTAATTCGATGGTTCAAATTCTTTTAGATCATGACTACCTTTGATCTGTGGCTTAACACCTGATTGGTACATGATATCTATTTAAAGAGCATGAAGGGTCACTTGCTAGTTGATCGATTATGAGAATCAATTTTGTAACTTTCTTTCTTTTGCATAATAAACTACCTCAAGTAGATATTTGGTTGGGGTCGTGGAGTGTTTCCCTTTCGAGCGTTTAAACCACATGAAAACATCAGTGTGTTGATCTGTGATCTATTTGTGTGAGCGGTTGCTCTAGGTGTTCAGTCTTTTGGAATTATCCTGTGTAGTCGAACAGAACCCCCGTTGGGATGAGTGTACAGTCCACCTGCACAACATATAAAAATGGGGTACAAACACAGTTGTAACAACAACATCTCTTAATTAGGAAGATCGGGATCCACAACCAACACCCATATCTCACATTAGTATAAAATCAATGGTATAACCAATGTAAGGAATAGATAATTGATGATTCTCAGGTCCCACATTTCTATTGATCTAACATTTGGTTTGTAGTAGGAATACTACATTCCACCCTCCCTATAGCCTCTTTCTTATACAAGATTCGTATCGTATCCTCTCTTTCAACCCCAAACCCTCTAAACCTATGTATTTATAGCTCTAAACAATATGCAATGTCTCATTTTTTAATGTTACTTTGGAGACATTGAAACTCTTCCACAAGATGCAATTTTATGGAGTAAGGTTAGACCTATTGACATTAACCAGCATTCTATATGCTTTCTCACATATGGAAACACTACAACAAAGTAAAGAGGTTCATGCACATAAATCATGAAGCAAACTTTCATTCTGTAATGAGTTAGTTTCAAAATCCATTAAATAGAAATTGGCATTCCATGGTCTAGTTATTCATGTCCCCAAGAAACAATAGTTGTTTTCTTTATATATTCATGTCCTCAAGGAGCAATAGTTATTTTATTTGTTCTTTTGGGCATACTCCTAAGATTATTTTTTTCCTCGAAATAAATGTTTTATTTGATTAGTGAGGTTGTTGGCTTCCAACTCTTCTTTAGCTAGTGATGAATAATTCATATTTGAATTTTTTTAGTTATTGTTTTACCACATAGTAGATGATGATATAGAATTTATTCATATGTCAACAAAATGTGGAGGATAAATTCTTATGGCAAATGGAAATGACTAAAGGAAACGGTTGTGGTATAATCATAGATGCAAGTAGTGAAGATATAATGCAAACATAAGCACTTCCCCGTAGGTTTCCTTGAAAAGAAACTATGGATCTTCACTACAAGCTTTACCTATAGGTTATATGACATTTAAGGCATTTGTTCTTGTCATTGTATCACAAAATGCATATACAATAAAAACAAGTATTTGTCAGTAGTGCCAGCCTTGTGCATTTATCTTTCTCCATTTCTTGTACTTCCATTTCTCATATTACTTCCTTAACCTCTCTTAAACACTAGGAATTATTTATCAAATTAAGATAAAATCGCTTACCATTATTGTATTTCCTCCTCTTGATTATAAAGAAAGAATAATTTACTCATGTCAATGCAAAGCTTTATACATTGACTAAGGTGTGCGATTGTGTAAAATTGTGCTTAGTATACAACTATTACACTATCATCATGCATTGTGAAGTGATGAAGTAACCCACGAACCATATAATTCTCAATCTCAAATCTTTTTTATCATAAATTATCATTAATCTCTATAACCACCAAAGCTCAACCCTTTTAACACAATTTTATAACCACTAATTTTATAATTCCTTATCCCTACCCTTTTCCTTAATTCATATATACTAACACCAAATTATAGCCTTAACTCATATATACTAACACTTAATTATATACAAAATGATTATTCATTACAATAAATTGGCATCCATAAAACACATATATTTAGGACAAAATATTTTCCTCGTTATAATAAAAAATGTGCAATCCAATATATATCATTTAGTACATATACATTACATATATCAATATTTGTATGTTTGAATGTGAATTATACTAGCAATCTCTTGCACAATCATTTGGAGGAATACCAGCCACACACAAAAGGGGCTTCAACGACTAAGGCCTTGCTACAACCTACAAGGCTTATCCCCTTAACAAGTGGAAGATTTCACTTGTGCAATTTTTTCCACAACAATGGTTAATTAAATCCTATGCCACGAATACACCCTATGCATAATTTTAGGTGGTTAAAACTATATCCAAATTTTTGGAATACGCCAAGCTTGAAAGGGGATATGTATGCATGGTGGTTGAAACCATATGCCATGCTAAGATGGCTATGGTTATGAAAAAATTTGGTGATTTATTATTAAAACCACATTTTTTTGGTGGTCAAAATTAGAAGTGGAAGATAAACCACTCATTGTGCTATATAATCACTCTCACCATGAAGCTTGGGGGCTCCATATGCTTGAGGGGAGATCCATTGGATATCCATTTTGGAGGATCCAAGTGCCTTTGAGCACCATTTTATCTATATAATCCTATCTTATGTGAATAGAGAGAGGGAACCACTTTTGGAGTTCCACATGCTTGAAAGAGCTATTGTAGGGAGCCAACTTGGAGATCCATTAGGTATCCATTTTGTGGAATTTCCACATGCTTTGAAGGAGCTATGTTGGGGGATCCATTTTGAGAGCTTCATTGGAGTTCCATATGTTTTGAAGATATCCAAGGAGATTCAGTTGGAAAATCCAAGTTCCTTGAGGAAATTTTCTCTACGTAGCCTACTTTATTCATAGAGAGGGAATGAGATTGTTGTGGCCTTATGTAAGGATGAGGCGAACGTGATTATAGTTGTTTTTAATCGTTTTTGTGATCCAAAGTCAATGGTGCAGTCATATTTTTTTATTTGAGTAGCTTATATTCTCTATCATCAACAATCAATCTCTTTGTGTTGTATTGAGAGAAACTCTTCAATAGAGGCACTTGTGGGAATTCTTCAACCACTATTGATGTGGGAATTCAACCCTTTTGTAAAGGATATTATCATTTAAACAAGAGAATAGAAACATTTCAAAGATTGAATTAGCATGGAGAAGTAGTCAGGAGTTCTGGTGAACTCTGTTACCGAATGAGCATTGCTTCTCTCATGTTCCTTTATGCATGTTATTTTTCTCTATTATGTTCACAATGTTAATTATGCGATGATAAATGAAACTAAGGACACACTCATAAAGTTTAATATGCACATTTGGATTCAAGTCTTTAATTGCAAATAAGTTCAATAAAAAGAATCATATTGTTGATCCTTTTGCTAGGTCGGCCTTGAATCAGTTTCTAGCAAGTTTCAAGGTCACACCAGATCAGATCATTGGTTCATGCTACAGAGAGAATATATTTTTGTTTTCCTTTTGTTTTATTTTTGTTTGAATTATGTTTTAGTAGATAGATTGGGTATGGGGAATTGAGAGTGATGTAGGGAGAAGGAGCTATATGAGCTTCCAAATTCACATGTTTGGCCCTGATTAGTAGAGAATAAAGTATTCTTGAAACAAAGGAAAGATCATATAAGTGTTCTCCTTTATTCTTTTTAGATTCATGTACATGTTGATACACCTATTTATTTATCATTCAATTATATAAACTTATTATTCTAGATCATGATTTCTGTAGGTCTTTACATGCAACAGAAATGCAACAAATTACTAGTGCTAAATCCAATGACCTTGGTTTCTAGTTCTATTTGTTTTCTTTGTGTGTAGGTATCATTCCTAGGAAGACACTTCATCAACCTTGAGTGCTTACGAGTGTACTTTCCTTACTAAGATTTTAGGGCCCCATATCTCACATTAATATAAAATCAATGGTATAACCATTGTAAGGAATAGAGAATTGATTATTCTCAGATCCCACATTTCTATTGATCTAACATTTGATTTGTAGTAGGAATACTACATTCCACCCTCCCTATAGCCTCTTTCTTGTACAAGATTCTTATATTAGCCCCTCTTTCGACCCTAAACCCTCTAAACCTAAGTATTTATAGCTCTAAACAATATGCAATGGCTCATTTTTAATGTTACTTCGAAGACATTGAAACTCTTCCATAAGATGCGATTTTATGGAGTAAGGTTAGACCTAGTGACATTAACTAGTGTTCTATATTCTTACTCACATATGGTAACACTACAACAAATTAAACAGGTCCATGCACATTAAGCATGATGCAAACTTTCATTCCATAATGAGTTAATTTCAAAATCCATTAAATAGAAATTGGCATCCCATGGTCTAGTTATTCATGTCCCCAAGAAACAATAGTTGTTTTCTTTATATATTCATGTCCTCAAGAATCAAGAGTTATTTTCTTTGTTCTCTTGGGCATACTCCTAAGATCATGTTTTTCCTCCTTGAATAAATGGTTTAATTGATTACTCGAGGCTATTGGATTCCAACTCTCCGTTGGTTAGAAATGAATCATTTGTATTTGATATTTTTTAGTATTCGTTTTAGCACAATAGTAGATGATGATATAAAAGTTATTCGTATGTCAACAAAATGTGGAGGATAAATGCTTATGGCAAATGGAAATTACTAAAGACTAGGAAACGGTTGTGGTATAGTCATAGATGCAAATAGTGAAGATATAATGCAACTATAAGCACTTCCCCATAGGTTTCCTTGAAAAGAAACTATGTATCATCACTACAATATTTACCTATAGTTTATATGACATTTAAGGAATTTGTTCTTGTCATTGTATCACAAAATGTATATACAATAAAAATAAGTCTTTGGCAATGTTTCCAGCCTTGTGTATTTATCTTTTTCCATTTCTTGTATGTCCATTTCTCATATTACTTCCTTAACCATACATATTAATCATATAATCCATAAACCATATGATTCTCAATCCTAAATATTTTATCATAAATAACCATTAATCTTTATAAAACACCAAACTTCAACCCTTTTAACACAACTTTATAATTTCTTATCCCTACCCTTTGCCTTAACTCATATATACTAACACCAAATTATAGCCTAACTCATATATACTAACACTAAATTATATACAAAATGAGTATTCATTACAATAAGTTGGCATCCATGAAGCACAAATATTTAGGACAAAATATTTTCCTCATTATACTAAAAAAAGTGCAATCCAATATATATCATTTAGTACATATACATTACACATATATTTATATAGATATATACAACCAACTTACCTCTCTCCATATTTAAATGAGTTTCATGACACTTATACAAACCAAACATTCATTAAAAACAATATCTATAACTCATCATCCTCTCATGTCAACTATTGACTAATAGGAGAAATCAACCTTACTAAGGTTGGCACCCTTACAATTACCCTCTTGTAAATCTCTCTAACATTCTCCTTTAAATGGAAACTAATTTAAAAAATGAAGTCTATAGACTCCCATGGAGTTCCAACAACAATAAAATGAATCTCCACTCATAGACTTGATGAGATAACGGATAATGATGAAAGTTCCTACAACAATAAAACATATCTTCACTTATAAAAATCATGCTTCTAGAACTCTATAAACTCCCATGAAAATCCTATAACAATAAAACGTATCTCCAATCATAGACTTGGTAACATAACAAACAATGATGAAAGTTCCTACAACAATAAAAAAAATATCTAAATTTGCATTACATTTGACAACACTTTTACATCATCAATGATCTCCCTAATCAAATGATAGATCGAAAATATATGCTCTTCAACCTCATGTGTTAAGTTGTATTATTTTATACTTCCAATATACTTTCTCTACTACAATGCATCTTCATGGACCTTCCCATTTTCAAACTTTACTATTTCACATGTGCCTTAATATCACATTGTATTGCCTAATTCATGAAAAAGCACCATGCAAGCTAGACACACAACCGATAACCAACAAAATGCCCGTATCACCCCATCACCAATTATCCATCACAATTTCCCTTATTCCCATGCTCTCTCTTCCATAACCCAAAACCCACGTAACATTCTCCATTTTTTGCACTCAAGCAGTAACCAAAGCAACTCCACAACTTAGAAATATTTACCAAAGTGTCGTGGATTAAGAAATTTTCAGCGAACACACACTGTTTCAGAAAACAAAATTTTAAGGGAGATTGATGGCTTCCCTTGAATCCCACACATCCTAGGTGTTGTACAGCTATACCATTCGTCAATATAAGAGTGGTTTAGCATATCTTTGGTTGTTGTTGGATTTTGCATTCTCACCCCATCTATTTCATTTTGTTTTTATCAATATTTCTACGTTTGAATGTGAATCACACTAAAAATCTCTTTCATGATCACTTGGAGGAATAAAAACCACACACAAAAGGGGCTTCAAGGACTGAGGCCTTGCCACAACCTACAAGACTTATCCCCTTACCAAGTGGAAGATTGCACTTGTGCAATTTTTTCCACAACAGTTGTTAATTAAATCCTATACCACGAATACACCCTATGCATAATTTCAGGTGGTTAAAACTATATCCAAAGTTTTGGAATACGCCAATCTTGAAAGTGGATATGTATGCATGGTGGTTGAAACTATATGCCATGCTAAGATGGCTATGGTTATGAAAATTGTTTTTGATTTATTATTATAACCACATTTTGTTTGATGGTCAAAATTAGAAGTGGAAGTTAAACCACTCATTGTTCTATATAAGCACTCTCATCATGAAGCTTGGGGCTTCCATATGCTTGAGGGGAGATCCATTGGAGATCCATTTTGGAGGATCCAAGGGCCTTTGAGCACCATTTTCTCTATATAATCCTATCTTATGTGAAGAGAGAGAGGGAACCACTTTTGAAGTTCCACATGCTTGAAAGAGCGATTGTAGGGAGCCAGTTTGGAGATCCATTGGGGATTCATTTTGTGGGAGTTCCACATGATTTGAAGGAGATAGCTTGGGGGATCCATTTTGAGAGATTCATTGGAGTTCCATATGTTTTGAAGAGATCCAAGGAGATTCAATTGGAAAATCCAAGTGCCTTGAGGATATTTTCTCAATGTAGCCTGCTTTATTTGCAGAGAGGGAAAGAGATTGTTGTGTTCTTATGTAAGGAGAAGGAGGACATGCTTATAGTTGTTTTTCACCGTTTTTGTGATCCAAATTCAATTGTGTAGTCATATTTTGGATTCAAGTAGCAGATCTTCTCTATAATCAGCAATCAATCTCTTTGTGTTGTATCAAGAAAAGCTCTTCGATACTACCACTTGTTGTGGGAATTATTCAACCACTATTGATGTGGTAATTCAACCCTTTTGTAAAGGGTATTATCATTTAAACAAGAGAATAGAAGCCAGGAGGTTTGGTGAACTCTGTTACGAAATGAGCATTTCTTGTCTCATGTTTCTTTGTGCATGTTATTTTCCGCTATTATGTTCACAATGTTCATTATGTGATGATAAATGAAACTAAGGACACACTCATAAAGTTTAATATGCACATTTGGATTCAATCCTTTAATTGCAAATAAGTTCAATAAAAAAAATCCTATCGCTAATCATTTTTCTAGGTGAGCCTTGAATCAAGTTTCTAGCTGGTTTCGAGGTCACCTCGGATCAGATCATTGGTTCATGCTACAAAGAGAATAGATTTTTGTTTTCCTACTATATATGTAGAATATTATATCTTTTATGTTGTTATGTTTGTTTGAATTATTTGTTAGTAGATAGATTGGGTATGGGGAATTGAGAGTGATGTAGGGGGGAGGAGCTAGATGAGCTTCCAACTTCACATGTTTGGCCCTGATTAGTAGAGAATAAATTATTCTTGAAACAAAGACAAGCTCATATAATTGTTCTCCTTTAGTCTTTTTAGATTCATGTACATGTTGATATTCCTATTTATTCATCATTCAATTATATAAACTTATTATTCTGTCATGATTTATGTAGGTATTTACATGCAACGAAAATGCAACAAATTACTGGCGCTAAATCCAATGACCTTGGTCTATCCTTGAATATATGCATTTTCTTTTTGCTTAGGATTTTTAGATAGATGTTTTGTTACTATTTTTTACCAATTTATATTGTGTTTAGCTTTCAATGTGATAGAGTTTCTAATTCTATTTGTTTTCTTTGTGTGTAGCTATGATTCCTAGGTAGACACTTCATCAACTTGAGTGCTTATGAGTGTACTTGCAGTTTTTCCAGCCTTGTAGTGTTGCAAGCCTTGTGCAATTATCTTTCTCCACTTCTTGTGCATCCATTTCCCGTATTACTTCTTTAACCTCTCTTAAATACTAGGAATTATTTATCAGTTTAATATAAAATCGCTTACCATTATTGTATTTCCTCCTCTTGATTAAAAAGAAAGAATCATTTACTCATGTCAATGCAAAGCTTTATATACATTGCATAAGGTGTGTGACTACTATAAAATTGTGCTTATTATACAACTATTACACTATCATGATGCATTGTGAAGTGATGATTAAGTGCTTGTATACACTCAAAATACATATTAATCATATAATCCATAAACCATATGATTTTCAATCCCAAATCTTATTTATCATAATTAACTATTAACCTCTATAAACCACCAAACCTCAACCCTTTTAACACAATTTTATAACCACTAATTTTATAATTCCTTATCCCTACCCTTTTCCTTAACTCGTATATACTAACAGCAAATTATAGCCTTAACGCATATATACTAACAACAAATTATAGCCTTAACTCATATATATAGTAACTCTTCCATAAGATACAATTTTATGGAGTAAGGTTAGACCTATTGACATTAACGAGTGTTCTATATTCTTACTCACATATGGAAACACTACAACAAAGTAAAGAGGTTCGTGCACATTAATCATGAAGCAAACTTTCATTCTGTAATGAGTTAGTTTCAAAATCCATTAAATAGAAATTGGCATTCCATAGTCTAGTTATTCATGTCCCCAAGAAATAATAGTTGTTTTCTTTATATATTCATGTCCTCAAGAAGCAATAGTTATTTTATTTGTTCTCTTGGGCATACTCCTAAGATTATTTTTTTCCTCCTTGAAATAAATTCTTTATTCGATTAGTGAGGCTATTGGCTTCCAACTCTTAGTTAGCTCGTATTTGAATTTTTTTAGTTACAATTGTTTTAGCACATGTAGTAGGATAATATAGAAGTTATTCATATGTCAACAAAATGTGGAGGATAAATTCTTATGGAAAATGGAAATGAGTAAAGTAACCCACAAACCATATAATTCTCAATCTCAAACCTTTTTTATCATAAATAATTATTAATCTCTATAACCACCAAAGCTCAACCCTTTTAACAAAATTTTATATACATATATACAACCAACTTACCTCTCTCTATATTTAAATGAGTTTCATGACACTTATACAAACCAAAAATTCATTAAAAGCAATATCTATAACTCATCATCCACTCAGGTCAACTATTGACTAATATGAGAAATCAACTTTTCTAAGGTTGAAACCCTTTACAATTACCCTCTTGTAAATCACTCTATCCTCCTTTAAATGGAAACTACTTCAAAAAATGAACTCTATAGACTCCCATGGAGTTCCTACAACAATAAAACTTATCTCCACTCATAGACTTGGTGAGATAATGGACAATAATGAAAGTCCTACAACAATAAAACATATCTTCACTTACAACAATCATAGACTTGGTGACATAACAAACAATGATGAAAGTTCCTACAACAATAAAAAAAATATATCTTCACTTATAACAATCATGCTTCTAGATTTGCATTACATTTAACAACACTTTTACATCATCGATGATCTCCCTAATCAAATGATAGATCTAAAATCTATGCCCTTCAACCTCATGTGTTAAGTTGTATTATTCCATACTTCCAATATACTTTCTCTACTACAATGCATCTTCATGGACCTTCCCATTTTCAAACTTTACTATTTCACATGCGCCTTATTATCACATTGTATTTAGCCTAATTCATGACAAAGCTACTGCATGTTTCCTTTGACTGCTGACAGCACCATGCAAGCTAAACACAACCGATAACCAACAAACTGCCCGTATCACCCCATCACCAGTTATCCATCGCAATTTCCCTTATTCCCATGTTCTCTCTTCCATAACCCAAAACCCACGTAACATTCTCCATTTTTTGCACTCAAACAGTAACCAAAGCAACTCCACAACTCAGAAATATTTACCAAAGTGCCGTGGATTCAGAAATTTTCAGCGAATATACACTGTTTCAGAAAACAAAATCTACAAACAATAAATAAAAAAATCACTTAACAAGTGACTTAACATTCTCAGCATAACATCGTAAGTTACCAAAGCAAAACGTCCTAATTTAAGTGGGAGATAAACCCCAAATCTACTACTTCAATTTAAAAAAATAAAATCAATAGTATGACGCTGAGCCACTGCCACGTCCAGTTGCACTCCGATTTAGAACAGATGAATATGCTCCACCTTCGACAACATTGCCACCAGGCAGGTAGGCTCTTGAATTAATTCCACCAGCTCTGCTATCTGCACCATAACCTAATTCTGGATCTTGGCCTACCCTCGACACTCCTCGATAACCTAGTTGTGGATCTTGGCCTAGAATGGACACTCCTCCATAACGTGAATATGCCGCCGCTGCATAATAAATTCCACCATCTCCGCTGCCTGCACCATAACGTCCTACTTGTGGATCTTCCCCTACCCTCGACACTCCTCCATATCGTGAACCTGCGGCCCCTGCATCATAATGCAAACGACTCCTGGAATGCCGAGCTGGGTATGGAAGACCATCATCCACATCTGAAAACGGGCGCTTAGACCCAGATACTCCAATGTAATCTCGAACAGCTCCATCATTATAGGCCGCCATTCCATTCATGCGATGACTGTATCTTTCCTCAGGGTATGGAGGCCTGCGTGGAGGCATGCTCTCAGAATATCCGACCCCATCATGTCCATAACCATCCCTGTATGAGGATTGTCTACTAACTCTAGATGTAGCTCGCCTATCAAGATGAGCACCATCTTCTCTATAAATCCTCGTAGCTGAATCGCTTCGTACATAAGCAGGACCACGTCGTCGCCTATCATATGCCCTTCTAAAAGGTTGGCGTCTTTCATCCAAGAAACGCCTGCGTTCGTGAACCCCAAATCTACTATCACCAACACCACGAACCCATGGCACCCTACCCCCTCTACCACCACCATATCCTCCTGAACGAACCCCAGATAATTGTCCCTGTTGCTGAGGTTTTCGAAGAGTAGCCTTCAGAGTAACCTTGTTTTCTTCCATATTTAGTTCATTCTTATTTACTCCTTCAATGCATGCCATTGCCGCTTCACGAGTTGTAAAATCAACAAATCCAAAATCTTTTCGCTTAGCCGTAGCTATATTTCGTGCCAATTGCACTTTCTCAATTTCGCCATACTTCTGAAATTTGTCCCGAACTTGCTCTTCATCCCACGATGGTGGCAATCCATCGACAAAAATAGACTTGACCTGGGACATAACTTCCTCATCCGCCTCAATACCACATTTGGCAAACTCAACCTTTGCACAAACGTCAATACCAAAGAAAACGTCTCGCTTTTGCAGGCGTTTGAAGGCATTTGTAGCCTCAAGATGAGTGGGGAACTCCAGAAATGCAAACCCTTTATTTGACCCTTCTTGGCGTGGATCTTCCGTCAAAGTTATTTTCTCAATATTGTCTATTCCGTATTCTGTTAATTTCTTTTTAAGAATCTGTTTTGTCCATGATTTACAGATATTGCGTACATAAAGAGTTTCATTATCCTGGTTTTGTGTAACTCTACATTGTTTCCCTCTTACCCGTGGATTCTTAAGCTCTGCCACAGCTTTTTTTGCTTGCTCGACAGTGGCAAAACGAACAAATCCAATACCCTTATTTTTACGAGTCTTGGGATTCCTGGCCATTCTGATCTCAACAACTTCACCAACTGCACTAAACGCCTTCTTCAGATCTTCTTCATCAGCATCCCAATCAAGCCCACCAACAAACACTTCAAACTCTTTCTGCTTTATCCTCTCCTTGACCATGGCAGGCATTTCCACATCACGTTGGTCATCACTGCCATCTCCCTCCACACCTCCTTCACAGAATCCTGCTCCTTCAGCAGCTTCATCTCCATGGCTCTGCTCACCCATAACTACATTAGTTTCAGCCGTCTCATCCTGGTGTTCTTTATCCTTAGCCTCGTCATCCTCTGCTTCATCCATTACAGCATCGGTTTCATTGTTCTCCAAGTCTTTTCCGGCTGTGACGCCGTCTTCGCTGCCTGCTTCATCCCTTACAGCATCGGTTTCATTGTTCTCCAAGTCTTTTCCTGTGACGCCGTCTTCGCTCCCTTCTGCAGAGGGCTTATCTGCATCCTTCGTAGATTCTTTATTCCCCTTGTTGGCATCCTTTACGGTCATTTCTTTCTCCGGCTCGGGTTCGACACGTCGTTCGTTCAAATCTTGAAATGGCTCGACGGCTTTTTCATCAGCTTTCTGTGCTTCAACTGTGGGCGATGGCTTTGAGTCTGCTTTCTTGACGGCCTCAAGCTCTGCCTTCGGTGGGGTAGACCTCACGGCCTTGGCCTGTGACTTGAGCGATTTTCTAACAGCTGTTGCCCCTGTTTTATTCTGGACGGCTGTCTTGGCAGTTTTCTTCACAGTGCGGGGAGGCATTGTTGTGGAAAAGCTGACGTAGTGGGATGAAAACCCGAAACCCGAAAAGCAAAAAAGAAAAAAACCCAAAAGGAAGAGGCTTCTGTATATCAACCGCGTGAAAAAAACCCAAAATGAAGAGGCAGGCTTCTGTATATCAACCGCGTTATAAAATGAGAAGGCAAGCGAGCTGTGGCGTAGAGTGGTTGCTAGTGTTTTTGTGAATGAAAAGAACTCATTCATACAAGCTAGCTAGTCATTGACTTGATATATAAGCGACGGGGTTGGAGAACTCGTGTTTTCCCATAAAGGTGTAAACTTCCGACGTGAGATTTTGAGCCGGCTTCAAAGGAGGTCAGGATTTTATGGGTCAAGTTTCGTCTCCGCGAGATGTGGGGCCTAACTCGTCGGCTTACAGAGTCAACGAGGCTTACAGAGTCAACGAGGGACGGCAAATTGTTATGTTCTTTAAAACGACTTTCTTACTTTGAGTTGTTGTATGCTCTTTAAAAAGTGTGGATATTTTAACTATAAACAAGACAAGTTATCTTTGCCTCCATTCTTGGCTTTGCAAAACTTTGAAACAATTAGTCATGGGTTATGGGTGTAAATTGCAATTGGGCATTGAGAATAAACATGGATTGAAACTAAAGAAATGAGTTCATCTCTCTTCTTCATCTTCACATATTCCATCTCTATAATGGTATCCCACATGTTGGTTCATAGTTATTTTGTTGTATTGGAATGTTATGTGTCTAATATTTGTAATCAATCATGAGTCAACATGGTTATAGCCTTCGTGTCTAATATTTGATTATTATTTGAGCAAGTTTGATGTGTGTAATTCATGACATCCTCATTATTGTAAGTTATAGCTAACGATATAGCACATAATGAATACTTTTGTAAATCTCTCAACAATCCATCAATCTTTAGAGGTTCAGTTTTAAGCTCATTGTAAATGAATAACTTAAATGTTCTTTCGGAATAAGTTTAGATATCAAAGTACATAAAATGAACATTTTTAACATTAGAAATCCTAAAGCTGGGACTCCAATAGTGAGAACTATGATTCTATTCATTCAATTTTTTGCACCATCAACTCCTCACTTCTCCATTCTCTAGATTTATCATCCCCCTTATGTTGATTATAGGAATCATTACCTATCACTTTTTTTTTCTTCAGTTTTTTTTCTTCTTATTTCAAGCAACATCGGTATTGATGTGATGATCCTCCACATGTCAAATATTTTGGGACTTCCCCATAGCTCTATTTCCTCATTCCTTAAGTCCAAGATCTATGAGTTGCATCATTTGTAGAATTAAGGCTTGTAGCAGCACTTTTAATCCTTGGGTGGAATTCATAAGCAAGTTATGGGGAATTTAACATAATTGTTGTTATCATCAAATACATGCATGAGGGATTATACTTTGACATACATTTTTCCATGGCTAGATAAATGTTAAGATTTAATATGCTAAAACATAGAATATCAGTATTACATTCCATTTCACAACAATAGCATATACAAGATCACTGAAAGAACGACAAGCATAGCATACACACAAGAGACACAGATTTATCCTGGGAAACCCTCATGGGGTAGAAAACCCAACAAAGCTTCCTCGATATAAATGACCAGCAAATACAAAGATGTAAACCCTAAACATGAGCTCCTTCTCCTCCATAGCAGATCTCTCCCTCACCTATGTGCCAATCAGAAGTGAGTGTAATGTGTGTTAAATAAGGAACACACCTCCTCTATTTATACACAACTCCGACTTGACTTTTACACTAACTAGGTCGGCCCCAACTTAACCACTTAACATAATGTAGACAGGGTCGACCCCACTAGGGTGGTCTAATAACCCTTTAACCCACATGACTCATACAAGGACGACCCCACTAGGGAAGTCTAATAACCCAAGTTACCACATTCTCCACGGAGGAATAAAACATCTCCGGATATACAATAGGGTCTCCACAGAGGAATGAAACATCTCCGGAACAATAAAGTACAAATATAATATTCTTAGAAGTTACAATATCTCAACAATAAAGTGAACAATCAATATCCTCAATAAGAATAACATATTTGGTGGTCTTGATCAGTAATGTCCTTAAACTATATGCTTGTATGGATCTTAGGAACCTCCAAATCGTGGGCATGCCAACCTAAATAATAAGCAATGGATGGAAACATTCTAGATGTAAATGTTTGAAGAGGTCTATAAAGAAAGTCAACTCTTTTCATGCCTCTTATGGTGTGTTGATAGAATTTGTAACGTCCCCACCCATCTATCCATTTTCTGGAAGGGAACATGATGCCAATCTATGGGGGTTTTTAAACAAACTCAGCCCATTCATTAGATTCATACAATTAAAAACCCATGTGTGCAGATGTAAATTCAATAAACATGCACAGTGGAGATAAACTCATCCACACACATAATTTCATATGCATTCAATATATCAATATCAGTCATTTAATTTAACACTGCAGAGGCAAAACACATAAATGGAAAACACTTATCTTTGTCGTGCAATTGTTCCACACAACTAGCTATGTTGCTGCAACATTCCTCCCAACCGTAGGTCTCTGCCCACCCTGTATTATTTCAGCACTCAGAGACCACCCTCGAGCTGGGCATGATATCTGCAAGGAAAAGGGGACTCTCAAGCTCATCACAGCCCAAAGCAATGGATACCCATCTCAACCCCAACATTTCTTAACACACATCAACTCAAAACTAAGCATGGATACTCATAACAGCAAAATCATAATTTCTGGGCATGAAGAAAAAGCGTTTGGCAACCAAAAACGAAATGGCAATTGGGGAATCACCCTGGGAGAGAAAAACTGTTTCTAGAAAACGTTTGTGGGCACTCAAGGGACAAAACGGCCTCCAAAAACCCCAAATTCGTGGTTCCCTTCCTCCTAGCCATTGTGCAATACAAAAACGAGTTCCCAGGCATGGAAAAATGCAGGAGATAGATGAAAAACGTGATGGGAAGAGCCCCAGCTAACTCAGACTGCGTGAGAGGGCAAAGGCTTGGGCATTCAAGGGCCAAAACGACCTTTACACAGTCATTAACTGGAAACAGGGAACCAACATGATTTTTTTGGCAAAACTGTGACAGGTTGGCACCCGAAATTGGCACATACACAGTCATACAATTGATGGGAACATTCAAAAAATGATTTTCTAAGGTAGGAGATAACTGTTGGGTTCACAAAAATTATTTTTCCATAATGAAAACCAAATCTAGAAATTCAAAAATGATTTCACAATAATAAGAGGAAATAGTAAGCTATCAACTTATCTATTGAGCTCCCAATGGATTCTCTTCTTTACCCACAGTCCAGCCATCACAAAAATGGAATTCTCAGCTTGAAGACCAATGAATTAACAGCATACTTCCTGAGAGAAACACCCAACAAGCTTCCAAAATGTGAGAGAGTGAAGTCTGCTCATGAATAATGGCTTGGGAAGGCAATTCGTGGGTGTTTTCTTTTCCAAGAAGGAAAAACACGATTTTCCATGAGGGTGTCTTGCCCATACTTGAATTTGGACAGCCATACCTCCCCAATCCCCAAGGCATTAACTACTTCACCCAACTCTTGGGAGAAATGAATGATTGGGCACCAAAGTCAACATGGGTAGTTGATGGTTGATGGGTTTTCTCATTGACACGTGGCTTGACTTCATTGGCTCAAGGGTTTGAATATTTCCCTCCCAATTTCCTTGTAACATCATGCCCCCATCTCTTGTTGCATTGCATAGCTAGTTGTGGGCTTTTATATTAAAATGCATATTTACAATTCCCATGGTTCACTAGCACATGGGTAGCATAATATCAAATACTTGCCTCTTCTAGATCGAGCGTTCACTACCAAGGCCTTGGCCTTGAGCTCCACACTAGGAATCATACATAATATGCATACATTATTTACATTATAGCCCAAAATATTACAAGGGTCAAAATGGGGGACATTACATTCCCGTCCCCTTGGAATAACACCGTCCTCGGTGTTCCAATACCTAGGAATACATACACGCTATATACATGTCCAAAATTCACAAAATATGGCAAGTCTGTCCTGCATTTCACCCTTTTCTTGGGTTTTTGAGATCAAGTCCTTTGGCCTTCACAAACTGTTCCTGCTGGCCGAGACCTTCTAGCTCTACATGAGGGCATTGTTCCAAAACAATCCCTTCCCTTTCTTTACCTTCTCACTGATCTACAAGTCTGGAAACTTTATGGCGGCTACCCTCTTGATGCTCCATTGTTGGGCAGTCATGGAGGCAATGATTTCCTCCACATCCCCAACATTTCATCGGTTGCTTTACCCTTTTCTACTCAAATTCCTTTGAGTCTTCCCACCTGGAACGTTTTTTAATCGGCCGATTGGATGAATGCTTCTTCATGGATCCACTTTCATTTCCTTTACTGATTGCTCCCATAATGTTTTTTACCTCTTTTTGCAGGTGAATAGAGTCCTGCAAAACCTTGTGGTTCATCTCATTATGTTGCCTCTATAGCTTGAGCATCTCTCCAAGATTTTCTTGGGTCCTAGCAATTTTTTGAAGAAGACTTTCAACCAACTCTAATAGCCCTCGGTCTACTACCATGGTCAATGGAAACAACTGACTGCACTTTGCTTACTAGCAACACTTTCTTGTGCTGGTTGCAACCAATTGTTTCACCTTCTTACCTATGAAATTCATCCTGGAAATCCTTTGTTAGGACAAGCATAACATAAACATTAAAATTAGTCAATTATTTTCTCAATTGACATGGAATGTCCACGCTTTATTCATGGGACTTCCACACTTTTCATGCTTTCCCAACATACACATGAACTCTTTCATGTTCATCCTTTCACAGGAAATTTACTATTTCAGCATTCACAATTCATTTCAAGTAATTAAACACAATCTATTTTCAGCCATGACATGCACTCAACAATCTTTTGTTTTATAAATGCATCAATCGAAAGGAAAGAGAAGAGTAGGAGTTTCTCCCTCTTAGTCTTGTTCTATTATGGAGCTACGCCATCGTTGTGGTTTCATGTTCCTTAGTCTCTTTCACTTCAATGTGAATGCTTTGACTTTCCTTTATTGGCTATGACACTTAGTGTCTAAGGTCTGTCTAAGGATTTTCAACTAGGAACCCTTCTCCATAGTTGCCTACAGAACCTTTGGCTGCTATGACCCACTCATGTTCACTAGCACCATCTTTCATTATTGCTCATATTGAGCTCTTTAGGACGGTCATATGTCCATATGCATCCCTATGATGCCTTCCTGGTCTTTGCTTCCAACAATACCTACACTCAAACATTGAATCAATCCACATGTTTAGTTTATTTCATAAGGTTTTTATCTAAACAATAGTTTGAGAAATCATAACCAAATCATATACACACGTATATTCATAAGTAAGAAGCTGCAAGATAACCAAATACTTATCTGTATTGGATGTCTTCACTTTATTCCACAGGATCCTTCTTTGCTTTACCAGCCTTGGATTTCCCGTGGATACAATTATGAATGTTGGGCCAGCATACACGTTGCTTTACAATATAAAGTAGTTAATGCCCAACTAGTCACTCTCTGGACTTATCAAGAACTTTATAGCGTTCAACCAGTTACTCCCTGGATTTCTCCATAGTTTATATCGCCCACTTATTTACTCTCTGGATTTAACAGTAACTTATAGTTCTTTCAGGGTCTTGCTTTCTTGCAATGACCAAGGTTTCCAACAAAGAAACAATAGTGTATCAGCTTAGCTATTAGAAGACTTATACCTGAAATCTTCATTATTCCAAACAAGACATAAATGAAAACGAATACTTATCTATATTGTGCGTTTCCCCTCTGGTCCACAGGATCCTACTTCGATTTGCAAGCCTTGGGATCGCCTATGGAATTGGATGTTGTTAATGCTTCACTAGTACACCTTCACGCCGACTGGATTTACCAAGCATTTGGTGGTGCCCAACCAATCCCATACCTGGTCGGCCCTCTCCATTTTCGAGCAACCACATTCGTATGGGTCATCGACCAATGGAAGGAAACTGCGCCACCTGACCATTATAGGTCAAGGCTCTACTATGGAGCCATAGGCATCTCAAGTTTTTCAGTCAGTCTTGGCGCCCGCCCTACTACTGCTATCCCAATAGATATTTTATGCCTTCACCAATGTCACCACACATTCTTGCACCACAACCCTTCACACACACAACTCTTCATTCATACAAGGATGTCACTCCTTCTCTGGTGCAAATTGGTGGTTCCTTTTTGGAACTTTATAGGTGACTTTCTTAACTGCAGGTTAGTATGACCCCACTCACACAAGGATGGTACCTCTTCTTATTACATAGCTCTTCGGGCCTATCCATCCCTTCTGGTAATATTTCGTGTGAGCATAGAAAGGTTACCAATTTCTATACAGTCCTTTTGCATACCCTTCTTCACTTTGCCTCTTAATGTGCAGTATCAATCTGCATCTGTGTAGGCTGACAACACAAGAAGGATAAGCAAGCTCATCAGTATCGTTGTTCAATTTTGTAACCATAATCCATATCATTCACTATCAAGTATTGAAACACTAGGAATGCGTCCATTCCCTTAGGGTGTAGTCAATATTGAAAACCCTATCATGACCCAGCACCAGAAAAGGTGTGCACCCCCTTTCCGATGTGTGCCATGTAGGCCCTAATCATACTCAAGCAGTCTGCAATGATATAAATAAGATAGAGCATGCTCTACATATTAACCCTAATAATTTAGACATGCATGATCTTGTCTAGGGTCACAGAATACTCATTCATTTTGCAGATGTATCTCACATGCTTTCTGAGCATAGATTTACCATCTCACTCTCATGGTTTACCGACATGCGGTTTGGCTAAGATATTATCAATGGCGTTTCACCCGAAACCCATTTCCAAAGCATGGGGTCTTTCTCATCTAGTTTGGATTTTGTAGGCCATCACTCCTGGTCTTCCTGCAATGTGTCTTCCTGGCACATTTATCAAATAGCCAAACAGTTAGCAGCATTTAACCATAAGCTTCAAGTATGATTGTTCCATAACCAATCATTAGCATTAATAATTAATTCAACATGAATTTACAATTTTGTCTCTTACAGAAATTGATTTGTTTAGCAATAAGGCTATTCTCATATTGTTTGGCTCTCGTAAGTGGTATCACTCTATCCATTATGGTTTCACCCGTGCTACCATAAATGAACATCCACCTACAACATGTCCTCCTGACACAATTTTTTTTATATATGCCAAACAATGATTAGCAATTATAAGCGATTCTCAAATCTGAAATTTGTAAATCTGTTTTCCTATAAAAATTGATTTACCACCATAATATTATTCTCACAAATTTATAAACCATAAAATTTTCAAATTTGTTTCATGCATAAGTTACACCCATGAGAATCTTCTCATAACCTTTGGCTTCTGCACATGGTAGATCCCGGTCTCGACTATGGACTTATCTTCATTGCCATACGTAAGACTTTTCTAACTGGAATCTTCTTCATGCAGTCTTTCCCCTGCATGGTTGTTATTAACATCGCTTGATGTTACCTGATCAGTTGGCCTCTTACCAAGGCTACTCAGTCCTTTTTCCAACATCATGATCACGGGCTTGTTGCACCATTCTCTCTTCATAAGGTCGTTGGTCACGTGCAACAACATCATCCTCATCTTTAGCCATGCTTCGGTTGCCTTTGGTCCTATAACCAATGCGAACACAACTAATTATTAGCAACCACAATCATTATCTTAAGTGGCTCATTGCATATGCAAAACCTCACTATTTTACCGATATGCAATATCATATACATTCAAAAACATTTTCACATGCACTATGTAATGTTTATTAATATGCCATCTAATGCATATTCATCTTATCTATATAATCCCTTGCATTTTCAGTCATGCTTCTATGGTCTGATTCCTACAACACTAATTGTCATCAACCATAGGCAATACCATTAGTGGACTATTGCATGTGTAACTTCACTACCTTTACCCATATGCAACATCATGCTCATGCATAAGAAATTCACATGCATTATTCTCTTGCATTTTCAGCATCCCTATGCCATAATTTTCAGTATATAAAATTAGGGAATATAAATATAATAACAATGGAGGAGTTAAGGAATTCTCCCTTTTCCATTCCTCATCATACCATGGAGTTCCTCCTCCACATCATAGTTGATCATTTTCTTGGCTTTCCTACCAATAATACGAGCAACCATTAGCTATGATCTTCTCATGAATTAGCAATTCAACATATACATACGTGTAATCATTCATTCTTGATATTTTCCAAACATGCAATTATTATGTTATAAACATAAATGGTTTAAGGTGAGAGATTTCCCTTTCATCAGCGTTGCCTTACTGCTCTCATTGCTTTTCCCTGTTTGGTCCAAATATTAAGGCTAAAATGGTCGCCATTGTCGCGGATGTTAAGGTTAAAATCTGTCGCGGATGTTAAGGTTATTTTCGCTGCCGCGCATCGCGCACGTCGCAGATTTTATCCTTAAAATTGCTGCAGGTGGCACGGCTCCTATCGCTGATTTTTCCTCCACGTGGCACAAAATTATCCTTAACTTTTCCGCGGCGTCGCAAAATTAACTTTAACTTTGCGGCGGGCATCGCAAAATCTAACATAATTTTCGCCGCCGCGCGCGCAGAAAGTTAGCCTAGTTTTCGTAGCCGCGCGCGCAGAAAGTTAGCCTAATTTTCGCCGCTGCACGCACACAAAATTAGCCCAATTTTCTCCGCCGCGTGCACAGAAAATTAGCTTAATTTTTTCCGCTACAGCCTTAGGCAAAATTCGAAAACACTTAGAAATTTTTGAGATTTTCTTTTCCTTTTGGCACAAAATTACCAACTTCTCCGCCCACTGTGTCACAAAAGATTACCTTAACTTCTGTGCCCACAATCCCTTCATCGCTGCAACCGCGTCACAGGTTTTAAGGCTAAAATCGCCGCAGCGCGCAAGCCTCCATTGCAACTTTTAAGCCTAAAATTGCCGCTGCGCGCAAATTTTAAGCTTAGATCTGCATCCAGTGTTGTAGAATGTAACATTACTTTCACCACGCGCATCGCAGATTTTAAAGTTAAAATTGTCGCCGCCGTGCGCAAAACTTATCGTTAATTCCGTCGTCGCATCCTTTAACAGAACTCATAAATACGTAGAAAAAATTTGCAAATTTTCAAAGACAGTTAGAATTTTTTTGGAAATATTTTCTTCGTTTCTTTACAGAGGTAAGCCTCTTAGAGATCATACTCGCATAGAACCAAATAGAAAAAAGTATGTCAAGAAAGTTGCACCTCTTTCATGTCAAGAATAAAACAACAAAACAACAAAATAATATAAGATGGCAGAGGTTGCACCTCCTTTCTCTCCTCCATGGAGGTAAACAGACAAATACAAAACTGAATGCTACTGCATTGGAAACAATTTAAAGCAAGCATTCAACCTGAAAAGGGATTTTCTACCTCCTTCCTCAATTTCATAGAATGAAATCAATGCAATCAATTTTGCAATAATCCCCAAAACAGTCATGGGAATGATTTTCCATCTTAATCAAATAGAAGTTATGAGATCTTAAGGTTTCTTCAATTCATTTTAATTCCAATTACAAAATACATGTACACACAATGATTTATATTTCTATGAAGGGCCCAACATCCATAGTGTTGAACCATAAGCTCTGATACCAAATGTAACGTCCCCACCCATCTATCCATTTTCTGGAAGGGAACATGATGTCAATCTATGGGGCTTTTTAAACAAACTCAGCCCATTCATTAGATTCATACAATTAAAAACCCATGTGTGCAGATGTAAATTCAACAAACATGCACAGCAGAGATAAACTCATCCACACACATAATTTCATATGCATTCAATAGATCAAATATCAGTCATTTAATTTAACACTACAGAGGCAAAACACATAAATGGAAAACACTTATCTTTGTCGTGCAATTGTTCCACACAACTAGCTATGTTGCTGCAACGTTCCTCCCAACCGTAGGTCTCTGCCCAGCTTGTATTATTTCTGCACTCAAAGACTACCCCCGATCTGGGCATGATATCTACAAGGAAAAGGGGACTGTCAAGCTCATCACAGCCCAAAGCAATGTATACCCATCTCAACCCCAACATTTCTTAACACACAGTAACTCAAAACTGAGCATGGATACTCATAACAGCAAAATCATAATTTCTGGGCATGAAGAAAAAGCGTTTGGCAACCAAAAACGAAATGGCAATTGGGGAATCACCCTGGGAGAGCAAAACCGTCTCCAGAAAACGTTTGTGGGCACTCAAGGGACAAAACGGACTCCATAAACCCCAAATTCGTGGTTCCCTTCCTCCCATCCATTGTGCAATTCAAAAATGAGTTCCCAGGCATGGAAAAATGCAGGAGATAGATGAAAAACGTGATGGGAAGAGCCCCAGCTAGCTCAGACTGCGTGAGAGGGAAAAGGCTTGGGCATTCAAGGGCCAAAACGACCTTTACAGTCATTAACTGGAAGCAAGGAACCAACACGATTTTTTTGGAAAAACTGTGATAGGTTGGCACCCGAAATTGGAACATACACAGTCACTCAATTGATGGGAACATTCAAAAAATGATTTTCTGAGGTAGGAGATAATTGTTGGGCTCACAAAAATGATTTTTCCATAATGAAAACCAAATCTGGAAATTCAAAAACAATTTCACAACAATAAGAGGAAACAACAAGATATCAACTTATCTATTGAGCTCCCAATGGATGCTCTTCTTTCCCCACAGTCCAACCATCACAAAAACAGGATTCTCAGCTTGAAGACCAGCGAATTAACAACGTACTTCCTAAGAGAAACACCCAGCAAGCTTCCAAAACGTGAGAGAGTGAAGTATGCTCATGAATAATGGCTTGGGAAGGCAATTCGTAGGTGTTTTCTTGTCCAAGAAGGAAAAACACGATATTCCATGAGGGTGGCTTGCCCATACTCGAATTTGGACAGCCATACCTCCCCAATCCCCAGGGCATTAACTACTTCACCCAACTCTTGGGAGGAATAAATGATTGGGAACCAAAGTCAACATGGGTAGTTGATGGTTGATGCGTTTTCTCATTGACACTTGGCTTGACTTCATTGGCTCAAGGGTTTGAATATTTCCCTCCCAATTTCCTTGTAACATCATGCCCCCATCTCTTGTTGCATTGCATAGCTAGTTGTGGGCTTTTATATTAAAATGCATATTTACAATTCCCATGGTTCACTAGCACATGGGTAGCATAATATCAAATACTTGCCTCTTCTAGATCAAGCATTCACTACTGGGGCCTTGGCCTTGAGCTCCATGCTAGGAATCATACATAATATGCATACTTTATTTACATTATAGCCCAAAATGTTACAAGGGTCAAAATGGGGGACATTACAGAATCACTACCCTTCAATAAAGGCTCCAACATTTAGTGAGATTACCTATCATAACGACTACTATATAAAAATTTATATAAAAAAGTTAAAAATAAAAATATTTACTCAAAAATAAAAATCGTTTACATAATATAAAGAGATGATTTTTTCCCAAAGGAAAAATTCTGTAATTGTATTAATAATAAGAAATTACATCCAAAGATATGCTATCAAGCATATTTGCACAAAAGGTTGTCTAGAAGGTCTGATAATAACCCGCCTCAAACTGTCTGTAGATTGGAGTGTCATTCATATATAGTGCTATTAACAAAAATATTACATAGACTATCATATCATGGTCTAATTTATGCATGTAAGGATACAAACCTGCTAAAGCAAAAACATTAAAAAGAAGAGGCATGTAGCTCATTCATAATATGTCGGGTACTGGGTTGAAAATAAAAAAAAGGTGTAGATTTCTTTCACCCATGTTGTCACTATGTATATTCTTGCGGCCCTTCTGAGAAAGGCCGATGGTAGTAGGAAAAATATTCATCATTTTGAACTTCAGTTATCTGCCATTGACCAAACTGTTAAAAGAATGTAACTGTGGAAGATATTCTATTTACATTTGTCTATTGTATTATTATATTCCTCCTTAAGGAGATGTCATTGATGTATTTAATAATGTAAGAGTCATTGAAAGAGTCAATGAAAAACCCTTGGTCTTATGTCGGCCTAGAAGAATCCAGAAAGGATTATTATATTTTTTGTTTGGCATGTCGACCTAGTCAATTAGGAGAAGTTGCCCCAGTTGGGGAAAAAGGTCACCCCAATGGAAGAATATAAATAGAGGATGAGCTCCTCATTTATATTCACTCACTCACTCTCACAAGTTCGCATAGGAGAGAGAGATAAGTTCACACAAGTGGAGGAGTAGTTGATTTGTCTTGGGTTTTACTTTTGTAATTTGTGATTTCTATATTCAGGAAGATTTTGTCGGGGTTTTCTCCTTTGTGGTTTCCCCGAGAGAAATACTTTTTTCATTGTGTTCTTATTGTGTGTGTTCTTCTTTCAGTAATATATTGTTTAATGTCATATGCTAAACAAGTAAAAACCAACATGGTATCATAACAGGCCTGAAAGAAAACAGTGTGCAGCCTTTGTAACTACATAAACTAGGGTTTCTTATTCCGGGATCTCCCTCCACAGATTTTCTAAAAAAGATAGTGCATCTAAATCGCCTCACTAGGGCATATATTTCTGTCAAAGTGGATTTTCATTCTGAGAATTTTCATTTTTGGACCCTGCACTACAGCCCGGGAGAACTAGGGCATCAAGTTTTTGAATCATCTGCTCACAGAATTTGGATAAGGAGTAATTTTCTCAACTCGCGTTGAGGAGGCGAATTCGCTCATCCAATTAGTTTTCCAAAATCCCAAAGTTGGAAAATTAGGGTTTCTCTAACAAACCCTAGCTCAAGGAAGAGGCAGCTCCCAGAAGGACAACTTTTATGGTAAGTCTCAAAACTATTATATTTCCATTTGAAGTACTCATTATAGCAATATGAAAAGCAATACCAAGCTCGATGAAAAGCTTGGAGGAGCCGAGAACTTCAGGGCATGGAAGTATAGAGTCATGCTCATTCTTGAGGAACGTGACCTAGAAGACTACATAAAGGAAGGACTTACATAACCAAAGGGAGATGAAGCCAAAGCAAGGAATAAGAGGAACATGGTCAAGGAAAAGAGGATCATTGTTGATTCCATCGAGGATCACTTGATCCCCCGTGTGTCTTCCAAGAAGACCCCAAAAGAGATGTTTGATGCATTGACCAACCTATTTGAAGGAAAGAATATCAATAGGCAGATGACCTTGAGAAATCAACTCAAGGGTGTGAAGAACTTGAAGTCTAATTCCATGCACTCATACTTCACCAGAGTGTCCTAGATAAAACAACAACTAGAATCTATTAGGGACATGATAGAGGATGCAAAAGTTGTGATGACCACTCTGAATGGTCTCCTAAGAGATTGGGAACCATTTGTTCGTGCCATTTGTGCTAGAAATAAATTGATTCAGTTCATACAACTATGGGAAGAGTGTGTACAAGAGGAAGAGAGAATAGCGGTGAGAGAGGAGAAACTAAACAACAATGAAGATCAAGCTTTGGAAAATCATTCCTAAGGTGGGAGGAAGAGGAAGAACAACATAGGTCCCTGTGAGGACTCTCCAAGAAGATATCAGAAGAAAAAGAAGTTCAGGAAATATCTATCCTCCATTGAATGCTATTCCTGTAACAAAACATGACACATTGCAAGAAATTGTCCAAACAAACCTAGACATCATAAGAAGCAGAAGAAGATATTTCATGCTCATACAGCAGAAGATAGTGAGCATGATGAAGAAGTCAGATCCAAAAATTATGAATACTCCAGTGAAGAATATGTTATAATCTCAGCACTCACTGGTTCCATATCTCATGGGAGTGATACCTGGCTAGTTGATAGTGGAACTTCAAAGCACATGACAGGATACAAAGAATCCCTCTCGCATTTCATTTAGAAGGAATCTCCACACAAGGTAAATCTTGGAGATGATTGCCAATATCCCATCAAATGTATGGGAGAAGCTTCTTATAAATTGGAATATGGAAAGTTGATGAATATGAAAGATGTAATTTATGTACCAGGTGTGAAGAAAATCCTTCTATCTATTTCAGCACTAGATAAGAAAGGTCTTCGAATTGAATTTGTAGATGGTGAAGTTCTTATGTGGCCAAAGGGGAAGACTATTAATGATGCAGTAGTCATTGGAGTAGAAGAAGGAAAAATTTGCAAACTGAAGGTTCATGCAAATACAACATTGATGACCAGCACCATGAACCCTTGTGAGCTATGGCATAGAGGACTATCTCATGTACACTACAAGGCATTACCAATAGTAAGCAAGGTGGTGACTGAACTACCAAAAATCCAAGTTAATCATGAAGGAGTATGCAAAGGGGGTGCTCAAGGAAAGAGTACGAAGAACCCATTTCCAAGTAGCGACAGCAAAGCGAAAGGTATTCTAGATATTATTCACTCAGATATCTATGGACCTATGTCCACCACTTCACTAAGCGGGTATGTATATTATGCTTCCTTTATTGATGACTACTCCCGCAAAACATGGATTTATTTTTTGAAGAATAAGAATGAAGTCTTTGAAAAGTTTAAGGACTTCAAGGATCTTGTAGAAAACCTCTCTTAGAAGAAGGTAAAGATCTTAAGGTCAGATAATGGAGGGGATCGATATACTTCAGGTGACTTCAAATATTTCTGTAAACAAGCAGGGATTAAGAGGGAGCTCACTGTTCCCTATAATTCACAACAAAATGATGTAGTAGAAAGAAAGAATAGAACGATCATAGAAGCAGTGAAGGCAATGATCCATGATCAAGACTTACCCATGCATGTATGGGAAGAAGTAGCCAGAACCGCAGTCTATGTACAAAACATAATCTCTCATAGTGCTCTTGGAAACAAGACTCCAGAAGAGATGTTCACGGGTAAGAAGCTTGAAGTTAGTCACATAAAGATATTTGGATGTTCGGCATTCATTCATATTCCAAATGAGAAGAGATCAAAATTGGAACCTTCAGGGAGGAAGGGAATATTTGTTGGCTAAAGTGAGCAATCTAAGGCTTACCGTATATACATCCCAGGATTCCGCCAGATCGAGCTCGGTCGAGATGTTACATTTGATGAAGACGCAACTTTCAATAAATCCAAGAAGACCCAGGAAGATGAAGAGGAGCAGGAGGCTCCCAAAGTTACAGAAACAAACAGAGTACCAGACAGAAAGATTGAAGAAGATCCTATTCCAGAGGATCATGATATGGCAGAACCTCAGAGACCTGAGGAGACACCTCATGAAGATATTTCTCGAAAGATAAGACCATCTTGGGCACGAGAATTAATTCAAGGTGCACGAAATTATGGTGCCCCAGAAGGAACCAGTAGAGAGAGCAAGATACCAAGGGCATACTCCAGTTATGTAGCCTTGATGTGTAACCTTGTTGAAGAAGAACCAACTTGTTTTGAAGATGCGGTAAAGAATAAGGATTGGTTGGATGCTATGAATGAAGAATACCAATCCATCATCAAGAATGATGGTTGGGATGTGGTACCAAGACCAAAGGATAAATCAGTTGTATCGTCAAAATGGATCTTCAAAAAAAAACACTCAATAGACAGAAGCATAGAAAAAAATACAAGGCAAGATTTGTAGCTCGGGGATCCTCGCAAAAAGAAGGAATTGACTATGAGGAGACTTTTTCTCCTGTGCCCAAATATACTTCAATTAGAACCATTATGGCCTTGGAAGCCACATCAGATGGATGTAAAGATGACATTTCTGAATGGGAAGATAGAAGAAGAAGTATATATCGAGCAGCCATAAGGATTTGAAACAAAATATAGAAAGTCATATCTATGCAAACTAAAGAAAGCATTGTACGAGTTTAAGCAAGGACCCAGAGCATGGTATGGAAGAATTGACAGATTCCTGATGAGTTTGGGATTTACCAAGAGTAAAGCAGATTCTAATCTTTACTATAAGATTATGAATGATGAACCTAAGATACTACTATTTTATGTAGATGATTTGTTCCTAACAGGAGAAGAAAATCCCATCAATGATTGTAAGAGAAGGCTTGCTTTAGAATTTGAGATGAAAGACCTTGGTATGATACATTACTTTCTAGGTATTGAGGTATGGCAGTTTCCAGATGAGATTTTCTTGAGTCAAGGAAAATACTCAGTAGAGATACTAAAGAGTTTTGGGATGTTGGACTATAATTCCATGACTACTCTGATGGTGACCAACCCAAAGCTTCTAAGCGACGCTTCATCGGAGACAGTAGATGTCACCATGTATAGACATATTATTGGGTCATCGATGTACTTAACCAATACTCGACCAGATATATGTTTTTTTATGAACACATTAAGTCAATATATGTCAGAACCCAGGAGTGTTCACTTGATTGCAGTAAAACATGTGATGAGGTACCTAAAGGGTACATTGGATTATGGAATCAGATATGCTTCAGATAGTGAGTTCAGGTTGTACGAGTACAAAGATTCAGATTGGGACAGAAGTGTAGAAGATAGAAAAAGAACTTTAGGATGTTGCTTTAGTTTGGGATCATGCATGATCTCATGGCTTAGTAGGAAGCAGCCATGTGTTGCACTCAGTACAGCGGAATCTGAATATATAGCAGCTTATTTAGCTTGTAGCGAAGCAGTGTGGCTTCACAAGATGTTGGTAGGATTGTTCGATGCAAAGATTGATGCTACGGATATACTCTGTGACAACCAGAGTTGCATCAGGATGACATAGAATCATGTGTTCCATGATAGATCGAATCACATCAAGATCAAGTTCCACTATATCTGGGATATGGTGTAGAAGGGAGTTGTGAAGCTCGAGTATGTTCCTACAGAGGAACAAGTTGTCGATGTGTTGACTAAGTCTCTGTATCGCATAAAGTTTGAATACTTTCGAGACAAGCTTGGTCTGGTCCATAGAGACCTCTCTCGAAAGAGAGAATGATATATTTCCAGTTCTTAGGAACTGATTCCTACCCTGGGGGTGGAAGATTAGTACTGGATAACTGATAGTTCCAGTTCTTATGAATTGATGCATGTACAGAGGGATGGATGTCTATCCAAGGGTGATGGTATATCAGTACTAGCTAACTGATAGTTCCATTTCTCATGAACTGATTCCTGTCTAGAGGGATGGATTCCTATCCAAGGGTGATGGTAGATCAGTACTGGTATATTGATAGTTCCAGTTCTCACGAACCAATTCCTGTCCAGAGGGATGGATTCCTATCCAAGGGTGATGGTAGATCAGTATTGGCTAACTGATAGTTCTAGTTCTCACGAACTGATGCATGTCCAAAGGGATGGATTCTTATCCAAGGGTGATGGTAGACCAGTATTGGCTGACTGATAGTTCCATTTCTCACGAACTGATGCCTATCCAGAGGGATGGATTCCTATACAAGGGTGATGGTAGATCAGCACTCGATGACTGATAGTTCCAGTTCTCATGAACCGATTCCTGTCCGGAGGTATGTATGGATATCCAAGGGTGATGGTAGATCAATAATGGTTGAATGATAGTTCTAGTTCTCACGAACTAGTGCCTATCCGGAGGGATGGATGCTTATCCAAGGGTGATGGTATATCAGTACTACTTGACTGATAGAGTTACTATCCACAAGGATAGATGCATGTCCTGGTAACGGAAGATCAGTACTTCCCGACTGATAGTGTTCCAGCTGATGATGTTGTTGACGAGGATGTTCCAGCTAATGATGTTGCTGACGATGATGTTCTAGCAGAGGATTTTCCAGCTGATGATGTTGCTGATGAGGATGTTCCAGCAGAGGATGTTCTAGCTGATGATGTTGCTGACGAGGATGTTCCAGCTGATGATGTTGCTGACAAGGATGTTCCAGCTGATGATGTTGCTGACGAGGATGTTCCAACAGATGATGTTGTTGGCGATGATATAGAGGATGTTGTTGATGATGATATTCCAGCAGATGATGATGATGCTACTCCAGCAAATGATACCCCAAACATATGATGATCCAAAATATTCCTACGACATATAGAGTTTCACAATTCAGTTGTACAATTGTTGATGTTAGCCGCTTAATACCTTCCTAGTTAAGAGGGAGTGTTAAAAGAATGTAACTATGGAAGATATTATATGTACATTTTTCTATTGTATTATTATATTCCTCCTTCAGGAGATGCTATTGATGTATTTAATAATGTAAGAGTCATTGAAAGATCCAATGAAAAAACCTAGGTCTTATGTCGACCTAGAAGAATCCATAAAGGATTATTATATTTTATATTTGGCATGTTGACGTAGTCAATTAGGAGAAGTCGGCCCAGTTGGGGAAAAATATCACCCCAACGGAAGAAAATAAATAGAGGATGAGATCCTCATTTATATTCACTCACTCACTCTCACAAGTTCGCATAGGAGAGAGAGAGAAGTTCACACAGGAGAGAGAAGTTCGCATAGGAGAGAGAGAAATTTGCATAGGAGAGAGAGAAGTTCGCACAGGAGAGAAGTTCGCATAGGAGAGAGAGAAATTCGCATAGGAGAGAGAGAGAAGTTCGCATAGGAGTAGTTGATTTGTCTTGGGATTTTACTTTTGTACTTTGTGATTTCTATATTGAGGAATATTTTGTCAGGGTTTTCTCCCTTGTGGTTTCCCCGAGAGAAATACTGTGTTAATTGTGTTATTGTTGTGATTGTTCTTCTTTCAATGATAGATTGTTTAATTTTATATGCTAAGAAATTAAAAACTAACACAAAATCCAATTGAATACCTTATTTAGACAATTCATTAGCCAACTGGTTTCTTTCCTTGTAGATGTGGCTGCAAGAAAAAAGTCGTAAATTTTGCTTTAAAAAAAACAATCTCAGCAAGTAAAGAAGACGAGTGAGTATTATGGAAATGTTGAATCTCGATTACCCAATTCACCACTGTTGAAATATTGTAACTTTAAAGAATATTGTATTTGTACTTTATTATTCCAGAGATGTTTCATTCCTCCGTAGAGATCTTATTGTATATCCGGAGATGTTTATTCCTCCGTCGGAATGTGGTAACTTGGGTTATTAGACTTCCCTAGTGGGGGTCGGCCCTGTATGTGTTATGTGGGTCAAAGGGTTGTTAGACCACCCTAGAGGGGTCGGCCCAGTCAATTGTAGTGGGGTGTTTAACCCAATGGTAAATTTGTGGCCGACCTAGTTAATATATTGTACAAGTCATAGATGTGTAGAAATAGAGGAGGTGAGCTCCTCATTTGACACACTTCCCTCACTCAGAATATAGCGCACTTGTGGAGGAGAGGTCTGCTATGGTGGAGGAGGAGATCATGTCTTTGGTTTGCATCTTTGTATATTTCTGGTCATCTATATTGAGGAAGCTTTGCTGGGTTTTCTACCCCATGAGGGTTTCCCAGGATAAATCTGTGTCTCTTGTGTTTATGCTGTGCTTGTTGTTTCTTCAGTGATCCTATATATGCTATTATTGTGAAATGGAATGTAATGCTATTATTTTCTATATTAGCATATTAAATCTTAACATGGTATCAGAGCTAACCTAAAGGAAGGAAATGTATGGCACTTACGACACTTGCTTCACTTGCGACAATTTGAAGGTTTGGGTTTTACATAGAAAAAACCAGTCATCGTGTAACTTTCGCTATAAATCCATTTCTGCGAAGGTTCAAGATCTGAAACATTTACAGGTCGTAGATAACATCCCCAGTTACTTTGTGTCCAAAGGACACCCTCAGATTCGTTGTACTTTGTGAGTTATGATCAGTACAAGTTAGGGTTTCTGCCTCTTCCAGATCTTAGTCAAAATCAGGTGACCTAGGAAAAAAGGTCATAAATTGGGCTAGGAAGCTCCAAATGAAATTTCGTAAAAAGTGTCAAGTATTAGACAGACTGTACTATCTCATAAAACGTTTTCAGAGGCCGAAGTTGAACCAGTGACACGTGGCATGCCGTACAAGTTCGATCTCCTGTTTTATCCCATAAATAGGTCACGTTACGACACTTGGCATAAATCTCTCTTAGAAAATCCAAATGAGGTCAGACCTGTCGAGATGGAAAGATGATAGGTCATGATACCACAGAAAAAAATTTCAAACCCTATGGATCGAAAAGTTCAGAGTTAAAGCAGAAACAATTAGGTACATATTTCTGTCAAAACAAAATTATTTTTGGAGCACCATCATTCATGGCTTCTGGAATTTAGGGTTTCGGAGAAAGTTAGAATTTTTGGAATCAAAGTCCACGGCTGAATGTTGCTCAAGAAAATCAAAATTTAGATACCAAGATCGAATTTTTTGGTTGGGTAGAAGACCGAGCTTGATCAAACCCCAGTTGAGGATTTTGATCGGAAAGATAGAAAATTAGGGCTTCAGCAAAAGTTGGAATTTTTTAAGTCTGTGACCACGACTGGAAGCTCCTCAGAAAAATAAGAGTTTAGAGCCATGGATCGAACCTTTTGATTGGGAAGAAGGGTGGGCTTCATCAAACCCTAGTTTGGGATCCTGTCTAGACGATCCAGAAGTTTCGAAGGCAATTTTGAGGGGTCAAATTTTGGAGATTTCAAAATTGAAGTATGCCAATTTGATCAGCTCAGCAAGACACATCCTTCCATCCATTCAGAAGTGAGAAAGTCAAAGATTGAATTTTTAGGGTTTCTCTAGCAAACCCTAATCAAGCTCCAGATCAAGTTTCAGGGGGAGTTGAGGCTAAGGCCTTACATAAGAAGACTACAAGAAGTCTCGACAGGTATGACTTAAGGAGGTTCAGGTATGTCTTGAAATTTGATTCCTGATTAAGTTCATAATGTGTTTGTCTTCATATTAGTACAATCTTGATTAATGTTAGAATTGTCTTATCACCCTAGTAACAGTATGAATGCATGTGAATGATCGAAGACATTCATTGATTAGGGCTATATGATTGTACTAATGCATGATGGTGTTGTATGAGGTTGATGTTGTCTGCTAACAAGATACAGGTACATCACGAAAGACAAATCAAGTTCCATGACCATGACAACATGAAGACAAAGACTCATCCATAATCTTTGTTCTACTTACGAGGTATGTATGACTTTGTTATATTATGCTTAACCTATGAGATATGCAGGTTCTAGCACAGGATCTCTAAATCATTGAAGAGAACAAAGAAGATATTGTTTAGGTATGTTAGACATAGCTAAGTAGGTATACTAATCCAGGTATGTTTTCCTATGTCAAGTTAGAATCTTACCTTGTGTTAGGATCCCTTATATAAGTATACTTGGTATGATTGGTTATGCTTATTCATAAAGTTAGTAATCAAGGGTTTATGCATATTATGTCTCTTATCTTGATGATTTAACTAACCAGAAGAGTACTATGATCAAACAAGAATATGCATGAGTAAAAGAAGACTTCCTTGAAACCCTGAATACTAATGATCATGACTATACATATTCAAGATTATTTAGAATTATAATGTTTTGATAATATTGAGAATATACTAATGAATGTATGTTTGTGTATGAGATCATGAGGATGACACTAGTGCACACTTGAGCATGCACAGTGGTACAGAATGAATAGAAGTTCAAAAGACATATAGAAGATCAAGCGGGAGGCAACCACACAAACATAAAAGATAAGTATTTGAGTCGTTATTTGAAATAGTAAATGATATTGCTTGTATGCATATTTGTATTCCTAGAATATATCATGCTGAGTGTAAACATTCATAGAGCATTGAACAATATACTACTAATATGCATATGATTGGTAAGTTGGACAAACATTCCATTGTTGCTTGTCTAGAATGAAACCTCTTTGTTGACATGCTGAGAGCTGTGCACACTCTCGATAGTATGTTCTGGTAGAGATGGAAGGCATCTAGATAGCCACTGTCTGCATACAGGATATGGAAAAGTGTTGTGCCAACGTATTGGTCAAGATAGTTGCATAACTATGTAAATGATATCTGTATGCATAATAGGTTATCATGTCAACATGATTTCATGATTATGAAGTATTACTAATCATGTACTTAATTTTTTTTTGTAGGAAATATCATGAAGAATGATGAACACCGAACAAGTGATGGAAGTTCAACAAGAAGATTTACAAATCAAACAAAATATAGAAGGCTCATGGCTAGACGATTCTCTTAGAAAGAGGAAGAGAATCATGACAAGATGTTTGCTCCAAGTGGATAGATAAGACCATTCTCTTAATGGTGTAATTAAAGAAGAAGTGTGAATCAGGTTCTGTATGGGTACCCAGGATTGGCAGTCAATTGATGAGCTTAATGATCAACATGGGTGATGTGGATCTCAACCTTTGCTACAAGGTTGAATATGGCTTCTATACACAGATGACATGGATGCAAGAAGGAACTCACCACAGAGTTCGAATGATATTGAGGCTCATATCAGTAGACCCATCTGACGAGAGATGGAACAGATAGATATGCAGAAGATCACTCAATGCAGAGTGTGAATGATGGAGAATTGACAGCTTCTTGACAAAGCTTGGGCTTTAATAGAATTAAAGCTAATCGTAACATTTACCTTAAGGTTGTGGATGATGAACCTATCATACCATTATTGTATGAGGATGATCTCTTTCTGACAAGGAATGAGAAACATATCATGAAAAGAAAGAAGAAGGTGGCTGCAGAAATGAAAATGAAAGATCTCATATTGATGCATTACTTCCTAGGTCTGGAAGTATGGCAAAGATCAGAAGGAATCTTTCTCAACCAGGGAAAATATGCCGATAAATATTAAAAGGACTTGATGTGTTGGAATGGCCACTCTCATGGATTCCAACCTAAAGCTGTTAGCGGATGACTCATCAGAGTTAGTGAATATAACTCTGTACAGACAAATTATTGGGTCATTGATGTATCTAACAAATACTAGGTCAAATATATGCTTTGCTATGAACACCTTGAGTCAGTATCTAGTGGAAACTAGATGTGTTCACCTGATAGTTGCAAAGCATGTGATGAGGTACCTAAAGGATACGATAGACTTTGATCTATGCTATCTTGGAGATCATGACTTCAGATGGCTACATAGATGTTGATTGGGCAGAAAGTGTATCAGACAGGAAGAACACATCGAGAGGATGTTATTGTCTAGGATCAGCCATGATCTCGTGGTTTAGCTGGAAGCAGTCTAGTGTGGCTCTCAGCACAAGCGGAATATATGGATGGTTGCTCTGCTAGTTGTGAAGCAGTATGGCTTCTGGATTGTTTGACTTAGAGATAGACCCAACTGTGATCCTATGTGACAAACAGAGTTGTATCAAGATGGCAGAGAATCCAGTGTTCCATGATATGGCGCAGAAAGGAACTATAAAGTTTGAATTTGTAACAAGTTGTCGATGTACTAATCAAACCTCTACCTCAAGTGAACAAGTTACCAATGTAATAACCAAACCTCTACCTCAAGAAAAGTTTGAGTATTTTCCAAGACAAGCTTGGTAGGACCCTCCTCGAGAGGGGGAGTGATGTGGTCACTTATGACGAGATTGCCTGCATCGACAGTGAGGTCAATGATGTGGATACCTATATTGGTGATGTCGACAAAGAGGTTGGTGGATGGTCCTTAGACAGGGTCTAAGTTGACGAGGGGATTGCATCATCCTTGAACAAATGTTCTAAAAGGATCCGTAGACATATGTCTCCGAGAAAGAAGAGGGATTGCATCATCCTTGAACACATGTTCTAAATTGATCCGTAGACAGATGTCTCCGTGAATTTGGTCCCTAATGGACGAGAGGATTGTATCATCCCTGGACTTCAGTTCTAAAGTGATCCGTAGACAGATGTCTCCGAGAATGTGGTCCCTAGTGGACGAGAGGATTGTATCATCCCTGGACTTCAGTTCTAAAGTGATTCGTAGATAGATGTCTCCGAGAATGTGGTCCCTAGTGGACGAGGGGATTGTATCATCCATGGACACATGTCCTAAAAGAGATCCGTAGACATATGTCTCCGAGAAAGTGGTCCCTAGTGGACGTGATAGGACTGCATTGTCCCTGAGCGTTTGGTTCAAAATGTACGTTATAGGATTGCATCACCCTTGGACTTATGTCCTAAAGTGATAAGGATTAATAATCCTGTAAGTAGATTGGGATTGCATCGTCCCTAGACATGGTGAGCTGTCCTAAAGTGATAAGGACTAATCATCCTGTAAGTTGATTCGGGATTGCATCGTCCCTAAACATGGTGAGGTGTCTTAAAGTGATAAGGACTAATCATCATGTACATTGATTCGAGATTGCATCGTCCCTAGACATGGTGAGGTGTCTTAAAGTGATAAGGACTAATCATCCTGTAAGTTGATTCAGGATTGCATCGTCCCTGGACATGGTGAGGTGTCTTAAAGTGATAAGGACTAATCATCCTGTAAGTTGATTCGGGATTGCATCGTCCCTAGACATGGTGAGGTGTCTTAAAGTGATAAGGACTAATCATCCTGTAAGTTGATTCGGGATTGCATCGTCCCTAGACATGGTGAGGTGTCTTAAAGTGATAAGGACTAATCATCCTGTAAGTTGATTCGGGATTGCATCGTCCCTAGACATGGTGAGGTGTCTTAAAGTGATAAGGACTAATCATCCTGTAAGTTGATTCGAGATTGCATCGTCCCTAGACATGGTGAGGTGTCTTAAAGTGATAAGGATTGATCATCCTGTAAGTTGATCTGGATTGCATCATCCATAGACATGAGAGATGTCTTAAACTGAGAGGGACTGATCATCCCGTAAGCGGATCAGGATTGTATCATCCTTGGACCTATGTCCTAAAGTGAGAGGGATTGATCATCCCGTAATTGGATCATGTGTGTTGCAGGGTATGCTGCTATTGTGTATACTTGTATTGATGAGGATACTTGTATTGATGATATGTACACTTGTATTGATGAGGATACTTGTATTGATGGTATGTATACTTGTATTGATGAGGATACTTGTATTGATGATGTTTATACTTGTATTGATGAGGATACTTGTATTGATATTGTGTATACTTGTATTGATGAGGATACTTGTATTGATGATATGTACACTTGTATTGATGAGGATACTTGTATTGATGATGTGTATACTTGTATTGGTGTGGATACTTGTATTGATGATGTTTATACTTGTATTGATGAGGATACTTGTATTGATGATGTGTATACTTGTATTGGTGTCGATACTTGTATTGATGATGTATACTTGTATTGGTGTGGATACTTGTATTGATGATGTATACTTGTATTGGTGTGGATACTTGTCCTAATAATCTAGATGATGATGCTACTGATCGTGATGATCTAGACGACTATGCTACTGATCATGATGGTCTAGATGACGATGCTACTGATCGTGATGGTCTAGATGATGACACTGATGATCATGTGATGACGATGCTAATGATCGTGTGATGACAATGTTGATGATCATGTGATGATGATGATGCTGATCGTGATGGTCTAGATGACGATGCTGATGATCGTGTGATGACGATGTTGATGATCGTATGATGACGATGCTGTTGATCGTGATGGTCTAGATGACTATGTTGATGATCGTGAGGATCCAGATGTTGATGTTGCTATAGCTATTCGAGTGCTGCAGAAGATAAAGACTCAATACTGAAGATGTTGATGTTCCAGTATTGAAGATGTTCCAGTAACTGCTTGAGTTACTGATTATGTTGAGAAAGCTTCCAATGATTTATAGATGTATCATGTATGATGTTGATGACTCCTTGCTCGTGCAGATGATATTATAATATCCTTCTCGTTAAGGGGGAGTGTTGAAATATTGTAACTTCAAAGAATATTATATTTGTACTTTATTATTCCAAAGATGTTTCATTCCTCCGTGGAGATCTTATTGTATATCCGGAGATGTTTATTCCTCCGTCGGAATGTGGTAACTTGGGTTATTAGACTTCCCTAGTGGGGGTCGGCCCTGTATGTGTTATGTGGGTCAAAGGGTTGTTAGACCACCCTAGAGGTTTCGACCCAGTCAATTGTAGTGGGGTGCTTAACCCAATGGTAAAGTTGGGGCCGACCTAGTTAATATATTGTACAAGTCGGAGATGTGTATAAATAGAGGAGGTGAGCTCCTCATTTGACACACTTCCCTCACTCATAATATAGAGCACTTGTGGAGGAGAGGTCTGATATGGTGGAGGAGGATATCATGTCTTTGGTTTGCATCTTTGTATATTTCTGGTCATCTATATTGAGGAAGCTTTGCTAGGTTTTCTACCCCATGAGGGTTTCCCAGGATAAATCTGTGTCTCTTATGTTTATGTTGTGCTTGTTGTTTCTTCAGTGATCCTGTATATGCTATTATTGTGAAATGGAATGTAATGATGTTATTTTCTATCTTAGCATATTAAATCTTAACAAGCACAATCTTCGAGTCCTCGAAAACCTGCAGATCTCTACAACCCTTTTCTAAAGCAAAGAGGAGTAGAATCTTTAATGTCGGAAGCTCAGGAAAATTGTTAGAACCGATTCCCATCCCAACTTTTAATTTGAAATAGTGAGATTCTAAAAGATATAAGATGCAACCTCCACCTTATTTTAACGAAGAGCCTTGGGATGCTCCATCAAAGTACCCCTAGGGGATATTTTTGTTTATGATTTCTTTTGAAATCACTCTTGTATTCACCTCATATTTTTCCTAAGCGAAATTGGAAAGGATACCAATGCTTTGACATGCTACAATATTTGGAATGATTGCTTTTTCTTGAAAGAGGCTATTGTTCCGGGCAAGCCAAACTCCCCAGTAGATGATAATTGGGAAGGATTTGATTTTGCAGTTGTTTTGAATCCAAAGCTGGAAAATTTACTCCAAGTTCTCCCCTTGCCATTTTAAGTTTTCCCCCATTATTAGGATGCACCCATGCCACACTTTTTTGGAGAAATGGAAATTTACAAAGAGATGGATAGTACTCTCTGAGTCATTTTTCCATAAAGGACACCATCTAGGACCTTCCAAACTTCTCCTTTGTAGAATATCCCAAATTGGAGCTTTGTTTTCAAGGATGCACCACATGAAAAGTTTTGATTTCGTCGGGCAGTTAATATTCCAAAGTCACTCCGACCACCACTTAGGGTTCCCTCTCAAATTATTAGTAATGAGCTATAAGTATCCTTGTTTAGGGGAGTAAGACCCATGGGGATCCGCATCCCAGGATAAAACATCATCTTGGTCACTAATTCTAATATGAGCCTTTCTCAGGGAAGCAATGTACCTATTCCATCTCCTAGTGTGATCCACCCCAATATCAAGATAATCTGTGTCAATCTATCCTTGCCCCCATAGAGTGGCAGAACCTGGATCAACGATTTGGGAAAGGGTGAAGAGATTCATGTCTCTTAATTGTTGAATGAGGTCATTTGGAAGCTGATGATTACCTTTCTTGCCTAACCAAGGACCTAGGCCTAGCCTACAATTCTGACCATTCCTCACTTTCCATACAAGTTGATTCCCAATGAGAACAAAGGCTTTCACTGATGCTTTCCATACATTGGAGACGTTTTTTAGATTCTTAACTGATTTTCTGATCCAATCCAGATTGGAATCTGGGGCAATATATTTCTGAGTGATTACTTATGTCTATAAGGATGTGGAGGAGATTAATCTCCAAATTCTCTTGGATTCCAAGGATTTGGAGAAGAGGAAGATCTTTTTTAAACCCCACCCTCCGGTTTCTTTTGGAAGAGCCAATCTCTCCCAATGAACCCACACAAAGGATTTTTGGGGGCCTCTCCAAATAGAGGAAAAACATATCTTCCTAATTCTTTCTAAGATACCTTTTGGGACCCATGCAAGGGAGGTCCAATAAACTGGGATTTCTTACATTACAGATTTAATAAGCACCAATCTTCCAGCTCCCAACAACCATCGCAAATTCCATACTTTTAGCCTTTTTTCAATCTTAATGATCATCCACATCCAATCTTATTTGCTACACTTATTTGGCTTGAGATAGAACCCTAGATATTTATGCCCCTGGTCAAAAAAGAGATTCTCAAATGAGAGTTTCCCTATAATGTAATCCATGTCACCCTGTTCTAAGTTGCAGCAAGAGAAAGTGGATTTTATTTCATTTATTTCCATGCCTATTGCACTTTTGAAGATTGTCAACATGACTTCTAAAGTATCCATATAGCTTCTGCTACCGTCACTAAAAATTAGGATGTCATCAACGAATGACAGATGGGTAATTTTGAGTTGGTGGGATATGCTGATACCCATAAAAGTCCCCAATCGAAATGCCTGAGCAATGGATCTGGTTAAGGCATCTTCCACCAACAAGAAAAGAAACGGGGACAAAGGGAATCTTCGTCGAAGTCCTTTTTCTGCTTTGAAAAAAGGGGATGCATCTCCATTGATTAGCACCGCAAATGAAACTGTATGCATGTAATCCATAATCCAATTGATGAATTCCACTTCGAAACTGATATGCGATAAAATCATCCAAAGGTAGAGCCAATTTACCTGATCATAGGATTTGGAGAGGTCAATTTTCAAGACAGACCCCCTCAAATGCCTAGCTTTGATACTATGGAGTCCTTCCTGAGCCACCCAGATAGCCTCATGTATCTACCTACCTTCCAAAAACCCAAATTGTTCCTTTAAGATGGCCTTAGATAAAATCTTCTTGATCCTCATGGCAATGATTTTTGCATGTAGATTCCATTGCAAAGCGAAATTGGTCTAAACTCATCCAAGGAGGAAGGTTTGTTCGATTTGGGAATTAAAGCAATGAAAGTGGAATTGAAGGGAGGGCGTATGCACCCATTCACCCTAGATTCCTCCACCACCATGAGGAAATCTGGACCAATGACATCAAAGAAATCCAAATAAAATTCCACTGGGAGTCCACCTGGACCTAGACTTTTATCCATATGAAAGCTTTAGAGAATTTCTTTTAAATAATCTTCAATGATTTCATCCTTTATCTCTTCATTACCTTCATCTAAAACAAACCAAGGGAAAATTTGGGTGATTCTTACTGTTTGAGCAATGGAAGTGCCTTCCCGAGCTTTGACCAGATCGCTAAAGTACTTTTTTGTAATCTTAGCCATACCATCAAAGGCTGATTCCTCAACCCCCTCTTCATTTTTTAGGTTCCAAATCATATTTTCCATCTTCTTCCCTTGATCAAAAGCATGGAAAAAATTAGTGTTTTCATCCCCACAACTAAGCCAGAGTGCTCTACTTTTTAACTGTCATTATGCTTCCTTTCCAGCCAGAGTTGCCTTACATCTACGTTCTAAATGAATTAAACGCTATTTTTATTCTTCTCTGGAAAACCCTCCCCCATCATATTCCTAAATTATCATGAGACCTTCCTCAATATCCTTTAACTCCTTGTCTTCTTCTTCCTTCTTCTTTTTCCTCCAGTCCAATATCTTTGATTTTGTTGATTTTAGGTTCTCTGCAAATTTAACAGCTTCTCTTCCATGACTTCCTATATCTTCTTTCACCCATGAGTTTAATATCATCTCCCAGAAGGATTCATCCTTCATCCATTCTGAATTTATCTTAAAGGGGATTTATGGCTTATGCCCTTGACCTTTGGCTTCCAGCAAAATAGGCATATGGTATGAATCTCCCCCCGAATCAATCCACTGCCTGAGTAATAGACATGTGTTCAAAACATTTTCATAAATGAGAAATGAATACAGTCATTTAGAAATTCTGTTCTGACCACACCTTCTATTAGTCCAAGTAGGTTTTTTTTCAACTGGTTCAATGTCAAGAAGCCCCTTGGATTCTAGAAGATTTAAGAAAAAATCTGAAAGAGGGTCTAGATTAGCCAGAGGTCCCCAACTTTCCACATTTCCAGTTGAAAATTTTAGATCACCTCCCATGATCAACTCATTGTGGTTCAAAAAGGATTTAAAACTGCAATTTTTCAAGAAATCCTCCCTATCAATATGGGGACCATAAATTTTGACAACCCTCAACTCTTGGTTGAGTTCATAAGAGAACAAGTCCATCCCAAGTCCCTACGAAAAACTCTAGTAATTTAAAATTTTCACAACCCTAGGTTTCCATCCGATTGTTAATCCCCTATATCGTCCCCTCGCACTTGTCGTCACAAATTTCCAACCTCGCAAAAGAGCTTCAAGAGAAACCTTTACTGCCTCACTCTCACCAAAATTTTCTTGGAGAAAAATAACGTCTAGACTAGTAGTGTCGACCGGATGTCTGAGCGACGATTTTTTGGTAAGTTTCCTTAACCCTCTATAGTTGAAGGATAGAAAGATTCATCTAGGAGCCCTCACAAGGTATTTTGGTACTCTAAGTGCCTTGTCGAATTAGAATTGTTTCTTATTGCAACATCTTGGCTACACAAATCTGTCAACAGGGGTTCACTTCTCACAATTCTCAACAAAACGTGACACAAACTCCCATAGATATCATCCTGGAAATGGTTTATCCTTCCCAGCAACACTCGCAGAGCGAGTGAGGTCTCACCCGAGATACCTAAGGGGGCTGCAAGAGCCAAGTTTCCGCAGGTTAAAGAGGACATGCATCATTATCATTCAATCACAACGAAACCGGAGATCGACATAATTATCATTCACATTATAACACCATTATCGCACTCTAGACATATTAATCAGATCTACACATTAACTGAATTATAGAAACATATATAACCAATCTGAAATACATATCATAACTGCAACATTGTGTATTCATTCGCAATTAACCATACTGCGATGGCATACATTCAATCCTATGGTGATAACACACATTCAATCATACTGCAACAAATTGCGAAAGAGACAAAACATATACAAAACAATCCTTCTTATTATTCATCGATCTGTCTTTCCCATCGTGGAATCAACATGGATACACATTCGCAGAACCAATTGCTCAAAGACAAAGATCGAAGATAAGATATAAGATCAAATCAAATATGTCAAGTTTCCCTTAGGCTTACATTACTACACCTATTAATAGGGTCACTTGGTCGTTACAAAATTGGTACACTTCGCAAAGTGACCTATTAACTAATTACTCTGCATTATCCATTTCACTTCCGCTTTATACTCTTTGTTGCGTTCTGTGACTGGTCCTTTACCCTTGTCATTATCCCTTTTGTCGCTAATTGTACAAAAAATTCTGCGACTTAGCCCATGCCAACAGGACCCCAACACAAACTTGTGGCTCTCCCTCGAGCCACCTCAGCCGGGCACTGCTGGTGCATTCACCTGCATCTTGAACTCTTCGTAGGTTGCCTTGATTTGGTCGATAGCTTCCTTCGTTGTGGCTTTGAAAATTGTGTAGTCCTCAACCTATTGCTATGTTGCATGCTCGCCTCCTGTCTGTTGCACTCTCTCTAGACTTTCCTTTATCTGCGTCATTATTGTCATCGCTTCGACTACTAGTTGCTCCACTTTCGACTGTAGCTCATCCAATTGTAATGTTCTTCTCTGTTGCCTCATCCATGCCTTGTTGACTCGATGCTACAATTATTTCAGTTTTGTCACTTTCGTCATCTATGCTATTGGGGGCTTTTCCTTTAGTGATCCCCTCAATGCTTCTAACTGTGCCTCTGCCTCTCCAAGTTGCACATTGAAATGGTCCAATTGCTCATCTTGCACGAGACTTCCCAAAAACTATAAGACTTATTTCTCAATGTTCTGCACCGCTTTCTCCAATTCTGTGATCTCTATCACAACATCCTCAATGGCATTCTTCCTTGCTTCCACTAGCTCCACTGGTGTGCTCAGCACCACACTTGTTTTCAATTACTCATTAGCTTTTCGAAGATCCACGATAATTGCACCCAACCTCAATGCCTTAGCTTCCACAATAATTTATTTTCCTATTTCTAGTGCGTCTTCACATGCCATGGAGATGGCGTATTCCAGTATCCTCCTATCCTCCATTGCTTTTGATCTTTCATTCATTATTGACTCCATCTTCATCCACTTGCTCGTCATCCGCTGCGCCTCAACTGTTGTATTTATTGCCCGATATGACCAGTTCACACTTCGTTGGACGTCGAAAGGCCCCAAACCTTGTCGTTGTTTCATAAACTCAAACTTCATCGACATACCTATGAATTCCAACCCTATCATAGTTACTTCAACAGATGTATGAACTCAACCCTTATCATTTCTCTGTCGACAGATGAACTTGATACTTATCGTAGTAGTTTTGAAGGACTCCCAATTTGTGCAGTTTCCATGTTTCATCTTCTTCTTCTTTTCAATTGTTGTCTTCCTTAGTGGCTCTGCGTCGGGATATCCTGTAACATCCCCAAATTTCACAAAAAATTAAAATTTTCGACATAGAATTAAATGCTTGAAATTGTTATGCGGAAGTTAACTAAATTCATTTAGTCACTTGATCAAATAATTACAAAGGCGACAACTACTTAAATGGCCGTCATTAGTTTTAAAAGAGTTACGTTATTTATAGCAATAAATACTAAACTTGTCGTAACTATTATTATTATGTCTCACTGTATGAGAAAACTTCTGCGAGCTATTGAATGCTGAAATGTCAAATTCAGAATTGTCATTTATATATATGCATGCTTTATTAATACAATAGTTTATATATCATGTCGATGTCTGAAACTTGAGTTATTTAATTATTCAAAATGCACATCGCCATTTATATTGTATGTGCCTACGGTACTTTTGATTATGATGACTAACCGTTTGTTTTTCCATCGTAATGAAGGGGTCCTATGGTACCCCAAGGCTTACTTAGATATTTATAGCTAACGCTCTTGAACTTCTGATACAGATTACAGGTAAGGTTTCTGACTTTCTACTGAAGCATAACCAATGTATATCAATTGACTTAATGTACTTCCGTTTTTCTTCAATGTTAAGTACCATTTATAAAGAGATTAAAAGTTCATACCCGGGTAAGACCTACCCTAGCTATGGTTACCATTACTATGATTTATGTCCAGAGTTGTCAAATGTATAGTTTCATGCTTTTCCTAAAATCATACTTTAACCATGTCTTAGAAAACCCTAAACATTAATATGGTTTCTACAATATTTAAACCTCTCATTTTAATATCAAAGTTTACATGCATTACAATTCTATTCTAGGGTGATTAAAGTATATATCCATAACATGGTTACATTGCGACCAAGATTTACCTAGATCATGGTGCAATGGTTTAAAATCCAACCTATCCAAAACTATAGAGTAGTATAATGCATATATTATAAACTGAATGCATAAATTATATATCTTGCACGTTGTGAACCAATTATGAAAATGGTATCAACTATAGGCTATATAATTTACATTATGCAAAGTGTGGTCTACGATATTAACCCAAGTGGAATTTGCGTTGGCAGGATACCGAGATTGCTAGCTATAACCTTAAATGCTCGTAGATTCCTGGATTGAGGGTTTGGTGAAGTGATCGGGAGTAACGCAGTAGCCATAATGAAAAGTCGACATTTCAAACCTTAATCACGGTTCATCATCAGGACAAATGAGTCAAGGTAAGGGAATAGCATAACCGGAGCATTTATATACGTTTGTATCAGAGAACTAGGAACCCAAGAATGTCGGCCACAACCCTAACCCTAAGTGTAGATTAATTTATTAATTGTTTTATAGATTTAATTTTGATTATAATTAATTAATCATTTAGCTAAGAATATAGCAAATATTTAATTTATGTTATTCCCTTACCTTGACTCATTTGTCCTGATGATGAACTGTGATTAAGGTTTGAAACATCGACTTTTCATTATGGCTACTGCATTACTCCCGATCACTTCACCAAACCTTAAATGCTATTAAGTGAAGGTTGGTGGATCACGTGATGGCATTCCTTCGTGGTAGGCTCGACGTCGTTGATCCTTTGATGGTTTGGGGTTTTTGGGATAAACCCTAACCTTGTGTTGATAGTATATCGTATTCATATTCATTTCACTTATAAGAAGTGTTGGGAGAGGCCGACAGGCTCTTGAGTTCATGGGGTTTGTAAAACATCTTTGCAGCCCCCAGGGTTTCAATACTGAGACCTATCAATCAGTAACTTGGTCATTCCCAGGCTTAAATGAACCGAAGATTTAAATAGATTTTTAACCTTGTTGTGTTCGATGGTGGATCTATGCACCATTCAATTTGATGCTGGAAGAATAACCACGCATACGTTGGAGGAATTGCTCATTTGTACAAAAGGTAAAGTTATAATCGTTCTTCAGGTTATTTGTTGTGTTTTTCATGATACAACATTTCAATAAATTTTCCTTTAAGTTAATATTTTTTTATACAGAGTTTAACCAGTCGTTCTTTTGATACCCTATCAGGTTGCTTCCTCGGCATCTAGTTTTTAAGTTGACCCAAAGGGTTAAGAGCTTCGTGTAGCCCTAGTAAGCCTCGATAACTCCCTATGGGCATCTATTTGCACTTGGAAGAGTGTGGTGAAGCTTAGCACGATGATGTTCTTTGTTTCGTTCGGCCGAGAAGCTTCGGTTTTAACTTAAATTTTGGTTTCTCAATTTTTTGTAAATTTATAAGCCGTATGGAAAAAAAAATTGTGTTAGAGGGAGGGTTGAACCCTCGACCTATCCTACGTTGGTTTCTCAATGTTTTACTGTGTAAATTTTTAATGATTAATATATTTAAGGTTTTTGCTTGGTAAATATTTCAAAGGGTTTTTACCCTCGGCATTTTTATATTTTTGAAATGAAATGTGTTGATAAAACTTCGCGGTGTTTAAGGTTTTAAAACCAGGTTATGTTTATGACAATTAGTTGAAGGGAGGTTGAACCCTCGACCTTGTGTTGCTTCCTTTCGTACCGTTATGTGTATAATTTTTAATGGGTAATACATAAGGTTTTTGCAAAAATTAAAGGAAGTTTGAATGGTAAACCAAAGAGAATTCTCTCGGCATTCGTTGTTATTTTGCAGTGTTTGTTATTTATGTTTTTAGGGCAGAGCCCGTCACTGTTAATGGAATAATGTAATATCTTAGTTTTAAAAATATTGTTTGCAAAAATCCATAAGGATGGGTTTTAACACCCTACCACAAATGATTACTGTGTTTCGATTTGCTTGTGGCTATGCTAAGGGTACTGAACCATGGTCTCGTAATACTTCTTTGTTTTGGTAAAAGAATGCAAGGGTATCTTAGCAATATTAAATGTAGATTAAGGACATGTTTTTAAATCCTAATACTGCTACTCGACTCTTTTAGATTTTATAATACTTAGTTAAGTTCTTAGTGTGATTAAATCATGATTCCTTTCGATACTATTTTTACAAGACTTATGTAAGTGAATAAAGAAATGACTAGGGTTTGCAGCAACAATAATTTATACAAAAGATAGATTTTTAGCGTACTTATGTAGTTGTTTAGACAATAATTCGATGATGGTAAAATATAATACTATTGTTTATAAAATCCTGTACTATGATTTTTGATACTATTTAGGGTTGGAAATACATAAACTATATTGCTTAAAAGGTTCTTATTTTAAGAAGATTCTGCTATTACATATATGTTAATTGATTTCTAAAATGAAAGGTTTAAGCCATGATTAAACTTAGATTTTGAAAAGAGCACAATATTTCTTAGTATACTATTACTTATGTTACTATGTATGAATTGTTATTTAAATATTCTATTTAATAGATAAATGCTATGTTTTTCTGTATTTAGTACAGAAGATACTCCGTAAAAACAGAAAGGTTGGAAACTGAAACCTAAACAGATTTTATCTATGATGATCAAACATTCGATTCTATTTATTGCATGTTATCATTATTCAATCTATTTTCAATTAATCTTCCTTGTACTAGAGTACGACACTAAAACAGTGTGTGGAAAAATGCAGGGAAGCATTTTTATTCTATCATTCATCAATTTAACTTTAACTACCCATTTAGCATTTTAACCTAAAAGATGTATGAATTTTCAAAGTAGATAAATTGCAAAAGTAAAACATTTAATAACAGTCCAGAATATTCAGGATTAACTAGAAAACTGATAACATAAATTCATTTATTCGGCAGAAGGTAAATAAGCTTTAACACAATTTGAACCTGGTAACTATAGATAAGACAAACATCCAAAGGAGCCCGTTCCACCCAACATTTTCCTTAAGACAGCCAAGATTACTTGCCTTAGGACCCCCGATCTTGTTCACTGAACCACCAGGATGAAGATGATGTGTGGAGAAATGGAATAAATTCCTTTGCAACTCAGCAGTACCACTTGATAGTAGTACTTCTGATTTTAGCAATATTGAACTCACCAATGAGGCTGCACTAGTTCAGAATGCAGTCTTAACTCACTCAATCACTTCTAACCTTCCCCTCATCGAATCTCTTGTGCTCTTTTGTCTTTCCAATTCAGAAATTATCACAAGGTAAGAATGAACAACCTCCTGCTAAATTCGATGGGTAGATAAGCATGCCTAGGTCTTTGGTCAATTTTCTTTAGTAAATGAGCCACCTGCTCAGTTCCACTTTCTTGGGGAACATGACCATAAAAATAAGGAATTTTCCCCATGCAACAGTTAGAAGTGAGTTGAGGATGCTTCCAAGTGTCAATTTTCTCTCCACCCTGGTCCATTCCTCCTAATGGGTCAGTGAACACTCATTCAACAATCTCCTTTGGATATTTCTCTCCTCTTTTATTTATTAATAATAAAATATTCAGAGTAATTAATTACAGTCATCCTTGAACCCACTTGGTCAATAACATAAAACTGTACAATAACATAAAACATAATGTTTTTCTGACAACATAAAATATTCAAAATTTGGGTATGTGACAAACACCCCTTCTTAAATTCAACATCGTCCTCGATGTTGCTTTATTCATCATCTTCTAGTTCCTCCTAGAATAGATTTGGATATGCCACCCGCATATTACTTTCCAACTCCCAAGTTGCTTCATCTGGACTAAGGTGCTTCCACTGCACCTTTACCTGTCCAATGGTACAGTTACGAAGCAAAATTTTCCTCTTGTCGAGGATGCAATCCGGTTCCACCGGAAACTCTCCTTCTAGTTCAACTTGTACATCATTCCAATTAATCACATGAGTAACATCATGTACATACTTTTTAAAAAGAGAGCTGTGAAATACATTATGTACTTTAAGATTTGTTGGCAAGGCCAACTGGTATGCCACTGGTCCTACCCTGGATAGTATTTCAAAAGGTCCACAATACCTTGGTGCTATTTTAGCACAAATTCCTAACTTTAAGGAACTATTTTTGGGTTTTACCTTGAGGAACACATGTTCACCAACCTAAAACTCTTTTTGAGCTCTTTTGAGATCTGCATGTCCTTTCTGTCTATCTTGTGCAATTTTCAAATTGCCTTGAACATGTTTCACGGTTAGTTCAATCTCTTCTAATAACTCAGGTCCTAACATTAACCTGTCAACTGTATTACTCCATGAAATAGGAGTATTACATTTTCTGCCATATAAAATTTCAAAAGGACTAAGTTTTGCTGAAGCTTGGTAATGATTATTATAAGCAAACTCAGCAAGATGCAAATATTCCTCCCATTTACCTGGTTGATCTCTAACATACATTCTTAACATATATTCAAGAATCTGATTGACTCTTTCGGTTTGTCCATCCGTTTGTGGATGAAATGTTATACTGAAATTTAAAGTAGTATCTAAACCTTTAAATAAAAATTTCCAAAAATTTCCTGTAAACTTTGAGTCTATGTCAAAAATTATAACTTTTGGAATCCCATGTAAACGAAAAATTTGTTTCATAAAGATTTCAGCAATGTTAGCAGCCTTGTAGGTTGTCCTCACAGGTATGAAGCGGGATGCTTTACTAAGCTTATCCACAACTACCATTACAGAATCATTATGTTTCTGATTTTTGGGTAAACCAGTAATAAAATCAATACTAATTATGTCCCACTTCCAATCTGGAATAGGCAGTGGCTGCAACAATCCAGCTAGGTGTTGATGTTCAGCCTTTATTTGCTGACACTCGATACACCTAGCAATATATTCAGCTACTTCATTTTTCATACATTGCCAAAAATAATCCTTCCTTAGCATTGTTATCATCTTTTGGTAACCAGGATGCCCTGAGTATGGACTTTTATGCAATTCATTTAAAATCAACAATTTAATTTCAACAACATTAGGTACATAAAGTCTGTTTTTATACAGCATTAATCCTTTTTCATCAATTCTGAAATCTGTTATTAAATTTTCAGCATTATCTTCAACAACCTTTTCAAGTAATTTTTGATATTTTTCATCCATTTTGATTCCTTCCTTAATCTGATTTTCTAGATCAGTTTTATAAGTGTTGATTACTTAAACAAAAATTAGCCTAGCATTTCTGCTTAAGGCATCATCAACTTTATTTTCTTTACCTTTAATGTGTTGAATCTCGAAATCATACTCACTAAGGAAAACTAGCCACCTAGCTTGCCTTGTGTTCAGATTGGGTTGATCCAACAAATATTTTAAACCCTTACTATCTATCATTAAGGTAAATATTCTTCCAATTAAGTGATGGCGCCACATATTTAATGCATGAACTACGGCAGCCAACTCTAAGTCGTAAGTTGCATAGTTCTTCTCATGAATCTTTAACTTCCTAGATTCATATGCAATCACATGACCTTCTTGTGTTAAGATCTGACCAAGTCCATCATTGCATGCGTCAGTGCACACGATGAAATCCTTGTTTGGGTCAACAATTTTTAGAACAAGTGTTGTTTTTAATAGTTCTTTTAGTTTCTTAAAACTTTCTTCACATTTTTGATCCCACACAAATTTCTTAACTTTCTTTTGTAAAGATGTTATACGATTCGCTATTCTAGAGAATCCCTCTATAAATTTACGATAGTAACCTGTATTTCCCATAAAAGATCGTACACCAGTTACATCTTTAGGGGCATGCCATTCATTAATTGTTTTTATCTTATCCGGGTCTACTAGGATTCCATCCTTGGATATCACATGCCCTAGGTACTGCATTTTATCTTTATAGAAATCACATTTGTTGAATTTAGCGTAAAGTTGGTGTTCTCTTAACACTTGTGAAATTATTTTAAGTGTTCGGCATGTTCTTCTTTAGTCTTAGAGTAAATTAGAATGTCGTCAATGAAAACAATTACAAACTTATCTAAATACTGATATAAAACATTATTCATAAGACACATGAAAATTGTTGGAGCGTTGGTTAGCCCAAAAGGCATAACCACGAATTCATAGTGTCTGTAATAGGTTCTGAAAGAAATCTTAAAGATGTCCTCATATTTAATTCTGACTTGATGGTACCCCGACCTTAAGTATATCTTAGAAAATATCTTCACGTTGCGTAGTTGATCAAACAGATCGTCAATACAAGGAAAAGGATATATGTTCTGTATGGTCATTTTATTTAACTGACTGTAATCTATGCATAATCGCATAGTTCCGTCCTTATTTTTAACAAAAATTATAGGTTATCCCCAAGGAGACACACTGGGCCTTATATAATTTTTATCAACCAGTTCCTTAAGCTGTGATTTAAGTTCATTAAGTTCCAGAATGTTCATTCTATAAGGATCCTTTGAGTTTAGTACCGCTCCTGGTACTAACTCAATGGTGAAATCTAGTTCCCTTTTCGGAGGTAGTCTTGGAATTTCTTCTGGGAATACATCAAAAAATTTCTTTAGAATGGGTATGTCTTCCAATTTTAACTTATCTTTCTTAGTTGATTGTTCATCATTAATTACATTTACAGCAAACAACTTACACCCTTTTCGAAGAGCCCTTTTAACTTGTAAAGAAAAAATTTGTCTAACAGAAGTCTTTCTAGGAATTCTTTTTACCGTTACAGTTTCACCTTTTTCATTCAAACAAGTAAAAGTATTTTCAAAACAATTTAACATTACCCTATGCTTTTCTAACCAATCCATTTCAATCATAACATCGTAAGAACCTAAAGGTAACACATTCAGCTTAACATGAGTTCTAAACTGATTCATCAGTAATTCACATTCTTTTACATAATCGATCACTTTTCTTTTTGTTCCAATAGCTAATTCAACCAACCATGATTTATCAAACTTGTTTATTTTCAGATTGCAAAATTTAACTAAATCAGGCGACACATAGCTAAGACTTTCTCTTGGATCAATTAAAATGGAAATGGGTTTATTTTTCAGCATACCTTCCACTTCAACCATGGAAGTTTGATGACCAGCTTGTCTGTTCTCCAAAGTTTCATTTATCCTAGGCATCTCCCTTGCTAAGTCACCAACAATAGCCTCCTCCTGTATTGTATGTATGTTGTTTACAATCCTCTTTCTGAGTGGGCAGTTGGATGCATAGTGAGGTCCCTGACAGTCCCAACATTTAACAGGTTCTTTCTGTTCATTATTTTTAACAAAAATTTTAGGTGGATCATTATTTCTTGCAGCTGTAAATTTTGACTGTGTATTACCTGATGCATTATTTCCTTGAAATTTTCTGTTAGAATAATTATGTGAATTATTATTTCCAAAGTTGTGATTAAAAGAGAACTGTTTCTTCCTTTGTTCAAAGTTATTACGCCTTTTTGCTTTCCATCTTGGTATGCCCTCTCTTTTCTTATTTTGTTCATAACAGATATTTTCTTTTCTCATGGCCTCTTCAAGAGTTTGAGGACCATCATACTAAATCTTTTCCTTTATATGGGAGGGAAAACAGCTTAGAAATCTATGTACCTTAGGCTTTTCTTCAGTGATATAAGGAACATACCTTAATAAATTTAAAAACTTGTTCCATAACTCCCTCATATCCATAGAAGTAACTTTAACTTATAAAAATCTCTTGCTCGTTCCTCATAGTACTGTTCTGACATAAACTTTCTTTTAAAATATTTCTTGAAATTACTCCCATTTACACTTTTCTCTTTTAAGCCTTTTACTCGTTTCAGATCTTGCCACTAGATGTCTGCTTTTCCAGTCAGATTATAAATGCCATTTTAGATTTTAGATTTTAGATGACTTGAGTAGTTGTAAATCTTGAATTACTTATTCATACCGGACAGCCATGCTTCAACTGTCTCACTCTTTTCTGTTTCTCCATTAAAAATTGGTGGTTTGATCTTTTTAAACTTGCCATAAATTTCTTTGTATTTGTACTTCTTGTTCTTAGTGTAGCAGTCACTGTCACTACTATCACAGGAATACTTGTGCTTTTTCCTGTGTGCTTGTTCATAAATTTCAAAAGATGAACTACCGTCATAATTAGTCAATTTTATCTTTTTATCCTTACGTTGGTAGGACATAGTTCCAGATTCAACATTATTTTTTGTTCCTTTATCTTTGTCATTATTTTGAAAATTATTCAGCAGGATTTGATTCAGCTCCTCTTGAGCTTTCAGGATTCGTTTGTTTTCTTCCTTAACATTTTTTATCTCAATGTTCAAATCCTTTACTGTTCTTAATAATTCAGATGAATTATCATTAAGTTCAACAAATAAGTTTTCTACATTAATGTGTCCTTGTTCATTGTTACTATGTTCATTATTAAGGGACATGTCCTCAGCCGACTCTTTTGGTCCTTCCATACCTGCAGACTAAATTTAAAAAATGTTGAAACTGAAAACAAAAATAAATAAAAATCAGTAATTTGCAATTCTTCCTAAATTTTTATTTGCGCGAGTGAGCCACTTCAGGCCTAGTATTTGAACTTGCGCTCTGATACCACATGTAACATCCCCAAATTTCACAAAGAAATAAAATTTTCTACGTAGCATTAAATGCTTGAAATTGTTATGCAAAAGTTAACTAAATTCATTTAGTCGCTTAATCAAATAATTGCAAAGACGACAACTACTTAAATGGTCATCATTAGTTTTAAAAGAGTTACGTTATTTATAGCAATAAATAATAAACTTGTCGTAACTATTATTATTATATCTCACTGTATGAGAAAACTTCTGCTAGCTATTGAATGCTGAAATGTCAAATATAGAATCGTCATTTATATCTACATGCTTTATTAATACAATAGTTTACATATCATGTTGATGTCTGAAACTTGAGTTATTTAATTATTCAAAATGCACATCATCATTTATATTGTATGTGCCTACGGTACTTTTGATTATGGTGACTAAGTGTTTGTTTTTCCATTGTAATGAAGGGGTCCTATGGTACCCCGAGGCTTACTTAGCTATTTATAGCTAACGCTCTTAAACTTCTAATACAAATTACAAGTAAGGATTCTGACTTTCTACTGAAGCGTAACCAATGTATATCAATTGACTTAATGTACTTCTGTAACATCCCATAAAAATACCAAAATTTTGAAAAAATTTAAATAGCAATAATTATCGAAGTTGTTAATGCGGAACATATAAAATAATTAAAATTCGTAACTAGGATAATTAATAATGATGACACGTCATATTTCTCAAATAAAATATGATATAATTGTTTTTTCCATTTCAGATTTAAATGGATGCTAATCTCCTTAACGAAAGATCTTTTATGATTATGCATAAAAATACAATTTACAGATCCGTTTAAGTTCTATATGCGATTACATGCTATTCAGGTTTGTACCGATATGATGTTCTTGATGATGTGCTGACAATTTGTTTGTATGATGACGAAGGGGTCCTACGAGGTACCCTGGATTTTACTTAGCTACATTTAGCTAAGGCATTTGAATCCTGTTTCCTTGTGCAGACCGTAGGTAAGAATTTCTATGATAACATGTTTTAAGAGTACATGTGTCTTTCAAATCATCGTCAATCTAGTATTAAAATGCGAAGTGCTTCCTTGGGAAACAAGTCACTGGAGGTATGGATACTTGGTTCTAATTCTAGCTTATGTGCTGACTTACAAACTCTTCGGTGCTATAAACTTAGCATTATAGTGTATAACGTTACCACTTAAGCTATACCTATGGTATTACTTTTATCATTAGATTTTTGCAATACAAAGCTATTTATAATGAATATAGTGTTTATGCTAGTAATTAGCATTATAATTTGCTTGAGAAATATTCTTATAGTCCTACTCTTTCCAATTTATTACAATATAAAGCTAAAATGTGAACCATATCATGCACATAGTATCTATGCTAACATATTGCATAAATAAAATCCTAACTAAACCTATGGTCTCTATTGATCAAATGATTTATAAATTATATGGCTAACTTATAGGACATATATGATTTATCCTATAAGATTATACATGAACCATAGAATGAAATGTAAATATTATAAAGTGACTATGTGTTTACACAAAACATTTGGCATATAATCCAATGTTACAATACCTAGCAATAAACTATAGAGACTATTATGAAATATGATCCACGAATCTAACATACAAATATTTCGATGTTGACGGGATATTAAAGTGTGTACATAGTAAGCTTTCCATGCTAGCATTGACAAGCCTAGCATTAACGTTGTTCCACGGTTGAGTGATGTGGAAGCCCAATTGTAAGGTCTTCATGTGGTTTTATGTTTGTAATGAGCATCATAATAGGCTGAGTTGTGCCATGCACTAGCTCTTGGTCTGCTTACTTGGCAATTGGTAGATGAAGTGATCAATATGTAATTAATACTAGGTTTGCTCGAATATCAACGTGCCTTAACGGGAAGATATCCCACCATTGATCTCTGGAAGATCTGGGGCTGTGAATGAAACCCTATTCACGCGTTGGTAAGTAATGGAAAAATGGTTTTCTGGCATTCATTGTTTCGTTTAGTGGTAAGGTTGTGGAGCCGACCATTTGCTGCAATGTAGGGTTTTGGAGTTTGTTGAGAGGAGGACTCCTTCCTCGGTTTCGAACCTTGGACCTATGAGGGATATTTTTAACAGTTGCAGGCTTACCTTCTTGTGCCATATCACTATGATACAGCCATGGTGGTTGTGTGTGGTTTTTCTTCTGTCAGTTGTTGAATTCGTAGTTCGATCCTCCAGTTTGTGAAATGGTCCTCTGTGTTTAGCTCGTGGTTGCTGTCAAATGCCAACAGGCTTCGTCGTTTTTCCTAGTGTGGTGTGCCAATGTTTAGGAGTTTGTTTCTAGGGGTAATTTTTATTACAATAACCATCATACAGTAAAACTTTAGTTTTAACTCTGTGTTATCTTGTTTTAACCTCTCCGAACTGTAAACCTTGCAGGTACCCACTTCGTAGGACGATTCCTATGCATAAGATTGGAGAATGGGGATGCTTCTACTGTTTCCTGGTAAGCTCCGGTGGTTCTCGAAACCTCGTAGGTTCCTTTGGCATGGTATTGATGGTGATTACTATGTGCCAAGAGTTGGAACTATTTGACCTTGTTTCAGTGATGGCCAAGTGTGAAGTTTTAAAAATATTGTTTTGATAGATGTTGTATAGAGAATAACCTCCAGTTATTTAAGTTGTTCTTTGGCTCTTTGATGCATGGCTGCATCTTTTGATAAGAACTTCGCACTCGTGTTTGTGCTGCTAAAAGTTAAGGGTAAAACCCTGAGTAGTTTGTGGATCTTGACCTCATTTAATGTTTTGGTTGATAAGATTTAAACCTCTGTGTAAAGTTCGGAACCTTGACAGGTCCGTAATGTAACTCTATAATTTTTGAATGGTAAACCCAAAGCCGAGGGTTCTCTTGCTCTTTTAAAACAAGGCTCATTTTGTAAAGAAATGTTGTGTTTTAAGTAATGATTGAGAAAAACAATTGAATAACTATTGTTATAATGCCAAACAACGATAGTTGTTTTTGGCCGAGAGTTATGGTTTGCATAACTGTAATTAGTTGATTTCTGTACTTCGTTATCATTGTTGATAATTATGTTTTTTAGAATCATGATGAGATAGTTCGGATGTTAAGTGTTTTTGGAATGGCTATGCCACAGTGTTCGATTTTGTTTCACGAATGAAAACCTACCTGTAGCTTTCATTTGCAATCTGGCTTGTACTGAGCTTTTGTACCCGAGACTTAACCTATGTATCAAATGGTTTCGATTCTATGTATGTGTTCTTGCTAGGGTTATGAGCTATCGATAGACATTGGTACTGAATCATGCTTTCTGCTAAGTGATGTTTATTGTCTTGTAGCAATCTTGATATGTTTAAAAGATGATATGGTTATATAAAATGTTAGTTAGGGTTTGGAAAACTATAGCTGTTATAATCTCAGAAAAATAAATGTCTAAGGTTTTCCATGAATGGCTTGAGAAGAATTTTACGAACTGTGTAATCAAATAAACACTCAGATTCTAGGTTTTGTGATAACTTAGGGTTTTGATACTATTGTGCAAATACTTAATAAATGAAATCAGAAGTGATAATTAGTGAAGAAATAATATATGTATATTTATAACAAATCTGTACAGAGATTAATTTTGCAGCTGCTATAATTCTTAAAATATAAATGCTTGAAAAACATGAAATGTATAATATTGAAATGCATGTGATTACTATCTGAACTAGATAGAGTTAAAAAGAAATATATAGAACTGTGCAAAAACAAAATTTATTTTTCTTTTATTTAAGAATTAGATGAATTCTATGCAGTTGTTTATACTATAATGTAATGTTTACTGTGTTTAAACATATGGCAGAATTTTAACAAGAACTCTACTGTATTCATCTTTCCAATCAATGGCATTCTTCCTATCACTCATCTTTCTTAATTTACTTCTCTATACTAGAGTACGATGTAGAGAACAGCATGGGGAAAAATATAGAGATGGTTATCGATTCAATCATTTCATAAAGCTTTTCCATTCAGAATTATACTTAGATCAGAAAGTAAAATAGATTCTTCTATAAGACTGTAATTAATAATTCTATTGTGCAGAAACATTTAACTGTAAACAAAAGTAAGAACAATAAAACCTAGTTGACTGGAGGAGAAACAAACAACCCAAGGAACCTATTCCACCAAACCTATTCCTGAAGACAGCAAAGTTACTTGCCTTAGGACCCCCGAGCCTGTTCACTGAACCACCAGGAGGAAGATTCTGTAGAAGCCTTAGTACATCAACTTGCAGTAGAATATAGATTATCTAGTCATAAAGACTCAGCAGTCAAAGAGACCTGCACCAGCACCTCTAGTTTTCCTTCTCAGTATAATTAGCAGACTCACAGTTACACTCTCACATAGCCTCCCTATTCTAATCTCTCAGTGATCACCTGATGCACTTGAGGAATATTTCTGCAGAAAATATTGTAGGAGCTGCCTACCCAATTCGAATTGCCTTATCTAGGATGCCTAGGCCTTTTAGTGGTTAACTGGTCATTAATGAGCTGCCTGCTCTCTTCCACCCACCTGGGCGATAATGCCACAAATTTAGGGGTAGTTGTCCCATAACCAATAGCTAGTGGTGGAGTGCAAATGATGCCATCTGTCCCATACCTTCTAACAACTTCCATTCCTCCTAGTGGGTCAGTGAACACTCATTTAACAGTTCCCTTGGGTGTTTGTATCCTATTTTAATTTATTAAATAATAATAATCAGTAATTACAATCATCCTTGACCAAACTTGGTCATAATTATAAAACTTTGTAATTAAAATTTAACATAAAGTATTTTGCAAATAAAATAATATTCTCAGAATTTGGGTAGGTGACAACTTCTGTTTGTCTTCAATGTTAAGTACCATCTATAAAGAGGTTAAAAGTTCATACCCGGGTAAGACCTACCCTAGCTATGGTTACCGTTACTATGATTTATGTCCACAGTTGTCAAATGTATAGTTTCATGCTTTTCCTAAAACCATACTTTAACCATGTCTTAGAAAACCCTAAACATTAATATGGTTTCTACAATATTTAAACCTCTCATTTTAATATCAAAGTTTACATGCAATACAATTCTATTCTAGGGTGATTAAAGTATATATCCATAACATGGTTACATTGCGACCAATATTTACCTAGAGAATGGTGCAATGGTTTAAAATCGATCTATCCAAAACTATAGAGTAGTATAATGCATATATTATAAACTGAATGCATAAATTCTATATGCTGCACGTTGTGAACCAATTACGAAAATGGTATCAACTATAGGCTATATAATTTACATTATGCAAAGTGTGATCTACTATACTAACCCAAGTGGAGTCTACGTTGGCAGGATACCGAGCTTGCTAGTTGTAACTTTAAATGCTATTAAGTGAAGGTTGGTGGATCACATGATGACATGCCTTCGTGGTAGGCTCGACGTCGTTGATCCTTTGATGGTTTGGGGTTTTTTGGATAAACCCTAACCCTGTGTTGATAGTCTATCATATTCATATTCATTTCACTTGTAAGAAGTGTGGGGAGAGGCCGACAGGATCTCAAGTTCATAGGGATTGTAAAACATCTTTGTAGCCCCCAAGGTTTCGATACTGAGACCTATCAATCTATAACTTGGTCATCCGCAGGCTTAAATGAACCGAAGACTTAAACAGAGTTTTAACCTTATTGTGTTCGATGGTGGATCTATGTACCATTAGAGTTGATGTTGGAAGCATAACCACGCATACGTTGGAGGAATTGCTCGTTTGTACTGAAGGTAAAGTTACAATCATTATTCAGGTTGTTTGTTGTGTTTTTCATGATACACCGTTTCAATAAATTTTCCTTTAAGTTAATTTTTTTTATACAAAGTTTAACCAATCATTCTTTTGATACCCTGTCAGGTTGCTTCCTTGGATATGGTTTTTGAGTTGACTTAAAGGGTTAAGAGCTTCGTGTAGCCATGGTAAGCCTCAATGACTCCCTATGGGCATCTATTTGCTCTTGGAAGATTGTGGTGAAGCTTAGCACGATGTTGGTCTGTGTTTGGTTCGGCCGAGAAGCTTCGATTTTAACTTAAATTTTGGTTTCTCAGTTGTTTGTAAATTTATAATCCGTATGGCAATTTGTTTTGTGTTACAGGGAGGGTTGAACCCTCGACCTATCCTATGTTGGTTTCTCAACGTTTTACTATGTAAATTTTTAATGATTAATATATAAGGTTTTTGCTTGGTAAATATTTCAAAGGGTTTTTACCCTCGGCATTTTTATAAATTTTAAATGAAATGTGTTGATAAAACTTCACGGTGTTTAGGGTTTTAAAACCCAGTTATGTTTATGACAATCAGTTGAAGGGACGGTTGAACCCTCGACCTTGCATTGCTTCCTTTCGTAATGTTATGTGTATAAGTTTTAATGGGTAATACATAAGGTTTTTGCAAAAATTAAAAGAAGTTTGAATGGTAAACCAAATGTTGATGTATATGTAACTTCGGAATGTATTTCATATATGTATGTTGTATGTACTCCTATAGAGATGGTATTATTCCTCTATACGGAAGTGTCGTCATTTATATTGTAAGTGTCGTAACTTATACTTGATGGGTTATTAGACCACCTTGTTGGGGTCGGCCCTGTATAAGTCATGTGGTTCAAAGGGTTATTATACCACCCTATTGGGGGTCAGCCATGTGGGTCGAAGGGTTATTAGACCACCCTATTGGGGGTCGGCCCAGTAAGCATTATGTTATGTGGTTAAGTTCGAGCCTACATGATTTATGTAAAAGGCAAGTCAAGTCAAGTATAAATAGAGTGTGGGAGGCACTCTATTTACTCACTCACTTCTCACTCATGCACTCAAGGAGGAGTGGCACACTTATGGAGGAGGAGGATCTGCTGCTAGGATATGTCTATCTCTTATGGTTGGGTTGTATCATTGCTCTATCTATCTCTGAGGAATTTATTGGGGTTTTTCACCTTTATGGTTTTCCCCAAGTAAATCTTTGTGTCTCTTGTGTGCTTGCATTATTGTCTCCATGATTGATATGCTGTAGATATGCTGTACATGTTGTTCTCTCAGTTAAGATCCTACATCAGATTGAAGTAAATTCTGAAAATTTAACACCAAAGAGAATGCTCTCAGCATTCGTTGTTATTTTGCAGTGTTTGTTATTTATGTTTTTAGGGCAGAGCCCATCGCTGTTAATGGAATAATGTAATATCTTAGTTTAAAAAATATTGTTTGCAAAAAGCCGTAAGTCTTGGTTTTAACACCCTACCACAAATGAGTACTATGTTTCAATTTGCTTGTGGCTATGCTAAGGGTACCGAACCTTGGTCTCGTAATGATTCTTTGTTTTGGTAAAAGAATGCAAGGGTATCTTAGCAATATTAAATGTAGATTAAGGACAGGTTTTTAAATCCTGATACTACTACTCAACTCTTTTAGAATTTATAATACTTAGTTAAGTACTTAGTGTGATTAAAGGATGATTCCATTTGATACTATTTTTACAAGACTTCTGTAAGTGAATAAAGAAATGACTAGGGTTTGTAGCAACAATAATTTATACAAAAGATAGATTTTTAACGTACTTCTGTAGTTGTTTAGACAATAATTCGATGATGGTAAAATATAATACTATTGTTTATAAAATCTTGTACTATGAGTTTTGATACTATTTAGGGTTGGCAATACAGAAACTATACTGCTTAAAAGGTTCTTATTTTAAGAAGATTATGCTATTACATATATGTTAATTGATTTCTAAAATGAAAGGTTTAAGCCATGATCAAACTTAGATTTTGAAAAGAGCAAGAGATTGCTTAGTATACTATTACTTCTATTACTATGTATGAACTGCTATTTAAATATTCTATTTAATAGATAAATGTTATGTTTTTCTGTATTTAGTACAGAAGATACTCCATAAAAATAGAAAGGTTGGAAACTGAAACCTAAATAGATTTTATCTATGATGATCAAACATTCGATTCTATTTATTGCATGTTATCATTATTCAATCTATTTTCAATTAATCTTCCCTGTACTAGAGTACGACACTAAAACAGTGTGTGGAAAAATGCAGGGAAGCATTTTTATTCTATCATTCATCAATTTAACTTTAACTACCCATTTAGCATTTTAACCTAAAAGATGTATGAATTTTCAAAGTAGATAAATTGCAGAAGCAAAACATTTAATAACAGTCCGGAATATTCAGGATTAACTAGAAAACTGATAACATAAATTCATTTATTTGGCAGAAGGTAAATAAGATAACACAATTTGAACCTGGTAATTGTAGATGAGACAAACAACCAAAGGAGCCCGTTCCACCCAACCTTTTCCTTAATACATCCAAGATTACTTCCCTTAGGACCCTTGAGCATGTTCGCTGAACCACCAGGACGAAGATGATGTGTGGAGAAATGGAATAAATTCCTTTCAACTCAGCAGTAGCACTTGACAGTAGTACTTCTGATTTTAGCAATATTGAACTCAGCAATGAAGTTGCACCAGTTCAGAATGCAGTCTTAACTCACTCAATAACTTCTAAACTTCCCCTCATCGAATCTCTTGTGCTCTCTTCTCTTTCCAATTCAGAAATTATCACAAGGTAAGATTGAACAGCCTCCTGCTAAATTCGATGGGTAGATAAACATGCCTAGGTTTTTGGTCAATTTTCTTTAGTAAATGAGCCACCTTCTCAGTTCTACTTTCTTGGGGAACATGACCATAAAAATAGGGAAGTTGCCCCCTGCAACAGTTAGAAGTGAGTTGAGGATGTTTCCAAGTGTCAGTTTGCTCTCCACCCCAGTCCATTCCTCCTAGTGGGTTAGTGAAGACTCATTCAACAGTCTCCTTTGGATATTTGTCTCCTCTTTTATTTATTAATAATAAAATATTCAGAGTAATTAATTATAGTCATCCTTGAACCCACTTGGTCAATAACATAAAACATAATGTTTTTTTGACAACATAAAATGTTCAGAATTTGGGTATGTGACATATCTCGATGGGGCTTTAGCTGGCTTCCATTCACTAAGTTTCTCAAATGTGTTCCATCTAACTTGTGCAACTGAACTGTGCCCCCTTTAGTAATGAAATTTATGATGCATGGACCAAGCCAATGCATTTGGAGCTTACCTGGGTGTTTTGTGAACTTACTATCGTATAGGAAAACCATATCTCCATGTTGAAAGTGCTTTTCCTTTACATGGCGATCATGCCATATCTCATACTTTACCTGCTCTTTGTATCTGGGATTCAATATATACGATCATTTCTTCACTGGCTTAGCATCAGGTTTAAGAGGGATCTTCATCTCGCCCAAGTTCCCAGAAATTCCCTTCATCTCAGAAAACTTCATGGGGAACAAATCTTGAAATTCATGTAGTAGGTCAATGACCTTTCCAATTGTTGAGTCATCCCAATAGTCTCCAATACTAGGAAACTTTGTATTTTCCATTGACCCAATATTGACCTTCTTAATTTTCAATTGTTGCTTCAATTTTTCAAATGGCATATATGGTGCTTCAACTTCACGACTTCCTTCTGACTCTGGGACATAGACGGCTCTAGGATCTTCATTGTCATCGATTCCTCCCGACATATTATAACACTCCATCATCATCTTTGGTGTCGTAGTCCATTGTGTTCCCATTGGTCTTTCGGTTGGAACTGTCTTGAATATCTTTTTGCGGATTTCCTGCAATGTGATGTAAATGAAAGGATTCTCATCAGTGAAACTAAATGTGTGACTGAAACTAGTGGTCAAATCCTCCCACGTTGTTGTTCCTCGCCGCAGTTCTATTGAGATGTACCAGATCTGCGACACTTCATATAACGTGTGGATGAAGGCATGAACCCATTCTTTATTTGGCCTCATTCCCCATGTAATTTGACATTCACCCAGATGATCCCATGGATTACTTCTTCCATCATATTTCTTCCCTTTGTAGCACTCATTCTCCCCAAATATTACTTCCATCAATCGTCGGCATAGTTTCTAGTTTGTTACCGATGACTTGTGCACATCCCACCACCTTTCTGGAGTAGCCTTTAATGCTTCTTCTAATGCTTGCAAGCATTGTGGTTCTGATATTTTGTCTTCAAAATCATTGATGAATATTTCCAGGTTAGGTAATCCTTAAAATGGTGGAAGATCACATACTTATGTCGCTACCCATCTCAAAGACTGAGTGATTTGTGCGCACTTCCTGAATGATAGCTCATGCAACTGATTTTTCCAATTCTCTAGAGCCTCGTCGGAGTTTGATGATGCCGAACTAATACATTGCCACCCCAATTCTCCATTGGCGGTGGGATTGATGTAATCTTCTGAAAAATTGTACATGTTGTCCCATCCTTCTGCGAACTCATCTCTCATTGGTTCGACATATCTCTTCCCTTCAAGTGGATCAAGTGGGGCAATGACCCTTATGTCGTGGTTCTCAAAAGACATTGTCCTTTTCTTGAAATTGATAATTGTCAGGTTTTCCATTTCCCATTCTATTCCCAACAGCGTAGTATATGGGTTGGTATTGTTGATTATCTCTATAATGTTGAAATCTGCAGATGTCTTTAATCCTTCTACCTCGACTGGTAAATGAGGCAGTCGACCGATTGGTGTAAACTTACTCTAATTTGCTAAACGAAGCTGCATGAGGGACCATACCAACTGTGGCTTTCCCATCGCTTCCCATGTTTTCTTGGTTAGTGTTAACACCCAAAAAGTGCTCACTAGCTCATTTCCCTATTCACATGACCCATTTGTCCACTTTTCCTACCATTTTAGCCTCTAAAACCTTCAAAAGGTCACCAAAATGACCAAAATCCATCTTTTCCTCCTCAAAATATTTAATTTTCCTCAAAAAATACAAAAAACCCTCCAAAGGGGTCCAAAATTCCCAAAAATCAATTAAAAGGGAATAAAATTCAAAAATATATTCAAAAAGGAAAAAAGAGGGAAAAAGAGGAAAAGGAAACCTAAACCATTTTTACCAATACCATTGGTTACCTAAAACCATGGTTGTATTTTCCATCACCCAAAAGCTATAAAAAGGTGATAGAGGCTCCCCATTATTCATCCACATTCATCCTATCCTCATGTTGCCAAAATTGCTCTTGAGCTTTGCCCATCCTTTTTGAGCTTAACGTTCTTCATTGAGAGTGAACCTTTGGCCCACCCTTGAAGCATCTTGGAGAAGAGAGAGACTATTGGAGCACTGAAGCACTACTCCTGTACTGCTGCAAGAATTCCAGCAACCTCACCACTGAGGTAAACCATTGCAAACCATTGTTTGCCCATTAATATAAAATATCAAGTTTTTTATTGCTTCTCTCATGGATCTAGTTTTTACTGTTCTTAATCTAGATTTACTTTCTTGCACATGTTAGATTAATATTTACTTTTTACATTAGTTTTTACTGTTTGATCTAAACTAGTACTACGAAGTTAGTAGGTGCTCATTTGCACAAGCTTGGGTGAAAACCCAAGCAATAGTTAGGATATTCACATCGGATCCTAGGTCTAAAATGATGGAATCTACATCATATGCGTCAATATAGGAATTCATCCTCATTTCCCTTCTCATTTTCTTCCTGTACAATCGGTTGACTGTACAATCATGTCTCCCTTCTTCATGTCGATACAAGAAGCTAGCTATCTCTGCCAATGCATCTTGATCCTTCGCTAATGTTAAATAGCTTTCTTGAAAACTTTTTAGGGTATTGACCTTTCCTGGCGACCTCTGCGAATTTTTCGTATCAAAAATTGGCGGCATTTCATAGACAGGTTCTTTATGGACTATAGGTGGGTACTTAACATTATTCTTTTAGTGCATCTCGTGCTTCCAAAAAAGCTTATTTTTCTGCCTCAACATCAAATCGTACCTGCTTCCGGGTCATAGGCTGGACATTAGGTAACAACCTATCTTCTCCTGTCGCGGCTCCTCCTCTAGTTACTAATGCGACATTTACGAGTTGATTTCTTATCTCAGCTGAGATATTCTGCACATTTGGATTAGGGTTCTAGTTCCGGTTTAGGTTCGGATTTGGTTGTGGTTGTGGCACGTTCTTAGCCTGCCATTTTGCGATTATCTACATACATTCTTCAACGGTGTGGTCAACTGCACTACAATAGGTACATTGAGGTGTTGGATTCATACAATCCATTTGATAATGTCTAATCTGTCCACAATTATAGCAAGTGATAGATCCTCAACCTTGAACAAAAGTTCCTGCGTGACCAAATCCTCTATTGCAACCACCACGAAATCCTCCTCTAAATCCTCCTCATTGTTGATTGAACTGCTGTTGATTATATTATGGAAGATTATACTGCGGTTGCGATTGATTGTACTATGACTGATTATACTGCGGTTGATTATACTGCGGCTGCGGTTGAGGTCTCTCGTCCTGTTGTTGCTCGTCTCTTCATGAAGTAAGTATCAACAGTTCTTTCTTGGAGAAAATCATATGCTCTACAATCTTTCTCCTCATGACCGACAGATCGATAGAAGTTACAAAAAATATTAGCTGGTTTCGACACAACCTTCTGTAAATACACACATTCCTTTGAGCGATGTCCTCTTGTTTGACAAATTTTTGCACTAGGGCATCCCTCCTTTACTGAGCATATTTGGCGCAACAAACTGTAGATACTCACGGAATTCAGGACACTGATCTTTATGATTTCCTTCGGACTTTCATCTATTACACCATACCTCTTCATGAACTTCCTTCCCCTTCTTAATATCCTGTAGTTGGATAGCAAGATTCACTAGCTGCGACTGGATGTGGGTCATGCCAATCCCTGTTTCTCCAATCAGCAAAGCTTCGAGCTTCATCGCAAGTTCCAGAGCCTCCGCCTGAGATACAATCTTATGCTATATCAGTGACATTCGAATGTGGGGTACCAATTCTACAATAAACTATTCCTTGTGTTGTACATCAGTCATCTCAAAATTAATTTTATCCATCATAGTTTTTAACCTTTGATCATAATCCCATATCGACTCATTAGGGAATTGTTTTATCTCCTTTATTTTTGTAATGAACTGTGATTCTGATTTAGTCTTCTTAAACGCGTCAATCATCCTAGTTCTGATTTCTGCCAGAGTCTTCTGTGGAATCCCTGTAGGTACTTATAAAAAATTCATGTACCAATCCAGGGGATGACCTCTAAAGGTTGTCGCCAATTGTCCTTTCTTAATATCATCATCCTACACTTGTTTTAACTTCCACGCCACTTCACACGAGAACCAATATTGCTCGGGGTCCTCAGTCTCGTTACCCTGAAAGAGAGGCAGCTTTACGTCGTCGCCTGCCATCCTTGGTTTTCTATTGGTATTTGTAGATCCACTATTATCACTACTGTTTTGACACACAGGACAACCCCACGAAGAGCTTGTGTTTCTTCCTCCAAAGTTTTGAAAAGTGCATGGGGTTGTGGGTACATTGTAGCCTTGGGTTTTTCCTTCCTTAGGTTCAAGGGTAGCTTGGTTGTCCTCTTCGTCATTGTAGGGTCGCTTATTCCCTTGTGGTCCCGTTTTGCAATTCTCTATTCCAGTCGTACTAGGACTCTCTCTCTCTCTCTCTATCTTAGTCCTCCTCTTCTTCTTCGACCAGAACCTCACCCCACTTCTCAGGCGACCAAAATATTCCACAGCTTCCCTCACAATTTCGTCGTATCTCATATCCATCTACCCCAGAGCATTCCTTCAGACCCACATCTGTGCAGTACCCACAACCTCTGCACACTAGATATTTACTCGTCAGAGTTCATCTTCAATATTCATTTTTTACAAATGATCATTTTGATCCACAATTGTAGAGACAATAGATACCTTCCTCTGGGTCCCTTAAAGAAATTCCTTTTTTCGTCATTGTATGATCTAATTGTGTCGACGGAAAACTCAGTAATGTATCCTTCCAAAATTCTATCTACCTAGACATCGAAAACCCTTGAAGCTTTGTTGTTAACCCGACTCAATTGCTGGATCAACTCTGGAGTCCAATGTTCAGGCTCACCTCCTTGGAAATTCTTCTTATGATAAGTTAGTTGCGCTAACCATTCATATAGCAGTATAGAAAACTAACAGAAAAATACCTCATGGATATCAGGGTAGATATACTTCTGCAACCATTGGTCTATCGACCATCCAGGGTTCTGATTTTCTTCCTCATCAAATTCTTGCGTCTTTTTATGGAACCATTATGTGATCTACGGCTTCGTCGGATGCCATAGCATGTCCTACCCTTTTTTCACTAGGGTCCCGACAACATAACCATTTGTTGACACAAATCTCTCGACAGGGGTTCACTTCGCACAATTTTCAACAAAAATCGACACAAACTCCCATAGATATCGGCCCGAAAAGGGTTTATCCTTCCCAGCAACACTCGCAGAGCAAGTGAGGTCTCACCCGATATACCTAAGGGGGCTGCAGGAACCAAGTTTTCACAGGGATAAGAGGATATGCATCGTTATCATTCAATCACAACGAAACCCGGAGATCGACATAATTATCATTCGTATCAGAACACCATTATCCCACACTAGACATATTAATCAGATCTGCGCAGTAACAAATTATAGAAACATATCTAACCAATCTCAGATACATATCATAGATGCAACATCGTGGATTCATTCACAATTAACCATTATGCAATGACATACATTCAATCCTACGGTGATAACACACATTCAATCATACTGCAACAAATTGGGAAAGAGACAAAACATATACAAAACGATCCTTCTTATTATTCATCAGTCTGTCTTTCCCATCGCGGAATCAAAAGGGATACACATCCGCAGAACCAATTGCTCAACGGCAAAGATCAAAGATAAGATACAATATTAGATCAAAGATGCGAAGATTCCCTTAGGCTTACAATACTACTCCTATTTATAGGCTCACTTGGTCGTTACAAACTTGGTCCACTTCGCAAAGTGACCTATTAGCTAATTAGCTAATTAACTAATTAACTAATTAACTAATTACTCCGCATTATCCGCTTTATTCGCTTTGTTGTGCTCTACGACTGGTCCTTTACCCTTGTTGTTGTCCTTTTTGTCGCTGATTGTACCAAATCTTCTACGACTTAGCCCCATGCCAACACATATTCCATATGCATATATTGGGCTTTGGATAGGTGTGATTGTCTTCCCTTTCCCCTTCCATCCTATGGGTGTTCCGGGTTACTTCCTAATCCCTTAAACTAGTCATATCTCGCATGTGAGGATAGAATTTGTCGGGATCTTAGATTGTGGAGGATGGCTGAGGAGTTTGAGTTGGAAGGAGAATCAATCTCTAAGGAGAGACTTGATTGAGGTTATACATGCCTTGCAAATATTAAGGGACAAGTGGCTGAAGACAGTGGATGTGGGTGCACGAACATGCATGGGGGGGGTAAAGGGAGACTATTGATGCAATTTTCATTAGATAAATAAAAATCTTGGAAATGATGAGTAATCTGAGCATCAAGAGACATACCCTTTTCCTCGGTCGGCATTACCTTTGAGGTAGGGACACCTTCCATCGCTTCCACAACTCTGATCCCATCGTTTTTTATCATCATATCTTATGGAGACCCTTGGGATGTGACTAACTATAGTCTCCCTTCATTATGTGGATCTTTGACGCGTGAAGAATGAAAACCCTCTGACTAGCATTCAATGTTTAAACCTCGATTTCTTCTTCCCTCCTCATTGTCTCTATGAACCTTTTTGAACTTTTTATGTGAGCCATGAGAGGAGAGGGTGCAATCACTCGCTATAGATGCAACATTGTGGATTCATTCAAAATTAACCATACTGCGATGACATACATTCAATCCTAAGGTGATAAAACACATTCAATCATACTACAACAAATTGCAAAAGAGACAAAACATATACAAAATGATCCTTCTTATTATTCATCAGTCTGTCTTTCCCATCGTGGAATCAAAAGGGATACACATCTGTAAAACCAATTGCTCAATGGAAAAGATCGAAGATAAGATACAATATTAGATCAAAGATTCCAAGATGCCCTTAGGCTTACAATACTACTACTATTTATAGGCTCACTTGGTCATTTCAAACTTGGTCCACTTCGCAAAGTGACCTATTAGCTAATTAGCTAATTAACTCATTAACTAATTAATCCGCATTATCTGCTTTATTCGCTTTGTTGTGCTCTGCGACTGGTCCTTTACCCTTGTCGTTGTCCCTTTTGTCGTTGATTGTACTAAAAATTCTGCGACTTAGCCCTGTGCCAACACATGTTCCATATCCATATATTGGGCTTTGTATAGGAGTGATTGTCTTCCCTTTCCCCTTCCATCCTATGGGTGTTCTAGGTTACTTCCTAATCCCTTAAACTGGTCAGATATCGCATGTGAGAATAGAATTTGTCGAGATCTTAGATTGTGGAGGATGGCCGAGGAGTTTCAGTTAGAAGGAGAATCAATCTCTGAGGATACACTTGCTTGAGGGTAGACATGCCTTGCAAATATTAAGGGACAAGTGGCTGAAGACAGTGGAGGTGGGTGCACGAACATGCATGGGGGGGGGTAAAGGGAGACTATTGATGCAATTTTCATTAGATAAATAAAAATCTTGGAAATGATGAGTAATCTGAGCATCGAGAGACATACCCTTTTCCTCGGTCGGCATTACATTTGAGGTAGGGATGCCTTCCGTCGCTTCCACAACTATGCTCCCATCGTTTTCGATCATCATATCTTATGGAAAGCCCTGGGATGTGACTAAATATAGTCTCCCTTCATTATGTGGATCTTTGAAACGTGAAGAATGAAAACCCTCTTACTAACATTCAGTGTTTAAACCTCGATTTCTTCTTCCCTCCTCATTGTCTCTATGAACCTTTTTGAACTTTTGATGTGAGCCATGAGAGGAGAGGGTGCAATCGCTCGCTATATTCCCAACTTCATGGAATCTACTGCATCTGAAGGGGATCCCTTCATAATCAAGGTTTTGGACATAGGAATTTTGCCCTCTAACCAACTTCAATTCCTTCAATAATCCTGCCTACACATCAATTTTCACCAAGATGTGGGGTACCAACATAATGTCTATCTACTCAAAGGACATATTCGCTTCCAAGAAGGAACCAATTGCATTCCCTATATGTTGAAACACATCATGTGACCAAAATTCAAGAGGTAGACCTGGAAAGGCGCACCCAAATCAGCAAAACATTTAGTCTCTATTGCTTAGGATCGAACATGGCCGTCCATTTGTTCATAAGAATGGGAATTGACTGAATACTCCATTTATGTGACATAACCCAATTGGTGTCCTCCAGGGACTCGAGGAAGAACACGAACCATCCTCTAGCCATTTGTTTAACCCTAGGTACATAACTGATCTTGTGACCCCAATTATCCTTTAACCACTTCCATAGGGTTTCCAGATCAAAACGCCTGCTGTAATACCCCTATTTTGGACTTTAAACCCCTGCTATATTTCTGCTAAGTATTATTTCATTTATACTTAGGAAAGTTTAGAAATCTTCTAAAGGGGTTTCTATTGACCATGCGGACCATCACATTAAAGAGGGAGTCACAGTCCCCTAAGGTTGGAGGGAAAATGCCACTTAATAATAAGAAGAAGAAAATATTATTGAAGACAATTGGAAAACCCTAAAGAAAATAATTGAGAGATTAATGAATTAAAAGAATTCACATAATGAGGAAAATTCCCCTAAGAGAATAAAAGGTGAAAACTCATTGAAACTCTCGTTATTCAATATGCAGCATTCACAATATCATGAGTTGAATACACAAGAGAAATGTTAATGGGAAACACAAAAACCTAAGACAATGAATGCTAGTGAGGGAGGACAGATTTGGGAGGACCAAACTAGTCCTGAAGCCAAGTAATTGAGGGTAGGTTTGGGAGGACCAAACTGACTCAGATCAGAAAGAATCATGCAGTTTTGTATGGGCTTGGCCACTTAAGTGTGTGTAGATAGGAGAAATGCCCCAAGTTTTGCAGAATTACTACACATACTTGAATAATTTGCGTTTAATGATTCTCTCTTTGGCTAAGGCTTAAAAGCCCCTGGAGCACCTTGGAGCTCAAGAATACAGAGTTGGGTGTTGGTTTGCCTATTACCTTTTGAAATAACCTGAACAACTTGGGAAATAACAAGTTAAGGGTAACTAAAATAAATACTCTACCTAGGGGACTGTGAACTCAGCTCAGGGGTGACCAGAGAGCAAGGAGAACTTGTTGGTCAAAGGATGGGAGGTTTGTGCCTAGTTCCACTGGTCAGCAGATTCAGATAAGTGTTTATCTTCTGACTTGCAGAGTATTTTCTTTGGAATAATATTTAGATATGTTTCTAAGTATATCTGATTTACAGTTGAATGGTATATGTATCATATCTCTATATTTGTATTGGTTCATGTACATTCTGAGTTTGAATCTCAATTGAATAACTAGATCTCTGTAATGAGTTTATCTTATGATCATTTTTACAGATCTAGAATATTTATGTTATGGGTTGGATGTGAAAATACCTACATTCTATTTGCAGTATATATACAGCATTTAAAACACCCTATACTGTTGAAAAGTGTGCAGCATCTAATATAATACTGATATTGATCATGTGCTAACCTAGGGTTTGTTGAGACATGTTTTCATACTGCAGGTGTTGTATTTTAAATATATTCCAGTATTGAATAAAGATCTTATGCATTGTATTGTAATGTTGTAAATAGGGCAGGCAAGTAAACCTAAAGGTTTACATGCCTAGCCCTTATGTTTATTAACTCTTTCATAGTAGAGTTTATTTCAGAAATGATAAACCCTGATAATGCTAGAGATCAAACCTGTTATAAGTATGAGCTATGGTTATAGACAGAGTTTGTATTTTATTCAAATCTGGTCATAATCGACCAAATGAAATTAAATGGCAGTTCAGTTTAAATTGTTGAGTATTGAAATAAGCTATATATTGTCATCTAAATTCCTGAGTATGGACCTATACTATATATAGATTGATATATATATTTCAGAGTGAAACTATGCATAAAATATCATTCTGAGTTAAACGAATAATGTTTATTTCAAGAAGCATGGTAATATTTAAGTGGATATATTTGCCCATGGCGATATGCAAGTCTTGGAGAATCCAGATCGTTGTGTAGTATGCTAATATACAAAACGAATGCAACATCAAATGCATTAAGTGCAGAACGAATCATTTTAGGTAAACTAGGGTTTATCCTTAGTATGACAGTCATCATTTTAATGTATGGCATTTTTATATAAACATCCATTGCACATTGTATTGTTGTCGGTGCGTCCACATTAATACATAACATACATTGCATAAATTTAATACTTCAACAGAGTAGAGAATACATGCATTCCACATATATTTAAACATTACTGAAGACACCGAATCGTTTCCTGTAAACATTGGCTATGCACACAGGTGGGAAGGCTTACGCCTTCACCCTAAATATTCACTACAAGAACTAAGAACCATCTTACGATATGCTAGGTCGAATGAAAATGATTTTGTGGAAGATACATGACAGGAGGACGATATCCTAGTTATGCGAACAGAAATCAATGTATTCATTTATGCAGCTAGCAATTCTTTGTGTTCATAATATAATCATATGCATCTATTTATCTATAGTGATTGTTTGTATATATATATATATGGTGAGTCGATTTGCATAGAGGTGCAAAGTATTTTAACCATTGGGTTTATAAAATTAATAACACCATTGTTATATGTATTAATAATATATATCTATTATTGATACATAGGGACTATGTAATAATACATGTATTTATATACAAGTATTTAAGTGATCTTGACAACTTAATAGATGAATTATAATCAATGGTATAATGATTGTAGATTCTTGAAACCCTTGCAAAGTTGATAATTACAATATTAACGATAATATTAATGCTTGATGGATGGTGTACGTGGTCAACCTAGTTAATTAAATGGGTGATGAGTAAGGTTGTCAAATGGCAGAAATGTTATTAATATCACTATATTATGGTTGTAGAATATTAATAAACATAGGACCACTGTAGACGCTTATGTATCATTATGCATGTGTTCACTGTCACTTTCATAGAGGTTAGGAGGTGTCATCATGTTGGCATAAGGGACCTCCACATCACACATTCTTGTTCAAGTGTGTCATTAATACAACACTTAGACGTAAGGGTGTGTATAGTCTGAAAGACTATAGCACTTCAGTAAAAGTCATGACAAGCATCTCCAAAAAAGGTGTGTGACAACATTTGATTAAAGTGTTATGTTGTTGATATATTTCTAAGTATAATTATCATTTAATGACACAACTGTGAACTAAATTGTAGGTCTATAGGCCCACGCAAAAAAAAAAAATATAAGAGACATGACAAATTGGTATCAGAGCACAGTCACTACACTAGGACCCTAAGCTCATTGCGTACATGCTGTGCTTTTACTTTGTTTTGATAAATGCTTAAATATTTTCCTGTAGCATATTGCCTATAATTTTTTTTTATTTTAATTACCTGTTGTTTTTAAAAGTCTAACAAATAGATGGTTGGCCACACTTAGACAGCAGATTTAGTTAGACAGCAGAGCAGCTGAAAATTTAATGGCATAATTAAATTCTGCATAACAAGAAAGTGGACTGGCTTTAGAAACATCCAGTTAGCACGGAGAGATGGACAACAGGCATCTGAGAAATCCAAATTCTCCACTATGAGCGACAACATCCAGCGAGATGTTGGAAACAGTGAAAAGTCTAAAAGAAGAATTAATAAGCATCAAAGAAGACAATATTAAGAACTTTGAAGAACATCGTGAAATCAATGTTACCCTGCTGCAAAAATTGAGAGAAAAATAGAACAGTCACCTCCCAACACCAGAGGGGCAGCATGCAGAAAAATCAGTCACAAAAAGGAATTCTAAATTCAGATGTACACCTCCAAGAAATTTTTTGAGTTTTAATATGGACGTCAGTGACGAAGAGTCATAGGGTGAGAAGTCAGAAGAGTTCATTCCTAAGAAGAAAAAGGAAACAGGAAAAGTACATCACCTCCATTCAGAATTGCAGAATATCAAGCCTCCTACTTTTAACGGAGAAATTAAAACCGAAGAAGAAGCAGAGTTGTGGTTGAGAGACATGGAGAAGTACCTAAGCATGTTTGATTATTCCAGCCTCATCTGGGCGAGAATTGTTGTTTTCAATCTGCAGGGTAAGGCATCAGCTTGGTGGGATGATCTCAAGTTGACCCGCTCTACTAACGAGAAAAAGGTAAGGTGGAAACTTTTTGCGACCCTCTTCAAGCAGAAGTACCTGTCTGAAAGGTACTTCGACAAAAAGGTAAAACTTTCTACGACCTTAAGCTGGGACAATAAAACATAGAAGAACTGATCAATAAATTCCTGGAACTACTGAAGTACATTCCATACATTCAGGATGAAAAGGTCAAAGTTCAGCACTTCCTGAATTGTTTACCATTTGGGTACAAAGATCGGATAGAATTTGATGATCCTAAGATGTTGGAAGATGCTTTCAGGAAAGATAGGCTGTGTTACGAACAGGGGCATAACAGAGCTGAAGTTTCCAAGAAGTGGAATGAAAAGAAGAAACACAAGTCTGAAATAAGGCAGAAGGGTCACAAGCCCAACCATTTTAGAAACCAAAGTTCACGGACACCTTCTAGCAACAAATTCGAGGGCAGCAAGCCACAATCCAAATTTTTTCCACCTAAAAAGAAGTTTAACAATGAAGGCATCAAAAAACCAGAACCAACACCATCGAAGCCACCTATCAAGTGTTGGGGCTACGGAGAGAATCATCGATGGTATGATTGTCCTCACAAAAAGGACATAAGCAAACCTGTGCATAACCTGCAAGAGGCTTCTATGGTCTAAGACGTAGCAAGAAGTCCGAGAATGTATGCTGCAGTGAACAACCGTCAGGCTGAACATCAAGCTTCAGAAATCGAGGTTGAAGGTATGCTTTTCGGGGCACCCGTGTCTATCTTAATTGATTCTAGAGCATGTAAGAGTTACATAGACCCAAAACTATGTGTATCATGCAAACTTAATAAGAACAAATATAAGCAACCTTGGCTGGTACAAATGGCAACAGGGTCGAAAAGGAAAGTATCTGAGGTGGTTAATTAGTGTCCCTTGCAGTTAAATAAATCATGTACTAGTGCAGATTTAAATATTTTGCCACTAGGATCCTACGATGTGCTCATCGGTATGGATTGGCTGGAAAAACGTAGGGCTGTTATAGACTTCTACCAGAAATCCGTTACATTTATTAACGACATGGGACAACAAGAAAAGATCCAAGGGATCGTGAGAGCAGTGAAATTAAGGGAAATTTCCGCTCTCCAACTAAAAAGGAATGCACGAAAAGGGTGCAAATTGTATGTTGTCCACATGATAGAAAATCAGCAAACTGAAACTGCAGATTTCATAAAGCATCCTTTATTGGCTAAGTTTAAGGATGTGCTTCTCGAGGAAATTCCAATGCTACCTCCTAGACGAGAGTTGGATTTTACTATTGACCTGTCCTCGGGAATCGTGCCAAACTCTAAGGCACCGTATCGAATGAGTAAACCTGAACTAATTGAGTTGAAAGCACAATTGCAGGAACTGTTGGAGAAAAGGTTATATCCACCCAAGTGTGTCCCTATGGGGAGCATCGGTAATCTTTGTGCAAAATAAGGATGGCACATTCTAATTGTGCATAGACTATAGATAGTTGAACAAGGTAACCATCAAGAACCGGTATCCTTTTCCAAGGATAGATGATCTATTCGAGCAGGTTGGGTGTGCCACTGTCTTTTCTAAGATCAATTTAAGATTGGGTTATCATCAAATCCAGATTAAGGAAGAGGATGTGCACAAAACAGCTTTCTGAACTTGTTATGGACATTACGAGTTTGTGGTGATGCCATTCGGTTTGACGAATGCACCAGCCACATTTATGTGCCTAATGAATAACGTTTTTAGCAAGTACTTGGATAAATTTGTTGTGGTGTTTATTGACAACATCCTCATCTATTCAAAGAACTAAAAGGAGCATGAGGAACACTTAAGACTAGTGTTGCAAGGCTTGACAGAAAATTAGCTTTATTCTAGGTTATCCAAGTGTGATTTTTATAAGGACCAAATCCAATATTTGGGTCATATTATATCAGCAGAGGGTATTGTGGTGGATCCCGACAGGATAGAGAACATAATGAGCTGGCCTACACCCAAAAACATAAGCGTTGTCCGCTCTTTCATGGGATTGGCTGGGTATTATCGGAAATTTATTGAAGGTCTTTAAAGTAGCCCATCCCATTACTTTGCTTCAGCGGAAGGAAGTAGAATTCTGTGGATAGCCAAGTGTGAAGCAAGTTTCACAAAGATGAAATGATTGCTCACTACTGCCCCTATCCTAAAAGTGGCATATCCTTATGGAGACTTTGTTATATGCACGGATTCATGCAAGGATGGATTGGGAGGCATGCTAATGCAAGATGGCGCAGTAATTGGTTATGAATCAAGGAAACTGAAAACACATGAAGTAAACTACACAACGCATGATTTAGAATTGGTTGCCATCATTCATGCCTTGTGAATGTGGTGGAACTACCTTCTTGGAAAATGATTTGTGTTGAAAACCGACCACATTGGGCTGAAGTATCTTTTCAAACAGCCAAATCTAAATGGAAGGCAAGCAAGGTGGTTGGCCTTCATAAGTGAGTTGACTTTGAAATTCAGCACATCAAGGGTAACGAAAATAAGATTCCTGATGCACTTAGTAGACGCATGCATCTACTAACCATGGCATCAGTCAACAATTTTCAGTCTGATTTAATAGCGCAGATCCAGACGGCAGTTGAAAAAGACCAAAAATATCTGAATATAAGACAAAAATGTCTTGCAAGAAATTCAGAACAACAAGCAACAGATTTCAGCATGTCAAAGGATGGATTGTTGCTGTTAAAAAACAGGTTGTACATACCGGATCAGCCAGCTTTAAAGCAATTAATTATGGATGAATTTCATGTAAGACCATATTCTGGTCATCTTGGCTACCAGAAAATGCTGACAACTGTTAAAAAATAGCATTATTGGCCAAGACTGAAATCAAAAATTGTTGAATACATTGCTAAATGTATGGACTGTCAGCGGGTGAAAATACAACATCAGCATGTAGTTGGTTTGTTGCAGCCCATACCAATTCCAAAATGGAAGTGGGAAACCATTTCCATGGATTTTATCACTGGATTTCCAAAAAACACTAAGCAACATGATGCAATCATGGTTGTGGTGGATAAGCTGACTAAGGCAGCACACTTCATACCTATCAAATCCACCTTTAAGGAAATAAATATTGCAGAGGTTTTCATGAAGGAAGTCTTTCGACTTCATGGGATTCCCAAGGTGATTATATCTGATAGGGACACCAAATTCACCTCACACTTTTGGAGAGATCTGTTTGAAGGTTTGGGGACTAAACTGAGCTTTAGTACATCCTACCATCCGCAAACTGATGGGCAGACTGAAAGGGGGAACCAATTCCATGAGGACATGCTTCGCTTATATGTCATGGACAATCTGAAACAATGGGAAAACTACCTACACTTAGCTAAATTTTCCTAAAACAACAGGTGCCAAACTTCTACAGGAATGAGTCCATTCGAAGTGTTGTATGGAAGAAACTATATAACCCCTATGACTTGGGACAATCCAGTGAATCGGATTGTGATGGGTCCCGAAATGTTAACTGAATTAGAAAACATTGTGCAAAAAGTTAGAACAAACCTGAAAACTGCCCAAGATAGGTAGAAAAGCTATGTTGATCTGTCTAGGGAAAACAAAGAATTCGAAGTTGGGGATCATGTGTTCCTAAGAGTGAAGGCCAAAAAGAGTTCTTTGAGCTTGGGCAAGGTTTCCGAGCTTGCACCAATATTTTGTGGTCCTTTCCAAATACTTGCTAGAGTAGGACCTGTTGCTTATTAGTTAGCTTTAACAGCACATTTTAAAGTACATGATTTTTTTTATGTTTCATTGCTGAAAAAGTATGTATATGATCCTAATCATATTGTAAACTGGCATGTGATTCAGGTGGAATCGGAAGGATATTTCTAGACAGGCCCTATATGCATACTGGATCGGAAAGAGGTTGTACTTCGGAATCGAACCATCCTTCAGGTAAAAGTCCAATGGGAGCACTATAAGCCTGATGAGCCTACTTGGGAAATGGAAAGGGAAATGTAAACAACATAGCCCTTCCTGTTCGATGAATACCATGACAAAAACTAAATTTTTTCTTATGTTAACTTTGTTGTTTTACAAAATTGTTTAACACCGAGGACGGTGAAAAATTAAGGGGAGGGGGAATGTAATACACCTATTTTAGACTTTAAACCCCTACTATATTTCTGCTAAGTATTATTTCATTTATACTTAGGAAATTTTATAAATCTGCTAAAGAGGTTTCTATTGACCATGTGGACCAGCACATTAAAGAGGGAATCACAATCCCCTAAGGTTGGAGGGAAATTGTCACTTAATAATAAGAAGAAGAAATTATTATTGGAGACAATTGGAAAACCCTAAAGAAAATAATTGAGAGATTAATGAATTAAAAGAATTCACATAATGAGGAAAATTCTTGTAAGAAAATCAAAGGTGAAAACTCATTGAAAAGCTCATTATTCAATATGCATCATTCACAATCTCATGAGCTTAATACACAAGAGCAATGGGAATGGGAAACGCAAAACCCTGAGAAAATTAATGATGGTGAGGGAGGACAGATTTGGGAGGACCAAACTGGTCTTGAATCCAAGTAATTGAGGGCAGGTTTGGGAGGACCAAACTGACTCAGATCAGAAAGAATCATGCAGTTCAGTATGGGCTTGGCCACTTAACTGTGTGTAGGTAGGAGAACTGCCCCAAGTTTTGCATAGTTACCGCACATACTTGAATAGACTGTGTTTGATGATTCTCTCTTTGGCTAAGGCTTAAAAGCCCCTGGAGCACCCTAGAGCTCAAGAATACAGAGTTGGGTGTTGGGTTGCCTATTGCCTTTTGAAATAACCTGAACAACTTGGGAAATAACAAGTTAAGGGTAACTAAAATAAATACTCTACCTGGGGGACTGTGAACTCAACTTGGGGGTGACCTAAGAGCAAGGAGAACTTGCTGGTCAAAGGATGGGAGGTTTGTGCCTGGTTCCACTAGTCAGCAGATTCAGATAAGTGTTTATCTTCTAACTTGTAGAGTATTTGCTTTGGAATAATATTTAGATATGTTTCTGAGTATATCTAATTTACAGTTGAATGGTATACGTATGAGATCTGTCTATATCTGTATTGGTTCATGTACATTCTGAGTTTGAATCTCAATCAAATAACTAGATCTCTGTATTGAGTTTATCTTATGATCATTTTTATAGATCTGGAATATTTATGTTATGGGATGGCTGTGAAAATACCTACATTCTATTTGCAGTAGATATACAGCATTAAGACCCCCTATACTATTGAAAAGTGTGCAGCATCTAATATAATATTGATATGGATCATGTGCTAACCTAGGGTTTGCTGAGACATGTTTTCATATTATAGGTGTTGTATTTTAAATATATTCCAGTATTGAATAAAGATTTTATGCATTGTATTGTAATGTTGTAAATAGGGAAGGCAGGTAAACCTGAAGGTTTACATGCCTAGCCCTTATGTTTATTAACTCTTTCATGGTAGAGTTTATTTCAAAAATGATAAACCCTAATAATGCTAGAGATCAAACCTGTTATAAGTATGAGCTATGGTTATAGACAGGAGGACGATATCCTAGTTATGCGAACAGTAATCAATCTATTCATTTATGCAGCTAGCAATTATTTGTGTTCATAATATAATCATATTCATCTAATATTAAATCGCTATGCATAAACAAAGGAAGCATTAAAACGTAAACATTGCAATATAATGTCGAATGGCGAGGGCATTTCTTTATATAGACCATGTGTTATAAAATACACATCATTTATAAATAACAATCAGACCCAACGAAAATCATTGGGGGCACATCAATTCAAGTTGGGCTTGCAACCAAGTATTCATTACAACATTAACCATGTACCCTTTACACATAAAAAGTTTGTGGATACGCGAAGGCTTTGGAGTTGCCACTTAAATTTACAAATAAGCCGGTTACATTGAATCCCAACGCCTCTGCCACGGTAGCACGTCGTTGGAGCTCTTGATAAAAACATATGACAATGGGGAGTCCTCGGGACTATTTACTTAAGTGCATATTAACCCTACGACGGCGATGGAGTGCATAGGGGTCACCACGATTCCATATATGACTAGCATTATGCCCAATCATTTTGGACAGGGGCCGTGCTCCTTTAAAACTGGAAAACGAAAGCAGAAGGAAACCCTAACCACTTTTGACATCGTTTTAGTAACTCTTCCCCCACCCACAGGGTGAACCAAACCAAGATAGTTTGGGTCGGCGAGTTACTTGTTGAGCTTAGCAGACCTCCACGACCCCACGATTGTTACAAGCTTGTGGGAGTGCTTCAAACTCCACCATTACCATTGGTTCCCTGCACATGATAGTGTGACATGAGGTCAAACTTCAGGGCTACCAAAACCTACCGTAAACGAAAGTTCAATAATTCCACAACAAAGCTACAATAAGAGTGGGTGTGACATTACTTGGTGAAGCGACGAGTTGCGGCGCAGCTCGGCTCGGTTGCACCTACCACAAGGATACCACGAGGGTCAAACCTTGGCCCATTCACATGCAAAACGTAAACAGAAACACAACTTGCAATAAACCACGATTTCATTAAATGAAAGGTTGGTGTACAGTACGCTCGAGGTGGCATTCCACTGACGAAGTTCCATTAATGGAACAAACAACCATTCCACCACGTCGTCCAAGCCTCCAACGTAGCAAGTGCACAACCTTCCCTCCCACGTGAACAAGAGTCTCTGTCACCTGCCAGCAAGGCAACAAGGGTGGGGTCAAAACATTGTAATGGGAATGGTTGAGCCTGAGTGGCGTAAGCCACAAACCACATAGGCCACCAGAAGGTTCGAGTCATCTTACAACCAACTTAGTCGGGAATTTTTATCCATGTCTAACGTTGTAATCGGGCTACGTTCATTCGTAGGCTCCAGGGACTTTCCATCGTGGCAGCATGGATATCCTCACATGGAGATGCGTTGATCGGTCTCCACTCTAACCCTTAAGTGTTAACGCAGCCAGGGTGAGCCACGTTGAGTGGTAGGGTCGGCTCTCATTAGCGACCACCTTTATGTTTATTTAAACCTTTACATGTTAAGTATGTGACGTTTAGCCTTGAGGATGACATTTACATGGTTTTAGCACCATACATTATATGCTTGGGATGGCATCGTAAGCTTTGAAAGGAGAGCAACGCATTTCATTGCTTTACTTGGTCGGAACCATAATATATAATTACATCCTTTTGTAATTATAAGTATTATGTTAGGTCCAAAACAAATAATGTTCCAAGTATTAATCTATAGTGATTGTTTGTATATATATATATATGGTGAGTCGATTTGCATAGAGGTGCAAAGTATTTTAACCATTGGGTTTATAAAATTAATAACACCATTGTTATATGTATTAATAATATATATCTATTATTGATACATAGGGACTATGTAATAATACACGTATTTATATACAAGTATTTAAGTGATCTTGTCAACTTAATAGATGAATTATAATCAATGGTATAAATGATTGTAGATTCCTGAAACCTTTGCAAAGTTGATAATTATAATATTAACGCTTGATGGCTGGTGTAGGTGGTCAGCCTAGTTAATTCGATGGGGGATGAGTAAGGTTTTCAAATGGAGGAAATGTTATTAATATCAATGTATTATGGTTGTAGAATATGAATAAACATAGGGCCACTGTAGACGCTTATGTATCATTATGCATGTGTTCACTGTCACTTTCATAGAGGTTAAGTGGTGTCATCATGTCGGCATAAGGGACCTCCACGTCACACACGCTTGTTCAAGTGTGCCATTAATATGACACTTAGACGTAAGGATGCGTATTGTCTGAAAGGCTGTAGCACTTCAGTAAAAGTCATGAAAAGCATCTCTGAAGAAGGTGTGACAGCATTTGATTAAAGTGTTATGCTGATGATATATTTCTAAGTATAATTATCATTTAATGATGTAACTGTGAACTGAATTGTAGGGTTGAGGCCCGCGCAAAAAAAAAATTGTAAGAGGAGACATGACAAATTGGTATCAGAGCACGGTCACTCCACTAGGACCCTAAGCTCATTGCATGCATGCTGTCGTTTGACTTTGTTTTAATAAATGCTTAAATATTTTCCTGTAGCATATTGCCTATAAATTTTTTTATTTTAATTACCTGTTGTTTTTAAAAGTCTAAAAAACAGCGGGTTGGCCACACATAGACTGCATATTCAGTTAGATAGCAGAGCAGCTGAAAATTTAATGGCAGAATTAAATTCTGCAGAACAAGAAGGCGGACTGGCTATAGAAACATCCAGTCAGCACAGAGAGATGGCCAATAGGCATGAGAGAAATCCAAATTCTCCACTGCGAGCAACAACATCCAGCAAGATGTTGGAAACAATGAAAAGTATGAAAGCATAATTAATAAGCATCAAAGAAGAAAATATTAAGAACTTTGAAGAACAGCATGAAATCAATGCTATCATGCTACAGAAATTGATGGAAAAAGAGAACAGTCACCTCCCAACACCGGAGGGGAAACATGCATAAAAATCAGTCACAAAAAGGAATTCCAAATTCAGATCTACACCTCCAAGAAATTCTACGATTTTTAATATGGACATCAGTGACGAAGAGTCACAGGGCGAGGAGTCAGAAGAGTACATTCCTAAGAAAAAGAAAACAGGAAAAGTACATCACCTCCATTCAGAATTGCGGAAGATTAAGCCTCCTAATTTTAACGGAGATATTAAAACCGGAGAAGAAGCAAAGTTGTGGCTGAGAGACATGGAGAAGTACCTAAGCATGTTCGATTATTCCATCCTCATCCTAGCGAGAATTGTTGTTATCAATCTGCAGGGTAAGGTATCAGCTTGGTGGGATGATCTCAAGCTGGCCCGCTCTATCAACGAGAAAAAGGTAAGGTGGAAACTTTTTGCAACCCTCTTCAAGCAGAAGTACCTGTCTGAAAGGTACTTCGACAAAAAGGTAAAAGATTTCTATGACCTTAAGCTGGGACAACAAAACATGGAAGTACTGATCAGTAAATTCCTGGAACTCCTGAAGTACGTTCCATACATTCAGGATGAAAAGGTCAGAGTTCAGCGCTTCCTGAATTGTTTACTGTTTGGGTACAAAGATCGGATATAATTTGACTATCCTAAGACGCTGGAAGGTGCTTTTAGGAAAGCTAGACTGTGTTGCGAACAGGGGCATAACAGAGATGAAGTGTCCAAGAAGTGGAATGAAAAGAAGAAACACAAGTCTGAAATAAGGCAGAAGGGTCACAAGCCCAACCATTTCAGAAACAAAAGTTCACGGACACCTTCCAACAACAAATTCGAGGGCAGCAAGCCATATTCCAAATTTGTTCCGCCCATAAAGAAGTTCAACAATGAAGGCACCAGAAAACCGGAACCAACACCATCAAAACCACCGATCAAGTACTGGGGCTGCGGAGAGAATCATCGATGGTATGATTGTCCTCACAAAAAGGACATAAGCAAACCTATGCATAACCACAAGAGGCTTCTACGGTCCATGACGTAGCAACAAGTCTGAGAATCTATGTTGCAGTGAACAACCGTCAGGCTAAACATCAAGCTTTGGTAATTGAGGTTGAAGGTATGTTTTTCGGGACACCCATGTCTATCTTAATTGATTCTGGAGCATGTAAGAGTTACATAGACCCAAAACTATGTGTATCATGCAAACTTAATAAGAACAAATATAAGCATCCTTGGCTGGTACAAATGGAAACAGGGACGAAAAGGAAAGTTTCTGAGGTGGTTAATCAGTGTCCCTTGCAGTTAAATAAATCTTGTACTAGTGCGGATTTAAATATTTTGCCACTAGGATCCTATGATGTGCTCATCGGTATGGATTGGCTAGAAAAACGTAGGGATGTTATAGACTGCTACTAGAAATATTTTACATTTACTAACGATGTGGGACAACAGGAAAAGATCCAAGGGATCGTGAGAGAAGTGAAATTAAGGGAAATTTATGCTCTCCAACTAAAAAGGAATGCATGAAAAGGGTGTAAACTGTATGCTGTCCACATGATAGAAAATCAACAAACTAAAAGTGCAGATTTCAGAAAGCATCCTGTATTAGCTGAGTTTAAGGATGTGTTTCTTGAGAAAATTCCAGCTACCTCCTAGACGAGAGTTGGATTTTACTATTGACCTATCCCCAGGAACCGTGCCAAACTCTAAGGCATCGTATCGGATGAGTACACATGAACTGATTGAGTTGAAAGCACAATTGCAGGAACTATTGGAGAAAGGTTATATCCTCCCAAGTGTGTCCCCGTGGGGAGCACTGGTAATCTTTGTGCGGAAGTAGGATGGCACATTCCTATTGTGCATAGACTATAGACAGTTGAACAAGGTAACCATCAAGAAGCGGTATCCTTTGCCAAGGATAGACGATCTATTCGATCAAGTTGGAGGTGCCACTATCTTTTCTAAGATCGATATAAGATCGATTTATCATCAAATCAGGGTTAAGGAAGAGGATGTGCACAAAAAAGCTTTCTGAACTCGTTATGGACATTACGAGTTTGTGGTGATGCCATTCAGTTTGACGAATGCACCAGCCACATTTATGTGCCTAATGAATAACGTTTTCAGCAAGTACTTGGATAAATTATTTGTGGTGTTTATTGACAACATCCTCATCTATTCGAAGAACGAAAAGGAGCATGAGGAACACTTAAGACTAGTGCTACAAGTCTTGAGAGAAAATCAGCTTTATGCCAAGTTATCCAAGTTTGATTTTTATCAGGACCAAATCCAATATTTGGGTCATATTATATCAACAGAGGGTATTGCGGTGGATCCCGACAAGATAGAGGCCATAATGAGCTGGGCTACACCCAAAAACATAAACGATGTTTGCTCTTTCATGGGATTGGCCGGGTATAATCGAAAATTTATTGAATGTTTCTCCAAAGTAGCTCATCCCATTACTTCACTTCAGTGGAAGGAAGTAGAATTCTGTGGACAGCCAAGTGCGAAGCAAGTTTCACAAAGCTGAAACAGTTGCTCACTACCGCCCCTATCCTAAAAGTTGCAGATCCTTATGGAGACTTTGTTGTATGAACAGATGCATGCAAGGATGGATTGGGAGGTTTGCTAACACAATATGGCACAGTAATTGGTTATGAATCAAGGAAACTGAAAACACATGAAGTAGACTACTCAATGCATTATTTAGAATTGGCTGCCATCATTCATGCCTTGCAAATGTGGTGGCACTACCTTCTTGGAAAACGATTCATGTTGAAAACCGACCACATTGGGATGAAGTATCTTTTTGAACAGCCAAATCTAAACAGAAGGCGAGCAAGGTGGTTGGCCTTCATAATTGAGTTGACTTTGAAATTCAACACATCAAGGGTAAGGAAAATAAGATTGCTAACGCACTTAGTAGACGCATGCATCTACTAACCATGGCATCAGTCAACAATTTTCAGCCTGATTTAATAGCACAGATCCGGACAGCAACTGAAAAAGACCAAAAATATCTTAATATAAGACAAAAATGTTTTGCAGAAAAATTCAGAATAGCAAGCAACATATTCCAGCATGTCCAAGGATGGACTGCTGCTATTCAAAAATGGGTTGTACATACCGGATCAGCCTACTTTAAAGCAATTAATTATGGATGAATTTCACGTAAGACCATATTCTGGTCATCTTGGCTACCAGAAAATGCTGACAGCTATTAAAAACAGCATTATTGGCCAAGAGTGAAATCAGAAATTGTTGAATGCATTGCTAAATGTATGGACTGTCAGTGGGTGAAAATAGAACATCGGCATCCAGCTGGTTTGCTGCAACCCATACCGGTGCCAGAATGGAAGTGGGAAACCATTTACATGGATTTTATCACCAGATTGCCAAAAAACACTAAGCAACATGATGCAATCATGGTTGTGGTGGATAAGTTGACTAAGGCAACACACTCCATACCTGTCAATTACACCTTTAAGGAAATAAATATTGCAGAGGTTTTCATGAAGGAAGTATTTCAAATTCATGGCATTCCCAAGGTGATTATATCCGATAGGGACACCAAATTCACCTCACACTTTTACAGAGATCTGTTTGCAGGTTTTGGGACTAAACTAAGCTTTAGTACAGCCTACAATCCGCAAACTGATGGGAAGACTAAAAAGGTGAACCAAGTCCTTGAGGACATGCTTCACTTATATGTCATGGACAATCCGAAGCAATGGGAAAACTACCTACACTTAGTTGAATTTGCCTACAGCAATGGGTACCAAACTTCTGCAGGAATGAGTCCATTCAAAGTGTTGTATGGCAGAAACTGTAAAACCCCTATGACTTAGGACGATCCGGTGAATCGGATTGTGATGGGTCCCGAAATGTTAACTGAATTAGAAAACATTGTACAGAAAGTTAGAACAAACCTGAAAACTTCCAAATATAGGCAGAAAATCTATGTTGATCTGCATAGGGAAAACAAAGAATTTGAAGTTGGGGATCATGTGTTCCTAAGAGTGAAGGCCAAAAAGAGTTATTTGAGCTTGGGCAAGGTTGCCAAGCTTGCCCCAATATTTTTTGCTCCTTTCCAAATACTTGCTAGAGTAGGACCTATTGCTTATCAGTTAGCTTTACCAACACATTTTAAAGTACATGATGTGTTTCATGTTTCATTGCTGAAAAAGTATGTATATGATCCTAAGCATATTGTAAACTGGCATGTGATTAAGTGGAATCGGAAGGATATTTCCATATAGACCCTATATGCAACTAGATCGGAAAGAGGTGGTACTTCGGAATCGAACCATCATTTAGGTAAAAGTGCAATGGGAGCACTACAAGCCTGATGAGGCTACCTGGGAAATGGAAAGGGAAATGCAAACAGCATACCCCTTCCTGTTCGATGAAGACCATGACAAAAACTTAATTTTTGCTTATGTTAACTTTGTTGTTTTGCAAAACTATTTAACACCGAGGATGGTGAAAACTTACGGGGAGGGGGGATGTAATACCCCTATTTTGGACTTTAAACCCCTGTTATATTTCCGCTAAATATTATTTCATTTATACTTAGGAAAGTTTAGAAATCTGCTAAAGAGGTTTCTATTGACCATGTGGACCAGCACATTAAAGAGGGAGTCACAGTCCCCTAAGGTTGGAGAGAAAATGCCACTTAATGAGAAGAAGAAGAAATTATTAACGGAGACAATTGGAAAACCCTAAAGAAAAGAATTGAGAGATTAATGAATTAAAAGAATTCACATAATGAATAAAATTCCCCTAAGAGAATAAAGGGTGAAAACTCATTGGAATTCTCATTATTCAATATGCATCATTCACAATCTCATGAGCTGAATACACAAGAGCAATGGGAATGGGAAACACAAAAACCTGAGACAATGAATGCTGGTGAGGGAGGACATATTTGGGAGGACGAAACTGGTCCTAAAGCCAAGTAATTGAGGGAAGGTTTGGGAGGCCCAAACTGACTCTGATTAGAAAGAATCATGCAGTTTGGTATGGGCTTGGCCACTTAACTGCCCCATTTTTTGCAGAATTACTGCACATACTTGAATAGACTGTGGTTAATGATTCTCTCTTTGGCTAAGGCTTAAATCCCCTGGAGCACCCTGAAACTCAAGAATATAGAGTTGGGTGTTGGGTTTCCTATTTCCTTTTGAAATAACCTGAACAACTTGGGAAGTAACAAGTTAAGGGTAACTAAAACAAATACTCTACCTGGGGGACTGTGAACTCAGCTAGGGGGTGACCTAAGAGAAAGGAGAACTTGTTGGTCAAAGGTTGGGAGGTTTGTGCCTGGTGGTCATCAAATTTAGATAAGTGTTTATTTTCTGACTTGCAGAGTATTTGGTTTGGAATAATATTTAGATATGTTTCTAAGTATATCTGATTTATAGTTAAATGGTATATGTATGAGATCTGACTATATCTGTATTGGTTCATGTACATTCTAATTTTGAATCTCAATTGAATAACTAGATCTATGTAATGAGTTTATCTTATGATCATTTTTACAGATCTGGAATATCAATGTTATGGATTGGCTGTGAAAATACCTACATTCTATTTGTAGTAGATATACAACATTAAGACCCCCTATACCATTGAAAAGTGTGTTGCATCTAATATAATACTGATATGGATCATGTGCTAACCAAGGGTTTGCTGAGACATGTTTTCATATTGCAGGTGTTGTATTTTAAATATATTCTAGTATTGAATAAAAATCTTATGCATTGTATTGTAATGTTGTAAATAGGGCAGGCAGGTAAACCTGAAGGTTTACATGCCTAGCCCTTATGTTTATTAACTCTTCCATAGTAGAGTTTATTTCAGAAATGATAAACCCTGATAATGCTAGAGATCAAACCTGTTATAAGTCTGAGCTATGGTTATAGACAGAGTTTGTAATTTATTCAAATCTGGTCATAATCGACCGTGTGAAATTAAATGGCATTTTAGTTTAAATTGTTGAGTATTGAAATAAGCTATATATTGCCATCTAAATTCCTGAGTATGGACCTATACTATATATAGATTGATATATATATTTCAGAGTGAATATGTGCATAAATATCATTATGAGTTAAACAAATAATGTTTATTTCAAGCAGCATGGTAATATTTAAGTGGATATATTCGCCCATGGCGATATGCGAGTCTTGGAGAATCCAGATCACTGTGTAAGTATGCTAATATACAAAACAAATGCAACATCAAATGCATTAAGTGCAAAATGAATCGTTTTAGGTAAACTAGGGTTTATCCTTAGTATGACAGTCACCATTTTAATGTATGGCGTTTTAATATAAACATTCGTTTCACATTGTATTGTTGTCGGTGTGTCCACATTAATACATAAACATACATTGCATACATTTAATACTTCAATAGAGTAGAGCATACACACATTCCACATATATTTAAACATTGTTGAAGACACTGAATCATTTCCCGTAAACATTTGGCTGTGCACACAGGTGGGCAGGCTTAGCGCCTTCACCCTAAATATTCACTACAAGAACTGAGAACCATCTTATGATATGTTGGGTCAAATGCAAATGATTTCATGGAAGATGCATGATAGGAGGACAATATCCTAGTTATGTGAACAAAAATCAATGTATTCATTTATGCAGCTAGCAATTCTTTATGTTCATAATATAATCATATGCATCTAATATTAAATCGTTATTCATAAACAGAGGAAGCATTAAAACATAAACATTGCAATATAATGTCGAATGCCGAGGGCATTTCTTTATATAGACCCTGTGTTATAAAATACGCATCATTTATAAATAACAATCAGACCCGACGAAAATCGCTCCAGGCACACCAAGTCAAGTTGGGATTGCAACCAAGTATTCATTACGACATTAACCTCCTACCCTTTACACAGACAAAGTTTGGGGATACGCGAAGGATGTGGCGTTGCCACTTAAATTTAAAATAAGTCGATTACATTGAATCTCAACGCCTCTGCCAGGGCAGAGTGTCGTTGGAGCTCTTGATAAAAACATATGGAAGTGGGGAGTCCTCGGGACTACTTCCTTAAGTGCATATTAACCCTGCGATGGAAATGGAGTGCATAGGGGTCACCATGATTCCCTATATGACTAGCGTTATGCCCTATCATTTTGGCTTGGGTTCGTACTCCTTAAAAACTGGAAAACAAAAGCAGAAGGAAACCATAACCACTTTTGACAGTGTTTTAGTAACTCTGCCCCCACCCATTGGGTGAACCAAATCAAGGTAGTTTGGGTCGACAAGTTACCTGTTGAGCCTTAGCAGACCGCCACAACCCCACGGTTGTTATGAGATCACGGGAGTGCTTCAAACTCCATCATTACCATTGGTTCCCTACACATGATAGTGTGACACGAGGTCAAACCTCAGGGCTACCAAAACCAACCGTAAATGAAATTTCAACAATTCCACAACAAAGCTGCAATAAGAGTGGGTGTGACATTACCTAGTGAAGCAATGAGTCGCAGCGCAGCTCGTCCCGGTTGCACCTGTCACAAGGATACCACAAGGGTCAAACCTTGTCCCATTCACATGCAAAACGTAAACAGAAACATAACTTACAATAAACCACGACTTCATTAAACGAAAGGTTGGTGTACAGTACGCTCGGGGTGGTATTCCACTGACAAAGTTCCATTAATGGAACGAACAACCATTCAACCATGTCATCCAAGCCTCCAATGTAGCAAGTGCACGACCTTCCCTCCCATGTGAACAAGAGTCTTCGTCACCTGCCAGCAAGGAAACAAGATTAGGGTTAAAACGTTGTAACGGGAATGGTTGAGCCTGAGTGACGTAAGACACAAACCATGCAGGCCACTGCAAGGTTCAAGTCAGCTTACAACAAGCTGAGTCAGGCATTTTTATCCACGTCTAATATTGTAATCGGCATACGTTCATTCGTAGGATCTAGGGATTTTCCATCGTGGCTGCATGGATATCCTCGCATGGAGATGCGTTGACCAGTCTCCACTCTAACCCTTAAGTGTTAACGCTACCAGGGTGAGCCACGTTGAGTGGTCGGGTCGGCTTTCATTAGCGACCACCTTTATGTTTATTTAAACCTTTACATGTTAATTATGTGACGTTTAGCCTTGCGGCTAACGTTTACATGGTTTTAGCACCATACATTATATGGTTGGGATGGCATCGTAAGATTTGAAAGGAGAGCAGCACATTTCATTGCTTTACTTGGTCGAAACCATAATATATAATTACATCCTTTTGTAATTATAAGTATTATGTTAGTGCCAAAACAAATAATGTTCTAAGTATTAATCTATAGTGATTGTTGGTATATATATATATATGGTGGGTCGATTTGCATAGAGGTGCAAAGTATTTTAACCATTGGGTTTATAAAATTAATAACACCATTGTTATATGTATTAATAATATATATAGATTATTGATACATAAGGACTATGTAATAATACATGTATTTATATACAAGTATTTAAGTGATCTTGTCAACTTAATAGATGAATTATAATCAATGGTATAAATGATTGTAGATTCTTGAAACCCTTGCAAAGTTGATAATTAGAATATTAACCCTTGATGGCTGGTGTAGGTGGTCAGCCTAGTTAATTCGATGGGTGATGAGTAAGGTTAGAAAATGGCGGAAATGTTATTAATATCAATGTATTATGGTTGCAGAGTATTAATAAACATAGGGCCACTATAGACGCTTATGTATCATTATGCATGTGTTCACTATCACTTTAATTTAGGTTAGGAGGTTTCATCATGTCGGCATAAGGGACCTCCACGTCACACACGCTTGTTCAAGTGTGTCATTAATACAACACTTAGACGCAAGGGTGCATATAGTCTGAAAGACTATAGAACTTCAGTAAAAGTCATGACAAGCATCTCCAAAGGTGTGATAGCATTTGATTAAAGTGTTATGCTGCTGATATATTTCTAAGTATAATTATCATTTAATGACGTAACTGTGAACTGAATTGTAGGGCTGTAGGACCACGCAAAAAAAAAAATTGTAAGAGGAGACATGACACTTGCCCCTAGCTCTTCCCACAAAAAATTTATCTACAAATTCTTTGACATTATTCATTATGATACCCCTACCAAAAACCAGCTCAAAGTCATTCTCTCACTCAAATGCACATCTTTCCTTCTTCTTTCGATCACTTTTTGAGGTAATGTTTGTTGTTGGTCAATCCTTGGAACCCATGTCCCTAGACCCTACTTAGAGACTCGTCGAGGGTCACTCAGGTCCCGAGGGGAGCCTCCCCTATGTAATATGGGCTTGGATATTTTCTCCTTGGATTTGACAGACACTTTCATCCAAACCCCGGAGCCGCTAGGTACATTCAGATGGATATCCGAAGATAAAAATCCCAGGCTTGGGTGGCCTTGTTTAACCTTTGTTGCTTGATGAAATTTTTCGCTAATGCCCACATGATCGAAAGATCCACCCTGATCCAGTCACACTCCGCTATGTAGAAATTTCAATCCTTCTACTTCTACTAGCTCCCGAACCCTGGCATCAAAAAGAGAGGGTTTTCTTTGGTCCGAACTTGATCGGACGAAAAATTCGCTTCCCCCACCAAACTCACAAGGAGAGATAGTCTAGCATCTGAAAAATTATCTAGAAATCCGCCTTCGGATTGCGGGAAGAGTTGGACAGAATCCGCCATAGTCACTGCCCCAGGGGAAATCCACACACCTTGCTGTCACCTTCACCATTTAAGATAGAAGAGACAACCACCAGTTGTCCACCCACATCACAAATGTCTACACCATCGTAAGGTTCGTCAGAATAATCTAAAAGCTCCTCTTCCCTCTCTGATCTCGCATGATCATACCCCTCCATGGGATCGTGAGTGAAGAAAAACCCTATCTGCCATCGAACTGTAGAAACCCTAATGCCTCCCCGAACCGCAGACCCCCAATAACTTTATTTCTAAAAGACATATGATACCTCTCCTTGCTTAATAAATTTATTTAAATGAATAGTAAGAACATATTTAAGTTGTTTTATTTTATGGTTATTAACAAAGCTTATGGCATTCAATTGGAGGTAAATTTTGTCAATTATCAAAATCACCTAATGGAGTTCAGTTTGAAGAATTTGTTTTTTCTTAAATATTTTTTTGTGGTTATAAATAGAAAAATCAAAATCGTTTATATATTTTTTCTTTTCTGGTTGTAAATAGAAAAATCAAAACTGTTTATATCTTTTTTCTTTTCTGGCTATATATAGAAAAATCAAAATCGTTTACATAATATGGAGATATGATATCTCTCTTCGCTTAATAACTTTATTTAAATGAATAGTAATAATTTATTACGCAAAAGGTGTGCTTTCTCTGAGGGCTTGTTTCTGGGCGCGGTTCTTAATTTCGTCATCCTTCTATTGAATAAGAACGCACCACGAGTTTTCTGAATCGTCAATAAAAATTTGGCATGTGTATAACATTCATCTTCTAACGTGCTGTTGAAGCTTTTGGGTCTTCTCGTCTTTTCTTCCCCGCTATAGCTAGCTTTTACAGTTTGTTGTTGAAGTATGCAGGAAAGAAACAAACCATAGACTTGAGAACTATTGAGAATTGGGCTCGTGGGGTAATAAGTGATTTGTTAGAACCTCGCTTCAATGTAGTAGAGAATGGATTTTTGATCTTTGTTTACAACCACATAGTAAGTTGAGTGGGCGTTTTATTTAGGACTTCCGACCATTTTGAGTTACATGAATTTTTGAAATATATTTTTTTCCCTACATTTGGATGGTTTCTTTTTTATGGTTAGTTTGAACCCTGAAGCAATGTCAAAGCCATCTTTTTGGCTTCAATTTTCAGTGTACGTATGAAAATTGGGGATTGAAATGCATGGTCGTGGAACTGTATGATGTAGTCCATTTTCCTCTGGAGTGAAGGATTGAAATGCACAATTTGTAATTCAAAGGAAAAGATTTCAGACCCTTTTTTTGTGATTTTGGAAAGTTCTATACTTTCTTTATGACTTGCTTTGGTCTAGTGTAACATCTGGGCAGACCAAAACAATATGTGGTACAACTATGTAGGACCCAGTGGATGCAATGGTAACCACCTTTCATCTTTGGGATTTAGGTATTTTTTAGTATTTTTTAGTATTTTTCATTATTTTGATGTCAGGTTGTCGGGTTTTGTTTATATTTGGTAGTTGCCTTCCAATAAATTTTTACCATTGTTTGTTTATGGATTTTAGTTGTTGTTAATTTCATTTGACAAAGTTAGGGATATCAAGTCAACTTCTCCTATGATAGAATCAAACAATTGACAATTAAATCTGTGGAGACAATGGAAAACTGAGGCCACCGTGAGCAGGTATTCATTGTGCATTTGATTCGATGGGAATTCAATATTTCCTTGTGTGAAAAGTTGCTCATAAACATAGGAAGATAGGAGCAGGATCTAACTTATATTATTACTACATCATCTCTCGCCTTCCCCACCACAAGGACCTCATAGATTCCTAGGTCATCCCCAACCAATTGCTTTTCCCTCCATGTCACTAATACTCAGCATCCCATGCAGTACAAAACATGCCCTACTCGGGATTATAAACATACACCTGCAACAACAAACTTCTGAAGGAGTTTGGAGAGATGTGAATGTCAGTAGCAGCAGTAGAAACCATGTCATCGATCCTTTGTAATTGAGTCTGCAAATATATGGAGCATAAATGATAGGGAACGTGTCTTATATCCCTAGCTAAAGAAGCAGTAGAGCAGAAAATGCATTTCTCATGAATATGGATAGTGTGGTTTTCACATATAATAAGAAGGTTATCACTCCAAATCCTGGTGTTTGGTATCTCTGATGATTGGAGGAACGCGTTCATTGGTAATACAATTGAGGAACCCTTTCCCCAGGTTTGTCTTGTAATTTTGGTTCAATGTCACACCACCAACAACAAAAAGAAATGATACTACCAATTACAATGAAGAAGACAAAGAGAAGGATCTAGGCTTGATTATTCTGAAATCTTTTATGCATTCAAATCCCATTCTCATATCTCAAACGTTTCTAGGTTGAATCCTCACCATGTCCTCTGATTTCTTATTTTTGTAGAAGTTAAACGCAAACCCACTTGCAACTCTTCATTTTTTCTATCACATAAAACATCATGGATTATGTCACTCTCCAAACATACGGAACACTCATTTGCATTTCTTCTCAATCAAGGATGCACACGAAGGCCTACTATCTAGTCAAGGAACTAGTCAAATCCCAAAAAGCTTTTAATTTTAAACCTACGGAAGAAAAGGACAAAGAGAGTAATACCCATTTACTATAAGTGCTCTGTAAGGTTAATGCAAAGTGTGGCATGTTGAGAGGATTCCCTTCAAATATTTTGCATGATGAAGGAACATGGGCTTGCGCCTTCTGTTCTATGTTGTAACTTATTTCTCAATTGTTCAATTGACCATTATGAAATAAAGATGGCGTTCAGTGTTAATACTGAAATGAGGAAGATGGGTGCTTCAACTATTGTATATAAATATACCACATTGATTAATCTTGTTGTAAACAAGGTAGAATGCAAAAAGAAAATGATTATATATGAGAAATGCAAGGGTGTGGGACCGTTCCAAATGTTACTTATACTATTCTTATATTTTTATATTGTAATGTGGGTAATACAAAAGCATCCCTTAAGCTTCTCAAGGATATGGAAAATAAATTTCTCTTTTTCAATGTTGGTTACAATATGGTTATCCATGGATTTTGTTGTGAAGGTGGCTTAATTGGACACAGAGTGTTTTTTGTGACATTGGCTGGGAATGTCTAGTCCATGATATTTATAGTTATAAAAATGTTATTCATGGGTATTGCAAAATTTGTGACCTTACAAATGCATTTGTTCTGCTTAATGAAATGTTATTGAGAAATATAAAGCTCAACAAAATTACCTATAGCTCACTCCTTGATGGTTTGTGTAAAGCTTGGAAAGTGGATGATATCTCAAGCTTTTCAAGGAATTGAAAGATTTGGGGCTTATCTTTGACCGTGTTATGTACAATATTATGATCGATTCTCATTGTAAATAAGGCAACGTGTAGGGAACCTTAAATTTGTTAAATGAGATGGTTGGAACAAACATATTTCCAGCTAAGTCACTGGACACATCCATATCCCCTCTAGTGTCCCATTGGGTCATGTCAGACACGAACACGGATTCAACACATGTCGGACACGTGGTTTTTTTGTCCTGATTCTAGGACACGAAAAAACACGTTTTTGGCACATGTTGAAGCCGTGTTCCGACCCTGTGCAAAACGTGTCCTGATTCCAGGACACGAAAACCCAGAAAAAGACACCTATTGTTTTTTTTAAAGCGATTTTTCTCATTCATTTGTGCATTTGCAAGTGAAGGGACAGGTCAGAGTGACTTTTTTTGCATGTGAAAGAAGATTTGAAGCATTTGCAAGGGTTTCCAAGTGCATTTGAGGGAGGATTTCATTGAGAGGATTCAATCTCACCATCAAGCAAGAGGAAGAATGTCTCAATCAACTAGGGCAACGGCTAAAGGGAAAAGGAAAGGGAGAAATTCCCCATCTAATGCTAGAGCCGGTCACTTTTGATAATGGTGATCCTATGGAGGGGTCATCATTTAGACCAGCAGATGCAGATCGTCATATGGGTAGAGAGGAGGAGGAGGAGGGTCAGGGCAGTGATGAGTTTGTTGATTCAGGCATGGAGGAGGACTATTGACAGATGAGGTTCTTCCATGTTGATATCATCTGTGATATACCCCTTTTTGTATTTACGATTTACAACTACAAGTTATCATTGGCATTCTGACATCTATGTAATACATTTTTATTTTGATGACTTAATGAGAAATATGGTTTCGACATCTTGAGCTATCATCTTTGTGTCTCATTGTGATTTGTGAATGAAAAAATGTGTATTGTGTATTGATTCTAATTAGTAATTTCTATTGAATATTTTTAAATGTTCTAGTTTCTAAAATAAATTGGCTCTATATGTCTATATTTTTAATATATATCTTCCTAAAGGAAACTATCCATCACTCTAAATAAAGAGTGATCATGAAATTCCCATGACGAGCTATACATTCAAATTCAAGAGTTTACATTGTCTTACAAAATTATGTCCAACTTGGATCAGAAAGCTTCAAAAAAGGCTTCTCTTAACTTCAATTCCTAAAGATCCTAGCATTGAGCCAACTTCATGGCCTTACTTCATTACATATCAAAATTACACTCCTTCACTTGAAAATAAAAACTTCATCCTACAGGGTAATGAAGCTGAAATTCCACTCTGATTTCTCTAGGTGGAATTAGCATAGCATTTTTTTACGAAAGATCAGCCTCAGCATTGAGTTCTCGGTAAACATGTCTGAATGTGATAGATCTGAAGCTGTTGATTAGGATCTAGATTTGAGTTAAGAGAGACTGTAGATGATGAGCTCTAATCTATAACTTGTGGTTCACCCAGTCGATTACCATTTTTGAATAACCGAACACTTGGAGATTTGTAATCTAGTGCCTTAATGCAGTAAACAGCATATCCCATAATGTTGATAGTTCATCTTTGCTATTGGTACCATGCCCAGTTCCATAGAGGATGTTTATTTTATTGTGATCATTGAGAAAAATAACTCCTCCTGAGCCTCCTAATTGAGGATTTCCCTGACTGGCCCCATCGAAATAGGCCCAAGGAACGGTTTTATCAATGGTGGGATGGATCAAAACCCTCTGCTTATTTTGAGTCTCCTATTTCTTGTGTTCTTTTGTCCACTGCACGATTAAGGCTGAGGTGATTTCAGCCGGAATGATCTTTTCAAGGAAGATGACAGAATTTCTTACCCACCAGATGTCGTAAAGGAAAAAGGAAGGGAAAGCATCGTATATGCGTACCAAAGGGTTCCTCCACCAGTTATGACAGCAGATTCCCATAGACGGATCCATAGGAATTTCGGCATCCACGAGCTTCTTGGTAGCATCCTTCCATACTGTTTCTGCATAGACACACGAAGAGAATAAGTGGGTTGATGTTTCAACAGAGTCCTTACATAGCGAGCATTAGCTGGGACCTATCCATCCTCTTTTAATGAGATTGTCCCAAGTGGGGCGCTTATTACTCAGAACAAGCCACAAAACAATCTTGCCTTTTAAAGTGCCACCCATTTTCCAAATCACAGGCCACCACCATTTTTTATCGCCACTGAACTGATTTTTATTAAATGCTTCATATCTAAGTTTAGTTGTAAAGTATCCATCTACATTGTTTAAGGTCCAGACTAGTTTGTCATCCGTGTCTTCACTCAGGGAAACAAAAATCAGTTTAAGAAGATTTACATAATTTGTCCATTCAGCGGCTTCTTCGCTTCCTAGAACTAAATTCTCTACAGAAATCCAACTGTCGCCCTGGGAGATAATGGCCTTAGAATCCACTAACATCAGGATGTTAGATCTCTTCAGTATCTAAACTAGGCCTTCTGAAAGACGGAAATTGTCACCCGCTCCAACCCAAGGGTCCCTGCCAATACACACTTGTTTTCCATTTCCTATTTTCCAAGCAATCCAGTTCCCAATTAGAGGAAAGGATAAAACCAGAGATTTCCATTCAACGGAGCCACCTTTAAAGGATTTATTTATGCTTCTATACCAATAGATTATGTAAGAGTTGGAACAGTATTTGGATATCATATTTTTTCCCCATAATGATGAGGAATGCTGAGTTAATATCCACAGGGATTTGACTGCCAGTGCTTGGAAAAAAATAAGAGGATTCTTGATCCCCCATCCCCCTAGCTCTTTTAAATTTGAAACCATGGACCATTTTTCCAGGGGGATACACTCTCTTTTGCTTCTTGAATTCCAAAGGAAGGATAAGCACCTCTTCCTTAGCTTGACTAAAATCCCTTTAGGAATGTAGGAAACCACTGCCCAGTAAATAGGGATGCTCTGAAGAACCGCCTTTAATAATGTTAGTCTCCCTCCTCTAGACAAAAACCTGTTGTCTCAACAGGTGATTCTAGCTTCAACTTTCTTAACAAGCCAGACCCAATCTTTAAATGAGTAGGCGTTTGGTTTTAAAAAGAAACCCAGATATTTGAAACCATCCTGAAATAAGGATAAAGGAACAGACGGGAGGGAGACTGCTCTGTTCTAAAGTTCCACAGGGAAATCATGGATCACCAAGTTTGACTTATCTTGATTTATCTCCATAACCGTAGCTTGCTGATATAAAGAGAGTATATTGGCTAGAGCACTAAGATTTCCCTCAGTTCCCTTACCAAAGAGTAAAACATCATCCATGAAAAGCAAGTGAGTCAAGGTTGAAGAATCAGAAACCTGAATTCCTTGGAATGCACCCGAAGACTTGGCCTGTTGCATTAGTTTGCTGAGGGCTTCTGCTATGAAGAGAAAGAGAAAAGGGGACAAGGGGCACCCTTGTCTCAAACCTATGGAGGCTCAGAAAAAGGAAGAAGGAGAACCATTAATAAGAATTGAAAAAAAGGCTGAGTTTACACAACCCATGATCCAATTCACCAGTTCCACCGAGAGGCCAAGTTGGATAAGTAGGAGCCTAAGAAAGGTCCAATTGACTCTGTCATAAGCCTTTGAGAGGTCTAATTTCAAAGCGAAATCTCTCTCCTTTTTTTAATGGTTGAGTGAATTGTTTCCTGAGCCAATGATGCAGCATCATGGATTTGGCAATTATAAAGGAACCCAAACTGCTCCTCATAGATGTTTTCACTCATAATAGGCTTCAAATGAAGAGCAATGATTTTCACTATAAGTTTATAAAACAGGTTGCAGCAGGAAATTGGACTAAAATCAGCAAAGGTTTGAGCCCTCTGTTTTTTAGGGATAAGAGATAGAAAGGTATAATTTAGAGCTCCTAAAATTTTCCCGGATTTCTAAGATTCCTGGATAGCCAAGAGAAAATCTGATTTTAACAGATCATAGAAGCCCAGGAAAAATTCCACTGTGAGCTCATCAGGACCTGGACTCTTACCTTTTTGGAAAGATGAGAGTGTATCTTTTACTTCTTCCTCTGTGATTTCTGTCATTAGTGAAATCTTCATTTCCTCTGAGATAGCTCTTGGGAAGAGTCTCGGGACTTTTAACATTTCTGGTATTCGGCACCCCTCTTTTTCTTTGAAGAGAGCACTAAAAAAGGAAATACATGCTGCCGCTTTATCTTGGAATTTGGTTACCACAACTCCTTCTTCATTCCGGATTTCACTGATTGAGTTTAGATTTCGACGATAGGAGGCGAATTTATGGAAGAACTTGGTATTTTTATCCCCTTCTATTATCCACACTACTCGACTTTTCAACCTCCAGGTAGCCTCTTCCTTGGCCGAGAGTTCCAATCTCGAGAGTTCTAAACCCTTTAGTTTCTCCATCTCAACAGAGGAAAAAACACCCGAAAGATTGTTCTTCTAAAGAGCCAAAATTTCCTCTTCGACTTATTTTAAAAGAGCTTGTTGGTTCATGTTGTACTTGATGGACCTAACCCTGGATGCCTCCTTAGCATTTCCTATATTATCCCTAAGTTGCTTCATGTAAGAGTCATGAGAGGAGGGGTTAACTGGGATCCAAAGGTCCTTAATCAACTGTAAGTAACTTTATCCCTTAAGCCATAAGGGGTTGACTCGGAAGGGTGCTTTCAGTTTGAATTCCTGGATTAATTCAAGGATGGGACGATGATCAGAGAGTCCACCTTCTCTGACCCAAGAAGAGATAGAGAGATGACTGTCAATGATATGGTCTGAGACAAGAAATCTATCTAATATCTTCGAGATGGCTTTGTCCCCACTCCTTCTGTTTCTCCAAGTTGGCTCTAATTTGCAAGTGGTGATGTCCACGAGGTTGTTAGCTTCAAACAAAGAGATAAAGAAATTGCTAAAGGAATCTGATCTAGCAAGATTACCCCATATTTCCCTATCTGAGACCATTAGATTCAGATTGCCTCCTAAAATGACATTTTGATCCTCCAAAAAACTGACGGATACCAATTTTTCCCAAAAAGGTCTGCAATTGATAAAAGGACCATACACATTCAGCACAATAAAGGAAACACCGGTTGCAGAATCTTTCAAGACTATTTTTAATACTGAATCAAAACTATCAGAGACCACTATTTCCACTGAAGGACTCCAACCTGTTAATAAGACCCCTGAGTGACCTACCGCATCCTGAGAGAAAAAATACCAGTCCTTGAGCCAATGCCCAACTAGATCCATAGCTTTGGATTCGTCTTTCATCGTTTCCTAAAGAAGGATTACGGTTGAGTTCAGGGTTTTTATCAACCGTTTGAGGGCATTTTTTTTGGAGGGGGTCCCTAATCCCCTACAGTTGAAAGAGAGAAGACGCATCAAGGAACCTTGAGTTGGGCACTTCCTGCTCTAAGGGCCCTGGTAATTGTGGACTGTTTTCCAGCTTTGATCTCCTTAACAACCTGGTTTTTAGATTTTGAGAGAAATGACTTCCTTCCAAGAGAGATTTTGGGAATAGGGTCCATATCCAGACCTTCGGATACTATTTCAACATTTTTTTCCAACAAACCCTTTCTTTCTAAGGAGGCATTTTTTGACCAGGTATTGTAAATTTTCGGGGGAAGAAGTTTTGAGACAAGTGGAGGCGAGGAGGGATGCCCTTTCGGATAGGAAGACGAAAGGGGGGATATGTGCAGGGGGGAAGGGACAAGACAAGTAGAGCCCAGAGAAACTGACACATCCGAAATAATGACATCAGGAGAAAAAGAATGAGGGGAAAGGGAAGAGGAGATGATATTCTTACCGGGAGATGAAGGAGAGCGTCCAGAAGAAACTACAAGCTTGTTTTCCGATGAGGCCTCAGTTCTAGGTGAAATTGGTCCGGTCTCCACAATTCCATCAACCTCTCATCCAGTTTCCACCGTTCTGGGCTCGAAGTTTTCGCTTCCCGGAATATTGCTAGTACTGCTGGTATTAATAGTCTTCACCACCTTTTTCATGCAAACCTTCTTATTGAGAGTAGATACTGGAGAGGGACAATCCTGGGCCAAATGAACAACCTTCCTGCATCCATAGCATCTGAAAGGAATTTTCCAATAGTCCAACCTTTGGTTCCATATGCTCCCGGACATTTTGATTTTCAATTATTCATAGATTCTGTCACAGAGGTCCAATTCTACCAAGATGCGAGCACATCTACGATCAACTTTGAACTCCCAATCTTCTTCTAAGGCAACAAAATGAACCAATTTACCTCCAATTGCCTCAAGGATTTTTTTTTTCCAGAATATTAAAGGTAACCCGGGGACGATTACCCACACTTGTACGTTTTGTGGTTCCATCATGGCATCGAAGTCCACTTGCAATTTTTTTAGGATCAATCCCAATGGTCCCCAATTCCAACCCTAGTTTAAAAGACGCTTCCTATCCAGTTCAGAATGCACCTGGAAAAGAATCCAACCACGGGATAGAATGTGAAAGGATGGTAATTGATCCAGCAAAGGATTTCAGTTGAGCTCCATCCAGCTTCTCAGGGCCAGCTCGTCGACTTGTTTGCCACATAATATTCCAACTAAAGCTTTAGCGAGGTATTCAGGGACTTCTTCAATGCCAATTTCTTTGCCAACAACAAGAGAAGCCACCACCTTTTTTGATGCAGCTCCTTTCTTTTTACGTCCATCTTTGATGTTGGAGGTTTTGAGCAAGTTGTTAACATTATTCTGGAGCGTGGCTGATGGAACCGTCTCAAGTACAGACTGGTGCGAGGGCGAACAATCTGTCACTTCAGCCTCCTTTTCCAAACTGCACTTGAATCCATCATCGTTTGGGAATATTTTTCCAAGTTTGGGGGAGAGTTCAAAATTAACCTCATAAATTATCATAATGAGGGTTTGTACAAAGGAGAGTAGAAAGTGATGAAGAGAAATGAGTGAAGGGAAGGGGAACGAGAAGAAGGGTATACCAGGAAAGCACCTGTCGGAAATGACGAAAGACGCGTGTGAAAGGGACAGGAGGACACGAAAAAAAGGAGGGGAGGCACGTGAACTGCGATCATGGACAATCCTTCCTTTTGGAACCATGGATTTAGGTCAAACAACTATGTGATCCTTCCTTACGAAACTGGGATCATGGACAATCTTTCCTTACCGTAACTAGGGATTCAATCCATCAACACCGGTGATCCTTCCTTACAGAACTAGGATCATGGACAATCCTTCCTTTCACAACCATGGATTAAGTCTAACACTCATAGAGAATCCTTCCTTTCGGAACTAGGGATTCAGTCTAAGGATCAACATTTAAGACTATCCTTCCTTTCAGAACTTGGTATCTTTGTCTAGGAATGATAGATCCCACCACAATCATTTAAGACATCTATGTCTAGGGATGATCAATCCCACCACAATCATTTAAGACATCTTTGTCTAGGGATGATCAATCCCACCACAATCATTTTAGACATCTATGTTTAGGGATGATCGATCCCACCACAATCATTTAAGACATCTTCATCTAGGGATGATCGATCCCAACACAATCATTTAAGATTATCTCAGTCTATGGACGATCGATCCCAACATAATCATTTAAGACTATCTCAGCGTAGGGACGATCGATGCCAACACAATCATTTAAGACTATCTCAGTTTAGGGACGATCGATCCCAACATAATCATTTAATACTATCTCTGTCTAGGGACGATCGATCCCAACACAATCATTTAATACTATCTTAGTCTAGGGACAATCGATCCCACTGCAACTCAGGATCAATATTTAAAACTATCTCTGTCTAGGGATAATCAATCCCACTGCACCACAGTATCATCAGCACTACTCCCCCTTTTGAGGGAAGTCCTTATGGACTACACCAAGCTTGTCACAGAAATGCTCAAACTTCACTCGAGACAGAGGCTTAGTCAACACATCTGCAACCTACTCATTCGTGCTCACATATTGGAGCTTTATAGCTACCCTCTGCACCATATCACAGATGTAGAAATATCGTATTTCTATGTGTTTTGACCTCTCATGGAACACAGCGTTCTCTTTCATTTTTATGCAACTCTGGTTATCACATAGAATCATTGTGGTATCCAAATCTATATCAAACAAACCTGATAACAACTTCTGAAGCCATATAGCTTCACAACTCACAGAACAAGCTACAATATACTCTGCCTCTTCAGTGCTGAGAGGAACACTAGATTGCTTCATGCTTAGCCATGAGATCATGGTTGACCTGAGACTGTAACATCCACCTGAATTGCTCTTCTTGTTTCAGACACTTCCATCCCAATCAGAATCTATATAACCATACAGTCTGAACTCATGATCTCTAGAATAATTGAGACCATAATCTATTATACCTTTTAGGTACCTCATCACATGATTTGCAGCTACAATGTGAACCCATCTAGGCTCAACCAGATACTGACTCAAGGTGTTCATAGCAAAGAATATATATGGCCTCGTATTCATCGGATACATCAGCGACCCAATAATATTCCTGTATAGAGTCACATCCACTAATTCTGACGAAGTATAGATAATAACTTCAATTTGGTATCCATGGGTGTGGCCATGGCTTTCCACTCCAACATGTCAAATATTTTCAATATTTATACTGCATACTTCCCTTGATTAAGGAAGATTCCCTATGGGCTCTTCCATACCTCAAGACCTAGAAAATAATGCATTAATCCAAGGTCTTTCATCTCGAATTCTGCAGCAAGCTTCTCTTTGCACTCTGAGATTCTCTTCTCATTACCTGTTAGGAACAAGTCATCCACATATAGAAATAATATGACTGGTTCATCATCCATAACCTTGAATTAAAGGTTAGGATCATCTTTACTCTTAGTAAATCCCAAGCTCGTCAAAAAATGTAATCCTATGGGCTCTTCCATACCTCGAGACCTAGAAAATAATGCATTAATCCAAGGTCTTTCATCTCGAATTCTACAACGAGCTTCTCTTTGCACTCAGAGATTCTCTTCTCATTACTTGTCAGGAATAAGTCATCCACATATAGAAATAATATGGCTGGTTCATCATCCATAACCTTGAATTAAAGGTTAGGATCATCTTTACTGTTAGTAAATCCCAAGCTCGTCAAAAAATGTAATGTCCCCATTCAAATAAATCTCAAGAAGAGAAAATCCCACCAATCTACTAGTTTCCTAGGTTGGGGTGGAAACATTAGATTTGGAATAAGGAGACTATAAAACCCACAAATGGACATTAGCTTGACAAAATATATTAAATGGGGAATAAATAAATATTAAATATAAGAAAATAAGGTGGCACTTGGTCATGAGGGAACATTGGATGTGTGGGGCCCACTCAAGCAAGATTCCCCATGCCATATGTCACTCCACTCTCACCCGTTTGAATCCAAGGTGGAACCCAACGTTCTTGGGGTATTTGGAAGGGCATAATACTTGGCTTGACTCAATGAGGTTCTAAGTTTAGAGGAAGAGTAACTCCCATGGAATAGGAAGAGGCATTTTGGAGCTATTTGGACACTTGGGCTAGATTACCTAGCTTCTATGACAACAATGAAGAAGATGCTATGACACTTATGACAAAAATAAGACTTGATTGCTGACATCTGACATATATGACATGTTGGGGCTAAAAATAGCCTCCAAGAAGGTGCACAAGGGAGTTAGGGAAGCCAAAGAGTCATCCATTCGAATTGAGTGAAGGAGGAGGCTAGGAATCAAGAGACAAGTGGCACACATTGGAATCTCTCCCCAATTCGAGTTGGCATGGAGGGAATTTGAACCATGGAAGGCTTGGGAATATAATAAAAGATAAGAACCAAGAAGGGGAGTGGCTTTTGAATCACTTCTTATTTTGCAAATTGGATATCATAGCTTGTCCATGCTAGTGGAGTGTTTACTCTACTTGCCTTAGTACCAATTTCGAGGGTGAAAGATTCCCATCCTAATTGGAAATTGGAGAGGCCATTCAGACCTTTAATTTGGAGCTACAATAGATTTAATTGTTTCAGTTTGAAGCTATAGGGCATCTCGTGATTCTTTCTTCTTCAACTTGTTCCCATTTCTATCTCACATTTCTCTGCATATTTTGGCTCTTGGAGGAAGGGCGCACATGGTTAGATGCGATCTCTTTGGGAGAGTCCAATATACACCATTTATTTTTAATATGATATATTTAATCTATATTTGATGCTCAGAATATCCTCAGGTCGAAATACCAAGTGAAACTATGTCAAAATACCGAACAATGTATAAATGGTGTCCTCATATCTTGTCATGAAAGCTTGAAGTTGTTTTATTTTGATTTGTATCAGTTCATATCTATGATTTTTGTGATGTATGGAGATTCATAATGTCCTGAATAAGTTTCATATACATTACATAATCTTTTGGAACATAAATCTCGAATTTCATAGCAAATGGTGAAGTTTCATATCATTTCCCCCCCTATGTGAAGACATGTCCACAAACCTCTTATTTATGGGAGTTGAAATAGAATTTATAAACTGATTAATGATGAATTTGGGATAAAATTGAATTAATTTAACAATTTCGTGTCTTTTTCTGAAATTTGGGAGGGTGTTACTGCATTTGGGAAGCTATTTTCATCCCCTACCCTTGGGGGTTTTGAACCTCGAATTGACTAGTAAATTTCCCTATTTTCTCATGATTATAAATGAATATTGAAGAAGTATTTTGAGACTTTCCAAGCATCCATAAGCATCATTTTTATGTATTAATACCTTTAAAACACATTCAGACCCAATTCAGAAGCATTTGGACGCATTTGAGTCATTACTAGTCTAACGGTCTAATTGGCCAAAAAGTGCAATTTTATATATTTTTCCAAATTTATTTAAAAGGGACACTAATTGGCCATTAATGAGGATAATAATTAAGGAACCAAATGAGTACAATAATTCAAGAACCACCCTTATAAATCGAAACTAAAAAGTACTTTTGTTGAAGAGGAAGAAGTAGGAAAAGAAGTGCATTTTGTTGAAACTATGGCTAAGGATGAGAACGGAACCTCAGAGTAGAATGAGGAGTTTAGGAAATTCATGAAACCATTATTTGAATACATGAAAAAATAGATAATGAAATGGTTCAATTGTTGGCTAGTCAAATTGGAAGCAAAGTGGCAATAGGAGGCAGTAGTAGTTCTCCTTTCGAGGAAAAAGAAGGCAATGGGTGAAAGTGTTTTCTCAAAGGCAGGGCCTCATAATCGATTTCATGAATTTCAGAGTTCAAAAAGGGCTACTACACCTAAATTTATTGATTCCAAAGAAGATCCTAACACCCAATATGATATGCATGAAATTATAACAGAATGACAACAGTTGAGTGAAGATTGTAGACTCAGACCCTACCATTTGATCAATACTTTATCGTTGCAAACAAGCTCAAAATGAGGGGAGGTACTAGGACTCCCTTTCAAAATAAAGAATTTAATTATGCCATAGATAAAATGCCCCTTCCTACCTTTGATGGCTCATCTCAAAGTTCTGCAAATACTTGGATACAAAAACTAGATGTGTATTTTCAGTTGAATCCAATGGTTGAAGAGGATGCTCTAAAAATGGCTATTTTGCATCTCGAAGGAGAAACCAATGATTGGTGGTTCCATGGAATTAAAAGTTTGGGACATTATCAGGTTACAACATATGAAGAATTTGTTAATGGGGTATTGGATATATTTGAGCAAGAAGAGCCAGAAGTGCCTTTCAAAGAACTAGCACAATTGAAGCAAATTGGAACCCTTGTTTGAGTACATGTTGGAATTCCAAGAACTATCAGTTAAGGTGGCTGATATATCTATGGTTAGATTAGTATTTCTCTATACTGAAGGGTTGGATTAACCTTTTAAGGGTTTAGTTAAGGCCCACAAACCTACTTCATTGAAATATGCCATGAACTTGGCAAGAGATCTGCAAAATGTGCTACCCAAGACAAGGTATCCTCCCAAGCCCAACTTTCCTTCCCAGTTTAGATTTGAAAAGAAGCCATGGAAAGAAGATGCATTTGGAAAGGATAATAAAGAGGGAGCAATCAAGGAAGAACTCAGAAGAAAGAAACTATGTTACACATGCTTCCAACCATGGGTAGCAGGGCATAAATGTGCTAAGGGGAAAGCACAATTCATTGAAGTATTTTCTGATGATGATGAGTATGAAGGGGGTATGGAGGAAGGAGGACATATTTCAGACCAAGAAGAGGGATATGGCACATAATAAGAAGAGAAACAAGAATATCATCCATTACCTGACAAAGGGAGACTGGCAGTTCTTTCAGGAGTGCCTTATTTCCACACTATTCGATGCAAGCAAGTGCTACAAGGAAAAAGGATTTCGATATTGGTATATGGAGGAGCCACACATAACTTCATTGATGAAGCCATGGTGGAGAGGATAAATCTACCTTCTTAACCATTTGATGTATTCACAGTCATCATTTCAGGTCGCAATACTATGGAGTGCAAAACATGGATTCCAAAGCTACAACTCACCATATGTAATTACACATTTTTTGATAGATTTTATGTGGTTGATGTTGTTGATACTAATGTGGTCTTGGGAGTGCAATGGTTTTACTCTATAGGGCAACATATAGTGAACTATCAAATTCTGGAAATGAGATTCAAGGATTCGGAAGGAAAACAAAGGGTAGTGAGAGGAATGCACATCTATCCGAATCAAGTAGTCTCCTCCCACAATATGAGGTCCCTATTAAGGCATGGGGATATTGAATGGGCTGCTGAATGTTGCATCACTTCCCCCAAGAAAAAATAAAGATTTCAGAACATCCAAGGGAGATAAGGCAACTACTACACAAATATGAAAAGGTTTTTGGAGACCTTCATCCTGGAAGGCCACGTGATAGAGGAGTTGAGCACAACATTGTTTTGGAGGTGGGCACTTCACCTATACAAATTTTGCAGCATCCTAATTTGAAATTTCTTGAGGGCAAGCAATCTTGGGTGGGGAGGACTGTAATGTCCCCATTCAAATCAATCTCAAGAAGAGAAAATCCCACCAATCTACTATTTTCCTAGGTTGGGGTGGAAACATTAGATTTGGAATGAGACTGTAAAACCCCCAAATGGACATTAGCTTGACAAAATATATTAAATGGGGAATAAATAAATATTTAATATAGGAAAATAAGGTGGCACTTGGTCGTGAGGGAATATTTGAGGTGTGGGGTCCACTCAAGCAAGATTCCCCATGCCATATGGCACTCCATTCTCACCCATTCGAATCCAAGGTGGATCCCAATGTTCTTGGGGGAGTTGGAAGGGAATAATACTTGTATTGACTCAATGAGGGTCTAAATTGAGAGGAAGAGTAACTCCCATGGAAGAGGAAGAGGCATTTTGGAGCTATTGGGACACTTGGTCTATATTCCCTAGCTTCTATGACAACAATGATGAAGATGCTATGACACTTATGACAAAAATCAGACCTGATTGCTGACATCTAACATATATGACCTGTCAGGGCTAAAAATAGCCTCCAAGAAGGCACACAAGGAATTTAGGGAATCCAAAGAGTCATCCATTCGAATTGAGTGAAGGAGGAGGCTAGGAATTGAGGGACAAGTGGCACACATTGGAATATCTCCCCAATTCAAGTTGGCATGAAGCTCATGGAGGGAATTCAAACCATGGAAGGCTTGGAAAGATAATAAAATGCAATAACCAAGAAGGGGAGTGGATTTTGATCATTTCTCATTTTGCAAATTGGAGAGCATAGCTTGTCCATGCTAGTGGAGTGTTTACTCTACTTTCCTTAGTACCAATTTTGAGGGTGAAAGATTCCCATCTTAATTGGAAATTGGAGAGGCCATTCAAAACTTTCATTTGGATCTACAATGGAGTTAATTGTTTCATGCTGAAGCTATAGGGTAGCTCATGATTCTTTCTTCTTCAACTTGTTCCCATCTCTATCTCACATTTCTATGCATATTTTGTCTCTTGGAAGAAGGGCGCACATGGTGAGATGCTGATATATTTGGGAGAGTCCAAGATACACCATTTATTTTTAATCTTATATATTTACTCTGTATTTGATTCTCAGAATATCCTCAATTCGAAATACCAAGTGAAACTATGTCAAAATACGGAACAATGTATAAATGGTGTCATTTTCCTCATATCTTGTCATGAAAGATTGAAGTTGCTTTATTTCGATTTGTATTATTTCATCTCTGTGATTTTTATGTTGTATGGAGATTCAATAATGTCCTTAAGAATTTTCATATACATTACATAAGCCTTTGGAACATAAATCTCAAATTTCATAGCAAATGGTGAAGTTTCCTATCATTTCCCCCCTATGTGAAGACATGTCCACAAACCTCTGATTTATGGGAGTTGCAGCAGCCTTTAGAAATTGATTAATGATGCATTTTGGATACCATTTAATTCCTTTAACAACTCCATGTCTAGTTTCTGAAATTTGGGAGGGTCGTACTGCATTTGGGAAACCATTTTCATCCCCTAACCTTGGGGTTTTTGAACCTCGAATTGACTAGTAAATTTCCTTGTTTTCTCTTAATTATGAATGAATGTTGAAGAAGTATTTTGAGAGTTTCCAAGAATCCATCAGCCTCATTCTTATGTATTAATACCTTTCAAACACATTCATACCCAATTCGGAAGCATTTGGAAGCATTTGAGGCATTACTAGTCTAAGGTTTGAATTGGCCAAAAAGTGCAATTTTATCAATTTTTCCAAATTTATTTAAAAGGGACACTACAGAAAACTGTCAATTCTTCCATACCAAGCTCTTTTATCTTGCTTCAAACCATACAAATCCTTCTTCAATTTGTAGACACGCTTCTCTTTGTTTTCAACCTCAAAACCTTATGGTTGTTCTATCTACACTTCCTCCTCAATAACACCATTTAGGAAAGTTGTTTTCACATCCATCTAGTTTAACTTCCACTTCATTGTGGCTACTAGTGCCATGATGGTTCTAATTGAAGTGTACCTTGCTACAGGAGAAAATGTTTCCCCATAATCGATTCCTTCCTTTTGAGAGAATCCTCGAGCCACAAACCTAGCTTTGTATTTCTCAATACTTCCATCCACAACATGTTTTATCTTGTATATCCATTTGGAAGATACCACACTTTTACCTTCTAGTTTGGGAACTATGTCCCATACAGCATTCTTCATTATAGACTGGTATTATTCTGTCATAGCATCTACCCATTCTTTCTTTTCAATGGCCTCTTCGAAGTAAGTAGGTTCTTTGTCTACAAGATCACACATTAAAGCCACATAACTGGAAAATGTCTTTGGCCTCTTGATTTCTCTTGTGGAGCCTTCTAGAGCTCCATACCTCTCTGCATCTTGAATGATTTCTCGAGCCCAAGATGGTTTTCTCTTGCGAGAGATAGGCATGGATGGAGGTTCTTGGGGCTTCAACATATCATGATTTTTTGGAGTCTCATCATCGGGAGAGGGTGCAACCTTTGCAACTCTAGGAGGTACATCTTCTTCATATACTTCTTCATGATGGAACTTTCTGAATTTCTTAAGAGCTGCATATTCATCAAATGTCACAACTTTGTTAATCTCCATGTGATGATAGCTTGGTATATAGATCCTGAAGGCCTTGGAGACCTCACAGTATCCAACAAAGATTCATTTCTTCGGGAAGGATCCAACTTGGTCATTTTCTCTTTTGGAATATGAATAAACACTGGACAACCATTGTCACTTGTTCTATGGAACAAGTCTCATCATTCTTCATTTGTAAGTGATCGTTGTACGATACTTCCTACAAGGCAAATTCAATAGCATGGTTAGAAACATTTCATAGTTTCCTAACTGGCTCTATAGAACTTCCTATGACAGTAGAGTCAGAGATTGGTTGAGATAGCAGCAGCAGTGACGATGATGATGACGATGCATCGATGACGATGATCCCGAGAAGAAGACTTGTCTAGTAGATCTGTGTTGAGAAATACCTTCCTAGTTAAGAGGGAGTGTTGATGTATATGTAACTTCGGAATGTATTTCATCTGTGTATTTTATATATATTTATTGTACCCTTATAAGAGATGTGTTATTCCTTTATAAGGAAGTGTCGTCATGTGGATTGACAAGTGTTGCAAGTGTGTGTACTTGCCGATGGGTTATTAGACCACCATGTGGGGTCGGCCCTGAACTATATATAATATAATGTGGATGTATCTAGATAGACAAGTCAGCCCCATAAGGTCACTGGGCAAAAAGGTTAGTATAAATAGAGATCGTAGATCTCTATTTTATACACTCGAAAAAGTAACTCACTCTCACTTGAAAAGTGGCGCACTAGTGAGGAGGAGGATCATCTGCTATCAGGAGACTATCTCAGTGTTATTTGGTTGTACTTTGGTTGAGCCATTGCTCTCTCTATCTCTGAGGAAGTTGTGGGGTTTTTCACCTTAGGGTTTTCCCCACGGAAACTCTGTGTCTCTTGTCTTTTATGGTTTTGATTCTTGTGATGCTTGTCATATTGTGATTGTCATGCATTGATATACTGTAGATGTTATTCTCTCAGCAAAGATCCTAGAGTATTGTGAATTAATGCTCAAAATTTAACATGGTATTAGAGCTAACCTGAGAAGAAGACATTTTGCAGTGACGGAAGCTTGAGTTCCTTGTTTATTGGGTTTCTCTCCACAGATGTTTTGAAAATCAGTATATTATATTGACTTTACTCATCAAGGCGCATCTATCTGTCCAATCAAAATTCAATTCCGAGCATTTTCAGATTTGGCCCTAAAAATTAGGGTTTTCACAAAAATAGGAATTTCTGGAATCTGAAGACACAGCTGGAAGCTCCTTGCAAAAATCGAAGTTTAGAGCTTTGGATCAAGATTTTTGGCTGGGTAGATCTCCAGGAAACTCAAACCCTAATTCATGGCTCTCCCCAGTGAACCCGGGAGGACAAAAAGGCAATTCTGAAGGGCAAGACTTTGCTGATCTCAAATTTTGAATGCACCAGGCTGATCAGCTCACCAAGGTGCATCTTTCTATCCTTTCAGAAATTTGAAATTCACATTTTGAATTTTTAGGGTTTCTCTGACAAAACCCTATTCCGGGACCAGATCCAGTTTTTAGCACTTCAAGTGGTAAGATCTAAATCTTTTCTATTTCCATTTGAAGTACTCTTTAAGATGTCTCTCCACACCAAGCTTGAGGATAAGCTTGAAGGGGCTGATAACTTCCGAGCCTGGAAGTATAGAATTGGGTTAATCCTGGAAGAGAATGAGTTGGACTCATATGTGAAAGAAGACATCCCTATCCCAGAGGATGAAGAGGCCAAGGTATTGCACAAGAAGAACTTGGTCAAGGCAAAGAGAATCATTGTTGATTCTATCAAAGACCATCTCATACCCCATGTGTCTTCTCTTAAGACACCCAAGGAGATGTTTGACTCTTTGACCAAGCTGTTTGAAGGGAAGAACATAAATCGGAAGATGACCCTACGGAACCAATTGAAAGGAGTAAAATTTCAGAATGGAGAAACCATTCAATCTTATTTTTCAAGGGTCTCCTAGATCAAGGAACAGCTAGAAGCAGTGGATGGAATGGTGGAGAATGGTGAAGTGGTGATGACCACTCTAAATGGCCTACCCAGGTCATGGGATTCCTTTATCCAAGGAATTTGTGCAAGGAAGAAGTTGATTTCCTTCAGTAGACTACGGGAAGAATGCTCACAAGAATAAGCAAGGCTTGTGGCACGAGAAGAAAAGATGGGAAATGAAGATCAAGCTCTCACATCTCACACCAAGAAAGGGAAGTCCAAGAGAGAGCCATCTCACTCCAAGAAATCTTCACATCACTTCAAAGAAAGAAGAATATGCTTCACCTGTAATGAGAAAGGACATATTGCCATAAATTGTCCCAAGAAGAAGAAGGACAACAACAACTCCAACAAGAAGAAGAAGGGCAGCAAAAGAAGGTTTCATGCCCATGCTGCTGAGGATGATGAACCCCCAAAGAAGAAGGCTAGGGCAGAAAGTGATAGTAGTGATGACTCGTCAAGTGAAAAAGAGTATGTTCTGATCTCTGCTCTCACAGGTACCATCTCCCATGGTTGTAATGATTGATTGATTGATAGTGGGGCTTCCAAACACATGACTGGGTTTAAGGAATCTTTTGTGAATCTATCTGAACATGAATCACCCCATAAGGTGAAACTTGGGGATGATTATCAATACCCAATCAAAGGAAGTGGTGAAGCCTCCTACAACCTAGATTATAGAAAATCTTTGAAGATGAAAGAAGTTCTTTATGTACCTGGGCTCAAGAATAACTTACTCTCAATCTCTGCATTGGATGCAAAAGGTATGAGGGTTGCATTTGTGGATGGTCAAGTCCTAATGTGGCCAAAGGGAAAGAACATAGATGATGCAGTAGTGATTGGAGAGCAAGAGGGAGGTTTGTATAAATTAAAGGGACAACCTGAACATGCCATGGTGCATGAATCCATGGAGCCAAGTGAACTTTGGCATAGAAGACTTGCACATATGCACTATAGAGCACTTCCAATTGCAATCAAGGCAACAGAGGGTCTTCCTGAAATCAAGACCAAACATGAAAGTGTTTGCAAAGGATGTGCAAAAGGTAAGAATATTAAGAAGGCTTTCCCAAGCAGTGAAAGCAAGGCAAAAGACATCCTGGAAATCATCCACTCAGATGTATGTGGTCCTATGTCATCTAGTTCCCTGAGTGGGTATGTTTACTATGTCTCATTTATTGATGGCTTCTCCAGGAAGACTTGGGTATACTTCTTGAAGAACAAAGATGAGGTGTTTGATAAATTCAAGGAATTCAAAACCTTGATGGAGAATCAATCTGACAAGAAGATCAAAACATTCAGATCCGACAATGGTGGAGAATTCACCTCAGATGACTTCAAGAAGCTTTGTAGTGATTCAGGGATTAAGAGGGAGTTGACTGCTCGGTATAATCCTCAACAGAATGGAGTTGCAGAAAGGAAGAACAGAACTATCATGGAAGCAGCAAGGGCAATGCTGGATGACCAGGATCTACCTATGCATCTATGGGCAGAAGCAGCTAGAACAGCTGTATATGTGCAGAACAGAACACCCCACAAGATGTTGGACTACAAGACACCAGAAGAGGTCTTTTCTGCATTCAAGAAGATTGATGTCAGCAAGGATGAATATAAGTTCAAGGACAGGTAATCCAGGAAGCAAAGATCAAGAGGGAGCACACTCCAGCAGCTCCTGCAAGGATGTAGATTTTCAGAGGGAGTTGACCATCTTCCTACATTCCACAACAGAAAGGTGTAGAAGAAGCTACTTCAGCAGCTCCTGCCAGGAAGCAAAGACTCAGAGGGAGTCCACCCAACAAACAAACAAAGATAAGTATTTCAATTATCATTTCTTTCCTATTTTGTTTGTTTAAATAATATTATGCTTATGTTCCTAGACTTAGGAGATGTATTGTGCATATTAGAATGGTTACATTAATGAACAGTATACTACTAATATGCATGTGATGGGTTAGTGGCCTATGGCACTATACAACATTCCAGTGCTACTTATCTAGAATGAAACCTCTTTGCTGACATGCTGGGAGTAGTGCAAACTCTTAACAATGTTCTGGTAGAGACTAGAAGGCATCTAGAAAGTTGTGGAACATGGATAAATGTTGTATTGAAGCATTGGCTAAGATAACTGCATGACTGCATGACATATTTCTTTATGTGTAAAGAATTTGTTCTAAAAATTATGAGATGTTTCTAATCATGCAATTTAACTTGTTTTGTAGGAAAGACCGTATATCTTCACCTACAGAAGGAATACAACATTTGTTCCAGCATCAAAGATATCTATTGAAGATATTGAAGTTCCCAGGATCTAAAATGAAGAAATGGAATGCCATGATCCGTCAATCATGAAGAAGATGTTTGGGATGCAGTCCCAAGACCTGACAGGGAGTCACATGTGTGTAGATTGAAGAAAGCCTTGTATGGCTTGCAACAAGCTCCCAGAACCTGGTATGGTAGGATGGACGGTTTCCTATCTAGTTTGGGCTTTACCAAGAGTAAAGCGGATTCCAACCTTTAATACAAGGTTGAGGAAGGGAATCCTGTGATTATACTCCTGTATGTGGATGACTTATTTGTAACAGGAGATGACAGACTGATTGCAGATACTAAGAGGAAGCTTGCTGCTGAATTCGATATGAAATATTTGGGAATGATGCACTATTTCATAGGTATGGAGGTGTGGCAGAGTGCAGGTGGGATCTTCCTTGGACAAGGGAAATACACAGTAGATATCATGAAGAGATTTGGGATGATGGATTGCAAGGCCATGGCCACACCTATGGCATCGAATCTGAAGCTTCTATGTGATGCTTCATCTGAGCCAGTTGATGTCTCTATGTATCGTCAGATGATTGGGTCCTTGATGTACCTGACGAACACAAGACCAGACATTTGCTTTGCTGTGAACACATTGAGTCAGTTCCTGACAGATCCGAGGAGTGTTCACCTGGTTGCTGTAAAGCATGTTCTGAGGTACCTGAAGGGTACAGTGGACTATGGGCTCAAGTATGAAGCGAATCAAAAGTTTAACCTGCAGGGTTATGTTGATTCAAATTGGGCTGGCAGTGCTGCAGATAGGAAGAGAACATCTGGGTGTTGCTTCAGTATGGGATCAGGTGTGATCTCTTGGTTTAGCAGGAAGCAGTCCTGCATAGCACTGAGTACAGCTGAGGCAGAATATGTTGCAGCCTGTTCAGCTAGTTGTGAGGCAGTATGGCTACGGAAGCTACTATCTAAGTTATTTGATCTCCCGTTGGAATCTACTGGTATCCAGAGTTGTGTGAAGTTGTCCGAGAACCCAGTGTTTCATGACAGGTCGAAACACATAGAGATCAAATATCACTATATCAGGGATATGGTGCAGAGAGGAGCCATGAAGCTCCTGTATGTTGCGACGAACGAGCAGATTGCAGATGTGCTGACGAAGCCACTAGCCAGGGTGAAGTTCGAGTACTTCAGAGAGAGGCTTAGCGTTCTTCAGATCGAGGACACTTCGAGGAAGAAGTGATGGACACATTTTTTGAAGCCATTCCAAGCATGTTGGAAGGAGGATCCTTCACATGGCTGTGGATGTAAGCGCTAGATGTTGATGAGCATCAGGATGATGTTCTAGTTTTTGCTTTGTATGATCAGTTGGATCAGTTATATGTATATGTATGTACGCATCATGTTGGATGCTGGATATGATCAGTTGGATCATTTATATGTATGTATGCATCATGTTGGATGCTGGATATGATCAGTTGGATCATTCATATGTATGTATGCATCATGTTGGATGCTGGATATGATCAGTTGGATCATTCATATGTATGCATCATGTTGGATGTTGGATATGATCGGTTGGATCATTTGTATGTATTTTGTATATGCATCATGTTGGATGTTGGATATGATCGGTTGGATCATTTGTATGTATTTTGTATATGCATCATGTTGGATGCTTGGACCATGTATCTATATATGTATCAAGTGGATACATTGTATGATCAGGTAGATCATGTATATTGATATGTATCAGGTATGATCAGGTAGATCATGTATGTTGATGGATACATTGTGTGGATCATGTATCTATGTATCAGGTGGATACACTATGTGTGATGATATATATCAGGTAGATACTTGGTGTGCATCAGATGGATGCATTGTATGATCAGGATGATCATGGATGACGAGCTTCTCCAGATGACATGCAGCAGGATGTTGCAGTGATGATGATCAGGATGATCATGTGTACATCAGGATGATGTATGGTGAGTATCAGATGATACTTGGTGGCCGTGGATCAGGTTGTGCAGGTAAGCATGTAATTTGTGCCCTGGGAGATTTGCAGATGGTCTTTCGAGGTTTTGCCTATGGCATGTAATTCGGTGCCCTGGGACATCTGGCAAATGCTCTTTCGAGGTTTTGCTTGGGAGGACATATAATTTGTGCCCTGGGAGATCTGCAGATAGTCTTTCGAGGTTTTTCCTATGGCATGTAATTCGGTGCCCTGGGATATCTGGCAGATGCTCTTGCGAGGTTTTGTCCTATGGCATGTAATTTGCTCCTGGGAGATCTGGACAGGATGAAAAAGGCCTCAGATGCTTCAGCCATATTTTTCCATGACCACATGTAATTTGCTCCTGGGAGATCTGGACAGGATGAAAAAGGCCTCACATGCTTCAGCCAGGTTTTGTGGTGGACCACATGTAATGTGCTCCTGGGAGATCCGACAGGTAGATCTATGTGCTCGTAACATCCTGGGATGCTTCAGCCAGGTTTTGTGGTGAGATCACATGTAATGTGCTCCTGGGAGATCCGACAGGTAGAGCCGTGTGCTCGTAACAGCCTGGGATGCTTCAGCCAGGTTTTGTGATGGGTCACATGTAATGTGCTCCTGGGAGATCCTATAGGTAGAGCTGTGTGCTCGTAATAGCCTGGGATGCTGCAGCCAGGTTTTGTGACGCACGTAATAAGTCCTGAGAATTCCACAGTATGGCCAGTGATGATGAAGACCTGCAGATCGTGGGCCTACATCCAGTATGAAAAAGGACTGGCTCTATAGAACTTCCTATGACGAGTAGAGTCAGAGATTGGTTGAGATAGCAGCAGCAGTGACGATGATGATGACGATGCATCGATGACGATGATCCCGAGAAGAAGACTTGTCTAGCAGATCTGTGTCGAGAAATACCTTCCTAGTTAAGAGGGAGTGTTGATGTATATGTAACTTCAGAATGTATTTCATCTGTGTATTTTATATATATTTATTGTACCCTTATAAGAGATGTGTTATTCCTCTATAAGGAAGTGTCGTCATGTGGATTGACAAGTGTCGCAAGTGTGTGTACTAGCCGATGGGTTATTAGACCACCATGTGGGGTCGGCCCTGAATTATATATAATATAATGTGGATGTATCTAGATAGACAAGTCGGCCCCATAAGGTCACTGGGAAAAAAGGTTAGTATAAATAGAGATCGGAGATCTCTATTTTATACACTCAAAAAATTAACTCACTCTCACTTGAAAAGTGGCGCACTAGTGAGGAGGAGGATCATCTGCTATCAGGAGACTATCTCAGTGTTATTTGGTTGTACTTTGGTTGAGCCATTTCTCTCTCTATCTCTGAGGAAGTTGTGGGGTTTTTCACCTTAGGGTTTTCCCCACGGAAACTCTGTGTCTCTTGTCTTTTATGCTTTTGATTCTTGTGATGCTTGTCATATTGTGATTTTCATGCATTGATATACTGTAGATGTTATTCTCTCAACAAAGATCCTAGAGTATTGTGAATTAATGCTCAAAATTTAACATTCCTTTCCAAACCCTTGCTCAAGTCATTTTTCAAACCCTGCAACTGACAAAACAATAGCTCGGATTTAGACAACTGTTATATTTTAAACTGTAAGTCGAAGTTCAACAAAAGAATCACTATTCTTTTTTAGTACGCTTACCTTCTCAACAGGCGGCTAAGTTCTTTACTTTCTCCAGTAAAACGATGAGCTCTTTGCTATAGATGAGACCAAGATACCCTCTATCATTTTGCAGCATTGTGTGTTCCACTCAAACTCTAAACGAAAAGCTTTAAACTATCGACTCATCAACACTTCAAACCAAAGACCCAACATTTTAGCACAATGCCATTACAGTGAGAAAGAACCTGCAACTTCAAACCCTAACCTACAGGTCTTGAGGTCGAAACCTCTTACAAGCTTTCTAACCCTAAATTTTAGCGGCCTGTTGGCCTCGCTGCCGAAACAATAGCAAATAATAAACGACTTTCACTCCTCATCAACCCAACACAACGACGCAACACTAGGGTTGCATCCAACGACCACAATTCAAGTCGATCAACGATCACAAACGAGCCAACACAATTACCTTGTGGATCGTATAGCTTTTTCAGTTATTACTCTATCATTTCAAATGCACGGTCTTGCCACCTTGGCTCACGTTGGATCGTTCTACATACAGCTCGGAGGTGTTTCAAACTCACAACCATTACACAGTGGTTTCCGTAATCACCATTGCATTTCTTTTGCATTACGTGGAATGTTAACAATCCCTGTCACTTGATTCTTGAACTGAGCCTTTAATACAAGACCGAGACACTACCTCCACGCCAGCTCGAGGCGCATGCCAAACTTAAAGACCGTCAACTCGTCCTCTCTATCGACATTAATATATGTCAGTATCATTATTTCAACAATATAATTTCCAAATAGATATTCACAAACCTTTTATTATTACAAATTATATAGTGGTTTTAGTTCTAAGCTATGATCACAGATCAACATTAGTGATATTTTATTTGATAGTAAAGCTATGATCAATAGGTTGATCACAGATCAACATTAGTGATATTTTATTTGATAGTAAAGTTATGATCAATAGGTTAACCACGATCATAATTATAACAATTATGAGTTTAATGTAGAGAGTATTATTTAAAATTTCAAACACAATGCTTTTATATATGTAGTGATTAGTTTAGAACATGCTAAAGTATTGCCTAGGATAATAATTCATAAAGTTAACATCATAATTTTGAATTATCATAGTTTTCATTTTCCTTGCAAATATTTAAAAGATAATAGTTTGTATTTTCTTCAAATGTCAAACAAATCCAATGATGGATAATAGCACATAAACCATGCTAATACTATGTATTCATACCCTAATTCCTCTTTACAATGCAATTGTTGACTAGCGATACAATTACTGCCATAGTACTGTGCAAGTATTTTTTACCTTAAGACGACGACCAAACAAAACTATAGCAACGTCATGGGTTTACAACAACAAACTTAAATAACATGTAGACTTTCTAGATGTCATTATTTTCAACATTGTTAAAAAGTAAGACAGTGACGAGAAACTAGGATGCAGTACCAAACCGTCATACCTGCAGTTACCTTGTCTTTGCAAAAAGAATTCACAACATTTATTATCCGACGTTGAATTGAATTATACACGTATTGTAAAACTATACAGTCATTGAACTTCTTACCTATCATCTACACATAGAACATTCAAATGCTTTAGTGTTGCAGCTAAGTAAACTCCAGGGTACCCTGTAGGACACCCTTATTCATCATTTGTTACCATAATCATGTTTGCTAATTATGTGTTAAAGTTGTCACTATCACATTGCTGCTAAACAGAAATTAAATTATGTTTAGTACTAACAACTTTTTAATTAATGCTGTCATAATTAACAAATATTATTCCGCAATTATAATTTTTGTATTTAATGACGTTTTCAAAAGTTTTAAATTTTTATGAAAATACAGGATGTTACGTGTTGTATCAGAGCTCATGTTCGAACTCTAGGCCTGAAAGAGGTCCAAGAACATGCAGCAAAAAATTTTATACAGCAGAAAATTTTACTAATTTGAAATTTTAATTATGATATTGTACAGAAATTATTTTAAGCTACAAGTATGGAGAACTCAGCTGAACATTTAGGAGACAGATTTCAGCCATGCAAGTTAAGAGGGCAGTTAGGAAAGGATGCCAGTTGTTTGTAGTAAACGTAGTAAATGATGAGTTTATTGGTAAAGAGGACAAACTGAAATTAGAGGACATACATGTCCTAAAGGATTTTAAGGATGTATTTCCTGAGGATATTCCAGGATTACCTCCTAAAAGAGATTTAGATTTTAACATCGAGTTAATACCAGGAGCAGTACCAAATTCTAAAGCTCCATACATAATGAACATATTGAAATTAAACGAATTAAAATCACTGTTGAAGGAACTTATTGATAAGAAGTATATTAGACCTAGTGTGTCTCCTTGGGGAGCACCTGTCATCTTTGTTAAGAAGAAAGATGGAACCCTAAGACTGTGCATAGATTATCGTCAGCTTAATAAGATGACGATCAAAAATCGGTATCCGTTGCCCCGCATAGACGATCTATTTAATCAGCTGCGTGGAGCAACGATATTTTCAAAGATTGATCTAAGATCAGGATATCATCAAGTACGGGTTAAGGATGAAGATATTTTCAAGACAGCTTTCAGAACTCAGTGTGGACATTACAAGTTCGTAGTCATGCCATTTGGCTTGACTAATGCCCCGGCTGTATTTATGTGTTTGATGAATAATATTCTGCACAAATACTTAGACAAGTTTGCTATTGTGTTTATAGATGACATTTTAGTGTATTCCAAAAGTAAAGAAAAGCATGATGAACATTTACAGATTATCTTACAAGTTCTGAGAGATCATCAACTATACGCTAAGTTTAGTAAGTGTGACTTTCACAAAGACAAAATTCAGTATTTAGGACACATAATTTCAAAAGAAGGAATCTCGGTTGACCCCGACAAGATAAGGGCCATTAATGACTGGCCGGTTCCTAAGGATGTGTCGGATGTAAGATCATTTATGGGCATTACGGGATATTACAGAAAGTTTATAGAAGGTTTTTCAAGGATTGCCAACCCCATCACTTCTTTGCAGAAGAAAGGGAAGAAATTTGTTTGGGATCAGAAATGTTCTGACAGTTTCAAGAAATTAAAGGAATTATTGACTACAGCACCTATCTTGAGGATAGCAGATCCTAACAAGGATTTTATAGTTTGTATAGACGCATGCAATGACGAACTCGGTGGAGTCCTGACACAGGAAGGGCATGCGGTGGCATATGAATCAAGAAAGCTGAAAATACATGAGAAGAACTACTCTACTTATGATTTAGAGTTATTGGTAGTAATTCATGCCTTAAAAATGTGGCATCATCACCTTATTGGTATAAAATTCACATTATTGACAGATAATATGGGTCTGAAATATTTAGTAGACCAGACAAATCTGAACGCTAGACAAGCTAGATGGTTGACTTTCTTAAGTGAGTATGATTTTGAAATTCATCATATTAAAGGAAAGGAGAACAAAGTTGCAGATGCCTTGAGTCATAAGGAAAAACTGAATTTTATTTCAGCTATCAGTACTTATTCAACTGATTTGGAAAATCAAATTCTTGAAAAGAGTGAAACAAATGAAGAATACAGAAAAATGAAGGAAAAGACAACAAACAACAGTTCTGAAAATTTTATGGCAGATTTCAGTATGAAAGAAAATGGGTTATTACTGTATAAAAACAGATTGTATGTACCAGGCATACCAAAAATAAAAATTTTGATATTAAATGAAATGCATAAAAGTCATTATTCTGGTCATCCAGGTTATCAAAAGACCATTACTATGCTAAGAAAAGAATACTATTGGCCCAGAATGAAGGATGAAGTAGTAGAGTACATAGCCAAATGTTTGGATTGTCAAAAAGTGAAGGTTGAACACCAACATCCTGCTGGATTGTTGCAACCGTTACCGATACTAAGCTGGAAATGGGAAGTGATCAGTATAGACTTTATTACTAGATTACCTAAAAATCAGAAACAACATGACTCTATCATGGTGGTAGTGGACAAACTCAGCAAAGCAGCACATTTTATACCTGTGAAGACTATTCATAAAGCTCCAGACATCGCAGAAATTTTTATGAAGCAGATTTTTCGACTACATGGGATACCGAAAGTAATAATTTCAGATCGTGACTCTAAGTTTACTAGAAACTTTTGGAGATCATTGTTTAAGGGGATGAATACAACCTTAAATTTCAGCACAGCATTTCATCCACAAACGGATGGACAGACAGAAAGAGTAAATCAAGTTTTAGAAGATTTATTAAGAATGTATGTTAAGGATCAACCTAGTAAGTGGGAAGACTACTTGCACTTAGCAGAATTTGCTTATAATAATCATTATCATGCATCAGCCAGACTAAGTCCTTTTGAAATTCTTTATGGTAGGAAATGTGATACACTTGTTTCGTGGAATGATCCAGTAAATAGAGTTATTTTAGGACCTGAATTATTGCAGGAGTTAGAACTAATTGTGAAACAAGTACAAGGAAATTTAAAAGTTTCCCAAGATAGGCAGAAAAGTCAAGCATATTTAAAAAGGACTCATAAAGAGTTCCAAGTTGGTGAACATGTATTCCTCGAGGTAAGACCGAAAAAGAGTTCATTGAAATTGGGAAGTTGTGCCAAGTTGGCACCCAGGTATTGTGGTCCTTTTGAAATATTGTCCAAAGTTGGACCAGTGGCATACCAACTGGCTTTGCCACCAAACTTAAAAATACATAATGTTTTTCATATATCGTTTTTAAAGAAATATGTACACGATACTACTCATGTTGTAAATTGGAATGATGTACAGGTCGGACAAGACGGAGATTTTCAGGTGGAACCGGACTGTATCCTCAGAAGGAGGGAAACTATTCTCCGGAATCGCACCATTGGGCAAGTGAAGGTGCAATGGAAGCACCTTAGCCCAGAAGAGGAAACCTGGGAGTTGGAGAGTAGTATGCAGGCCGCATACCCAACTATGTTTCAGGAACACTCAAGGAGTGATTAACCAACATCGAGGACGACATTGAGACTTAAGGGGGGGTGTATGTCACCTACCCAAATTTCAGAAATTATTATTTTATTAGAAAAATACTTTATGTTAAATTTAATCGCAATTTTTTGTAATTATGATCAGTTTTGATCAAGGATGAATGTAATTACTGATTATTATTATTTAAATAAATTAATTAGGAGACAAACACCAGAGGGGACTGTTAAATGATTGTTCATTGACCCACTAGGAGGAATGGAAGTTGTTGGAAGGTATGGGACAGATGGCAGCAATTGCACCACACCACTAGCTGTTGGTTATGGGACAACTACCCCTAAAAATGTGGCATTATCCCCCAGGTGGTGGTAGTGGGAAGGCAGCTCATTTAATGACCTAGTAACAACTGAAAAGGAACCCCTTGCTTCAAACGATGACCCTTTATCCAAGCACAAGTGGTCGATGGCATTGGGAATTATGTTGGTTGCAAAGTGACTCTATCAAGAAATCAAGAAGAAGGGTGGTTACATAGTTGCACTACCATTGTAGGAGTGGATGTTTCATCTTTTCTGAGCTCAAGAAGGTGAAGAGAGGAGTGAAGCGGTCTAAGAGAGAGACATTAGAAGCATAATATAGTATAATGATTTCAACCATTTGTTAAAATAAATGCAAAGATGAGTTTGATGGGCACATCCATAAGAAAAAGTGATAGGGATACTTGTGCTTTTCACACGACAAAGGATGATATTGGTGATTCGGGAATGAGAGAAACAAGTTGAAGCATTAATGGGAATTCATCAATGAAAGCACATGGAGTTCAATTAATAGTTGAGAACTTTGTAGCTATTGATTGGAATCATTGTGGCCCATCTCAACTTACTTTTGGAAGTTGTTTCATCACCTCTGCTTATTGACTCAAGACCATGGAAAAAACCCTTGCTGTGTGACCTCTCAGTAACCTCGAAGTTGGAACACAAGGACATTCTATGTTCTTAAAAATTGGAATTCATGGATGGCACATGTGAGTCCATCCCTACTGCTGCAATTGAGGAAGAGAAAAACTCAGATGGTGCCTAATTGAATAACATGAGGACTTGCAATCATAAGCATTCCATGGACATGAAAATCAATTATTTGCTTTTCAAGTTTTAATATGTTTTGTCGTGTTTTTCTTTTCTTAAGCAATATGTAGCATGGTACAATTGCCAAGCATGTGGAGGTTGGAACAAAGAAGACATACCTTCTGGGAACATGGATATGTAGTTTTACATTTTCGATATTTGGCTATGACCACCCATAATCTTTTTGAATTACAAAATTGTTTAATTCAACTACAACATTTTCTAATATAAATTATACTTATTATTGTGAAAAAAAACCATGAGAAAATATTAAAAAGAAGGAAAATTAACTCTTTTATAATTATACAAACAATTTCAACTCATAGGATTTGGTCCATTCCAAATATTCTACAATTTCACCAACTTATTTCACAATATTTTTGTCAATCAGGATGGCCCTACAATTTTATATCCTTTCTTTTGAAACTCGTAACTTTTTCATCCTTCCAAGTGAACTAATAATTTTTTTATCAATTTTAAGATGTGGAATGGAGTAGCATCATTTGTACACTAACACTTAGGCATGAAAGAGTTGCACCATTTGTAGATTGACACTTGTGTTTAGTGATTGGTTACCTCGTCTACCCACTAGGGGATAGATAACTTGATTTGGAGGGGGGTTCCTGGCTACCTAAAGGGCACATGCAATAGTTGGCCACTTGGTTTCAGTCCCCATGGGCCAAGCATTGATTCCCCGTCACCAATTGGGTTTTCCAATTCACAAATTAATTTATTTCTAATGATTTCAATCAATCTAAACTATGATGTACCTTCCCATCCATATTTTAAGTAATTTAAGACAATATGTATCACATACAACGAACTAATATATGATAGTTAACATTACTTTATATAGTCTTCAGTGTTTCTACATTTTTTAGACATTTCGAAATTGATTTCAACTTTAATTATTTGTTTCTTTTATATTTTCCATGATGCTTTAACAAATGAAAATTGACATTTTGATGATCACGAGGAAGCTCTTCATAAAATCTATCTTACTAATCTTTTTTTCACTTCATCATATGTATGAGACCCCTTATATTCACGTATTTGCAAAGCATATGAGACTGCTAATATTGTGATATGACTTTGGTTAATTTTGTTCTGATCTTATCACACAATGTGTGTTGAGGGGCATTGTCCATAACCAATTTTTTTTTGTTTTCACTCTACTAAGAGGTCTTGTCTAAAATATTTTTAACAACCTAGGATAGACATCTTAAGCTCAGAAACCACATATAATCCTTTTATTTTTTAAATCATTTAAGGATCTACGTTAACTTTTTTCAACATTACTTTTTCCCTTAATTTATTGTATTACATACAAATAGCTTCATTCAAAGAAATAAACCAGGATTAATAACCATCCCAGCTCGACAGCGATGATGGGAAATGGGGGAGAAAGTGCCTTCACGTAACGGTCAAACACGTACTCATTTCACCTCGGTATTCTCAAGTTTCATATGGAAATTCTTCCTATAATAGAGCATTTCCATTGAAACTATATTTACATTTAGAAATAAGTGGTTTAGTGTAATGATTAGCTTTTTGCACTTGCTCTATTATAAATAAGTGGTTTAGAATGTCCTTGAAACCCGTTGTCTCTCATTATAAATGGATTTGTAACCACAATGAACACAAATTGACAAATTTGTAGCAGCCAATGGAATTCTCAAGGAGGGCCATCAATCTAACCCCAAAATTAAATGAACACTTGGTAAAATATTGCTTGTGACTCATCTTGCTAGAGAGAATTGCCAAGAGTTTTTATGGAATGCCTCACCAAAATCATTATATTTCATTGCTTGTAATTATTGGTTTAATATTTCATATTATGCATTGTATGAGAAAGTATGTCAACAATTGCACTTAATTCTTAATTCCACTTCTATTTAGGGATGTATTGACTAAAATGTTATAATTGCTTTTGGGTTGCATCATACATTATGATGTTGTTTTCTTTGTTCTTTCCATTGATGCAAATTAGGGTATATTTGTGAACTTCTGTAAAATGGGTTTTGAGTGTATTGTCATTGATATGAAGGGTATGTTATAATAGCACCGAGCCCTATGTATGCCATATATATAAGACAAGACACAACCAACAATTTTATGTAGCAATTAGAAAATAAGATGAAAGAAACTCCATATAAACTATCATTAACCAAAATTAGATAACATTTTTAGGAATGTGAATAACTTCCATATCAACATATTACATGTGGTTCTATCAACCTATCAACGTATCATTACACACTATCAACGTATCATTACACACTTTTGAGGCAATTGCTTTTGTCAACATAATATGGCTAGGTCTACAACAAGGGAAATCTATCAGCCACACTTTTGAGGCAATTGCTTTGGTAAACATAATATGACGAGATATGATATTTTGCAGGCAAACAGTAACCACAACAACTCCACCAGTCAGAAATATTTACCAAGTGCTGTGGATTCAGAAATTTTCAGACAATATACACTGTTTCAGAAAACAAAATCTACCTAACAAAAAATAAAAAAATCACTTAACAAGTGACTTAACAGTCTCGGCATAACATCGTAAGTTACCAAAGCAAAACGTCCTAATTTAACTTTTCATTTGTCTCAATAAATAAAGCCCAGATCTATTAATTCAATTTAAAAAAATAAAAAATAAAATCAATAGTATGACGCTGAGCCACTGCCACGTCCATTTGCACTCCGATTTAGAAGAGATGAATATGCTCCACCTTCAACAACATTTCCACCAGGCAGGTAGGCTCTTGAATTAATTCCACCAGCTCTGCTATCTGCACCATAACCTAATTCTGGATCTTGGGCTACCCTCGACACTCCTCGATAACCTAGTTGTGGATCTTGGCCTAGACTGGACACTCCTCCATATCGTGAATCTCCGCTACCTCCACCATAACCTAAACCTAGTTGTGGATCTTGGCCTACCCTCGACACTCCTCCATAACGTGAATCTGCGGCCCCTGCATCATAATCCAGACGACTCCTTGAATGCCGACCTGTGTACGGAAGATCATCATCCACATCCGAAAACGGGCGCTTAGACCCAGATACTCCAATGTAATCTCGAATAGCTCCATCATTATAGGCCGCCATTCCATTCATGCGATGACTGTATCTTTCCTCAGGGTATGGAGGCCTGCGTGGAGGCATGCTCTCAGAATATCCCACCCCATCATGTCCATAATCATCCCTGTATGAGGATTGTCTACTAACTCTAGATGTAGCTCGCCTATCAAGATGAACGACATCTTCTCTATAATTCCTCCTACCTGAATGGCTTCGTACATAAGCTGGACCAGGTGGTCGCCTATCATATGCCCTTCCAAAAGGTTGGCGTCTTTCATCCAAAAAGCGCCTGCGTTCGTGAACCCCAAATCTACTATCACCAACACCACGAACCCATGGCATCCTACCCACTCTACTACCACCATATCCTGAACGAACCCCAGATGATCGTCCCGAACGAACCCCAGATGATCGTCCCGTTTGTGGAGGCTTTCGAAGAGTAGCCTTCAGAGTAACCTTGTTTTCTTCCATATTTAGTTCATTCTTATTTACTCCTTCAATGCAGGCCATTGCCGCTTCACGAGTTGTAAAATTAACGAATCCAAAATCTTTTCGCTTAGCTGTAGCCATATTTCGGGCCAATTGCACTTTCTCAATTTCGCCATACTTCTGAAATTTGTTCCGAACTTGATCTTCATCCCACGATGGTGGCAATCCATCGACAAAAATAGACTTTACCTGAGACATAACTTCCTCGTCCGGCTCAATACCACATTTGGCAAACTCAACCTTTGCACAAACGTCAATACCAAAGAAAACGTCTCGCTTTTGCAGGCGTTTGAAGGCATTTGTAGCCTCAATATGAGTGGGGAACTCCAGAAATGCAAACCCTTTATTTGACCCTTCTTGTCGTGGATCTTCAGTCAAAGTTATTTTCTCAATATTGTCTATTCCGTATTCTGTTAATTTCTTTTTAAGAGTTTGATTTGTCCATGATTTACAGATATTGCGTACATAAAGAGTTTCATTATCTTGATTTTGTGTAACTCTACATTGTTTTCCTCTTACCTGTGGATTCTTAAGCTCTGCCACAGCTTTTTTTGCTTGCTCGACAGTGGCAAAACGAACAAATCCAATACCCTTATTTTTATGAGTCTTGGGATTCTTTGCCATTCTGATCTCAACAACTTCACCAACTGCACTAAATGCCTTCTTCAGATCTTCTTCATCAGCATCCCAATCAAGCCCACCTACAAAAACTTCAAACTCTTTCTGCTTTATCCGCTCCTTGACCATGTCAGGCATTTCCACATCACGTTGGTCATCACTGCCATCTCCCTCCACGCCTTCTTCACAGAATCCTGCTCCTTCAGCAGCTTCATCTCCATGGCTCTGCTCACCCATAACTACATTAGTTTCAGCCGTCTCATCCTCTGCTTCATCCATTACAGCATCATCCATAACTACATTAGTTTCAGCCGTCTCATCCTCTTTATCCTTTGCCTCGTCAGCCTCTGCTTCATCCATTACAGCATCGGTTTCATTGTTCTCCAAGTCTTTTCCTGCGACGCCGTCTTCGCTCCCTTCTGCAGAGGGCTTATCTGCATCCTTCGGAGATTCTTTAGCCTCCTTGTTGGCATCCTCTACGGTCATTTCTTTCTCTGGCTCGGGTTCGACACGTGGCTCGTTCAAATCTTGAAATGGCTCGACGGCTTTTTCTTCAGCTTTCTGTGCTTCAACTGTGGGCGAGGGCTTTGAGTCTGCTTTCTTGACGGCCTCGAGCTCTGCCAGCTTCGGTGGGGTAGACCTCACGGGCTTGGCCTGTGACTTGAGCGATTTTCTAACGGCTGTTGCCCCTGTTTTATTCTTGACGGCTGTCTTGGCAGTTTTCTTCACAGTGCGGGGAGGCATTGTTGTGGAAAAACTGACCTAGTGGGATGAAAACCCGAAGCTCGAAGCTGGAAAGCAAAAAAGAAAAAAACCCAAAATGAAGAAGGTAAGAGGCAGGCTTCGTATATCAACCGCGTTATAAAGTGAGAAGGCAAGCGAGCTGTGGAGTAGAGTGGTTGCGAGTGTTATTGTGAATGAAAAGAAGTCATACAAGGTAGTCATTGACTTGATATATAAGCGACGGGCTTGGAGAACTTGTGAATTTTCCCATAAAGGTGTAAAGGTCCGACGTGAGATTTTGAGCCGGCTTCAAAGGAGGTAAGGGTTTTATGGGTCAAGTTTCGTCTCCGCGAGATGTGGGGCCTAACTCGTCGGCTTACAGAGTCAACGAGGGAAGGCAAATTTGTATGTTCTTTAAAACGACTTTCTTACTTTGAGTTGTTATATGCTCTTTAAAAAGTTTGGATATTTTAACTATAGACAAGATAAGTCCTTATTGAAAATTTAAAAAAAATTAATATACATTCTAATTATTGTCAAGTAGCGTTCATAATTGAATTTTTTAAAGATATTTTAATTCATTTTTAAAAATTAAATTTTTTTTAATAACTTTTTAATTTGTTTTTTATTTATTTATAAAATGTAATAAATATTGTAAAATTTCAAAACATGGATTACATTTTTAATATTTTATAAGTATTATAACTCTAAATTCTTGTATATGTAATGATTACTACAATTTTAATATTATATAAAGATATATATGAATCCTAATCAAGGTTTATGGTTTAAAGCCTACTACTTGCCTTTGGACTTAAAATCATCCATATTATGGTGATTATCATCTATTCCCTAATACCATGTGCCCTTCCACAACATTAAATCCATTATATAACTCACACCCATATAATCCTTCCACTATATTGGGATATCCATCATTTTAAGTGTCACTTGTTGAAAGTTTCTCATAGAATTTTGGAAACCTTTGTCATTTTGAATCCCCTCTTAAATCACGGTTTTGTGAGATTAATTTTTCATACTTAATATGTTCAAATCCCACCTTCACCATATTGCCATTCAATTTGTTATCTTTGCCTCCATTCTTGGCTTTGCAAAAATTTGAAACAATTAGTCATGGGTTATGGGTGTAAATTGCAATTGGGCATTGAGAATAAGCATGGATTGAAACTAAAGAAATGAGTTCATCTCTCTTGTTCATCTTCACATATTCCATCTCTATAATGGTATCCCACATGTTGGTTCATTGTTATTTTGTTGTATTGGAATGTTATGTGTCTAATATTTGTAACCAATCATGAGTCAACATCGTTATAGCCTTCGTATCCAATATTTGATTATTATTTCAGCAAGTTTGATGTGTGCAATTCATGGCATCCTCACTATTCATGGCATCTTGATTTTATTGATTTTAGGTTCTCTACGAATTTAACAGCTGCTCTTCCCTGGATTCCTATACCCTCTTTCACCCATGAGTTTAATATCATCTCCCAGAAGGATTCTTCCTTCATCCATTCTGAATTTAGCTTAAAGGGGCCTCCTGGATTATACCCTTGACCTTGGGCTTCGAGAAAAATATGCATATGGTCTGAATCTCCCCCCAAATTAATCCACTGCCTGATTAATAGACCTATGTTCAACACATTTGCATAAATGAGAAACTGATACAGGCATTTAGCAATTATGTTCTGACCAGGCCTTCTATTAGTCCAAGTAGGTTTTATTTTTACTGGTTCAATATCATGAAGCCCCTTGGATTCCAAAAGATTTAAGAAAAAATTTGAAAGAGGGTCTGGATTAGCCAGAGGTCCCAAATTTCCACATTTCTAATTGAAAAATTTAGATCACCGCCCATGATCAACTCATTGTGGTTCAAAAGGGATTTAGAACTGCAGTTTGTCCATAACTCCTCCCTATAAATATGGGGACCAGAAATTTTGATAACCCTCAGCTCCTGGTTGAGTTCAAAAGAGAACAAGGCCATCCCAAGTCCTGACAGAAAACTCCAGTAATTTAAAACTTTGACAACCCTGGGTTGCTAGCCGATTGTTAATCCCCTAGATCGTCCCCTCGCACTTCTCATCACAAATTGCTAACCTTGCAAAGAGCTTCAAGAGAAACCTTTACTGCCTCACTCTCACTGAAATTTTCTTGGAGAAAAATAGCGTCTAGACTAGTAGTGTCGACTAGAAACCTAAGCGGTGATTTTTTGGTAGGGTTTTCCAACCCTCAGCAATTGAAGGAGAGAAGCTTCATCTAGGATCCCTCGCAAGGGATTTTGGTGCTCTAAGTTCCTTGTCGATTGAGAATTGTTTTCTTGTTGCAACATCTTCCATAGCCCTATATTGGGATTTAGATAGATGTGATTGTCTACCCATGCCTCTTACAGCCTATGGGATTTTCGAGTTACTTCCTAATCCCTTAAATTGGTTAGATCTCGCTTGTGAGGATAGAATGTGTTGCGATCTTAGATTGTGGAGGATGGATGAGGAGTTTGAGTTGGAAGGAGAATTAATCTCTGAGGAGACACTTGCTTGAGGGGAGATAGGCCTTGCGGATATCAAGGGACAAGTGGATGAAGACAGTGGAGGTGGCGGGTGCACAACCATGCATGGGGGGGGTGGGAAAGGGAGACCAACGATGCAATTTTCATTAGATAAAGAAAAAGCTTGGAAATGATGAGTAATCTGAGCATCAAGAGACATACCTTTTTCCTCGGTCGGCATTACATTTGAGGTAAGGACGCCTTCCGTCGCTTCCACAGCTCTGCTCCCATCGTTTTCAATCATCATATATTCTGGTGACCCTTTGGATGTGACTGACTACAGCCTCCCTTCATTCTATGGATCTTTGATGCGCGAAGAATGAAAACCCTCTTACTAACATTCATTCTTTAAATCTTGATTGATTCCTCCCTCCTCATCGTCTCTATGAACCTTTTTGAACTTTTGACATGAGCCATGAGAGGAGAGGGTGAAATCGCTCACTATATGCCCAACTTCATGGAATATCCTACATCTTAAGGGGATCCTTTCATAATCAAGGGTTTGGACATAGGAATTTTCCCCTCTAACTAGCTTTAATTCCTTCAATAATCCTACCTGCACATCATTTTCACCAAGATGGGGCCTACCGACATAATGTACGTCTTCTCAAAGGACATATCCACTTCCAAGAAGGAACCAATTGCATTCCCTATATGTTGAAACGCATCATGTGACCAAAATTCAAGAGGTAGACCCGGAAAGATGCACCCAAATCAACAGAACATTTAGTCTCTCTCGCTTAGGATCGAACATGGGCATCCATCTATTCATGAGAATGGGAATTGATTGAATACTCCATTTATGTGACATAACCCAATTGGTGTCCTCCAGGGACTAGAGTGAGAACACGAACCATCCTCTATTCATTCCTTTAATCCTAGGTACGTTATTGAGCTTGTGACCCCAGTTATCCTTTCCCCACTAAGGAAGTGGGGCCCACTTCCTTAGGGTTTCCATATCGAAATTCTTGTCCCTAGATCTTCCCACAACAATTTTATCTGTGACTTGTTTGACCTTATTCATTGTGATACCCCTGCCAAAAACCAGCTTGAAGTCACTCTCTCGCTCCGATGCACGTCTTTCCTTCTTCTTTCAATCACTTTTTGAGGTAATTTTTGTTGTTGGTCAATCCTTGGAACCCATGTCCCTAGAACCTGCTTAGAGACTCATTGAGGTTCACTCAGGTCCCGAGGACAGTCGCCCCTCTGCAAGCTGGCCTCAGAGCTTTTCTCCTTGTATTCGGCAGTCACTTTCGTCCAAACCCCAGAGCCACTAGGTACATTCAGATTAATATCCGAAGATAAAGATCCTAGGATTGGGAGGCCCTGGATAAATTTTGTTCCTTGATGAAATTTTTCGCTAATTCCCACATGATCGAAAGATCCACCCTGATCTAGTCACACTCTGCTATGTAGAAAGTTCGGGCCTTCTGCTTCTACTAGATCCTGAACCCTAGCGTCAAATAAGAGAGGTTTTTCTTTGGTCAGAACTTGATCGGAGGAAAAATTCGCTTCCCCCACCGAACTCATGGGGGGAGATAGTCTAGCATCCAGAAAATTATCTAGAAAACCCCCTTCGGAATGCGGGAATAGTTGGCCAGAATCTGCCATAGTGGCTGCCCCAGGGGAAAATCCACACACCTTGCTGTCACCTTCACCATTTAAGACAGAAGAGACAACCACCAGTTGTCCACCCACATCACAAATGTCTACACCGTCGTAAGGGTAGTCATAATAATCTACAAGCTCCTCTTCCCTCTCTGATACCGCATCATCATACCCCTCCATGGGACCGTGACAGAAGCAAAACCCTATCTACCATTGAACTACAGAAACCCTAATGCCTCCCCGAACAGCAGACCTCCAATAACTTTATTTCTATAAAGAGATATGATATCTCTCATTACTTGATAAATTTATTTAAATGAATAGTGAGAATTTATTTAAGTTGTTTTTATTTTATGGTTATTAACAGAGCTTATGGAATTCAATTGGAGGTAAAATTTGTCAATTAACAAAATCACCTTATGGAGTTCAGTTTGAAGAAATTGTTTTTCTTAAATATTTTTTTCTGGTTATAAATAGAAAAATCAAAATCGTTTATATATTTTTTGTTTTCTTTTTATAAATAGAAAAATCAAAATGATTTACATAATATGAAGAGATATGATATCTCTCTTTGCTTAATAACTTCATTTAAATTAATAGTAATAATTTATTACGTTGAAAGCGTTCTTTCTCCAAGGGATTGTTTCTGGGCACAGTTCTCATATTCATCGTCCTTCTATCGAATAAGAAAGCACCATGAGTTTTTTGAATCATCAATAAAAATTCGACATGTGTATAATGTTCATCTTCTAGCGTGTTGTTGAAGCTTTTGGGTATGCCCGTCTTTTCTTCCCCGATACCTAGCTTTTCCGGTGTGTTGTTGAAGTATGCAAGAAAGAAACAAACCATAGACTTGAGCACTATTGAGAATCGCGCTCATGGGTCAGTCGGTGATTTGCTAGAACCTCGCTTCAATGACGCAGAGAGAGGATTTTCGATCTTTGTTTACAACCGCATATTAAGTTGAGTGAGCGTTTTATTTAGGACTTCTAACCATTTTGAGTTACATGTAGTTTTGAAATATTGTTTTTTCCCTGCATTTGGATGGTTTCTTTTTTATGGTTAGTTCAAACCCTGAAGCAATTACAAAGCCATCTTTTTGGCTTCAATTTTCAGTGTACATGTGAAAATTAGGGATTGAAATGCATGGTCGTGGAAATGTATGATGTAGGCCATTTGCGTCTGGAGTGACGGATTGAAATGCACAATTCGTAATTCATATTATTTGCAAATAAAAGGAAAATATTTCAAACCCTTGTTTTGTAATTTTGGAAAGTTCTTTACTTTCTTTATGACTTGCTTTGTTCTAGTGTAACATCCGTTCAGGACCTGGTGGATGCAATGGTAACCACCTTTCATCTTTAAGATTTAGGTATTTTTGAGGATTTGTCATTATTTTGATGTCAGGTTGTCATGTTTTGTTTATATTTGGTAGAGGCCTTCCAATCAATTTTTACCATTGTTTGGTTATGGATTTTAGTTGTTGTTAATTTTGTTTGATATATTTAGGGCTATCAATTCAACTTCTTGTAACGTCCCCTCCTACCAAACCAGCGTGATAGAGAGGATCGTGATACTAAACCGGGCATCTAGCCCCATGAACTTTTAACCAAGCATTCACATAATATAAAAGACATATGGAATGTATAATTATAAGAGAAACACAGCGGAAATAATATCAATTATACTTCTATCATACAGTCAAGATAGTCATCAATTTGCAAAATTAACACAAGAGAATACTTATCTTGACAAAGTAGTCCCAAGCGACTGGCTATGCAACTGCAACGTTCCACCCAACCATAGGCCAGTTGTGATCATCAATAACTTCAACACACTGCCACCCCTGAGCTGGGCATGATCTCTACAAGGAATCAGGGAACAGCAGACTCACACATAGTCAAGCATACACCAAGATGAGCCAATCCAATCTGCAATTGGGTTTATCAAGCTGCTAGGAAATGGAAAGGAAGAATTGCTAAGCTAGTGAGCTCAACCACAGAGCTATGGATACCCCTCCCAGATCTATTCAGCTTGGCACTCACAATGCCTACACACCCAACACAAGGAAGTATCCGCTTCACTGCCACACAGTACCTCAAGCCATACCTTCCAATTCTAGAGTGTCCCAGGTGTGCATAGAAGAGTAGCCATCCCTCTTGATCTTCTTGGGAGGTTACTCCCTCCACTAGGTTTATCAAGCCAATTCTGTCCACTACCAGTCCAATTTTCTTGCTCACAGATTCAAACCAAAACAAGGATGCACATAACAACAGAAGTATAAGTGTTGGGCATGAAGAAACGTTTTTACAGTGGAATTCCCAAAAAGGGGGTTTCTACCAATTCAGAAAAACATGGGAAGCCCAAAAATGAAATGGAAAATGGGGAACAACCCTGGAGAGCAGAAATCATTTTCAGAAAAACATCCATGGACATTCTGGGCGAAAACGGCCTCCATAACAATCCCAAATCATGGCCCTTCTCTCCCAGCTGCTGTCCAATGCAAAAACGAGCTCCCAGGCATTGAAAATGCAGGAAAAATGGTGAAAAACGTGATGGGAAAAGGCTCAGTAGTTCAGACTGCGTGAGATAGGAAAGACTAACTATTCAGAATGGCTTTGGGAACCATTTCGTGGGTGTTTTCTTGCCCAAGGAGACAAAACACGATTTCCCAGGTTGATGGCTTTCCCATGCACGAAATTGACTGCCATACCTATTCATTCCCAAGGCATTAACTGCCTCAACCAACTCTTGAAAGAATTAAATGATTGGGTTCATAACCCAAAATGGGTAGTTGGTGGTTTATGGGTTTTCTCATTGACACATGGATTAACACCATTGGCTCAAGGGTTTGAATAATTCCCCTCCCTATTCCTTGTAGAATCATGCCCCATCTCTTTGTTGCATTGCATAGCTAGTTGTGTGTATTTTCATTAAAAATCGTATTTACATGATGTCTTATTTACATTGTGCCTATCTAGCACAAGAACCATAGGCATCTATTTTTAATTGCCGATAAATGAAACTCTAAATCAATGGTGGGGCCTTGGCCTTGAGCTCCTCACCATGATTAAATTACAATATTTACATCATTTACGATTTAATACAAAGGGGGTCAAAATGGGGACATTACATTCCCCTCCCCTTTCATTAGCACTGTCCTTAGTGCTCATCAAAATTGAATAAAAATGGATATGCCACCCTCATGGAATCCTCCAGCTCCCATGTAGCCTCATCGGGACCGTAGTGCTTCCATTGCACCTTTACCTGTCCGATGGCTCGGTTCCGGAGCAATGTTACCTTCTTGTCTAGGATGCGCAATGGATCGGTTTGGAATTCTCCCTTGGGTTCCACCTGTATCACATCCCAATTAATCACGTGGTTAGGATCATGTACATATTTCTTAAGCAAAGAGACATGAAAAACATTATGAGCTTTAGTGCTAGCAGGCAATGCCAATCTATATGCAACTGGTCCTATTCTTTCAAGCACTTCAAATGGCCCACAATATCTAGGTGATAGCTTGTCACAACTCCCAAGCTTCAAGGAACTCTTCCTTCATTTCACTCTAAGATACACGTGATCCCCAACATCGAATTCCCTATGGATCCTATGCTTATCCGCATAGTTTTTCTGTCTATCGTGGGCTACTTTTAAATTCTGTCTGATCTTTGCAACTTCTTGTTCCATTTCCTTAAGCAATTCTGGCCCAAGTACAATTCTGTTCACTGGATTGTCCCAAGTCACTAGTGTCCTACACCTTCTGCCATACAAAGCCTCATAAGGACTCATTCCCAATAATGCTTGTTGCCCATTGTTATATGAAAATTCTACTAAGTGTAGATAATCCTCCCACTTGGATGGTTTGTCCATTACATACATGCGGAGCATGTCTTCAAGCACCCGATTTACTCTTTTAGTTTTTCCATCTGTTTGAGGATGGTATGCGGTACTAAAGCTTAGCTGTGTACCCAAATTTGCGAAGAGACCTTTCCAAAAATTGGAAGTGAACTTGGTATCCCTGTCAGAAATTATTGTCTTAGGCAACCCATGTAATCTGAAAATTTCCTTCATGAAGATATTTGTAATGGCATCGGCTTTATGTGTGGACTTAACCGGTATAAAATGTGTTGCCTTTGTTAACTTGTCCACCACAACCATGATGGAATCATGTTGTCTCACAGTCATTGGCAATCCTGTAATAAAGTCCATGGATATTACTTCCCATTTCCATTCTGGAATTGGCACTGGGAGCAATAAACCTGTTGGATGTTGGTGTTCACTCTTCACCTGCTGACATTCCATGCACTTAGAAATGTATTCAGCGATGTCCTTCTTCATGCTTGGCCAGAAATAATATTTTCTTGCTGTAGCAATTGTTTTCTGATATCCTGGGTGACCAGAGTATGGAGCTTTATGGATTTCATCCATAGCAATCCTCCTCAAATCTGCCGCATTTGGAATATGGACTCTATTATTATAAGTGAGAAGTCCGCCTTCTTCCAAATGATATCCTTCATACTTCTTGCCAAGGTCTTGCTGCTGCAATTTGTCCTTTATCTGCACGTACACTTCATCCTCAACAATATGGTTAACAATCTGCTGCTTCAAATCTGGTTGGCAAGTATTAAGCACTGCCACATGCATTTCACGTACCTTTCTGCTGAGTGCATCAGCCACCTTGTTTTCTTTCCCTTTTATGTGTTTGATCTCAAAATCAAATTCACACAAAAATTCCAACCATTTAGCTTGCCTAGCATTTAAAGTTGGCTGATCAAACAAGTATTTCAGACCACAATGGTCTGTCCTTAACTCAAATTTTCTTTCCATTAAGTAATGCCTCCACATCTTTAAAGCATGTACTATGGCTGCAAGTTCTATATCATGAGTAGCATAGTTCTTCTCATGCTCCTTCAACTTTCTTGACTCATAGCATATCACGTGGTTGTCTTGCATAAGAACTCCTCCAAGTCCTTGATTGCATGCATCGGTACACACCACAAAGTCTTTTTCTGGGTCTGCAATCTTCAAAATTGGTGCACTTGTAAGAAGATTCTTCAACCGTTGAAAACTTTCCTCACATCTTGGTGACCATTCAAACTTTATCCCCTTCTTTTGCAAAGAAGTGATCGGGTTTGCAACCTTGGAGAATCCTTCGATAAACCTCCTATAGTAACCAGCAAGGCCCATAAAAGATCTCACATCAGTCACATTCCTTGGAGTTGGCCAATTCATAATGGCTTCAATCTTCTCAGGGTCTACAGATATTCCTTCGTCGGAGATGATGTGACCCAAATAATGAATTCTATCTTTATAAAAGTCACATTTGCTCAACTTTGCATACAGCTTATGCTCCCTTAGCAATTGCATTGTCATTCTCAAATGTTCTTCATGCTCTTCTTCATTCTTAGAATAGATGAGAATGTCGTCTAGGAATACAAGAACAAACTTGTCCAAATACTTGCTAAAAACATTATTCATGAGACACATGAATGTAGATGGTGCATTTGTGAGACCAAATGGTACCACTACAAACTCATAGTGTCCATACCTCGTTCTAAAGGATGTCTTATGAATATCTTCTTCTTTGATTCTTACCTGATGGTAACCAGACCTCAAGTCAATTTTTGAAAATACCTTTGCTCCTCTCATTTGGTCAAAAAGGTCATCAATTCGGGGCAATGGGTATTTGTTCTTCATGGTGACTTTGTTCAACTGCCTGTAGCCAATACATAACCTAAGTGTTCCATCTTTCTTTTTCACAAATAGAACAGGTGCTCCCCACGGGGACACACTTGGCCTAATATATTTCTTTTCCAACAACTCTTGTAATTGCATCTTCAATTCTAGCAATTCCGGTGTACTCATCCTATAGGGTGTCTTAGACACTGGTGCCGCTCCTGGCACAAGTTCAATTGTAAATTCAATGTCTCTCTTTGGAGGGAGTCCTGGAATCTCATCAGGAAAAACATCCCTGAATTCTTGCAATACTTGATAGTCCTCCAATTTAAGAGTTTCACTCTCTGCTGCCTCTAAAATGTGGGCTGCATACAATTGACATCCCTTCCTACAGAACTTCTTCAGCTGCATGGCTGAAACCTGTCTAACAGAAGTCACCTTTGGTATGCCTTTTACCACCCTCGAGTTTCCTTCTTCGTCCATGCATTCAAATGTCTTATTGTAGCAATCAAGTTTAACCCTGTGTGCTTCTAACCAATCCATTCCAATGAGAATATCATAGGAAACCAGTGGTAAAATATTCAGATCTGCATAAGTGAATAGCCCATCCATCTCTAATGGACATTTCTCTACTATTTCACTAACTTTTCTCTTGGTTCCAGTGGCTAGTTGAACTAACCATGATTTACTATTCTTTAATTTCTTGAAAGCACAAATCTCAACAATTCTAGGAGTGACATAACTGTGAGTAGATCCAGGATCAATCAAAATAGAAACAGATTGCTTAGCAATCTTACCTTCAACTTCAACCACAGTTGACTGATGATCTGCTTGGCGGTCGTCTAGAGCTGCATAGATTCTAGGGATTGTCCTCGCCACTTGACCCACAGTTCCAGCTCCTTGGATGTTGTGAACTTGATTTGCATTCCCATTCCGATGTGGACAGTTCCTAAGCATGTGGTCTCCTCCACAGCCCCAACATTGAAGTGGTTCTCTTGGTTCCTTTGGATCTCTTGGCTTGTCTCCCATCATCCTAGTTGGCTTAGTCACAACCTGTGATGGTTTCCTTTGCTGATTCCGGAATTGAGGAGGCTTGAACCCCTTCTTCCTTTGATCAAACTTTTTAGTTTTCCTATCCTTCCATGCCTTATGAAATTCTGGTTTGCTTCTGTTTTGATCAAAGCAATACTTGGCCTTTCTTATGGCCTCCTCTAGAGTTCGAGGTTCATCAAACTCAATTCTATCTTTATATGACTAGGGTAGTCCACTTAGGAAATGATGAATTTTCACCTTATCATCTCGAATGTACCTGACATATCTTAGCAGCTCCAAGAATTTATTTGCATATTCTTCCATGGTCAATTGTCCCAATCTCAGCTCACGGAACTCTTTGATCTTATCATCATAGTACCTATCAGAGAGGTACTTCTGCTTGAAGTATTTCTTGAACTGTTTCCACACAATCTTCCTTTCATTGATCTTCTTCACTTGCCTGATGTGTTCCCACCATATAGATGCTCTTCCATTTAAGTTGAAGATGGCAACCCTTGCCTTCATATTTCCCGAGTAGTCTTGGACTTGGAAATACTTTCTCATCCCAAGAAGCCAAGCTTCAGCTTCTTGACCGGACTTTATCTCTCCATCAAATGTAGGAGGTTTCACCTTCTTAAATTCCCCATGTGAATTGTTATGGTAGTGCTTCTTCCTCTTACTTCCGCAATATGAAGAGCTTGAACCCTCAATGGATTCTTCAGAGTCGGATGATTCATTAGAAGAGATTTCTGGAGTATATGTTCTATCTGGAGAAACTTTTCTTGGGCTACTGGCCCTCTTACGGGAATTCCTTCTAGAACTACTCCCACCCCTTTCTGGATTTGATGTCTGATGCCCAGAGTTTATTTGCCTTTGGATGTCTGTTAAACTCTGCAGCATAGCTGCATTCAGCTGATTTTGTTCCTCCTGAGCTTTAATCATCCTTTCATTATCTTCCCTACAGCTTTGCAACTCCGCCCTTAGGCTTCTCATGGTGGCTGCAATACCTGGAGGGGTCTCTTGATTTCTTCTCCCATTAGATTCTGTTTCAGCATTTTCAACATGTATGTTCTCCCCCATGGCATCTGTTTCAGGCTCATAGGGATCCTGTGCATCATCCATGATGTTGATTTTCTTGGCCCAACCAAGATTCAAAACTTTCCAACTGTACTATCTAGATTGCTGCCCTGATGTAACTGTGATTCTCTGCAAACTATCCAACTTAGCCAGTTTAGGCCCTATGCTGCTATCTGTGGTGATCAGGAAGGGACCTTCCCAAGTGGTTGTGATTGGATTTGGCCCATAGAGGTCCAATGCTGCAACCAGCAGCTCTTATACCAAAATGTAACGTCCCCTCCTACCAAACCAGCATGATAGAGAGGATCGTGATACTAAACCGGGCATCTAGCCCCATGAACTTTTAACCAAGCATTCACATAATATAAAAGACATATGGAATGTATAATTATAAGAGAAACACAGTGGAAATAATATCAATTATACTTCTATCATACATTCAAGATAGTCATCAATTTGCAAAATTAACACAAGAGAATACTTATCTTGACAAAGTAGTCCCAAGCGACTGGCTATGCAACTGCAACGTTCCACCCAACCATAGGCCAGTTGTGATCATCAATAACTTCAACACACTGCCACCCCCGAGCTGGGCATGATCTCTACAAGGAATCAGGGAACAGCAGACTCACACATAGTCAAGCATACACCAAGATGAGCCAAGCCAATCTGCAATTGGGTTTATCAGGCTGCTAGGAAATGGAAAGGAAGAATTGCTAAGCTAGTGAGCTCAACCACAGAGCTATGGATACCCCTCCCAGATCTATTCAGCTTGGCACTCACAATGCCTATACACCCAACACAAGGAAGTATCCTCTTCACTGCCACACAGTCCCTCAAGCCATACCTTCCAATTCTAGAGTGTCCCAGGTGTGCATAGAAGAGTAGCCAGCCCTCTTGATCTTCTTGGGAGGTTACTCCCTCCACTAGGTTTATCAAGCCAATTATGTCCACTACCAGTCCAAGTTTCTTGCTCACAAATTCAAACCAAAACAAGGATGCACATAACAACAGAAGTATAAGTGTTGGGCATGAAGAAACGTTTTTACAGTGGAATTCCCAAAAAGGGGGTTTCTACCAATTCAAAAAAACGTGGGAAGCCCAAAAACGAAATGGCAAATGGAGAACAACCCTGGAGAGCAGAAATCGTTTTCAGAAAAACGTCCATGGACATTCTGGGCGAAAACTACCTCCATAACAGTCCCAAATCATGGCCCTTCTTTCCCAGCTACTGTCCAATGCAAAAACGAGCTCCCAGGCATTGAAAATGCAGGAAAAATGGTGAAAAACGTTATGGGAAAAGGCCCAGTAGTTCAGACTGCGTGAGAGAGGAAAGACTGACTGTTCAGAATGGCTTTGGGCACCATTTCGTGGGTGTTTTCTTGCCCAAGGAGACAAAACACGATTTCCCAGGTTGATGGCTTGCCCATGCACGAAATTGGCTGCCATACCTCTTCATTCCCAAGGCATTAACTGCCTCAACCAACTCTTGGAAGAATTAAATGATTGGGTTCATAACCCAAAATGGGTAGTTGGTGGTTTATGGGTTTTCTCATTGACGCATGGATTAACACCATTGGCTCAAGGGTTTGAATAATTCCCCTCCCTATTCCTTGTAGAATCATGCCCCATCTCTTTGTTGCATTGCATAGCTAGTTGTGGGTATTTTCATTAAAATTCGTATTTACATGATGTCTTATTTACATTGTGCCTATCTAGCACAAGAACCATAGGCATCTATTTTTAATTGCCGATACATGAAACTCTAAATCAATGGTGGGGCCTTGGCCTTGAGCTCCTCGCCATGATTAAATTACAATATTTACATCATTTATGATTTAATACAAAGGGGGTCAAAATGGGGACATTACACTTCTCATATGATAGAATCAAATTGTTGACAATTAAATCTGTGGATACAATGGAAAACAGAGGCCATCGTCAGAAGATCTTCATTGCGCATTTGATTCGATGGGAATTCAAGATTTCCCTATGTGAAAAGTTGCTCAGAAACATAGGAAGACAAGATAGGGATCTAACTTATACTATTACTACATCATCTCTCATCTTCCCCACCACAAGGACCTTATAGATTCCTAGGTCATCCCCAACCACAATTGCTTTTCCCTCCATGTTGCTAATCCTCAGCATCCCATGCAGTACAAAGCATGCCCAACTCGGGATTGTAAACATACACCTGCGGAAACAAAATGTTGAATAAAGTTGGAGAGATGTGAATGTCACTAGAAGGAGTGGAAACCATGCCATCGATCCTCTATAATCAAGTCTGCAAAGATATGGAGCATAAATGGCAGGGAACGTGTATTCTAGCTCCAGCTAAAGGAGTAGAGCAGAAAATCCATTTCTCATGAATCTGGACAGTATGGTTTTCACATATAATAAGAAGGCGGTCACTCCAAATCCTGGTGTTTGGTATCTCTGATGGTTGGAGGAACGCGTTCATTGGTAAGACAATTCAGGAACCCTTTCCCTGGCTTTGTCTTGTATTTTCGGTTCAATGTCACACCGCCAACAATAAGAAGAAAATACTATTTATGACAATGAAGAAGACAAAGAGAAGGATCTAGGATTGATTATTTTGAAATATTTTATGCATTCAAATCCCATTCTCATCTCTCAAACATTTATAGGTTGAATCCTCACCACGTCCTTTGATTTCTGATTTTTGTAGAAGTTAAACGCAAACCCACTTGCAGCTATTCATTTTTTTGATCACATAAAACATCATGGATTATGTCACTCTCCAAACATATGGAACACTCATTCGCATTTCTTCTCAATCAAGGATGCACACGAAGGCCTACTATCTAGTCAGGGAACTAGTCAAATCCCAAAAAGTTTTTAATTTTAAACCTACGGAAGCAAAGGACAAAGAGAGCAATACCCATTTACTAGAACTGCTATGTAAGTTTAATGCAAAGTGTGTCATGTTGGGAGGATTCCCTTCAAATATTTTGCATGATGAAGGAACATGGGCTTGTGCCTTATGTTCTATGTTGTAACTTATTTCTCAATTGTTCAATTGACCATAATGAAATGAAGATGGCGTTTAGTGTTAATACTGAAATGAGGTTGTTGGTTCTCTTCTCTCTTTCAGACCCGGGCTGCGGTAATCCCTTAGACCAACAGAACCCTTAGCTCACTGGCCCTTTCGGCAACAGGTCGCAGAGGCAACCTGAAGTCTCACCCGAAGTGATTCTAATGGGAGGCAGAAGACTCAAGTGTCCTCAGCCAAGTTCCGAGGCATCCAGGGTGCTTAAATCCACCTTGATCCCTTTGACCGGAGCTGTCTATCTCATTCCATTACTCCGGCTACACCTCTGTCTTATCGCATTACGCAGGAGGTGCGATAAGTCCTCCCCCTACGTGAGACCGTCTAGCGATACCTAAGATATCGTAGGCGCGATATCTTCCCCTTCTAGTTACTGCGGTAAGTGAATCTTGACCGCTTCCTGGATTAATAAGTGGTCTCTGCTATCCTTATCCTGGTACCGCAGTTAGCTACAACATTCAGTCTCCAAACCTAACCCTCGCTAATGAACTTGACCCTTGATATCTCGCAACGACGTAACTAAGTAGAATATCACTTTGAGCAGTGTCTAAGTAGACCATTCATGACTTACATTCAGTTCCTACTCGCACATTATCCTCTGTTAACAATTATCTAGTTGCTATGCGGGTAGCTATGATTATCGCAATTATTACACATCATTCAGAAGTTAAACTGACGACCATGTACATTACTTATAACAGACTGAAGCATTCATATTATAACACAGACAAGTGAATGAGAGCAGTATCTACACAAATACAATAGTGCTACTTAAATAAGCACGTTGTTACTCCCAGGGCGAGAACTACGCCCAGGGGAACTACGGTTCTTGTTTACAACTCTGAAGAATAAACACAGTCCGTTCCACTCTTTACAACAAGGGTCTTCTGGGAAACTCCACCTCAGTGGGAGCCCTTCTCTATAGACCTCTTTCTCTCACAATCCCTGCGGATCGCACTACCTCTCAACAGGTTGGCCCTGGTATTCTCTCAGGGATGTCCAGACTCTGCAACAACAGACTTGGCTAGCCTCTACCTGATGTCTCTATCACTATGTGGCCAACCCCTTATCATATAAAAAGACTACTATATATAGATGGCCCGAAGGTCTCATCGCAGTTACAAAACTGTGGGCCTTATCCCAACAGTGACTCAACCCTAACCACTTACAGTCAACTGGCTGTACTTCCATGGCCGCCTTCTGTCTCGTCGCCGCTTCCTGCAGTCCTTAGTCTTTAATGCATCGGTCCGTCGCTTCTTCTTGGTTCAAGCAACGCTGACTGTAGTCCTTCTTCTTTAATGAGGGTAGCTGAACCCTCTCTTCATCTCCGGCGCCTTTATTGCGGTGGTTGAGCTCTTCCTTCGGCCTCTTCTTTGTACCACATGCTTGACTTTTCTGTACCTGTCGCCGTGATTCCCGCCAGGATTTGCGCTACGGCGATATCTTTGTCTTACCGCCAAAATTGGTACTTTCTCTCCAAAATTAGTTATCCTTCCCCAAAATTAGCAGCTTCCTAAATGCTGCGGAAGTTCTCTCCAACAGAGGCAGATGGGTGTTTCAACTATTGTATACATATATACCATATTATTGATTAATCTTGTTGTAAACAAGGTGGAATGCAGAAAGCAAATGATTATATATGAGAAATGGAAGGGTGTGGGATCGTTCCAGGTGTTACTTATACTATTCTTATATGTGTATATTGTAATGTGAGTAATACAGAAGCAGCCCTTAAGCTTCTCAAGGATATGGAACATAAATTTTTCTTTTTCAATGTTGGTTACGATACAGTTATCCATGGATTTTGTTGTGAAGGGTGACTTAATTGGGGCAAGAAGGAGTTTTTGGAACATTGGTTGGGAAGGTTTAGTCCATGATATTTATAGTTATAACAATGTTATTGATGGGTATTGCAAAATTTGTGACCTTACAAATGCATTTGTTCTGCTTAATGAAATGTTATTGAGAAATATAAAGCTCAACAAATTTACCTATAGCTCACTCCTTGATGGTTTGTGTAAAGCTTGGGAAGTGGATGATCTCTCAAGCTTTTCAAGGAATTGAAATATTTGGGGCTTATCTTAAACCATGTTATGTACAGTATTATGATCTATGCTCATTGTAAATAAGGAAACATGTAGGGAACCTTAAATTTGTTAAATGAGATGGTTGGAACAAACATATTTCTAGCTAAGTCACCGAGCACATCCATATCCCCTCTTGTGTCATGTGGGGTTGTGTCAAACACGAACACGGCTTCAACACGTGTCAGACACGTTTTGTTTCGTGTCTCGATTCCATGACACGAAAAAACACGTTTTTGGCACATGTGGAAGTCGTGTCCCAACCCTGTTCAAAATGTGTCCCAATTCCAGGACATGAAAACCTGGAAAAAGACGCCTGCGGATTTTTTAAAAGCAATTTTTCTCATTCATTTGTGCATTTGCAAGTGAAGGGAGAGGTTAGAATGAGTTTTTTTGCATGTGAAAGAATATTTGAAGCATTTGCAATGGTTTTCAAGTGCATTTGAGGGAGTATTTCGTTGAGAGGATTCAAGCTCACCATCAAGAAAGAAGAAGAATGTCTCAATCAACTAGGGCGGCAGCTAAAGGGAAAAGGAAAGGGATAAATGCCCCATCTGGTGCTAGATCCGGTCACTTTTGATGGTGGTGATCCTATGGAGGGGTCATCCTCCACACTAGTAGATGTAGATCGTCAGATGGGTAGAGAGAAGGAGGAGGAGGAAGATGAGGATCAGGGCAGTGATGAGTTTGTTGATTCAGGCATGGAGGAGGACTATTGACAGATGAGATTCTTCCATCTTGATCTCATCTATGATCTACCCCTTTTTGTTTTTATTATTTACTACTACTAGTTTCCATTGGCATTCCAACATCTATGTAATACATTTTTATTTTGATGACTTAATGAGAAATATGGTTTCGACATCTTGAGTTATCATCTTTGTGTCTCATTGTGATTTGTGAATGAAAAAATGTGTATTGTGGATTGATTCTAATTAGTAATTTCTATTAAATATTTGTAAATGTTATAGTTTCTAAAATAAATTGGCTCTCTCTCTATATATATATATCTTCTGAAAGGAAAATATCCATCACTCTAAATAAAGAGTGATCATAAACTGCCCATGATGAGATATTCATTCATATTCAAGAGTTTACATTATCTTACAAAATTCTATCCATTTCGGATCATAAAGCTTCAAAAAAGACTGTTCTTAAATGCAATTCCTAAAGTTCCAAATGCTATAAACTTTTGCAGTGAACCAGCTACATAGACATGCACCTTTACAAAACAAAAATACTTCCTTTCACTTGAAAACTCATCTTCACCCTAAGGGTGTTGAAGCTGAAATTCCACTTTAATCTCTCCAGGTGGAATTAGCAGAGCTTTTTTTGAAAGTAGATCAGCCTCAACATTGAGTCCTCGGTATACATGTCTGAAAGTGATAGAGCTGAATCAGTTGATTATGCTCTGAATTTGAGTTAACAGAGACTGCAGATGAGGCTCTCTTATCTGTAACTTGTGGTTTGCCCAGTCGATAACCATTTTTGAATCACGGAAAACTTGGAGATTTGAAATCTGATGCCTTAGAGCAGTAAGCAGCACTGCCCATAAAGCTGTTAATTCAACTTTGCTGTTGGTACCGTGCCCAGTGCCATAGAGGATGTTTAATTTATTGTGATCATTTAGGTATATAACTCCTCCTGAGCCTCCTAATTATGGAATACCTTGACTGGCCCCATCGAAATATGCCCAAGGAAAGTTGTTATCTATGGTGGGATGGATCAGAACTCTCTGCTTCTTCTGAGTCTCTTCTTTTTTTGTGTTCTTTTGTCCATTGCACGATTAGGGCCGAAGTAATGTCAGTCGGGATTTTTTTTTCAAGAAAGATGACAGAATTTCATGCCCACCAGATGCCGTAAAGGAAAAAGGAAGGGAAAGCATCGAAAATGCTTACCAAAGGGTTCTTCCACCAATTATGACAACAAATTTCTAGAGATGGATCCATAGGGACTTCAGCATCCACGAGCTTCTTGGTGGCATCCTTCCAGACCGTTTCTACATAGACACATGATGAGAATAAGTGGGCTGAAGTTTCAACATAGGCATGACATAGAGAGCATCGGCTGGGGCCTTTCCAACCTCGTTTAACCAGATTTTCCCAAGTAAGAAGCTTGTTACTCAGGACAAGCCACAAAACAATCTTGGCTTTCAATGTACCTCTCGTTTTCCAAATCACAGACCACCACCATTTTTTTTCACCACTGAACTGGTTTTTGTTATATGCTTCATAGCTAAGTTTGGCTATGTAGTCTCCATCTAGAAGACTATTTAAGGTCCAGACAAGTTTATCTTCAGAGTCTTCAAGCAGTGCAACAAAATTCAGTTTGAGAAGGCTTACATAATTAGTCCATTATGTGGATTCTTCGTTTCCAAGACCTAAAACATCCGTTGAAATCCAACTGTCAACTTAGGAGACATTATCCTTAGCATCCACTAACACCAGGATATTAGATCTCTTAAGTTTCTGAACTAGCCCTTCTGAAAGGAGAAATCTGTCTCCCGCTCCAACCCATGGGTCTGTGCCAATACGAACCTGTTTTCCGTTGTTTATATATATAGATATAGATATAGATATATATAGATATATAGATCGCTGAAAAAAATAGATATAGATATATAGATATATATATATATATATATAACGTGTCCTGATTCCGGGGGTCACTATGTCCATGTCGGACACTCGTATTTTTGTGTCCTCGTGTCAGGTGACTTAGATTTCCAGATATATTCAATTATATGAGTTTGATTGCTGGGTATTGTAAAAAAGGCAACTTGCATAATGCGTTTAAGCTTTATGCCAATTTGGTTGGCTAGTGCAGGAAGCTGAAAGATTCCTCACAACAATGTTAAAGAGGGGCCTTATTTTTGGAATCGATATTTTCAATATTTTGATTGCGAGATACAACAAAGAGGGAAAAATTAAAGAAGCTTTCGAGTTGTATTCTAGAATGTCAAGATAGGGGCTTGTTCCCGACATTGTAGCATTCACTAGTGTTATGGACGAGTTATGCAAGATAGGTATTATTCATGAAGTTGTAAAACTCTATGATGCTATGGTGGAAAAAGAGATTATGCCTGGCGTGGCTATTATAGGACCCTCATTGCTGCATTTTACAGAACAAGAAATAATAAGAAGGATTTAGCTCTTAAATTATGTTAATATGTTGGAAAGAGGTATTTTTCCGGATATCATAACTTACACTATCTTAATGAAATTTTGCCACAAGACAAGTCATTTATAATATGCCCTTCGTTTACTCCATGAAACTGAAGAAAGAAGAATTTTGTCAGATGTCATAATGTATACTATCTTAATGGGAGATAGAGGAATCTTGTTGGATTTCATATCTTATACTATTTTAATCCATGGATATTGCAAGCAAGTTGCCTCCATGATGCTCTCAAATTGTTCAATGAAATGGTAGGAAAAGGAATCTTGCTTGTTGTTGTCACTGACACAATTTTAATTGTTGCATATTGCAATATTGGCAACAGGAAAATGGTTGTAATGTTACATAATGAAATGTTTGAACATGGGATAGTACCCAATTTTGTTATTTGCTCAACATTATTAAATCATGAATTTTGAAAGGCCAACAAGTTGCATGAAGTGAGTAAGTTGTGGAGGGAAATGGAAAATTGGAGTTTTGTATAAAATATTAAAGTCCTTGGAATGGTAAATATTTCTTTTTATGTATATATTGTAGGTGGAAACCTATTAGTTTAATGTGGAAATAAATAAATAAGATAAATGGGATGTGTCTGCCTAACCCGAGTCAATGGATTTGACAGAATTCTTAAATTTATGTTGTTGTAACGATAGCTCGCATGGTTTTGGTTGCCATAATTCTTACATACTATCTAACTTGTAAAATAGCCTCTTATGATTTGATGATGTGGAAACATATGGTTGAAGAGAGAAAACCCCTTTTTATGTCCCCGTAGGGGATATATTATGTTTCATCAAGACCCTATTAATTTGCACCTAGTTTGGTGCCTATGGCTATAAATTTTTCCTCCATACTATGGTTTTGGGTTATTTGTAAATAGTTGGAAAAAAAATTATTTATATAAATTTTTAAATAATGCTAATTTGTTAATGTTTCATTGGATGAGAGCTGATAACGTCAGCCTCGGTAATCGCTTCCCGTTTTGGCGGCGGAAGGTGCGTCATGCGAGTTAAGGCTTAGTTGCTGCTTAGTGTAAATAACAGGTGGTGGGCGTAGCAACGCGTGGCATATAGGCTTGTCTAGTTCTTTGCGCCGGGAAATGCCTTTGGCACTAATGCGATGGTTATGGTTATCATAGGAGAATGGAACAAATTTAACGCGACAGGTGGCGGACGTGTCAAACGAGAGTAAGGACAGGGCAATGAATGTTTTAATGGTTCAAGGCTGGCGGGCAAGGGTGTCCTGTTGTAGTATTAACTCTGTTGTGGGTTCCCTAGGTGGAGTATCTACGTGGTGACTAATGTGGCTTGCAACCTGTCATGGAGAATGGTGAGTAATAAATGTGATATTAATGTATTGAGTAGCTCGTTAGCAATTGTGCTATAATGTCGAAATCTTCGTTGTTGTTGATGTTATATCCGTGGTAATATTCATCGAGCTTGTTTTTATGAATGGCATTGTTTTTTGTTTTGTGTTTCGGAGTGGTTTGAAGGAATGGTCCAGCGGCCTGCAATGTATTAGGTTTTAGATTCAGCAATGGGGTTTCCGCTTCGTGGTTTGAACTCATAATAACTAGTGCTTCAGGTCTCCACGGTGGCTGTCGGAGTCGTACCACTCTGATGTTGTTGTTGATGCAAGGTTTCAAGCTGGTTCTCGTCAGTTGCAGAAAGGTTTTGGCTTTTGGTTCGAAGTCTGCTTACGGCAATGTAAGTTGTCAGATTTTGCTCCGGTTTTGAGTAGGTTAAAGATATAAGTTTGAATGTATTTGTTATGACGTTTTAACTTTTTCAATGGTTTAACCAGAATCGTATACTTATGGCAGGTAAAACGATGTCTCTGGTTTTCTGCTTTGCAGTAGCAGTGCAACAAGCGTTGAAACCGGTAAGTCTCGGAGATTGTTATGGTGGGTTTGTTGGTTCTAGGTCTGGCTTAGCCGAGACTTTCGTCAAAGGTATTGGGAAATAGTTTTAGTTGTTTTTTGTTGGTAGCCAGTATGGCATGTGAACAGAGCGTGATTCTCAGTCTGCGTTGTTCTATCTGTGCGCTAGTCTTGTATTTGCAACATTTTGCGATGCTGCCTGCGAGCTTCAACCTCTGGCATTTGTGATGAATAATGAATAATATGGATAAGGGTTTAAATATTGTAGTTTTAAGTATAGATCTGGTTCTGCTGAGATGGTTCCTTGATTTACATGGAATTTGAATGATAAGTGTCTTTCTTGTCGTCGATAGCTTAGAAATATTAAATTTCGGTTTAAGATGTCTGAATTTGAAACGATACCATACGGCTATACCCTTCAGGAATTTAATCACTGACAGTAGAGTCAAGAACCGGCCAAATGACCGATACTCTCATTTTTTTGCTTGCAGCAATCTAAGTTGTCAGATTTTGCTTCGGTTTTCAGTAGGTTAAAGATATAAGTTTGAATGTATTTGTTATGACGTTTTAACTTTTACAATGGTTTAACTAGAATCGTATACTTGTTGCAGGTAAAACGATGTCTCTGGTTTTCTGCTTTGCAGTAGCAGTGGAACAAGCATACAAATCGGTAAGTCTCGGAGGTTCTTATAGTGGGTTTGCTGGTTCTAGGTCTGGCTTAGCCGAGACTTTCGTCAAAGGTGTTGGGAAATAGTTTTAGTTGTTTTTGTTGGTAGCCAGTATGGCATGTGAACAGAACGTGATTCTCAGTCTGCGTTGTTCTATCTGTGTGCTATTTTTGTATTTGCAACATTTTGCGATACTGCCTGCGAGCTTCAGCCTCTGGCATTTGTGATGAAAAATGAATAACATGAATAAGCGTTTAAGTATTATAGTTTTAAGCATAGATCTGGTTCTACTGAGATGGTTCCTTGATTTACATGAAATTTGAATGATAAGTGTCTTTCTTGTCGTCGATAGCTTAGAAATCACCAATTAATGTCGACCCTATGAATAGGGGATATTATGTCCCCGTAGGGGATATTATATATTTCATGCAGACCCTATTATAGTTGCACCTAGTTTGCACCTATGCCTATAATTTTTTTTCCTCCATACTATGATTTTGGGTTATTTGTCAATAGTTGGGGAAAAAATTATTTATATAAATTTTTAAATAGTGATAATTATTTGTTAACGTTTCGTTGGATGAGAGCTGATAACATCAGCCTCGGTAATCGCTTCCCGTTTTGGCGGCAGAAGGTGCGTCGTGCGAGTTAAGGCTTAGTTGCTTCTTAGTGTAAATAACAGGTGGTGGGCGTGGCAACGCGTGGCATATAGGCTTGTCTAGTTCTTTGTGCTGAGAAATTCCTTTGGCACTAATGCGATGGTTATGGTTATCATAGGAGAATGGAACAAATTTAACGCGAAAGGTGGCGGACATGTCAAACGAGAGTAAGGACAGGGAAATGAATGTTTTAATGGTTCAATGCTGGCGGGCAAGGGTCTCCTGTCGTAGTATTAACTCTGCTGCGGGTTCCCTAGGTGGAGTATCTACGTGGTGACTAATGTGGCTTGCAACCTGTCATGGAGAATGGTGAGTAATAAATGTGATATTAATGTATTGAGTAGCTCATTAGCGGTTGTGCTATAATGTCGAAATCTTCGTTGTTGTTGATGTTATATCCGTGGTAATATTCATCGAGCTTGTTTGCACCTATGCCTATAAATTTTTTTCCTCCATACTATGATTTTGGGTTATTTGTAAATAGTTGGGGAAAAAATTATTTATATAAATTTTTAAATAGTGATAATTTGTTAACGTTTCGTTGGATGGGAGCTGATAACGTCAGCCTCGGTAATCGCTTCCTGTTTTGGCGGCGCAAGGTGCGTCATCTGAGTTAAGGCCTAGTTGCTGCTTAGTGTAAATAACAGGTGGTGGGCGTAACAACGCGTGGCATATAAGCTTGTCTAGTTTTTTTGACATCGGGAAATGTCTTCGGCGCTTTCTACACAATGCAATGGTTATGGTTATCATAGGAAAATGGAACAAGTCTAGCGCGACAGGTAGCGGGGGTGTCAAACGGGAGTAAGGAAAGGGTAATTAATGTTTTGGCGGTTCAATGCTGGCGGGCAAGGGTGTCCTGTCATGGTATTAACTCTGTTGCGGGTTCGCTAGGTGGAGTATCTACGTGGTGACTAATGTAGCTTGCAACCTGTCATGGAGAATGGTGAATAATGAATCAAATGATCCAAAATCAGTTAAACGGGACAGGTCGCACACGTGGAAAACCAGAGTAAGGACAGGGTAATTAAAGTTTAAGTGGTTCAATGCTGGAGGGTAAGGATGTCCTGTCATAGTATTAACTCTGTTACGGGCTTCCCTAAGTGGAATATCTACGTGGTGACTAATGTGGCTTGCAACCTGTCATGAAAAATGGTGAGTAATAAATGTGATATTAATGTATTCAGTGCCTCGTAAGCACTTGTGCTATAATGTCAAAATCTTCGTTGTTGATGTTATGTCGCTCGTAACTATTCATCGAGCTTGTTCATGAATCAAATGATGCAAAATCACTTAGCGTATGCTTTTTTCAATTATTTATGAACCGGATTGTTTGTTTTGTGGTTGGGAGTGGTTTGAAGGAATGCTGGGCAGGCCTGCGATGTTTTAGATTTTAGGTTCAGGAATCACGTTTTTCCTTCGTCGGTTGAACCCATAGCCTGTGTTTGAGGTCTCCGTCGTGGCTCTCAGAGTCGAACCACTCTGATGTTGTTGTTGATGCAAGCTTTCAACCTGATTCTCGTCAGTTGCAGAAAGGTTTTGGCTTTTGGTTCGAAATCTAGTTTCAATAATGTGGGTTGTCAGATCTTGCTCCGGTTTTCACTACGTTAAAGATATAAGTTTGAATGTATTTGTTATCACGTTTTAACTTTTTCAATGATTTAACCAGAATAGTATACTTGTGGCAGGTAAAACGGTGTCTGTGCTTTTCTCCTTTGCACTAGCAGTGGAACAAGCATTCAAATCGGTAAGTCTCAGAGGTTTCTATGTTGGCTTTGTTGGTTGTAAGTATGGCTTAGCTGAGACTTTCGTCAAAGCATTTGTGATGAAAACTGAATACTATGAATAGCGGTTTAGATATCGTAGTTTTAACTATAAATCTGGTTCTACTGAAATGATTTGTTGTTTTACATGAAATTTGAATGATAAGTGTCTTCGTTCTCGTGGATAGCTTAAAAATCATTAATTAATGTCAAGCTCTGTCGTTTTTCTTCTATCAATCGGTCAATTGTGAAAGCGGATGAGCCCAAACTAAAATGGACGTTTAAATGTATCTAAATGACACTAAAAGCTTTAAATTTCGGTTTGACATGTTGACAAAAGAATGAGGGTATCGGTCATTTGGCCGGTTCTTAACTCTACTATCAATGATTAAATTCCTAAAGGGTATAGCCATATGGTGTCATTTCAAAATTCAAACATAGGTTGCCTTAGGGGAATGTTTTTATTGTTATAAGATGTAAAACAACACGATAGTTATGGTTATCATAAAACAACTTCCACATTTGTTGATAATTAGTTGACGCTGCATAGAGGCTTCAAACTCTAATCTGTTTATATATAATAATAACCCGACACGTGGCAGAAGTGACAAACAACAGCGACATAGGATAATTATTAAGATCTTAATGGTTCAATGCTGGGGGGCAAGGGTGTGCTGTCATAGTATTAACTCTGCTATCGGCCTTTCTAAGTGGAATATCTAGATGGTGATTAATGTGGCTTGTAACCTGTGATGAAAAATTGTGACTGCCTTGGCAATGCCGAGCTGTGCTATCAAATAGCTTGGAAATTCTCGTACCTGGACTTCATGGTAGAAAGAAATAATAAATGTGATGTTAATGTGCTCAGTACCTCGTAAGCAGTTGTGCTATAATGTCAAAATCTTCGTCGTCGATGTTATATTGCCTTGGGTTTTGGCGCTTTAAAAATCCTGATCCTCCACTACGTATTCATCGAGGTTGTGTATTGATGGCATTGTTTCTTTCGTGTCTGGGAGTGGTCTGAAGAATTGGTCGACAAACCTGCCATGTATTAGATTTCAGATTCAGAAGTGGCGTTTTTCCTCCGTGATTTAAACCTATAACCTCTGGTTCAGGTCTCCACCGTGGCTCTCAGAATTCAACCACTCTCATGTTGTTGTTGATTCAAGCTTTCAAGTTGGTTCTCGTCAGTTGCAGAAAGGTCTTGGCTTTTGGTTTGAATTCTACTTTCAACAATGTAAGTTCTCAGCTCTTGATCCGTTTTTCAGTAGGTTAAAGATATTAGTTTGAATGTGTTTTGCCTTCACGTTTTAACTCGTTCAATGGTTTAACCAAAATGCTATACTTGTGGCAGGTAAAACGGTGTCTCTGCTTTTCTTCTTTGCAGTAGCGGTGGAACAAGTATTCAAATCGGTAAGCCTCGGAGGTTCCTATGCTCATTCTGCTGGTTGTAAATCTGCCTTGGCTGAGACTTTCGTCAAAGGTGTTGGGAGACAGTTTTAGTTGTTTTTGTTGGTATCCAGTATGGCATGTGAAGAGAACATGATTCTCAATTTGCGTTCTCCTATCTGTGTGCTATTCTTGTGTTCGCAGCATTTTATGCTACTGCCTGCGAGGTTCAACCTCCGACATTTCTGATGAAAAATGAATAACATGAATAACGGTTTACATATTGTAGTTTTAACTATAGGTCTGCTTCTAATGGAACAGTTCCTTGTTTTACATGGAATTTGAATGATAGTCGTGTTCCTTGTCATAGATAAGTTAGAAATCACGAATTAATATCAAGCTCTGTCGTTTTGTTCTATCAATCGGTCGTTTGTGGAAGAGAATGAGCTGAAACTATAATGGACGTTTAAATGTATCTAAATGACACTAAAAGCTTTAAATTTTGGTTTAAGATGTTGGAAAAAGGATGAGAGCCTCTGTCGTTTGACCGGTTCTTAACTCTCCTGTCACTGATTAAATTGCTGAAGGGCGCAGCCGTATGGTATGGTTTCAAATTCAGGCATGGGTTATCTTAGGAAAATGCAATAGCACTAGAATGATTATGAAAATGTCGAACTATTATTAGATGTTAACTATCATGACTCTCAATATATGGCCTATGTACTAACATCGTCAAAATGATTAAGTTCTGACACCCAGGTAGACATTCGTTGCTAGGAAAACTATCAAAAGATTTGAATATTAAAATTTCCATAAATGCGACCATGCTGAGAAGCTCTTGTGCCTAGAATCACATGGTCTCTTCGGTTTAAGTTGATAGTATTTTTGGTGGCCGAGACGTGATACGACGAGCATTGTTAGTCTTGATGAGAATAAGCCGTCGCTACATCTCTTATTGGCAAGCTGGATCAGTATTGGCAAACTTGATTCATCGTTGGTGACAATGATTAAAAGCAAATTGATGTGGTAGATGAAAATGAACTCGTAAGCTTCACTGGCTAAATAATCACGCTAGAGATATGACGTTCTTGGTGCTTGCACTAACCCTAACGTTCTACTAGACTTTGTTTGAGACCTCTTTCCTTAGAATCCATTTTGCATCGGCCAATTTGAGGGAAGAGGCCGACAGGAGCTTCTGGTTAAAATGCATTAAAAGAATAAACTTCATTTAAAAATTAAATGGCTCCCAGTAGAACCTATACAGGGTGTTTTTTGTTAAGCAAAACAGTGCTCCGAACATATCATTCGTTGTATACACATAATATGGCTGGGAGTTTTCGTCAGAGGCAAAGATGTAATCTCATCGCAGAATGCCCAAATGAATTCTTCTTCTTTGCTTTGTTCAGGGTGTCTATGTGAAGATTGAAAGCCTATAATCGGTTGTTTCTTCCTTATTGGAAGTATAAAAACCTTGCTTTGCTGCCTGTAATTCTTTAGGTGTATAATCTATCCTAAGAGGAAGTATAGAAAGCTTGGTTTGCTCACTGTAATACTCTAGGTCCTAAACAATTCATTTCTTTCTTTCTGTCATACAAAACACTAGATTGTTTAATCTTCTAGATTTTGACTTGGCAAAATTATAGTTTCCAATATTTTGCTTTGCAAAAAATAAAAATATACCTTGATTTCACCTTTCAAAGACTGTTTTAAACTAGGCTTATCCAGTACATATATTATGTAAGATGATGTACATGTGCCCTAGCTTATATTTTACCGGCTGTATGGAAACATTGCAGGAAAGCCTTTTCTATTTTGTGCTTGTTTGGAGGCTTACTTCACATCATCTCTGTCAATGATAGCTAGCAAAGCCAGATCTCAATCTTCTTAGGAACAGGTATTTTCCTCTTTCGTTATGTTCCTTCAATTGCATTCATTGCAGAACACACATGCTTTTGCTTATGAAATCCATCTGAATCCAAACATGGATATGGTTCATGAATAGAGTTTCTAATCTTATATTGATTCTTTTAAAAGCAAATGGATTAAGCGTCTGGTCTCGGCAACTTGGCATCATTATATTATTATGATTAAAAGTCTGAAGATTTAGATATAGTTATAGATGTTCTTTTTAATTATTATATATATAATAATAATAAACCAGTTAGTATTGTGCACATTGAGACTTTTTGTATTGATATCAAATCTTGGATATTTGATAATTTCAACTTAGCAATCGACATGCTGTTTTTCCCTATTCTACTAGGAGGGCAAAATACATTTCATTTGAAAAAATTTAGTTATGAATACGTTGTCTTCTTTGCTTTGGTTATTTGCAATGGCAACAAAAATTTACAATGTTCATAACATTATGATTTCAGAAAAAAACCATGCCCTTTGCTTCTTTTCTTTTCCTTAGGATCTGCTTCTCTTCACTTGGCTGCAGGTTTCCCTGTATAGACAACCGGGGGAATAGAAAAAGAACAACAAAAAAAGGCAACAAAAATATATGCTGTTGCAAATGTTTTTATAGGCAATATGCGAAAAGACAAAGGTAGAAGCGACTATGTTTTAGGAGAAAATGGCCTTGGGATCAAATACTCTAATTGGCAACAAATTGATGAGACTTTGGCTACAAGCAATCTGTTTCGACTAGACAATTTCCATTATGAGCCAGGAAATTGCCTGTTCGATGCACTTGCAGTATTATTGCATTTCCGATATACATCAATAGAGATAAGGGAAGGGATTGTGAACCATTTCCGTGTTTGTCTAGATCAAAAAGATCCCTCTGCATTGTTATCAATGCGCATAGAATTGACAATTGACTACTTGCAAGAATTGCATAGCATAGGAAATGTCAATGAATATCTCAATCGCATGTCACAATCTGCTTCGCAACCAGATGGTCAAAGTGTATATGGACTATGGGGTGATATATTTTGCATTAAGTGGTTTTCAAAATGGTTGAATGTTCCAGTCGTTGTTTGGTCATTAACAAAAGGAAAAAAATACCTTCATTTCAATTCTGGGGGATTTGAATATTGCTACAATATATTGTTCCATGACCACACACCAGCTTCTGGCCATTTCGAACCATTATTGTCATATAAAACAATGCAAGTCAAAAGACAAGCGACCGATATGCTTTGTCAAAACGCATATGTAAATCAGCATGTATATAACGAAGTTGAAACATCGCTTCAACTTCGAGGCGATTGCCATGACTCCTTGTTTGAATCAATCTCCAAATTGACACTATTCACTGATGGACAAAGTATTAGAAAAGCAATTGCGCAAAATTTTTATAACTCTATTGCTTCAAACGATATTAGAGCAACACAATGCTTGGACATATATCTTGATAAAAACACATTAGCAGATACATCTCTTGTTTCTGAATGGAGAACCTATATTGTCCGTTTGGCAGAGCCATATATCATTGGTCACATAGAAGGAGATCGATTTGCCCTTCAATGGTTATGTGAGTTGCTAAACGCTAATATACATGTATGGAGCAATAATTTGCAAGAAAATATTGTCGTATTCCATGCAACAAATAGATCGTCAAAAGTTCTATGCCTGATGCAACATGTAATAGATAGAATGCATTCGCATTTCCAACCCTTGTTACAAGAACACTATGGAAATAAAATGCTCTTTCCACTTGATTGCAGTAGAAATACTTCTACTACAATTGCAATGGATAATTTTGGAAAAAGCAAACAGACAATAGCAACAGAAAAGATTGTAGAGAAGAACATGAACAATGGATCTTTGAACGAATCAATATACATAGATACAATTAAAGCAAAGAGACAAAAACAAAAGATAACAAACATAGAAAAAAATAGTTGTTGCATTGCCAAGCAATTTTCAGAAACCAAAACCAACATGCAAACATGCATTGATGGCAATACGCGATAAAACTTGCGCTTGTTGAAACATAGTCTACGTAGACAAGGAAAGGACATTCGTCAAAAGCAAAAAGAATCTGCAAAGGCAAAGAAAGCAATTGTCACATACTTAAAAGCTATTCAAGACACACCTACTCATGCATGTTCTGTCTGTAAGCAATTGCATTTTAAAAAAGACATTTGTTGTGTGAACGAGACAATTAAATTAGCCTTCGAAACTCTAGCAAATACAGACGCTATGACATGTCCAATGGTACTTGTTCAAATTTGTAGATCTTGCAAGAAAGCAATTGCTAATGGGAAATTGCCTACGTTTGCATCGCCTACACGAATCTGTCGCAATAACATATTGCCATCTGTAGCTATACTGACTCCTTTGGAAGAACGATTGGTATCACCAAGAATAGCTTTTGCACAAATAAGACAGCTTGGTTATAAAAGAGCACAAATTGGGCTAATTGGCTCAATTATCAATGTGCCTGCAAACTTGGATAGAGTTCAGATAGCATTGTCTAGAAGTCTAGATGACAATTTGACCGTTGCAGTTATGCTAAAGCGAAAATTGGAATACAAAAATGCATATCTATCTGGAAATATTCGGCCAAAGATCATTATGACTGCGCTAAGTGATTTATGCAAAACCGAACTTTATAAAATTGAAGGCATTGTAATCAATACTAGTTGGGAAAAAGTATTTAATGAAACAGCCAAACAAGAATCAAATACTCAACAAACAACGCAACAAGTAGATGATGATGAAAATGAAATAGACATAGAACCAATATCAGAAACATTGATACATGGATATGGAGAAACACATCTAGTAGATGATTTAGACAACAAAATCATAGAAATTGCACCTTCTGAGAGCTTCCGACCATTGAGCATTTTCCAAGACAAATACTCTGAAGAGCTAAACTTTCCCACACTTTTTTACGGATTCAATCGACCCAATGAAATTTTTGATCGCTTTTCTTATCAACAAGTATCGCAGTGGGAGCTACAACATGAAAGTACAGACTTTGAAACGCATGGCACGAACATTTTCTTCAAAGCAATTAAAGTCATAATAAAACAGGTAAAAAACACTGCTTGGATATCGATTCGCATGGGAGAGTTAAAGGACAAAAAAATATTGGCAAAAGATGTCAAGTAAAAAGACAATCTTGTAAAGATACTCCAATCTCCAATTGGGTTTCGTACATTGAAAGCAATTAGAACATCACCTGATTACTTTGAAAATATGAAAAAAGATCTATTTGCAATGATTCGACAGCTTGGTCCTCCTACATTATTTCTAACATTTACAAGTGTTGAACACCTTTGGACACCTTTATGCAATGCATTGAAACAAATTGAGGAAAAACATTTGGCAGACTTGCAAGACAGTGCATTGGAAGAAAATATTGACATGTTAATAAGAAGACACCCAGTGCTTTGTACTCGCTACTATAGACACAAAATAGCAGCACTAAAGTCTCTTATGTTAAAAAACAACACATTATTTGGAAAAATACAAGATTTCTTCTTTACGACCGAATTTCAACAAAGAGGAAATGAGCATGAACATGGACTAATTTGGATTCAAAATGCACCTGTCTATGGAAAAAACTCAAACGAGGAGATTACTAGCTTTGTTGATTGCTATATATCCATAGACTCGTCTTTACTTGATCAAAATCTTATTCAAATTCAAACACATCGTCACACAAAAACATGTAGAAAACATCGACATTCCACATGCAGATTCAATTTCCCCTTACCTCCTATGGATAGTACCATCATTCTAGAGCCATTGGAAAATGCTTCAAATGATCTCATTCAAAAAGCAAAAAAAGTATTCGCTCTTATTGAACATAAAGAATATTCTAAAAACACGTCATTTGCACAATTGCTTCTAGAGCTAGGCCTAAGCAAAGATGAATACATTTTGCTATTGCGGTCTTTGCTTTGTCGTTCTATACTAATACTAAAAAGAGATGCTGCCGACATTTGGATCAATTCATTTGCAAAAGCGATACCAGAGTTATGGCAGGCAAATACAGATGCACAATATATCTTAAATGCTTACGCTGCAGCAACATATGTAAGCTCCTACATCACCAAATTTGATAGATCCATGACAAATGCATTCAAAAACATCAAAGAACAATGTCTTATTGACAATGATGGGAAGATTGAAACAATACGAAAGCTTGGAAATGCGCTTCTGAACATGCAACAAATGTCTACTAGACAAGCAGTACATATCATACTCTCATTGCCTCTACATTCATCCTCTAGGAAGACTATTTTCATTAACACTGCTCCAGACGACAAAAAAATAGTTGTCTTGAAAAAACCATCACTCTTGGAAAAAGAACCAGATGACTCTGATGACATTATTTGTCCATCAATTTTGGACAAATACGTTGCACGCCCTGTTGAGCTTGAAAACATTTCCCTGGCAGAATATGCATCTTCCTATTCTTGTATACACTCAATTACAAGAAAAAGAAATAGACCATGTATCATATGATCTATTCGCTACAACAAACAAAAAGACCCTGAAAATTTCTTCCGAGAAAAGATCATGCTTTTTATGCCATATAGAGACAATTGCAATTTGCTAAGAAGCAATTTCAAAACATGGTCAGACGCATATTGCACATTCAAAGAACAAATAGGCATTGTAGAACAAAAGTTCATGGAATCAACAACGACAAAGTGGGGTGATCTTGATAATGCCGTTGAAACAATTGAATTGCAAGACATAAGTATGCCTCCTGTAACAACAGACAAAACAACAACTCTGTCTGGATTAGAACAATATGAAATTCAACATGATCTAATGCGCAAAACTATGCCTAGCGCACCAAAACCTGGGATTGTGTGCAACTTAACAGAAAAGCCGTTTCTTTTGGACATGCATGAATACCATGCAATTCGAAGAAACCTAAATACTCAACAACAATCAATTGTGAAAGAAGTTATTGCAAGGAAAAAAAACAATCCCCACACTCCAATTCACTTGTTCCTGACAAGAGGCGCAGGAACATGTAAAACTTACACCGCAAAAGCTATTTATGATGGTCTCCTACATTACTATGACAAAGAAATTGGTAGTGATCCTTTAAAGAAGAAAGGTCTTATAGTTGCATTTACTGGAAAAGCAGCATATAATGCAGGTGGCATTACAGTCCACTCTGCCTTTAGACTGCCATTAAGTTCAAATATGCTTCCACTAAATTCAAACACCCTAGATCTTCTGACAAAATATTGTGAACAACTTCGAGTACTGTTGATTGATGAAATCTCTTTAATAGGGTCTCGGATGCTATACAACATTGACAAACGACTACGTGAAATAATGCACACACCAACCAAAGCATTTGGAAACCTTGATGTCATATTCTGTGGTGATTTGTGTCAAGCACAACCCGTTCATGATTCTTGGATTTTTGAACAGCCAAGATTCCAACAACAGACATTTCCTTACACATTTTGGTTCGATGCCATAAAATGCTATGAACTTACAACAGTTGTACGTCAAAGAGATCAAACATTCATATCGATTTTGAATAGAATCAGAACATGCTCTCAAACATTGGATGATATAGATTGCTTAAACCAACATTGCTACAAACAACCACCAGCAGATGCAACATTTCCTTATCTTTTCCATAGTAATAAGGATGTTCAACAACATAACTCAAAAATGTTATCAGCTATGCAAACAGAAACATTCACACTTGTAGCACATGATAGCAAAATTGACTCAATTGAAAAAAATGACCATAAACAAAAGACATTGCAACTTCCCTCTACAATAGTAGTAAAAAAGGATATGCTTATTGAACTAGTTGGAGGCAACTACTCAACTCAGGATGGATTGGTTAATGGTGCAGAAGGTGTGTTTAAACACTATAGTCAAACAAACCAAGATATTGTCTGGATTGAGTTTGCAGATCCAAAAGTAGGAGACAAGCAACGTGCAACGATGCAACATCTTTATACGCCTGCCGTAAAGTCCAATTGGACACCAATCAAAAGGATTGTGATACAAACAAGAGTTGAAAATAAAATCAATGTTATGCGAGCACAATTCCCAATTCAGTTGGCATGTGCAAGGACAATTCATAGAGCACAAGGATTGACAATGAACAGATTGGCATTTGACCCAAAATGAATTAAGAGACATGGCCTTGTTTACACTGCGCTATCGCGTGTGAGAGATATGGATTGTCTTTATCTTTTAAACAAATTGGAACAAGGAAATTTTATAGCTTGTCCAAAAGTCAGCACTGAAATAGATAGATTAAAAACACAAGCAAGTTTGCAATTTGAATATGGTCTGCATTCAATGTCAAACACTGAGCAATTACTCATTTCATCGTTGTGTTAAGATTTAATATGCTAAGACAGAAAATAGCAGCATTACATTCCATTTCACAATAATAGCATATACAGGATCACTGAAGAAACAACAAGTACAGCATAAACACAAGAGATAGAGATTTATCCTGGGAAACCCTCATGAGGTAGAAAACCCAGCAAAGCTTCCTCAATATAGATGACCAGCAATATACAAAGATGAAACCCTGAGACATGATCTCCTCCTCCACAATAGCAGACCTATCCTCCACAAGTGTGCTATCCTCAAGTGAGTGAATGTGTCAAATGAGGAACACATCTCCTCTATTTATACACTACACTGACATGTATTTTACACAGGTACACGTAGGCTTGTATTTAACCAATGGGTTAAATACCCCACTACAACTAACTGGGCCGACCCCTCTAGGGTGGTCTAATAACCCTTTGACCCACATAACACATACAGGGCCGACCCCCACTAGGGAAGTCTAATAACCTGAGTTACCACATTCTGACGGAGGAATAAACATCTCCGGATATACAATAAGATCTTCATGGAGGAATGAAACATCTCCGCAATAATAAAGTACAAATATAATATTCTTTGAAGTTACAATATCTCAACACTCCCCCTTAACGAGAAGGATATTATAACAGCATCTGCACGAGCAAGGAGTCATCAACATCATACATGATACATCTATAAATCATTGGAAGCTTTCTCAACATCATCAGTAACTCAAGCAGTTACTGGAACATCTTCAATACTGGAACATCAACATCTTTAGTACTGAGTCTTTATCTTCTGCAGCACTCGAACAACTACAACAACATCAACATCTGGATCCTCACGATCATCAGTATCGTCATCTCACGATCATTAGCATCGTCATCACACGATCATCAGCATCGTCATCACACGATCATCAGCATCGTCATCTCACGATCATCAGCATCGTCATCACACGATCATCAGCATCGTCATCACACGATCATCAGCATCGTCATCTCACGATCATCAGCATCGTCATCACACGATCATCAACATCGTCATCACACGATCATCAGTATCGTCATCTCACGATCATCAGCATCGTCATCACACGATCATCAGCATCGTCATCACACGATCATCAGTATCGTCATCACACGATCGTCAGCATCGTCATCAACACAGGTATCCATAACAATACAAGTATCCACATCATTAGTACAAGTATTCATGCCAATACAAGTATACATATCATCAATACAAGTATCCATACTGATACAAGTAATCATGTCATCAATACATGTATCCTACCGATACAAGTAACCACATCATCAATACAAGTATCCATACCGATACAAGTAACCACGTCATCAATACTAGTATCCTACCGATACAAGTAACCACATCATCAATACAAGTATCCTACCGATACAAGTAACCACATCATCAATACAAGTATCCTACCGATACAAGTAACCACATCATCAATACAAGTATCCTACCGATACAAGTAACCACATCATCAATACATGTATCCTACCGATACAAGTAACCACATCATCAATACAAGTATCCTACCGATACAAGTAACCACATCAAAAATCACTTTCTCGGATACCATACGTCTACGGATCAATTCAGGGACCGAAGTCCGTGGATGATACAATCCCCACTTCTCGGAGACCATACGTCTACGGATCAATTCAGGGACCGCAGTCCGGGGATGATACAATCCCCACTTCTCGGAGACCTCACGTCTACGGATCAATTCAGGGACCTAAGTCCGGGGATGATACAATCCCCACTTCTCGGAGACCTCACGTCTACGGATCAATTCAGGGACCTAAGTCCGGGGATGATATAATCCCCACTTCTCGGAGACCTCACGTCTACGGATCAATTCAGGGACCTAAGTCCGGGGATGATACAATCCCCACTTCTCGGAGACCTCACGTCTACAGATCAATTCAGGGACCAAAGTCCGGGGATGATACAATCCCCACTTCTCAGATACCTCACGTCTACGGATCAATTCAGGGACCGCAGTCCGGGGATGATACAATCCCCTGCCTGTTCATTCAGGACTTCATTATCGGAGACCCAGTCTACGGCTCTATTCTGGGACCTCAGTCCGGGGATGATGCAATCCCCTGCCTGTTCATTCAGGACTTCATTCTCGCAGACCTCACGTCTACGGCTCTCTTTAGGACTGAAAGTCCAGGGATGATCCAATCCCCTCAACTGTCCACTAAGGACTTCATTCTCGGAGACCTCACGTCTACGGCTCTCTTTAGGACTGAAAGTCCAGGGATGATCCAATCCCCTCAACTGTCCACTAAGGACTTCATTCTCGGAGACCTCACGTCTACGGCTCTCTTTAGGACTGAAAATCCAGGGATGATCCAATCCCCTCAACTGTCCACTAAGGACTTCATTCTCGGAGACCTCACGTCTACGGCTCTCTTTAGGACTGAAAGTCCAGGGATGATCCAATCCCCTCAACTTTCCACTAAGGACTTCATTCTCGGAGACCTCACGTCTACGGCTCTCTTTAGGACTGAAAATCCAGGGATGATCCAATCCCCTCAACTGTCCACTAAGGACTTCATTCTCGGATACCTCACGTCTACGGCTCTCTTTAGGACTGAAAGTCTAGGGATGATCCAATCCCCTCAACTGTCCACTAAGGACTTCATTCTCGGAGACCTCACGTCTACGGCTCTCTTTAGGACTGAAAGTCCAGGGATGATCCAATCCCCACCTGTCCACTAAGGACTTCATTTTCGGAGACCATACGTCTACTGATCTCTTTAGAACAAGTGTTCAAGGATGATACAATCCCCACATGTATTCTGATCAATACAAGTACAAGTATCCTCAACCATACAAGTACATTAATCAATACATGTATCATCAAAAGTATGTATTCTTACCAATACATCTTATCATCAAAAGCATGTATTCTTACTAATACATCTAACATCAAAAGCATGTATAAGTAAAACTAAGTATTCTAAGTATAAGAGTCCTAAATCTAAATATTTCTAAGTATCTAGGTGTAGAGAACAAGTTACCTCATCATCGACCTTGTTGTTCGATGAGACAACCTCATCATCAGTGACTATACTACTCCCCCTTTCGAGGAGGGTCCTTTTGAACTACACCAAGCTTGTCTCGGAAGTATTCAAATTTCACTCGAGACAGAGGTTTGGTTGGTAACTTCTTCACTTGAGGTAGAGGTTTGGTTAGTACAAAGGTAACCTGTTACAAATTCAAACTTTATAGTTCCTTTCCGCGTCATATCTTGTTAGTTCCCTATGATCTTTGACTTATCATGGAACACTAGATTCTATGTCATCTTGATACAACTCTATTTATCACATAGGATCACAGTTGGTTCTATCTCTAATTCAAACAATCCTAAAGTCAAACTTCTTCACAACTAGTAGAGCAAGCAGCCACATATTCCACTTGTGCTGAGAGCCACACTAGACTGCTTCCAGCTAAACCACGAGATCATGGCTAATCCCAGACAATAACATCCTCTCGATGTGTTCTTCCTGTCTGATACACTTTCTTCCCAATCAGCATCTGAGTAGTCATCTGAAGTCATGATCTCCAAGATAGCATAGATCAAAGTCTATCGTATCCTTTATGTGCCTCATCACATGCTTTGCAACTTTCGGGTGAACACATCTAGTTTCCACTAGATACTGACTCAAGGTGTTCACAACAAAGCATATATCTAACCTAATATATGTTAGATACATCAATGACCCAATAATTTGACTGTACAGAGTTATATCCACTAACTCTTATGAGTCATCTCTTAACAGTTTCAAGTTGGAATCCATAAGAGTGGCCATTCCATCATATCAAGTCTTCTCAAGATTTCTCAGCATACTTTCTCTGGTTGAGAAAGATTCCTACTGAGCCTTTCCATACTTCCAGGCCTAGGAAGTAATACATTAATCTAAGATCTTTCATTTTTCTTTTCTACAGTCTTCTATCTGTGCCATCTCTCATCAGATGGGTCTACTGATATGAGCCTCAACATCATTCCAACTCTGTGGTGAGTTCCTTCTTGCATCCATGTCATATGTGTATAGAAGCCATATTCAACCTTGTAGCAAAGGTTGAGATCCACATCACCCATGGTGATCATTAAGCTCATCAATTGATTATCGATCCTGGGAACCCATATAAAACCTGATTCACACTTCTTCTTTAATTACACCATTAAGAGAATGGTCTTATCTTAGCCACTTGGAGCAAACATCTCATCATGATTCTCTTCCTCTTTCTAAGAGAATCTTCTAGCCATGAGCCTTCTATATTTTGTTTGATTTGTAAATCTTCTTGTTGAACATCCATTGCTTGTTCAGTGTTCATCATTCATCATGATTTTTCCTACAAATCAAAATTAGGTACATGATTAGTAATACTTCATAATCATCAAATCATATTGACATGATAACCTATTATGCATACAGATATCATTTACATAGTTATGCAACTATTTTGACCAATACTTTGGCACAACACTTTCCCATATCCTGTATGCATACAGTGGCTATCTAGATGCCTTCCATCTCTACCAGAACATACTATCGAGAGTGTGCACAACTCTCAGCATGTCAGCAAAGAGGTTTCATTCTAGACAAGCAACAATGGAATGTTTGTCCAACTTACCAATCATATGCATATTAGTAGTATACTGTTCAATGTTCTATAAATATTTACACTCACCATGATATATTATAGGAATACAAATATGCATACAACCTATTACAGGCAATATCATTTACTTTTTCAAATAACAACTCAAATACTTATCTTTTATGTTTGTGTGGTTGCCTCCCGCTTGATCTTCTGTATGTCTTTTGAACTTCTATTCATTCTATACCACTGTGCATGTTCAAGTGTCATCCTCATGATCTCATACACAAACATACACCCATTAGTATGTTCTAAATGTTATCAAAACATTATAGTTCTAAATAATCTTGAAAATGTATGGTCATGATTATAGTTAATAAACATTAGTATTCAAGATTTCAGGGAAGTCTTCTTTTACTCATGCATATCATCAATCAAGATAAAAGACATAATATGCATAATCCCTTGATTACTAACTTTATGAATAAGCATAACCAATCATACTAAGTATACTTAAGGGATCCTAACACAAGATAAGATTAATGGGAAACATACCTGGATTAGTATACCTACTTAGTTATGTACAACATACCTAAACAATCTCTTCAATGATTTAGAGATCCTGAGCTAGAACCTGCATGTCTCATAGGTTAAGCATAATATAAAAAAGTCATACATACCTCGTAAGTAGAACAAAGATTATGGATGAGTCTTTGTCTTCATGTTTTCATGGTCATGGAACCTGATTTGTCTTTTGTGATGTACCTGTATCTTGTTAGCAGACAACATCAACCTCACACAACATCATAATGCATTAGTACAATCATATAGCCCTAATCAATGAATGTCTTTGATCATTCACATGCATTCACACTGTTACTAGGGTGATAAGACAATTCTAACATTAATCAAGATTGTACTAATAAATAATATGAAGACAAACACATCGTGAACTTAATCAAGAATTAGATTTCAAGACATACCTGAGCCTCCTTAAGTCATACCTGTCGAGACTTCTTGTAGTCTTCTTATGTAAGGCCTTAGCCTCAACTCCCCCTGAAACTGGATCTGGAGCTTGATTAGGGTTTGCTAGAGAAACCCTAAAGATTCAACCTTTGACTTTCATACTTCTGAATGGATGAAAGAATATGTCTTGCTGAGCTGATCAAACTGGCATACTTCAATTTTGGAATCTCCAAAATTTGACCCCTCAAAATTGCCTTTGAAACTTCTGGATCTTCTGGACAGGATCCCGAACTAGGGTTTGATGAAGCCCACCCTTCTGCACAAACAAAAGGTTCGATCCAAGGCTCTAAACTCTTATTTTTCTTAGGAGCTTCCAGCCGTGGTTACAGACTTCAAAAATTCCAACTTTTGCTGAAGCCCTAATTTTCCATCTTTCCGATCAAAATCCCGAACTGGGGTTTGATCAAGCCCGGTCTTCCACCCAACCAAAAAATTCAATCTTGGTCTCTAAATTTCGATTTTCCTGATTAGCATTCAGCCGTGGACTCCGATTCCAAAATTTCTAACTTTCTCCGAAACCCTAAATTCCGGAAGCCATGAATAAAGGTGCTCCAAAAATAATTCTGTTTTGACAGAAATATGCACCTGATTGTTTCTGCTATAAATCTGAAATTTTTTTGCTCCACAGGGTCTGAAACCCTTTTTCTGCAGTAGCCTGACCTGTCATCTTTCCATCCTGACAGGTCTGACCTCAATTGGGTTTTCTGAGAGAGAGTTATGCCAAGTGTCGCAACATGACCTGTTTATGGGATAAAACAGGAGAGCGAACTTGTACAGCATGCCACGTGTCACTGTTTCAACTTCGGCCTCTGAAAACGTTTTCTGAGATAGCTCGACCTGTCATCTTTCCATCCTGACAGGTCTGACCTCAATTGGACTCTCTGAGAGAGAGTTATGCCAAGTGTCGCAACGTGACCTGTTTATGGGATAAAACAGGAGAGCAAACTTGTACGGCATGCCACGTGTCACTGGTTCACCTTCGGCCTCTGAAAAATTTTTCTGAGATAGTACGGTCTGTGTACTACCTGTCACTTTTTACGAAATTTCATTTGGAGCTTCCTAGCCCAATTTATGACCTTTTTTCCAAGGTCACCTGATTTTGACTGAGTTCTAGAAGAGGCAGAAACCCTAACTTGTACTGATCATAACTCATAAAGTACAACGAATTAGAGGTTGTCCTTTGGACACAAGGTACCTGGAGATTTAATCTTCGTCCTGTAACAATTTCAGATCCGAAAACTTTTCCAAATCGGATTTATAGCGAAAGTGCTACGATGACTGGTTTTTGCTATATAAAACCCTAACCTTCAAATTGTCGTAAGTAAAGCAAGTGTCTTTAGTGCCATACCTTGTCTTCCTTCAGGTTAGCTCTGATACCATGTTAATATTTAATATGCTAAGACAGAAAATAGCAGCATTACATTCCATTTCACAATAATAGCATATACAGGATCACTGAAGAAACAACAAGTACAGCATAAACACAAGAGATAGAGATTTATCCTGGGAAACCCTCATGGGGTAGAAAACCCAGCAAAGCTTCCTCAATATAGATGACCAGCAATATACAAAGATGAAACCCTGAGACATGATCTCCTCCTCCACAATAGCAGACCTCTCCTCCACAAGTGTGCTATCCTCAAGTGAGTGAATGTGTCAAATGAGGAACACACCTCCTCTATTTATACACTACATTGACATGTATTTTACACAGGTACACGTAGGCTCGTATTTAACCAATGGGTTAAATACCCCACTACAACTAACTGGGCCGACCCCTCTAGGGTGGTCTAATAACCCTTTGACCCACATAACACATACAGGGCCGACCCCCACTAGGGAAGTCTAATAACCCGAGTTACCACATTCTGACGGAGGAATAAACATCTTCGGATATACAATAAGATCTTCACGGAGGAATGAAACATCTCCGCAATAATAAAGTACAAATATAATATTCTTTGAAGTTACAATATCTCAACACGCTGAACACATGCAGCTTGGTTTTGCACTATGACGATGTTCTAAATGATCATGAACTTATGCAAGCAGACATTCTATGTTTGCAAGAAAATCACATGCGCACACTTAGCAAAGAAATACAATTTCTTCTCAGCATTTTCAGTGCATGGAATCCTTACATTGATTAAAAAAAACATTACTATTATCAACTCTAAAAACTATACAGGAAACTTCACTGAAGCAATTTGCATAGATCTAGAATTAGGTTCCAGTGTATTGAAACTAGTGAACATTTACAATAGACCGTGTGGTGTGCTTGATGATCTCTTTCATATATTGAGTTGCATTTTGTCAAGTTGCACACCAGCCACTCAAATCCTAGTAGCTGGTGACCTGAACATTGACATGTTGCAGGAGACAACATCAAAAAGAAACCTGCAATTGTTTATGCAAATGAAAGGCTTGACACTAAAAACAACAAAAGCAACAACAAACACCGGTTCAATGCTTGATCACTTTTGGACAAATCTGAAACACAGAGAAATTGTTTTCAATATTTCAGAGGCTTATTGGACTGATCACTATTCAACATTCCTTTCGATCTTTGATTAAAATGCATAGTCTATTCACTTTTTCATTATCTAACTTTATTGTCTTCCTATCTATCAACGGATTCATGATAGCATATTTGCAGAAAATCAAAACCGGGTTCTATTCTTTCCCCTGCAACTTCCATGCACTTTAAACTACGGCAATTTGGTTTTTTCCTATTCATAGTGAGCTAGTTTAGCTTAGCTTTTGGCATCTGCAATATTAATGTCACAGCTATGAGCTCAATTTTTGTTGAACTTTCTCATATTTTTATACTCTATTTTGTAATGTCAAATCTTGATTATTTTTTGCTATTCATAGTTGCTTACACTTTATTTCGTCCACAATTCAGATCTAAAAAATTAGCAATTATGCGACAACATATGTAGACACTCTTTATAAAAAATATGCATATGCTATCTCCATTTTATAATAATGCAGACCATACATAGGCGACATAAAATGTGTTAATAATAAATTCTTATGTTCAAAATAATTTTAGATCGAAATTTGTTCAATATCTAACTATAAATAGTTTTCAGTGATTGTTTAACTGAAATTCTTGACACTGCATAGACTTTGCGCTATGCATATGTCGAAAAACCAGTCAAAGAATTATAGACATTTGTTGTTCTTTTTCGCTTCTTTGTTTTTATGCTGTCTGTTTTTCCCATATTTCCCATCTATTATAAATCTCTTCTACTCTCTACCCTAATTAACAATCTCAGTTAGATCTGATTAGCTTAACCCTTCTTGCATGCACAGCTTCTCAAACTCAAACCCAAAATTGCAAAATAATGGAAGACAATTCATTGGCTATGCACAGCACAACAAAAACAGCTTCAGCACCAAACAACCCGCCAATGGGAAAAACGTCAACTGCCAAAAGTCCCAAAAGGTATGCAATTATTTTGGTTCTAATTGCTTTTTACATCATTTTTAATACACGAAACTTCTCCATCTTCTTTTATGATTTTCTAGCACACAAAACAACAGAATATAGCTATTGCATTGATAAGTATTTTCTCATTCTCAAACTTGATCTAAGTTTCAACCTTACTGCTATTGATTCCTGATAATTTTCCCCTTAGCCATGTTCTCCAACTATAACAATAACAGGTTCAAAGAAACACCTTTAGAAGCAGCTACTATTATAGAGCTATGCACAATAACACCGAAAATTGTTTTTGAAGGAGACATCTTGGCTGTATATGGGCCCGCACAGAACAAAATCCAAACTTCTCCTGTAAAGGCACAGATATTGCATGCAGACTTTGTTGATAGAGATGGGCTAATGACAATCACTGCTGGAATAAGTGACAATTTGATCAAACGTTTTGGTAGCTACTTCTCAACTAGCAAAAGTCTAAGAATCACTCGATTTGGGCTCAAGAAAAAGGGCCAATATGACAGAGGCGATGCCAAGTATTCAATAGTCATATACCCGCATACAATAATTCAGACAATTGATCAAGTTTGCAAAATGAGGAGGCTAGCTCCCGATATGACAATTTCTGATTTGTTGTCATCAAACGACTCCTACTTTGTTGGCTCTGTCGCAGCAATTGTTGTTGCATGTGAATACAACAACAAGCAATTCGACTTGTATATCAAAGACGGTGGAACGGCAAACGACCATGCAACGGTAAATATGCTATTTGCATAGCTAATGTTCTTTTGAAATTGCTATTTTTTAAAGCTAAATAAAATTTCCACTCTTTTACATAAACAACAAAATAGGAAAAAAAACAAACACAAATAGCTTTAACGATTTCTAATTGCAATCCATGTTCATTGACTACTGTCTTCTACTATTGCAGTTACAGGTCGGTGAAGGCTTCAAAGAACTTCTCTTGCAAATTCAAGAACAGCTTGCATCTGATAATTCTCCATTCTATCTATTTAAAAACATTGTTCGAAATGACACTAAAGGAAGCCACATGCTGCGGACCTGTGCAGCTACCTTTATTGACCCTCTTAATGATGATTATGCAATTCAGAACTTGCTACCAATCATTGATTCAAAGACACAGGTACATTGAAAAATTGCTTCTTTCTCATTTCATGAACAAAGAACAACGAAAACACAATCTATTTTCATGCAAAATAGTTTCATTGATTTACAGCTTCTTCTGTTTTTTTGTCTCTTGTTCATTGTCTAGTAGCATTGACTTTGTTAATTATAATATGCTTCAGTTAAAAACTTTTCTAAGTTCTTGTAGTCTCTTGAAAATATTGTCATCAAAACTGATATAGATTTTGCAAACAAACACATGTTGCTTAAACCTATGGATTTTAATCTCTTTTGGCGATTCAGACAGGATTATTTGCCTTTCTATAAAAGCAGTTTAGTTCTTAGATTTATTTGAGCACATCATAACTAATTTTAAATTTTCTTTGATTCTTATTTCGAATCATATGTTTAAGCCTATCCAATTGGTGTTCCCAACAAGGCATGTCATTTTTTCCATAGATAAGCACCCCAAATACTTTTAAAAATAAAGGCAGTCAATCACAAGCTTTTAAGAATTTATACAAAGATTCAAATAGTATGATTAGGAAAAATTGTTTGAAGGCATGTGAGCACAAGAGCTGTTGGGAGTATTGTGAATTCAGGCCAATTGTTTTATAAATCGATGACGTTTCTAGGGCCCAACTTGTGAAAACATTTTTATCTCGACATCTAATCAATATCAAGCTATTTTTTGCAAACAAGGCTTTTAAGTACCAAAATTGTATCCAATTAATTCATGTTATTTACATCATCTAAAACTATTAATGGAAAATAAGATGACAGTGGCATGACTAGATTTTTTGTGATCGGAAGATGCATGCACGACGCTTAGAGTGCCACAACACAGGTTCTATATTTGTTTAACTCCTCAAAATTGCATTTGCAACGCCATTGCAGATTTGGATATTTTGCTTCTCGCAAAAACTACATTGTGTGTCTGTGCTCTCGATGTCTGAGGGTAAATTATGAGAATACAACATTGTATCTCAATTAAATGAAAATACTCTTTGCCTATACAATATTTATTGCATAATGGAAAAGTACAATTTATTCTCTTCCTAGCAATGTTTCAGAACACTGTTTGCATGGCAACAAATTTTAAATTCAAGCCTAGAACTTTGTTCAGAACATTCTTATTCATCAGTTTCCAGCGATTGTTTTTTGCAATGTCTCTTTGCTTTCACCCTTTTGACTAACGACACTTGGCCAATTGCCACATTGCCCATTAACATTGTAATTAGTAATAGTGCTTTGAATCTAAATTTAATTATTGTTTAAATAAAAAAAAATACTAACATAATTCTATCTAAAAATAGGCTGATATTATATGCATTTTCTATGGTCATTTGTCATGTGGCTTTGACAGATACAAGGAATACTCAGAGCAAAAAATCCATTTGCACCTCCATACCGATGCATTTGTGCTCAATGTAAACAACCAGTGATTCAGAGCTGTGTGGTCTGTGCATTTTGCAAAAAAGAAATGCAAATTATGTATGAGCATAATCTGGAATGCAATTTGGACACAAATGATGGGCTGATAGAATGCACAGTGCGCAACCCACAGCTAAAAGAGTTTTGTCCAGAAGTAACAAATATTTCATTTGAAGAATACTCAAAAAACATATCATCAACAGTTTTCAATCTTCGAAAATTTTCTCAGCAAGGACTATTTACATTGGCCCTGGACAACAGAATCATCAGCTTGAAAAGAAATTGACTTCCAAGTACACAAATCTATCTTCTGTTCTCAAGAGTTCAAGTTTCTAAAGAGTGAAATTGCATGTATTTAACTGTTAAATTCATTCATGACAGACATTTGACCCATCAAGTTTCATCATTGTTTCTGCAGTTAAGTGTCTAGGATCTTCATAAATCACTATGTAAGATCTTAGTAAAATCTTTTAAGATCACTAGCATCGAATTCCTAATTCCATCTCAGTGATGTAAAAAGATCTTACTTAGTGATCTATAAAGATCTTGGACACTTAAGAATAATAAAAGCTATTTTTATGCCAATAAAACTCAACCAGAAATAATAAAGTGTATATTATTGGAATCATGATATATTCCGCTTGCTAAATAGATTCACGATTGTAGCCATCTAGAAAGATCTTAGACACTTATCAGTAGAAAAAAGCCATCCTTTATGAAATTATCTATTGACATAGCACTGAAAACCACATTTTATGGCAATAAAAGTCACATTGTAATACTAGTGTGTAATATGTCAAACAGATCCAGGCCACTGTGTCCTTTTGTGATGTTATCAAATTGAAGTTTATGTCAGTGAAAATTAGGTTGTAATACTAATATGTAATATGTCAAACAGATTCGGGCCACCATGTACTTTTGACATGTTATTAAATTGAAGTTTGCATTCAATAATTTTTCCCAGCAATTTCAATGTGATCCTGAAATTTGAAATCCATTTAAACAATAAGTGTCATAGCAAATATAGCATTGTCACAGTGCTTTGAATTTATGCATTCCTAGATTCTAGATCACTATACTTCGTTTATGGTTTTCGACGAAACAGCATCTATTCATATAGTCTAATCATAATAATTGACAATTACACTACTACAAATAATATTACTGGCCTCTGCAGACTATGTTTTGAAAATTGTATTCAGTTGCATTAGCTGCAAACACAAACACTTTGCCATTTCTTCAGTTTACATTGATAATTTGTAGCTTCAAAACATTTGGTATATGTCTAGGTTAGCATATAATGACCTTTCAGTTTATGAACTTTTCCTACTCAGTTTTTGCTTAAACAATTCTCACAAGGTTTTGCTTCACATTTGACCTTGATTATCTGTTCCAAACTTCGAAAATCTAACGATAGAATGGCATGATTTAAATAGTGTCGATTTAAACACGAACATTTTATAAAATCCTAATTTCAGTAGCTTAATACTCTAATTATTGATAGCAGCTGTATTGCAAAATAATTTCCGGTAATTTATCACATAACATAATAGAATAATTTGTTACTCTTCACAGGATTTTTCCTCTTGCTAAATTGTTGCTACAGATTTATTGCTTTGAAGCTCCGCGATTTGAGATAAACTATAAATAATTCCAACATCATAGTCCAAAAATTATCTAGTCTTTAGAAATAGTTCTAGTTTTGCTGCTATTTCCCAATTATTCTGACTAGACCTTGAATGCTATTGGCAGGTGCAACAAGAATAAAAAACTACCACAACGTCGCTGGGACTACAATCAATACAAAAGTTGATATTACACAGCTTTTTTGCAACAACAAAAAAAACAAGCAAAGATGCATTTGCTCATGCAAAAGCACAACTGCAGTTTGTTAGACTTATTGGCTTTTTTTTGTCCTCTGGTTTGTTGACAAGACTCAGCGTGTTGGGCTTATTCCTTTTTTGTCCTCTGCTTTATCAAACTATCAAAGAGCTATTTTCCCTGCTCATGTCATGGCTTTATGACTTTAGACAATATAAAAAATACAGTGGAGCTTTCAATGATTGACATTTCCATAGTTTTTTGTCATTTGCTAAGTAGACAAATATGCTTCTCACAGATTTACATATATAGTATAATATTTGCTGCATAGTAATATGTTCCTTTCTTTTGCAAATGAAATATGTTTCTCCCTAACATGATGTGTTCATTATTATGTCCCCGAACAGAATATTATATATTTCATTCAGACCATATTAATTTGCACTTAGTTTGCACCTACAGCTATAAATTTTTGCTCCATACTATGGTTTTGAGTTATTTGTAAATAGCTGCAAAAAAAATTGTTTGTATAAATTTTTAAACAGTGCCACTTTGTTAAAGTTTCATTGCATAAGCACTGATAACATCAGCCTCGCTAATCGCTTCCTCTTTTTGCTGTGCTTCTTTCTACCATAATCTGTTCCTTATTATTATGTCCCCAAAACGAATTATATATATATATATCATGCACACCTATTAATTTGTATCTAAGATTATAAATTTTCCCTTCCTGTTTCGGCAGCGAAAACTCTGTCATAGATAAGTAATCCATATTTAAAATTTATTTAAAAACACATTTATGTCTGATGCCAATCTGGGATTTTGTGCCCCAAGGACAGGCGGTGAGCTGATGCCACCATTCAGCCATGTGGCAAGGGTTCTGACAAACAGGTTTCATTCCTACAACAAGCGTTTTGACAAACTGGTCCACATCTAATTAACTTCTTTATTGTGTCTTCTCTATTGTGTTGAATACATATTGTAAATTTAACGTAATTGTGGGATAGTTGAGTCTGTGGTCTCCCGTCATGTTACTCCAACACATGCTGCTTATTTTCCAGTTCCCGCAGGTCATTCAGATTGATTTGCTTCCACCACTTGCTAACGAGACTCCAACCTACGTTGATTCTGCTTGAGAATTCTCATGCCTCTACATTGTTTAATTGCAATCTAATTTTATTTAAGTGCAATCCAATGTTGACAAATATGCCATGATTTGTTCCCTCTATTGGCCAAAGGGTAGTCTGCATGTTGAATAGTCAATACTACTGGGTAGCATTCTGGCATATCCTGGCTATAAAAAAAAGATCATATATAGTCCTCGCTAAGTTTATGCACCTAAGCTTCTTCCAATAGATTAGTCACAGGTCTCATGGGATCCGCTTATGAATGGCATGCAATGCTAATAGAACTAGTGTGTATAACCCTAGCCCATCCCTCCATGAACACGTAGTGCAGAATTGGGCTTCTTAAAGCACCAAAACCCAAGGGGGTGTAACATCAACAACGAATATTTTGACATTATAGCAGAACTGCTTACGAGCTACTAAATACATTAATATCCCATCTGTTATTCTTTTCTACGACCAAGTCCAGGTAGCAGAATTTCCAGCTTATTTGATAGCACAGCTCAGCATTGCGAAAACACTCACCATTTTTCATCACAGGTTGCAAGCCACATTAGTCACCACCTAGATATTCCAGCTAGAGAAGCCGGTAGCAGAGTAAATACTGTGACAGGACACCCTTGCCCACCAGCATTGAAACATAGACAATGTACTTCTAGCACAACTTATTAGCAGTAGGCAAGCGACCGAGCTCAAATGTAAGTGCCATGACTAGTGCTTGGAATCACGATAAAAAAATCAATTGGCTTAACAAATGGCACACTGTAGCAGTCGCATACATCCAACTTCACAAATAGAAAGCATAATAACAAAATTCATAGACTCCATTTCTGTCAATACTGAATAGTGAACCAAATTCTGACTCCTGTATTCCATTCTAATAGCAACCCAGTCACTTGTCTCCGCTTCTAGCATATCAATTCATTAATTATATTTCTGCTATTTTAGCATATCAATTCATTAATTATATTTCTGCTATTTCAAAGGAGCAATAAACTCCACCACTGCTAACTACATTGCCATGTTCTTTTATTAATTTGCTTAGTCTCGCAACAGGGACTGCGTCAACTAACGCATAAGAACACTTGTTACTGTTTCTAATCAATTGAACACAATAGATAGTGTGGGCCTGAAACCACTCGAATAAACGCACATGTCCTGAGTAAATGGATGGATAAGCCTTGTGTTGACTGCCAACATTTGTTTCAGATGCTCGATTTCAATGTTTTCCCCTTTCGTTGTAGACACATACTCAACATTTGATATTGTGAATTTTCTCATGCATGTAGCTAGCATTGATATGTGGCCCCGCCATACCTTGATCTGCCAACTATATCTTGGCCATTGCAATGATTAATATAGTGTTAACTCAACTTGAGTTAAAACTCTCTCAGCTACATCGTCGCTGATGTTCCAAAGCTATAGTTCACCGACACTTCGAATATATGTTTAGTTAATCAAACACTAATTACATTTTCAATTTTGACAGTGATCTTTTATCATTTAACTGGAAAATGAAGCAGTCTCTTACTTAAGGTAACTTACTTATTATTATTATAGTTCTCTAGTTGACCTGTAGAACTCATGATAAGTTATTATGCACAGGCTTCCCGCAAGCTGGCAGTCATTTTGCTCAAGGACATAATCTATTGCATTAAAATCGGTTTCTCTCTGTCAATTTGAAGTGACATGAGCAATATTTTTTAATAATATCAATGGTGACATTAAACCTGTATCAATATCACCATGTAACATTCTTTAAATACACTCTCGTAGTTGCTCATCTTTTTTGCAACAAACTACTGAAACCAACCAGAATCTCTATGGCCTGCTAAATAAAAAATCTTAATGGCATTCATTTCTGCTAATTAATGACATCTATGCAAATTGCTTCACTGAAGTTTTCTGTATAGTTTTTAGAGTTCATAATAGCAATGTTTTCCTTAATCAATGTAAGGATTCCATGCACTGAAAATGCTAAGAAGAAATTGTGTTTCTCTATCATTGTTGTTTCCTTGCTAGGTGTGCACATCTCAGTTTCTTGCAAACATAGAATGTCTGCTTGCATAAGTTCATGACCATTTAGAACATCGTCATAGTGCAAAAGCAAGATCCGTGTGTTTAGCAATGAAATGAGTAATTGTTCAGCATTTTCCATTGAATGCAGACCATATTCAAATTGCAAACTTGCTTCTGTTTTTAATCTATCTATTTTAGTGCTGACTTTTGGACAAGCTATAAAATTTCCTTGCTCCAATTTGTTTAAAAAATAAACACAATCCATATCTCTGACATGCGAGAGCACAGAGTAAACAAGGCCATGTCTCTTAATTCCTTTTGGGTCAAATGCCAATCTGTTCATTGTCAATCCTTGTGCTCTATGAATTGTCCTTGCACATGCCAACTGAATTGGGAATTGTGCTCACATAACATTGATTTTATTTTCAACTCTTGTTTGTATCACAATCCTTTTGATTGGTGTCCAATTGAACTTTACGGCAGGCGTATAAAGATGTTGCATCGTTGCATGTTGCTTGTCTCCAACTTTTGGATCTGCAAACTCAATCCAGACAATATCTTGGTTTGTTTGACTATAGTGTTTAAACACACCTTCTGCACCATTAACCAATCCATCCTGAGTTGAGTAGTTGCCTCCAACTAGTTCAATAAGCATATGTTTTTTACTACTATCGTAGAGCGAAGTTGCAATGTCTTTTGTTTATGGTCATTTTTTCCAATTGAATCAATTTTGCTATCATGTGCTACAAGTGTGAATGTTTCTGTTTGCATAGCTGATAACATTTTTGAGTTATGTTCTTGAACATCCTTGTTACTATGAAAAAAATAAGCAAATGTTGCACCTTCTGGTGGTTGTTTGTAGCAATGTTCATTTAAGCAATCTATATCATCCAATCTTTGAGAGCAAAATATATATATGCAATGGTATGCAAATATCCTTCTTTTAATACAAATGCAAAGTGTATCGCAAATTTATTGACAATCATTGTAATTCAATTCATGCCTTTAAATGTTCATTACTTCATGCATAAATCCAAAAAAATGCATAGAGCCAAAATATATATATTAATCACAAAATATACATTTTCTTTCATAAAAGCCTCATTCATACCAAAAACGATGTATTGTTTTTTAAATCTTTAAAAATAAAAAATTGTTTTGGTTGTGCCTACGTTTGACAATTTTATTTTAATATATTATTTTACTTTGATTTATATACAAATTATAATAATTTTTATTTTCTATTAATTACATTTTTTTAAAGGTCATATGTTGATCATCTTGTCTCTAAAAATGACCTCTAAACCCAAATCGTATTATCTATTGAGTATATTAGTTTGTTTACTAGTACTCATGCATAACCATAACCACTGCAAATGTTGTATTACTATATGTTTTCAGTATTGTGCTGAAAACACACTTCCAAATGGCCAAATATGCAACCAATCTGAACGAAAAAGATCTAACAGCTAGAATAGGTGTTATCGTAGAACCAAAGGCAAAAACTTTAGATCTTGCCAATCATTACTATGAGTGTAAACAATGTCACTTATTCCCTATGCTATAATTTTGTGGCAAAAGTATCATATTTCCATAGCTTTTCTCTTCTACCAATAGTTGTTATTGCTATTAGCATCTGCGGGGACATTGCCACCTCGTGGCTCTTGTTTATACTTTTGTTGACGGTTCTTATGTAATATCTTGATTGCCTGTGTGATGATTTGTAAACACATAGTTGAAAAGAGAAAACTTCTTTTTTATACTTTAGTTTAGTGGTTCGTGTGGAATATCTAATTTTATGTTTTACATTTAAGACGAGTTAACTATTTTTTACAATTTAATTGTGTTTCCGTTTATTGCTTTATCATTATTGTTTTTTATATTTATATTTATTATTTTTTTTTATTTATATGAAATATATTTATTTGAGATTCAAATACAATTTCTTATTATTATTAATTTTGTATGATTTTTTATTTTTAAAATAAATAAATAAATATAAATAAATAAAAACAATAACTTAAAGCAAATCTTATTATGTTTTTGAAGGGGAACATATATGTATTATTAAACTCGTATTATTTTACTTTAAAACTTAAACAAAATTCATTAAACTATATAAAATCTATAGTTTAATTTATCTAATATATTATCAAATTTTTAAAATTCATATTTTTTTAAAAACTGATTGGTGGCAGAAAGTGACATAAAATCTATAGTTTAATTTATCTAATATATTTTCAAATTTTTAAAATTCATATTTTTTTAAAAATGGTGGCAGGAAGTGACGTAGTCCTAGATTCTCCCTTTCCAGCAGAAGGCTGAGGGCTGACGTCACATCTGCAGGCTAGTTATTTTTTTGGATTTTCGTGTTGCCTGTGCAGGTGGGTTCCCGCATATACATACGTGAGGGGTAGATCCTACAGAGGTTGATGACACCGACTCCTTGGCATCTTCAGTTTTAGGAAACAAAGAGGGTAATTTATTATAATTAGCCCCCATACAGGTTTTTTTTCGGTTTTAGCAGGCCTCTGGGCTGGTTTTTGTTTTTTTTAATCCTCTACACACACTGTGCATTACCACCGCTCCTCAGTTCTGTGGTTCTTCTTTGAACGGAATACAAGGCAGTGGACCATTTTTCGCATCTACCTAACTCAAAAGGCCAGCTGTCCCATGTAACATATTCTTTATAACGTTACTTTGCTTTTCTTGAATTACTTTGTGTAATTTTATGCATAAATTACTTTGTTTTATATATACATAAATTACTTTGTGTAATTTTATACATAAATTACTTTTTTTTTATATATGCATTAACTTGCTAACACTCTTATATTGGATGCTTCTTTTTACTGGAGGTTACACATTGAAGCATGTATTAATTTTTATTTTTTCTCGTTTCTCTATGCCGTTACTTTGTTTTGGACTTTTATTAAATTGTAATTTAGCATATGTAATATAATCTTTTTCTTAATTAAATTGTAATTTATTTTCATAAAAAATACATTTTGTTATATAAACAGATTATATAAAAAAAACATTTTGGTTCATATAATTATTCATATATATAAAATAAAATATATAGATTTTTTTAAATTTGTATGTAGATTATGCTGGGAACGTTGTCTAGTATTACTTATGTAGTTAATCTTTAAAATTATATATGGTTAATCTTTAAAGTTAGTATTTGAATGTATGTGATTTATTTAAGATGAAAGGGTACTTGAATGGTATATATTCATTTCCTTGTGTTTACCAATATATGTTTCTTACTGAGCCGTATATGATTTTCATGGCGCCTCCTTTTCCAGATTGTTAAATCACTACATGGGATTTTTGTCATTTGGAAGAGATGGATGAGACCTTATAATCTTCACATTAGTGAATTTCTCTATAAAAGTGTTGATATAGGATGTTGTGCTATATTATTTATCAGAAGATTATTGAGAGTGCTTGGGAAGATACTTCTCAAGAAAATGTTTATTGGTTGAGAATTGAATTTTAAATATTCAAATCCATTTCATGCCCAAAAAAAAAGGTTAATTGGGGTGGTAACTACTTGCGCGCATTTCCCTTAATGTGAAAAATACTTCCACTTGTACAGCTTAATTTTAATGGACAAACTAATAAGATATAATTCATATGTTTGCATTGATTTTCATTTTCTTGGATGAATAGAATTTTGAATATTGGAAAGGGTATATGTTTATGGTTAAGTGTATATTTCTAGTAAAACTAGAATGATTACTTCAATACTAATTCATGATCCATCCCTCTTATAGGTTTATGAGCCTTGAAATTTCAAGCAACCTAATGAAGTCACTTTTTTCACCCAAGGGATTTTTCTCAATTGCACCCACACCAAAGAGATCTAGAGAAAGCACTGACTTAGTTCAGAAAATACTAATATAATAATATTCTAACACTAAATAATAATATTCTAAGTTAAAACTGGGTTTATGTTTGCATTGTCAAAGTTTAAGATAAAAAGACAATTTAAAATTTATAAAATTATAGAAAGTTTTATTTTATTATTGTAAAATGTTTATTTTATGAAGTTTTCAAACAAAATTTAAATTCCTTGAGTTGATATGTTGCCCGGCGCCATAAAAGTGTACTATTACATATTGACCAAGTAAAAAAACACAAGTATGAGCCATTATGAACAAACATTGATTATTCAAATTATTTGTGTTCATGTAGATTACAGAATGTGACTCTTAAACTTTCCAACTTCAAGCAAATAAAGCAAGTGGCATTTGGTTTTGGATGGTGCAAAAACATTTGCAAAGACGTTTCAAGAAGAACCATTAGACTTAGCTCTCACTGATGATCCAAAAATAGAAACTAAGGGGCTGGCTAATTCTTGTTTATATATTTAATGAGACATCATAATCATAAATCTAATTTTCAAAGTCAATGAACTTGCACTAATAGCATAAAACATGCATATGCCTTTGCATTAATTTGCTACACAGTGAGGGCATTGGCCATGCCTTCGAATTTTTTCTTTTAGGCCATCCCATCAACAAATCTAGGTATATGGAAAGACGAAATAGATGAACCTACCCATCGCAAGGAGCATATCCACAACTCTTTTTTCATCAGGGTGCTTGCATAAACAACAAAGTAGTTACTAGAAGCAGCATTGTAATTTGCGATACTAAAGAATCATTATTCCGATAGTGCTATTTGTTCCGATAATGCTATTTATTCAATCATTTTGGCCCAGGTGGCAATGTCGGGGACATTGCCACCTCATGGCTCTTGTTTATAATACACATCATTTGCACACAATCTTAACTTTTCGATTACCATGAAAAAATATTCAAATTCATAATCACATAATTTTAACTCAAACTCAAAGCTCATAACTTGGACTAAAGCTAAGTATGCATCTCACTTTAATGTTTATAAAATTACGCACTATGTTACTGTAATGTGCATCTCACTTTACTGGGATTAAAGCTAAGTCTGCATGTCATTTTAATGTCTATGAATTTAAGCACTATGTACGTGTAAAGTCCATCTCACTTTTATGTTCATAAAATTAAACACAATATAAGTGTAATGTCAAACGTAGTCAAAATTAGTCAGCTTTATTAAGGAGGTGGAGAATAGTGTACGTGCTCAAAGTGATAGCTTATGAAGTGAAAGACGTTGTAAGATCAAGTGTAATGTTAAAACATAGATAGGTGGTTTCTACACTTTGTAATTTATTGTATCAATTGTTATATATATTATTAACTTTGTAATTTATTGTATAAATTTTTATATTTATTATTAAGCTTAATTTGGGATATTGAAGGAGAGGTTGATCTATACATTTGGTTTTCAATGATTAGTCTTATAAAATCACTTGTGATGTGAAGATTTTTTTTATAAATAAGACATTCAGTGTAAAACAAAATTTTCACCTCTTAATTAGAGGTTTCCCAAATTTTAATCTTGTGAATTTTCAGCCTTAGCATTGTTATGAAATATAAACAAAACATCATCAACAATGGACAATACTTACTCATAATGATCCTAATCCACTAGGCATTTCAAGAGATAAGATACCAAGGTGTGCCAATAAGTTTCATCCCTCTAGGTAAATCTTATCATGCATATAACATATTTGAAAAGCACTTATGACAACACTTATGAAAAGCACATATGACAATCACTTATGAAAATCACTTATGACACTTAAAATCAGGATTACACAAATATTAGACAGATGGGAACTTCATTAATATGCATAAAGATGAAGTTCATGTATATGTTAAATCATACCAATAAAACATAATCTTTGATGAGAAGACCAGGTCAATCATCGAGATGGAAACTTAAAATGGGTGCTTCAAGCTTTCAAGAGTGAAGGGAAGCATCAAAGCAACATACTCCCATCTTTTATTGAGATTCAAAAGGAAATGCATGGGTGTTAAGTGCAAGGAGGGTGGGAGGGGTCATATTTTAATTTTTCCCTAAAAGAACAAAAGAAAATAAATTTGCAATGGGGATTGGGATCTCAACCAATAATGAGGTAGAACCTTTAACATTATATAAATGACTTTTATTTTTAAAAGACAAGGAGGTATGTCAAAAAACAACAGTACTGGGGACTCAACAATAACTCAAAGATCTATACACCACAAAAACCCTCCAAATTAATTCAAACTCTCCAAACTCTTCCACAAAGAATCTTATCAAATGTCCAATATTTCAAGAAATTTGAGTTTTTCCATGTTTTGCAAAGGCAAAACAACGCAAATGAGGATGCCAACAAAGAAACGAGGTTACAAGAAGGGTTTGCAATTAAAATATGGGGATAATTATCCTATATCCCCCATGACATGTATGACTATTATGGTAATCATATGCCATGCAGCACAGATATGATAACAAATTGATACGCTATCATCAACCCCCTTCTTCCTAAATCCTCTAACACATGCAATTAATCATTGTACAATCACTGACTTTAGCGATGCATGTGGGTTTATTTGGCTTGGAATTGGGATATGACCTAAATTATTTTCCCTTTCCCTATAATGCAACTCCTCCAATTGTGAGTGGTGGGGATGTGGGTTTACTAGGTTTGGAATTAGGATATGGCATGAACCCCTTGCTTCAAACGACGACCCTTTATCCAAGCACAAGTGGTCGATGGCATTGGGAATTATGTTGGTTGCAAAGTGACTCTATCAAGAAATCGAGAAGAAGGGTGGTTACATAGGTGCACTATCATTGTAGGAGTGGATGTTGCATCTTTTTTTAGCTCAAGAAGGTGAAGAGAGGACTGAAGTGGTCTAAGAGGGAGACATTAGAAGCATAATATAGTATAATGATTTCAACCATATGTTAGAATAAATGCAAAGATGAGTTTGATGGGCACATCCATAAGAAAAAATGTGTTAGGGATACTTGTGGTTTTGACACAACAAAGGATGATATTGGTGATTCGGGAATGAGAGAAACGAGTTGAAGCATTAATGGGAATTCATCAATGAAAGCACATGGAGTTCAATTAATAGTTGAGAACTTTGTAGCTATTGATTGGAAGCATTGTGTCCCATCTCAACTTACTTTCAGAAGTTGTTCCATCGCCTCTTCTTATTGACTCAAGGCCATGGAAGAAACTCTCGCTATGTGACCTCTCTTTAGCCTCGAAGCTGGAACACAAGGACATTCTATAATCTTAAAAAAATGGAATTTGTGGATGGCACATGTGAGGCCATCCCTACTGCCGCAATTGAGGAAGAGAAACACTCAGATGGTGCATAATTGAACAACATGAGGACTTGTAATCATAAGCATTCCATGGACATGAAAATCAGTTATTTTCTTTTCAAGTTTTAATATGTTTTGTCATGTTTTTATTTTCTTAAGCAATATGTAGCATAGTACAACTGCCAATCATATGGAGGTTGGAACAAGGAATACATACCTTGTGGGAACATGGATATGTAGTTTTACATTTTGGATATTTGTCTATGACCACACATAATCTTTTTGTATTACAAAATTGTTTAATTCAACGACAAGATTTTCTAATATAAATTATACTTATTATTGTGAAAAAAAACCATGAGAAAATATTAAAAACAAGGAAAATTAACTCTTTTATAATTATACACACAATTTCAACTCATAGGATTTGGTTCGTTTCAAATATTCTACAATTTCACCAACTTATTTCACAATATTATTGCCAATCGAGATGGCCCTACAATTTTATATCCTTTCTTTTGAAACTCGTAACTTCTTAATCCTTCCAAGTGAACTAATAAGTTTTTATCCGTTTTAAGATGTGGAATGGAGTAGCATCATTTGTACACTAACACCTAGGCATGAAAGAGTTTCACCATTTGTAGATTGACACTTGTGTGAATACAACATCCAACCAACCACCAATCAACCAAGTGAAATTCAATAGATTATATCACTAGTTCTTGTCAACTTAAGGCATGTTTTTAGTGATTGGTTACCCCGTTTACCCACCAGTGTTGCTTATATATATATAACCCGAGGGGCTAGCTAAATTGATTTGGAGGTGGGTTCCTGGCTATCTCAGGGGCCCATGTAGTTGTTGGCCACTCAGTCTGAGTCCTCTTGGGCCAGGAATTGATTCCCCATCACCAGTCAAGTTTTCCAATTAGCAAATTAATTGATTTCTAATGATTTCAATCAATCTAAACTATGATGTACCTTTCCATCGATATTTCAAGTAATTTAAGACCACATGTATCACATACAATGAACTAATCTGTGATAGTTAACATTACTTTATACAGTCTTCAATGTTTCTACATTTTTTAGACATTTCCAAATTGACTTCAATTTTAATTATTTGTTTCTTTTATATTTTTCATGATGCTTTAACAAATGAAAATTGACATTTTGATGAGGAGGAGGAAGCTCTTCATGAAATATGTCTTACTAATCTTTTTTTCACTTCATCATATGTAAGAGACCTTTAATATTCATGTATTTGCAAAGCGTATGAGATTGCTAATATTATGATATGACTTTGGTTAATTTTGTTCTTATCTTATCACACAACGTCTATTGAGGGGCATTGTCCATAACTAGTTTTTTTGGTTTCACCCTACTAAGAGGTCTTGTCTAATATTTTTTTAACAACCTATGGTAGACATCTTAACCTCAAAAACCACATATAATCCTTTTATTTTTTAAATCATTTAAGGATCTACGCTAACTTTTTTCAACATTATTTTTCCCTTAATCTATTGTATTACATACAAATAGCTTCATTCAATGAAATAAACCGGGATTAATAACCATCCCAACTCAGAATCCATGATGGGAAATGGGGGAGAAAGTGCCTTCACGTAACGCTCAAATGCATACTCAGATCACCTTGATATTCTCAAGTTTCATATGGAAATTCTTCCTGTAATAGAGCATTTCCATTGAAACTATATTTAAATTTAGAAATAAGTGGTTTAGTGTAATGATTAGATTCTTGAACTTGCTCTTAGAAAGGGTTGTTAGAATGTCCTAAACCCTCTATCTCTCACTATAAATGGGTTTGTAACCACAATGAACACAAATTGACAAACTTGTAGCAACCAATGGAATGCTCAAGGAGGGCCATCAAACTAACCGCAAAATTAAATGAACACTTGGTAAAATATTGCTTGTGACTCATCTTGCTAGAGACAAATTCCAAGAGTTGTTATGAAATGCCTCACCAAAATCATTATATTTCATTGCATGTAATTATTGGGTTAATATTTCATACTATGCATTATATGAAAAAGTATGTCAACAATTGCACATAATTCCACGTCTATTTAGGGATGTATTGACTAAAATGTTATAATTGCATTTGGGTCGCATCATACATTATGATGTCGTTTTCTTTGTTCTTTCTGTTGATGCAAATTAGGGTATATTTGTGAACACCTGTAAAATGGGTTTTGACTCTATTGTCATTTATATGAAGGGTATGTTGAAATAGCACCAAGCCCTATGCATGCCACATATATAAGACAAGACACAACCAACAATTTTATGTAGCAATTAGAAAATAAGATGAAAGGAACTCCATATAAATTGTCATTAACCAAAATTAGATAGCATTTTTAGGAATGTGAATAACTTCCATGTCAACTTATCACATGTGGTTGTTTTCCTGGGAGTTGGGCATATAATGAAATGGTCCATGACATTTTATTGGTTAATACTCTTTAAAACACAATGCTTTATATAGTTTTTTATGAGTATGTAGTTAAGGAATGGAACAGATCTAACAAATCTCAACATTTTGGTGGTTCAATGAATTTTGAAAAAGACTTGCTACAAGGCTAGGTCTACAACAAGGGTGAACTTTAGTCCATGCACTTTTTGGGGGTTTTTTTCCCAAAACACCAATTTGACTTTAGTTTCCCCTTTTCATCCATTTAACCCTCCAACAACAACCTATCAGCGTATCATTGCACACGTTTGGGGCAATTGCTAGTTTAAGTTGTTTTTATTTTATGGTTATTAACAAAGCTTATGGAATTCAATTGGAGGGCAATTGCTTATGATATCTCTCCTTGCTTAATAAATTTACTTAAATGAATAGTAAGAATTTATCTAAGTTGTTTTTATTTTATGGTTATTAACAGAGCTTATGGAATTCAATTGGCCTGGTAAAATTAAATCACCTTATGGAGTTCAGTTTGAAGAAATTGTTTTTCCTTAAATATTTTTTATTTTCTGGTTATAAATAGAAGAAAAATCGTCAATTAGAAAAAGTTAATTTCGGTTTTATTTATTTTGGACTTAGTGTGCGCCGCCAATTTGATCAGTTTTGTTTATTTTGGACTTAGCATGCGCCGCCAATTTGATTAGTTTTATTTTAAATTTTTCCTCTTCAACCTATAGAATCGTTAAGAATGTTTCAAAATATATGGGGTGAGAGGCGCTGGAACTCTCGACCTTAGGATTTCTCAGTTTTAAATTTTGCCTCTTCAACCTGTAGAACTGTTAAGAATGTTTCAAAATATATGGGATGAGAGAGGCTCGAACTCTCGACCTCAGGATTTCTAAGTTTTAAATTTTTCCTCTTCAACTTGTAGAACCGTTAAGAATGTTTCAAAATATATGGGGTGAGAGAGGCTCGAACTCTCAACCTCAGGATTTCTCAGTTTTAAATTTTGTCTCTTCAACCTGTAGAACCGTTAAGAATGTTTCAAAATATATGGGGTGAGAGAGGCTTGACCTCTAGACCTCAGGGTTTCTTAGTTTTAATTTTTTGCTCTTCAACCTGTAGAACTATTAAGAATGTTTCAAAATATATGGGGTGAGAGAGGCTCGAACTATCAACCTCAGGATTTCTCAGTTTTAAATTTTGTCTCTTCAACCTGTAGAACCGTTAAGAATGTTTCAAAATATATGGGGTGAGAGAGGCTTGAACTCTCGACCTCAAGGTTTCTCAGTTTTAATTTTTTCCTCTTCAACCTGTAGAACTGTTAAGAATGTTTCAAAATATATGGGGTGAGAGAGGCTCAACTCTCGACCTCGATATTTCTCAACATTTAGCTATGAGACCTACACGCTAACCAACTACGCCACCACCCCTTTGATGAATACAAAGGCATAGTTTTATTCATTTACTAAGGTAGTAATATGTATCTTTTGCCTTGTATCATGAAAAGTTCCTTCGAGGGGTGACCCAATCTTAGAACACCTATCATGCGCGTTGAGTGAAATTTTTATTATATAAAAAATTTAGTTTCATATTTATTGTAATGAAGAATTTTTAATAAGAATTGGTCATGTTTAAACATATGATATGGACAAAATTATAAACCTTAATGGGGCTAATTCTATGTTTCAAAATATTGTGTTTAAGTTTATTATTATTAACTTCTAGATTAAAATAAATAAAACAAAAAATCAAAAAAAATAAGATTGTACTGTGGAATAAATGAGATATCAGGTAAGGTTCACAATATTCACAAAGGAAATCAACTTATAAACTTGATACATCACCACTTACTTGCAATTCATAGCATTCAACCACTAAAAATAATCTAGTAAACTAAAATCAAACAAAGTTATAACAAGAAATATATATTTTGCATATCTTACATAAAACTCGATTTACTTAATTATGTTATCTTGTTTCCCATTCCAATCCAACTCTATGGTAATTTGATATACCATGAAGATAGCATCTACAATTCAAGTTTACATTTTGGTTTAAACCAATTTGTTGAGTATTTCATTATTTTATTTCTTTAATATCATTACCTTCAACTTCAATGTCTAGGAAGAAGGGCCAGGAAGTAGTGTCCAATTTGTTGTGGAGTTATTCTCAATGCTAATTTATGAACTTGTTTATTATTTTCAATAATGGGTTGGGTGATTCTATTAATAATTTAATATTAATAATGGGTTGGGTGATTCTATTTTTGAAACTTTATCTTTTCCATTATTATTTCTAAGTATTTTTTAGTTATGATTTTTGTGAAATTATTAATAGTTACTAAGTATTTTTTGAGTTATGATTTTTGTAAAATTATTAATAGTTACTTTTATGTTTGGAGAATGACAAGTTTTCAAATTTCCAAGTGTTATCTTGGATGATTCTATTTATCTTAATATTAAAAAATAAGTGGGTTATATTGATAAAGTCAATCTTCTTAAGCATTATGATCCAGGTGGATATTGGTGGCCACCCTTCTATTCCACTTGGGGCCCCAACATTGTTCTTTTAGTTCTTTCAGCTTCCTTAATTATAGCACAGCTTACTATTTTTAGCAGTTTTTTTGGGTTCTAAACTTCCGGAGCCATTTTGAGGCCCTAAACGACGTTTTTGGGAAAATCTTGTTCCAATGAATATGATTTAGAGACTCAATATTTGATGCCAGTAGTGTAGTCCTCGGATAGATATTTCCAATGAGGTATCATGTGCGTCAAACGGAGATCGTATGCCAAAGTTGCGACGTCGGGAAATTGATGTACCAATTTACCCCAACGGAGCCCATAGTTTGGCATTTTTCATCTCCTAGGGTTAGGTTTTTGGATGTTTATGGTTTTCCTTTGTTTCTCAATAATAGATAGGATTCAAGCCCCATTGTAACTCAAAGTTCAGAGGCTGGTGGCTGCCACATCTCTTCTCAGAGATAATCTACCAATGCCCTAGCTAATTTATTTCCATTCTGTATGTAAGCATATTTCCGTTATGTGATATTAATGAAATGAAGTCTTATTTCTGCTGCATCTCTGCGTTTATGTGCATTTCTGTAATTCCTTGCATTCCTTCATAAGTTCGGATTAGTGGTATCAGAGTAGGTTTGCTCTTTCTTGGTCCTTCTTTGCATGTCCCCAACGAGGTCGGGGTATAAGGAGTTAGGACTTGACCTGGTTGAACCCTTGCAAGATCAACCTCACAAACCCAGACGACCTCCCATGGCGGACGAAAAGAAAGACAAGGGAGCAGTATATCCTATCAAAATATTGCTCGAGGAGGCCCTCGAGAAACAAAGGAACGCGATGATGGATAACTTTTCCCAGATCCTTCAACGACTTCCCAGCAGCAGCCATTCTGGAAGCACAACCCCTTTTAAGGTACAAGTAAACTTTGACATTCCCATATTTGAAGGCCAAATAGATGCAGACGTCGTAGATAGATGGTTGAATCTATTAGAAGGGTACTTCTGAGTGCATGAATTTTCCAACCGCGAAAGGATCACGTTTGCACTCCTCAAAGCCGCCCCCCATGTCAAGGACTAGTGGGAAACCTATTGTGAGCAGACGGACGAGAGGGCATCCTCTTTGTTTTCGGCCGCACCCACTTGGAATTATTTTCGAGACGCCATCAAGGAACAATATTATCCCGTGGGAAGCTATGAGGACAAGTACATACAATGGACTACGTCGTGGCAGCAAAGGGATCAAGATGTGCATGAGCTGACGAATATGTTCCATACTCTGTGCACAAAATTGGGTATCAAATATTCGGAGAAACATTTGGTGCTGAAGTACCGCAGTTTTCTGCACAGATGCATTCAGGAGGAAATGGAGTTCCTCGACATCTCCTCGCTTGGAGCAACATATCGGTTTGCTGCAAAGATTGAGAAAAATTTCAAACAGAAGAAGCGAGACTTTGGATCTATGAATCAGAAGCAAGGGAAAGGTTCCCCCAAACCGCAAAACAAAGGACAAAGCCAAGGCGGGGCGGCCCAAGATAACCCGCCAAAACCGCAAGCAAAGAACAACACTACGAAGCCAAAGGAGGACACGTGAAAGTGATGTGAGTTTCATAAGAGCTCCACGCACAACACAAGTGAGTGTCAGGCCAAGCAGTCACTGGTGGTCGAGCTAAAGGCTTCTGAATCGGATGTATGCTCTAACTCCGAACCAGAACCCGAAAAGGGCAATGACAGGGTGAAGCAGACTATCGATGCGGATCCCAATGCAATTGTTTCCACCACGAAGGTCCAGAAGGAGGAACTGGAAGATCTAGAGGAGGGGGAGCTCCTCTTCCATTCCCATATGTGGGTAAAGGATTCCCCGTTGTAGTTCATTGTCGACAGCAGGAACCAAAAGAACCTCATTTCAGCAGAAGTCGTGAAGCGGTTGGGCTTGCTGACCACAGCACACCCACAACCGTACACCATTGGGTGGCTTCACCAAGGACGGGATCTCCGCGTCAACCAACAGTGTCGCCTTCCCTACAGCATCAAGCCCTTCACGGATGAGGTATTATGTGACATTGATCCTCTTGATGTTTATGATGTATTATTAGGCCAACCATACTTGTGGAAGCAACAGTGTGTATGAGTATCGGCCTCGCTTTGTTATTGTTACTTTGGGAAATAAGTTGTACAGGATACCGAAGGTAGCGTTCCCTACCGCCATCTCTTTGGTTACTGCAAAACAATGCAGTAAGCTCATTTACAAAACGGGGAAATTTGTTTTCCTAGTAATCCACCCTTAGGGAAAGAATAATACTGTGGCCACGACCTCTAGACAAAGCTCCTCCACCCAACAACAACAGATGGACAAGGTCATGGAGGAGTGCGAGGACATCTTCACCTCACCCGCGGGGGTGCCTCTGCACTGTCAGGTCAAGCACCCCATCGATCTGACCCCAGGTGCGTCACTTCCCAATGGACCAATCTATTGGCGCTCTGTTCTGGAGAATGAAGAAATCAAGAGGCAGATTCAGGAGTTGTTGCAGAAAGGGCACATCCAACCAAGTTCATCGCCCTGTGGGAGCATAATCGTGTTGGTGCAAAAGAAGGATGGGACTTGGAGACTCTGTATTGACTATCGGGCACTAAATAAGATCACTGTCCGGAATAGGTACCCGATCCCACGGATTGATGACCTTCTGGACCAACTCATGGGGGAAAAATATTTCAGTAAGATCGACTTGAAGTTCGGGTATCACTAGGTACCAATTGAACCCTCTGATGTGTGGAAAGCTACCTTCAAAGCCAAGGAGGGCCTTTTCGAATGGTTGTTCATGCCCTTCGGGTTGAAAATGCTCCTACAACCTTCATGAGGATGATGGACGACATCTTGCGGCCATTCACCAACTCATTTGTAGTAGTGTACTTGGATGACATCCTGATCTTTAGCCAAACTTGGGAGGAGCACCTCCACCACATCCGACAGGTCCTCCAAACACTGCGGCAACACAAGTTGTGTGCCAATCTGGAGAAGTGAACTTTTGGCATGACCCAGGTTCAGTATCTAGGATAGATTATTGATGAGCGAGGCGTGCATGTGGATCCAGCCAAGATCCAAGTTATTTGGGATTGGCCAACCCCTACTACTCTAACAGAGCTCCGCAACTTTCTGGGTCTTGCCAAATTCTACCGCAGGTTCATGTTGGGATTCTCTCATATCACTTAGCCCTTAAGCCAAGTCACTAAGGGAGGAGCGAAAGCAAAATTCTTTTGGTTTGAATCTCAACAGGAGGCATTCGTCGAGTTGAAACATCGCCTCTACTCTTCCCCAGTGCTCACATTACCAGACTTGCAACAACCATTTGAGATCGAGACAGATGCCTCAGACTATGTTATTGGGGCAGTTCTTACTCAACAAGGACATCCAGTGGCATATCACAGTCAGACACTCTTCGACACAGTTCGGAAGTATCCCACTTATGACAAGGAGATGTATTCCATTGTGCAGGCTTGCTGACAATGGAAGCATTACATTTTGGGGAAGGAAACGGTCATCCACATAGACCACCGACCCCTGTAGTTCATGCAAACACAAGGGAAGTTGTAGAACGATCGCCATCAGAAGTGGTCCACATATCTGCAACAGTTTCATTTGAACATCAAGTACAAGAAGGGAAGCACCAATAATGTTGCAGACTGCCTCAACCGACCACCGATCGTGGTGCTAACCACCGTGCTCAACTCTTGTGGGCACGAGACTTCTGATTGGCCACTTCTCTACAAGAGCGATCCAGAATTTGGCCACACATACAAGACACTATTGGAGGGTAAGCAAGTTCCCAATTTTCATCTCCAGGATGGACTGTTATGTCACCTAGGACACCTTTGTGTTCCTTCAAGCGAGCGCGCCAAGATGATTTGGGAAGCCCACTACATTCGGGTCACTGGGCATTTCAGGGTCGAGAAAACAGTGGCAGTACTGTAGAAGTATTTCTATTGGCCAAACCTTCGAATGGATGTTGGGAAGTACATCAAATCCTGCACTTCCTGTGCCATTTCCAAACCGACCATCAAGAAGCAAGGCCTCTACACTCCGCTGCCTACCCCTAGTCGACCTTCAACACATCCATCAACAGGTTCATGGCATATTGGACAGAACCAATGCCAAATAAAAGCAGTGACATGATCAGCATCGGGTGCCACACAACTTCCAAGTGGGCAACAAAGTGTAGCTACATTTGCAGAAGGAGCGCCTCATTGGACCCTACCGTAAGCTCCGCCCGCTCCAATGTGGGCCATACACTATCACCAAGGCTATAGTGGACAATGCCTTCGAGCTCAGTATTCCACCATTCCTTGGTACGGACCCAATGTTCAATGTGGACTGCCTTCGGCCCTACTTTCCACCTCTACTGGACATCTTCGACATTGTAGAACAACTCACAACAACAAAGTTAAACCCATACTGCAGGGAACAGACCACCACAGATCGTATCATGGACATGCAAATCAAGAACACTCGCCAGCAAAAGATCCAATTGTATCGGGTTGTCAAATCTGGCCAACTCCTGCACCAAGGCGAGTGGCTCACCAGGGACCAAGTTCAGCAGAAGTTTCCTCATCTCATGGAGGAACTCCACGCAATGGGGACCATTGCTTTTAAGGGGGGAGGAATGATCCAAGTGGATATTGGTGGCCACCCGCCTATTCCACTTGGGGCCCCAACATTGTTCTTTCAGTTCTTTCACTTTCCTTAATTATAGCACAGCTTACTATTTTTAGCAGTTTTTTCGGGTCCTAAACTTCCGGATCCGTTTTGAGGCCCTAAACGACATTTTTGGGAAAATCTTGTCCAGCAAAAATTGGTTGAACTCTCAGTAGTCATAGACATAAGTGTATTCCTCAGATAGATCTTTCCAATGAGGTATCATGTGCCTCAAACGGAGATCGTATGCCAAAGTTACGACGCCGAAAAATTGATGTACCAATTTACTCCAATGGGGCCCATAGTTTGGCATTATTCATCTCCTAGGGTTAGGTTTTTGGATGTTTAGGGTTTTCCTTTGTTTCTCAATAATAGATAGGCTTCGAGCCCCATTGTAACTCAGAGTTCATAGGCCGGTGGCCGCCACATCTCTTCCAGAGATAAGCTACCAACGTCCTAGCTGGTTTATTTCCATTCTGTCTATAAGCATATTTCTGTTATGTGATATTAATGAAATGAAGTCTTATTCTACTGCATCTCTGTGTTTATGTGTATTTCTGTAATTCCTTGCGTTCCTTCATAAGTCTGGATCACACTAACTCACAAAGTGTAATATCTCAATTTTGACCCTTGGAATGTATTAAATCATAATATGTAAAATGTCGTTAATATGCTAGTATGGATTCCAAGTGCAGGGCTCAAGGCCAAGGCTTGACTAGTGAATGGCTAGGCATGTATATTGTAAATATTTCTATATGGGCCATGTGGTTGTCTTGTCATGATGACTCAAAATCTATGTCAATATTCTGATGGAAAACAATAAAATGGTCCAAGATGACTATGCAAAGAGCAATAGAGGGGCTATGATTCCATTAGACAGGAAGAGGAAAGGGGGCCTATGGGAGAATAAATATTATTTTACTAAGTGTCATCCTTAGGGGGCTTGAAGATCACTTAGACTTACTCATGGGGTTAATAACTACATGGGGGGCCCCTCCTTGTCCATTTAATTCCCAAATACAACCTTAGGCATCTTCCATAAGGTAGTTTCCATACTTGCTCGTTAATTAAATAATTATTTCCTAGGTGACTTAGGAAAAAATTACCCCATAGACCATAGCAAAATTTGGGGACATGACAGTCCTCCCTTCCTAAGATTGCTTGTACTCAAACAATGTCAGGATTCCACCAAGCTTCTGCTGCACCACTCTGATTATAATTGTCCCCATCCATTGTATAGTCTGAAAATTAAGGCTTGGGCCTTCAAAAAAATGAAGAAAAACTGTACTACAATTAATATCTGCAATTTAACCAGCAATGAACAAAATTTTCAACCCAACTAGGATAACTTGAGTAGAATTCCTGGATCCCACGGTTTCTCCTGCAAGGACCAAAATTTTTCTATCATCTTTGGAAATCTGTCACTCCCATGAATGTCATCTTTGGAAATCTGTAATCTTACACTCATGCTACATTTTCAAGGTTGTGTTGGGAAGATGCTTTAATGGAAGATCAATATTTCTTTATAGCCATGAAGAATATCCAGAAAGCAATGTCCACAATCAAATGTAATTTCTCACAGTTGCTTTCAGATAAAAATTACATGTTCGAGCTTGTTGAATTGTTGCGGGAAGCATCATTGCATGATGAAGAAAATATTTGCAGATATGAAAAAGAGAACTACAAGCTCAAAAGTGAGTTGTTGGCCACCCAAGATTCTTTGAGATACACTCAAAGTTCTCTCTTAGAATCCCAAATGAAGATAGAACAATTCCAACAAGAGTGGAAAGAATTGACTGAATCCTCAATTTTTCCTAAGAGTCATCCCTTTTGGGTCAATGACATAAAATATTCCATGGAGGAACCTCATGAGAGGGTGGGCCATGAGGAGCAATCTATTCGGTATGTGCTTGAAGAATGTGCAGAAACAGTGGGTGAAAAGCAAGCACATGATTTTTTCCAGAATGAACATGAGAGGTTCATTGAAGAAAGTCCCTCTTCCAAGGAAGATGCAGCTGATTTCACCATAGATGGATCAGCCATTAATAGAGAGGATACATCCACAACTTCCGCGGATGAAATGTTTAGTAGCAGGGCTCACCATCCCTCATTCCCCACTTCATATTCAACCACATGATGAGCAGGAGGATCCTAAAATTGCGACCGATGACATGTTCTTTCATCGGCAGTAGGGGAGGCATCCCATTCCTGTGTGTGCAGCCACCTGCGACAAAAAGACATCAGATCTACACTTACCCTCAATGTGTGGGTCAATTGATGGATTTTTGCACCCTTGGATCAATGGCAGAGAGTTGAGCCATTGGATGAAGGGGGGGGCACCCATAGAGTTCCATAGAGATCATCAGATCTCCTCGTTTGAGGAAGACAAACATAGGGCTAAACACATTCCATATGTTTCAGCAAATGAAATTTCTTATCCATCCATTGGATGGATGGGTAGAAGCATCATTGCAATTAAGACCTCAGAAGGTAAAATGGCTTCTTGTTTCTGCAATACATTTTTTATTCTAACTGACATTGTCTTGAATTGTGAGCAGCAACAAAGGTATATTTTGCAGCCATCTGATGTCACTCATCCACATATCGATTGGTTGAAATATTACCTGACAAACATGAAATATCCTTGCAAATATGTTTATGCTTATGGACAAGGGAAGGCAGCTAATCAAGAAAATTTCCAAGATGAATTAATGGAACATTTTACTTGCAGAAGTTGGCCTATGTGGAAGGAATCCACATGCTTGGAGATTGGGAAAATGCAGTTGATACTTTGGGATCCTCGCATTCATGGGAGTGACAGATTTCCAAAGATGACAGAAAAATTTTGGTCCTTGCAGGAGAAACCGTGGGATCCAGGAATTCTACTCAAGTTATCCTAGCTGGGTTAAAAATTTTGTTCATTACTAGTTAAATTGCAGATATTAATTGTGGTACAGTTTTTCTTCATTTTTTTGAAGGCCCAAGTTTAATTTTTAGACTTTACAATGGATGGGAAAAATTATAATCAGAGTGGTGCAGCAGAAGCTTGGTGGAATCCTGACATTGCTTGAGGACAAGCAATCTTAGGAAGGGAGGACTATCATGTCCCCAAATTTTGCTATGGTCCATGGGGTAATTTTTGCCTAAGTCACCTAGGAAATAATTATTTAATTAACGAGCAATTATGGAAACTACCTTATGGAAGATGCCTAAGGTTGTATTTGGGAATTAAATGGACAACGAGGGGCCCCCCATGTAGTTATTAACCCCATGAGTAAGTCTAAGTGATTAATTAAATGAGAATTTAATTAATGGGGTATTTGTGAGGCAATTATACCATAGTGGTTGATTAATTATTAAGTAATTAATTAAACTCTGAATTTTGGAGTAATATTGAGTTTGTAATATTTTTATTAATAATTTTGGATAATAATTATTGGCAAGTGGTGATGACAAGACTAGGAGGTCGAATTTGAGCAAGTAGGGCCAATCTTGCCTAAGTGGCAAAATCTCAGGAAAAGCAAGGAATCAATTGGAGGAAAGAAGGCAAGAAAAGAAATTAGAAACTGGCAAAAGAAAAAAAGAGGAAAGTAAAGAAAGTGGAAAGATGAAGAAAAGAAATCAAGAGGAAAGTAGAAACATCTAGAAAAGCTCACTAAGGCGCACTTGCCAATTTTAGTGAAGGAAGGTAAAGGAAGGAAAAATTTTCAAAGACAAAACTTGCTAATTATCTCAAGATGGCGCCCTCATGGCTTTGGAATAGGATGGGCAAGTGGGTAACCTACTCTCATAGGTTAACAGGCCAAGCAACCTGCTCAGTAGGTCATCATGGAGTTTATAAAAGAATCCAACCAACTCCATTTGACAACTTTTGTCATTTGCACTTTTGGTTTGAGAGCTCTGAGTTTCTCAACTGTTGAGTGATGTGCCTCAACAATTTCTCTTGGGAGATGTGCCCCAAGGCCTTGTGAGTTTTCTATGAGTGTTATGCAGGTACAGAAGACAGTATTACAACCAGTGACATCCATTATTGAGCAGCAGTGAAGATCTATTGCCCGATTAGAGAAGAGGCTTCCATTGGAGGGGTTTTGCAGTTAAGTTTGAGGAGAAAACACCAAAGATGAAGAGTAATATGGGAAGGTGTTCTCAGAATATTCTGTGAGGCCAATCAGTGGTCATTTGCAGACATAAGAGGCTGTACATTCCAGAATATCAAGTGCAGATCGAGTTCCCCCTCTCTTCTCTCACTTCTACTCTTCCCATTGCTAGATTGGAGGTGATTTTCCTAGAAGAGGAGAACCAGAAGGTTATGAGTTTCATGGAAGGACTTTACATTCAGATTGAAACAATTTCAGACATCTAACAAGTATATGGGATGATAAATACTTCCATTTCACATCCACAGTAATTCTCTCCTCTCTACTTTGTTCTACTAGCTCATGTAAGAAGAAAATAGCCTGTGAGGCATTGTCATTTGCAAAGCAAGCACTAGAAGATAAAAGAATTGTTCTAAACTCTATATTGGATGTTTATTGGTCATAATAATTAATATCAAACTTAATATAATCATCAAAACATATTTTGCATTTATTTTAAGCAGTTTACTATTGCAAAATCCAAGACTAGCTAGTTTGATGCCTAAATTTGACTAGTTTTGCCATTTTGTCTATAAAATTCATTATGTGCACTCTTTTGTTAATCCGTCAGTTGGAGCAGGTCCTTGACACATCCCAGTATCCATAACAGCCCTCATTTCTAGAATTTGGTATCCTTTAGACAATGTGTGGGAAGTTCTGAAAAAGACTATCTCCATAATCCCAGGAGAGACCAAAAGCCCCAATTCTCTGCAAACTCTTCCAAGACTGATCATTTATCATTCTGAACATAACCAGAAACCCATGTACTATCATGAAACCTGATTATCCTTCCCGATCTTGTTTGTATATGCGGATGTACCTAAAAAGCATTGCGGTAGGCTTCAGCAACAGCTGATGTCCTAAACATAAATGGTCTCCATACGTTGTACAAAGGATCCAATATCCCATTGTCAAAGTTGCTGCTGCACATGGTCCAATAGAAATTCCAGAACTGAAATTTCATCCTACCAAACTCAGTTTCAAGTCTCCTTACCCGTCACTGACTTCTTGTTCTGTTCGGTGAATTGATTTAAAAAATGGACAAGTAAATTTTATTTAAAATTTTGAACTTGAGTTAATATCTTGGTCAAATTCTCCCAAGGATATTACAGTGGTATCAGAGTCCCCATAATAGACCCATTGAATTCAAAGATGAGTCTAAATATCAGCCCTGACAGACCATGCCAAAATTCCTTGATGAACATAGTTAGGAACAACTTGAGACACATACTGAATCTGTCAATGCATGGGAAGATCGATATGCAGAATACCAAACTCTGAGTGAAGAGTGTAGAAGGGCTCTGCCTTTCAAATATTTCTGTGAAGCACAATATAGAAATCAGCCACAGAGTGGGCATAGGCATCCAACATATAATTATGAATTGAGAAATGCTATTGGTAAGGTTCAGCTACCTTTCTTTGATGGGTCAACAAAATGCACTGCTAACTCATGGGTGCAGAAGTTGGACACATATTTTCGGCTAAATCCAATGGCTGAAAGGGATGCCATCAGAATGGAAACTCTGCATCTGCAAGATGAAGCTAATGACTGGTGGTTCCATGGCATGAAGACCTTAGGCCATGACCAAGTGTCCTCATATGCAGAATTTACTAGAAGATTGATGGAGAGATTTGATAGAAGGGATCGTGAAATTGCATTCCGGGAACTAGCACATGTTAAGCAGACCGGGACCCTGGAAGCTTATATTTGTGAGTTTCAGAAGTTGGCAATAATGGTTAGTGATATATCTGAGTCCCGCTTGATTCTGTTGTTCACAGAAGGATTAGCAGAACCCTTAAAAGGGATGGTTAAAGCCTACCGACCAGCAACTCTCCAAGAAGCACTAAGCAGAACCAGAGATTTGCAAGATGCGATTCCAAGGACTAAATATCCACCAAGATTTAGTGCACCTATTAAAAAGCATAACCAAAGGCCACCATTCAGAAGTGTGGCTGCACCAAACAGAAAGGATTATTCATTCCGAGATCGGGATGAGTTAAGGAAGAAAAAGCTTTGTTTTTCCTGCCAAGAACCTTGGGTTCCTGGGCACAAATGTGCCAAGGGTAAGGCTCATTACATAGAAGTTTTTTATGAAAGTGATGAGGAAGAAATGGCTGCTGAAGTTAGAGAAGAAGAACCAGTAGAAGAAGTGTATGACACAGCAGAAGAAGAAGAACCCTCACAGCCAGAAGGAAAAATTGTTGTTTTAAGTGGGGTCCCTCGCTACCACACTATGAGATTTAAAGGAGTGGTAGAAGGGCAGAAAGTTTCAATATTGTTGGATGGGGGGTGCCACACATAACTTTATAGATGCAGCCATGGTGGAGAGAAGGAAACTCAAATCAGAAAAATTTGGGGGTTTCACAGTCATTATACCAGGAAAGAACAACACCATGCAGTGTAACCGGTGGATTCCCAAGCTGCAACTGACTATTGGAGACCATACTGTGACTGACAGTTTTTATATTGTTGATGTAGCTGATACTAATGTTGTTTTGGGAGTACAATGGTTGTTTTCCATTGGTGAACATGTAGTAAATTACCAGATTCCTCAAATGTGCTTCAAAAACACTGAAGGGAAACAAGTGGTTTTGAGGGGTGTTAACACCTACCCAAAACAAGTCATTTCTTCACACAGTATGAGGTCTGTTCTGAGGCATGGTGACATAGAGTGGGATGAAGAATGCTTTATCAGTACCAAAGGGACCACCATTGAGGTGTCACAGCATCCAGAGGATATCCAAAGATTACTCCAAAAACACAAAAGGGTGTTTGAAGATCTGCCACATGGAAGGCCTCCTGATAGGGGTACTGAACATTGGATAGAGATGGAATCGGGTACATTCCCTATAAAAATTCACCCCTATAAACATCCTAAGAGATTCAAAGATGAAATAAAGAAAACTATAAAGGAGCTGCTTGAGATGGGCTTCATTAGGCCAAGTTCCAGCCCCTTTGCTTCATCAGTAGTCTTGGTCAAAAAGAAAGATGGTACAATGCGTATGTGCATTGACTATAGAGCTTTAAATAAGAAAACCATTAAGAACAGATATCCTATCCCAAGGATAGATGAACTGATGGATGAATTACATGGAGCCAAGTATTTCTCAAAAATAGACATCCATTCTGGTTACCATCAAATCAGAATGAGAAGTGAGGATATTCAAAAAACTGCCTTCCGGTGCCATTTTGGGCACTTTGAAATTCTGGTCATGCCTTTTGGTTTGACAAATGCACCTGCAACATTTCAGTCATGTATGAACAGAATCTTCAGCAAACAACTCCGTAATTTTGTACTTGTGTTTTTTGATGACATTCTTATTTATAATAAAACTTGGGAGGAACATTTGCAGCATTTGGATAGTGTTCTAACCCTTCTTGCAGAATAGTCCTTCTTTGCTAAACTGTCCAAGTGTGAGTTTTTTATGAAGGAGCTACTCTATCTTGGCCACATCATTGGGCAAGAGGGAGTTAAGGTACACATGGAAAAGATTCAGGCCATTCTTGATTGGCCCAGCCCGAAAAATACAACATCTCTACGTGGATTCATTGGCCTATGTACATACTACAGGAAATTTGTGAAGGGATTCTCCAAACTCACTTCTCCCTTAACTGACCTTACCAAGAAGGGAGCCTTTTGTTGGAATGAGGAGGCTAAAAAAACTTCAGCAGAATGAAATAAGTGATGAGCAGTTGTCCGGAACTTGCACTTCCAGATTTCAGCCAGCTATTTATCCTGGAATGTGATGCCTCGGGTGAAGGCATAGGAGCAGTATTAATGTAGAACAGACACCCCATTGCTTATGAGAGCAGGAAATTGCAGCCGCATGAAAAGCTGTATTCCATCTAGGATAAAGAGATGTTATATATCATGCATGCACTGGTGAAATTTAGGCAATATTTGGTGGGAGGAAAATTCATAGTCAAGACTGACCACAACAGCTTGAAACATTTCTTATCTCAAAAGGAGCTGAATGACAGGCAGCAAAAATGGCTAAGCAAAATCAAGTCATATGATTTTGATATTGAATACAAGAAGGGTAAGCTAAATGTAGTGGCTGATGCTTTATCTAGAAAACATGCTTTGTCAACAATGCAAACTCCTGCTGATTGGAAGGATCAATTGATTAGTGAATATTCAAAAAACTAGTTTGCATGTGAAGTTTTGGATAGGTTGATTCAGGATGACTCATACCAAGCTGTCAATGGTGTAATCTATTATAAGAACATAATTTTTCTAATTCCTGAATCCAAGCTGAAAGAATAGATTTTGATGGTTGCCCACAATGCAACAGTAGTAGGCCATCCGGGATTTTTGAAAACTTACCGGAAGGTAAGAGAGAGGTTCACTTGGAAGGGCCTCAAGGAAGATGTTTTAAAGCATGTGAAGGAGTGTACTGCATGTCAGCAGAACAAGGTAGAACACACTCATCCTGCTGGACTCCTTCAACCATTTCCCATTCCTGAACAGAAATGGGAAAGCATATCCATGGACTTCATCACCGGTTTACCGAAATCCTGGGGTAAGGACTGTATTTTTGTAGTAGTTGACAAGTTAACTAAATATGCTCACTTCTTTGCTGTCACTTTTACCATTTATTCCAGTCAAGTTGCTGCACTTTTCTTTAAGGATATATTTAGATTGCAAGGGCTACCCAAAGTTATAATCAGTGACAGGGATAGCAAGTTTACTAGTGCCTTTTGGAAGTCTTTGTTCGAATTGGTGAAAACTAGTTTAAATCTCAGCACAAGATATCACCCTCAGACAGATGGGCAAATGGAGAGAGTTAATCAATGGCTGGAAGGTTATCTCGGAAATTATGTCACGGTGCAGCAGAAAGCATGGGTCAACTAGTTGCACTTGGGTGAGTTCTGCTATAACACCACATTCCACATGTCCATTGGAATTACTCCATTCAAAGCTTTGTATGGGTATGAGTCTTCTACTTTTGCAGATTTGGTCTTTGGAAATTGTAGGGCTCAGAAGGCTAAGGATTGGCTGCAAGAAAGCCAAGATATCCTTAAAGCACTGAAAGAAAATTTGCAGGTTGCACAAAATCAGCAGAAAATCAATGCAGATAAGAATAGAACTGACCGGACCTTCCAAGAAGGGGATTTGGTTTATCTGAGGTTGCAGCCATATAGACAAACTACTCTTAAGACCAAGGGAGCTGAAAATTTATTGCCAAGGTTCTATGGACCCTACCAAATAATCAGAAAAGTGGGTGAAGTAGCATATGAATTGGATCTTCCAGCTAGGAGCAAAATCCACAATGTCTTCCATGTGTACTGTTTAAAGAAAGCAGTTGGCCAACAAGTTAAGGTTTCAGAAATTTTTCCTCCACTTGATGATGAAGGGCACCTGGTCTTAGAGCCGGGAGAAATTTTGTAGGAAAGAGAGAGGAGGATGAGGAGCAGGGTCATCAAGGAATATCTGGTACAGTGGAAAGTTTTTCCCAATGAGGATGCCACTTGGGAGGATGAGAAGGTTCTGCAGCATCCTGATTTGAAACTGCTTGAGGACAAGCAGTCTTGGGAAGGGAGGACTGTCATGTCCCCTCCCTAGTGACCATGGTCACATCTTGGATCCTCCCATCCCCAGGGGGTCTAGGTGATTAATTAATTATGAATTTAATTCATGGGGATAATTTTGAGGCAAGTACACCCTAGGAAATAATTAATTATTAAGTTATTTAATTAATTATGGAAACTGGAATTAATGTTGAGAGGTATTTTGGTATTTTAATATTTAAATGCTAATAAAAGTTTCCAAGTTGGATAATGAAGGCTAGGAGGTCGAATTGGTGGCAAGTGGATAACCTTGCCCAAGTGGAGAATATTTCAGAAAGGAAAGAAAGTCAGAATGGAAATAGTAACTGACAAAAGCTGGAAAAAGTTGGAAAAAGCAGAAAAGTGGGAAGTCAAGGAAATGGAAGAGTCAGGAAAAGCATTCAAAAGAGAATTAGCAACATCCAGAAAAGCAGCTAAGGCGCACTTGTCAATTTGGACTGAAGGAGGTTGAGGAAAGAAAGTGGAGAAAGCTCAGAAGTTGCCAATCTCAGAGAGAATGCGCCCTACCTCCCCCACACATGTGGTCTGGCTTGCCAAGCAAGCTATCTCATCTATTTACGCATGATTCCAACTTCAGAAGAGAACTTTTGTCATTTGCAATTTTGGTTTGAGAGCTCTGAGCTTCTCGACTGTTGAGTGATGTGCCTCAAGAATTTCTCTTGGGAGATGTGCCCCAAGGCCTTGTGAGTTTTCTATGAGTGTTATGCAGGTACAACAGACAGTATTACAACCAGTGACATCCATTATTGAGCAGCAATGAAGATCTATTGCCTGATTATAGAAGAGGCTTCCATTGGAGGGGTTTTGCAGTTAAGTTTGAGGAGAAAACACCAAAGATGAAGAGTAATATGGGAAGGTGTTCTTAGAATCTTCTGTGAGGCCAATCAGTGGTCATTTTCAGACATAAGAGGCTGTACATTCCAGAATATCAAGTGCATATCGAGTTCCCCCTCTCTTCTCTCACTTCTACTCTTCCCACTGCCATATTGGAGGTGATTTTCCTAAAAGAGGAGAACCAGAAGGTTATGACTTTCATGGAAGGTCTTTACATTCATATTGCAGCAAGTTCAGACATATAACAAGTAGATGAGTTGATAAATACTTCCATTTCAGATCCACAATAATTCTGTCCTCTCTACTTTGTTCTACTAGCTCATGTAAGAGGAAAATAGCCTGTGAGGCATTGTCATTTGCAAAGCAAGCACTAGAATATAAAAGAATTGTTCTGAACTCTATATTGGATTTTTATTGGTCATAATAATTAATATCAGACTTAATATAATCATCAAAACAGATTTTGCATTTATTTTAAGCAGTTTGCCATTGCAAAATCCAAGACTAGCTAGTTTGATGCCTAAATTCGACTAGTTTTGCCATTTTGTCTATAAAATTCATTCTGTGCACTTTTTTGTTAATCCATCAGTTGGAGCAGGTCCTTGACACATCCTAGTATCCATAAAAGCCCTCATTTCCAGAATTTGGTCGCCTTTAGACAATGTGTGGGAAGTTCTAAAAAAGACTAGCTCCACAATCCCGAGAGAGACCAAAAGCCCCAATTCTCTGCAAACTCTTCCAAGACTGATCATTTATCATTCTGAACATAACCAGCAACCCATGGAATATCATAAACCCTGATTATCCTTCCCGATCTTTTTTGTATATGCGTATGTACCCAGGAAGCATTGCGGTAGGCTTCAGCAGCAGCTAGTGTCCGAAACATAAATGGTCTCCGTACGTTGTACAAAGGATCCAGTTTCCATTGTCAAAGTTGCTGCTACACATTGTCCAATAGAAATTCCAGAACTGAAAGTTCATCCTAACAAACTCAGTTTCAAGTCTCCTTACCCGTCACTGACTTCTTGCTCTGTTCGGTGAATTGATTAAAAAATGGACAAGTAAATTTTATTTAAAATTCTGAACTTGAGTTAATATCTTGGTCGAATTCTCCCAAGGATATTACAGACCGGGGTGTGCTCAATTTCTGCTTCTTTGAGAGGCTCAAGAGGGTGACTATAAATCTGAATTGTGTTCCTCTTTTGGATCAGATCCAAAATATGTCTCACCAACATCAATATGCCCCATCTCTTCTGCACTTATCTTGAAATCACCCATGAATAAATTGGGAGTGGTTTCACCTTCCACATTGCCAACAATCAAATGTTTGACTGCTGGATCTTGCACTATGTATTGTCCTTCTTCATATTCTTCAGATGAAAGTTTGGGTGTCTTATCAGTCTTATGTCTGATGAAAATGGGCTCATTTATATTTACAATATCTTCCCCATGGTGTGATGGTTGTGATGAAAAATCAGATTTCTTATCATACACATGACTAGTATTTTCTCCTTTATGAACTGATGTCTTAGGGCATAGATTGGAAGAGTTGTTTGATTCTTTTCTCTGGTGCAACATGTGTTTCATTTCTTGGCAAATTTTATCAACAGTGAGGGAAACCATCCTATTGTCTTTGATCATCCTACCTACCTCAAGTTCATAGAAATCTTGAAAAGATAAGAGATCTCGGATCTCTTCCTTCAAGGCATTGTATTCCATGAGATACTGGAATGATCCCTTTACCTTCTTTCCACATGAAACTATTCAATTTTCCCATTTAGACATAGGTATATCTAATCCTATGTCCTCTTCCATCATATAATCATCAAGGTAAACATCTTCAAACCTTTGAAAACAATAATCTCCCACAGAGGACATCTCCTCTTCTTCATCTGGCTCAAAATCAAATTCTTCAATTATAGGTAAGAGCCTCATACTGCAACTTGGAGAATATCTACAATATTCCTTCAATGGTGAGATTCTTTCTCTTCACAGGGGTGGAGGAAAGTGCTCTCATGCTAAATAAAATTAAGACCTCAGAAGGTAAAAGGGCTTCTTGTTTCTGCAAAACATTTTTTATTCTAACTAACATTGTCTTGAATTGTGAGCAGCAACAAAGGTATATTTTGCAGCCATCTGATGTCACTCATCCACATATCGATTGGTTGAAAGATTACCTGACAAACATGAAATCTCCTTGCAAATATGTTTATGCTTATGGACAAGGGAAGGCAGCTAATCAAGAAAATTGCCAAGATGAATTAATGGAACAGTTTACTTGCAAAAGTTGGCCTATGTAGAGGGAATCCACATGCTTGGAGATTGGGAAAATGCAGTTGATACTTTGGGATCCTGGCATTCACGGGAGTGACATATTTCCAAAGATGACAGAAAAATTTTGGTCCTTGAAAGAGAAACCGTGGGATCCAGGGATTCTACTCAAGTTATCCTAGCTGGGTTGAAATTTTGTTCATTGCAGATATTAATTGCAGTACAGTTTTTCTTCATTTTTTTGAAGGCCCAAGTTTAATTTTCAGACTGTACAATGGATGGGGATAATTATAATCAGAGTGGTGCAGCAGAATCTTGGTGGAATCCTGACATTGCTTGAGGACAAGCAATCTTAGGAAGGGAGGACTGTCATGTCCCCAAATTTTGCTATGGTCTATGGGGTAATTTTTGCCTAAGTCACCTAGGCAATAATTATTTAATTAACGAGCAAGTATGGAAACCACCTTATGGAAGATGCCTAAGGTTGTATTTGGGAATTAAATGGACAAGGAGGGGCCCCCCATGTAGTTATTAACCCCATGAGTAAGTCTAAGTTATTAATTTAATGAGAATTTAATTAATGGGGTATTTGTGAGGCAATTATACCATAGTGGTTGATTAATTATTAAGTAATTAATTAAACTCTGAATTTTGGAGTAATATTGAGTTTGCAATATTTTCATTAATAATTTTGGCTAATAATTATTGGCAAGTGGTGATGACAAGACTAGGAGGTCGAATTTGAGCAAGTAGGGCCAATCTTGCCTAAGTGGCAAAATCTCAGGAAAAGCAAGGAATCAATTGGAGGAAAGAAGGCAAGAAAAGAAATTAAAAACTGGCAAAAGCAGAAAAGAGGAATGTAAAGAAAGTGGAAAGATGAAGAAAAGCAATCAGGAGGAAAGTAGAAACATCTAGAAAATCTCACTAAGGCACACTTGCCAATTTCAGTGAAGGAAGGTAAAGGAAGGAAATTTTTTCAAAGACAAAACTTGCTAATTATCTCAAGATGGCGCCCTCATGGCTTTGGAATAGGATGGGAAAGTGGGTAACCTACTCTCACAGGTTAACAAGCCAAGCAACTTGCTCAGTAGGTCATCATGGATTTTATAAAAGAATCCAACCAACTCCATTTGACAACTTTTGTCATTTGCAATTTTGGTTTGAGAGCTCTGAGCTTCTCAACTGTTGAGTGATGTGCCTCAACAATTTCTCTTGGGAGATGTGCCCCAAGGCCTTGTGAGTTTTCTATGAGTGTTATGCAGGTACAGCAGACAGTATTACAGCCAGTGACATCCATTATTGAGCAGCAGTGAAGATCTATTGCCTAATTAGAGAAGAGGCTTCCATTGGAGGGGTTTTGCAGTTAAGTTTGAGGAGAAAACACCAAAGATGAAGAGTAATATGGGAAGGTGTTCTCAGAATCTTCTGTGAGGCCAATCAGTGGTCATTTTCAAACATAAGAGGCTGTACATTCCATAATATCAAGTTCAAATCGAGTTCCCCCTCTCTTCTCTCACTTCTACTCTTCCCACTGCCAGATTGGAGGTGATTTTCCTAGAAGAGGAGAACCAGAAGGTTATGACTTTCATGGAAGGTCTTTACATTCAAGTTGCAGCAAGTTCAGACACCTAACAAGTAGATGGGCTGATAAATACTTCCATTTCATATCCACAGTAATTCTCTCCTCTCTACTTTGTTCTACTAGCTCATGTAAGAAGAAAATAGCCTGTGAGGCATTGTCATTTGTAAAGCAAGCACTAGAAGATAAAAGAATTGTTCTGAACTCTATATTGGATTTTTATTGGTCATAATAATTAATATCATACTTAATATAATCATCAAAACAGAGTTTGCATTTATTTTAAGCAGTTTACCATTGCAAAATCCAAGACTAGCTAGTTTGATGCCTAAGTTCGACTAGTTTTGCCATTTTGTCTATAAAATTCATTATGTGTACTCTTTTTTTAATCCGTCAGTTGGAGCAGGTCCTTGACACATCCCAGTATCCATAACAGCCCTCATTTCTAGAATTTGGTAGCCTTTATACAATGTGTGGGAAGTTTTGAAAAAGACTAGCTCCACAATCCCGGGAGAGACCAAAAGCCCCAATTCTCTGCAAACTCTTCCAAGATTGATCATTTATCATTTTGAACATAACCAGCAACCCATGGACTATCATGAACCCTGATTATACTTCCTGATCTTGTTTGTATACGTGGATGTACCCAGAAAGCATTGCGGTAGGCTTCAGGAGTAGCTGATGTCCGAAACATAAATGGTCTCCATACGTTGTACAAAGGATCCAATTTCCCATTGTCAAAGTTGTTGCTGCACATTGTCCAATAGAAATTCCATAACTGAAAGTTCATCCTCCCAAACTCAGTTTCAAGTCTCCTTACCTGTCACTGACTTCCTGTTCTGTTCGGTGAATTGATTAAAAAAATGGACAAGTAAATTTTATTTAAAATTCTGAACTTGAGTTAATATCTTGGTCGAATTCTCCCAAGGATATTACAGTGGTATCAGAGCACTTTACTCCACCCCTATGAAGAGAAAGAATCTCACCATTGAAGGAATATTGTAGATATTCTCCAAGTTGCAGTATGAGGCTCTTACCTATAATTGAAGAATTTGATTCTGAGCCAGATGAAGAAGAGGAGATGTCCTCTGTGGGAGATTATTGTTTTCAAAGGTTTGAAGATGTTTACCTTGCTGATTATATGATGGAAGAGGACATAGGATTTGATATACCTATGTCTAAATGGGAAAATGGAATAGTTTCATGTGGAAAGAAGGTAAAGGGATCATTCCAGTATCTCATGGAATACAATGCCTTGAAGGAAGAGATCCGGGATCTCTTATCTTTTCGATATTTCTGTGAACTTGAGGTAGGTAGGATGATCAAAGACAATAGGATGGTTTCCCTCACTGTTGATAAAATTTTCCAAGAAATGAAACACATGTTGCACCAGAGAAAAGAATCAAACAACTCTTCCAATCTATTCCCTAAGACATCAGTTCATAAAGGAGAAAATACTAGTCATGTGTATGATAAGAAATCTGATTTTTCATCACAACCATCACACCATGGGGAAGAGATTGTAAATATAAATGAGCCCATTTTCATCATACATAAGACTGATAAGACACCCAAACTTTCATTTGAATAATATGAAGAAGGACAGTGCATAGTGGAAGATCCAACAGTCAAGCATTTGATTTTATTGGCAATGTGGAAGGTGAAACCACTCCCAATTTATTCATGGGTGATTTCAAGATAAGTGCAGAAGAGATGGGGCATATTGATGTTGGTGAGACATATTTTGGATCTGATCCAAAAGAGGAACACAATTCAGATTTACAGTCACCCCTTGAGCCTCTCAAAGAAGCAGAAATTGAGCACACCCTAGTAGGATGTGAAGCAGAGAAATGGGTGGATGAACAAACCATCATAATTCCACCACATAAAGACGATAACATGACACATGGTAAGTTAGTAATTTCTGATTTTTATGTGTCATTATGTCCATCTGATATAGCAACCACTTCCACTGAAAAGTGCAGAATGGTTGATCCCCCTAGTGTTGAGGTTCAGAATTCCGGTGTAAAGAATGAAAGCAGTGTGAAGGATGAAACTTTGAGAGAAGACCTTTCTGCTGTAGTGAGGATGAATGAGCACTTATGTTGCAGCCCAAATTATGTTTTGAGGACCTAAAAGATTAATATATTGCAGCAGCAACATATAGATCAGATTTCAAAACCTCAAGTGCACTGCATGAAATTCATCCGGTGATGGAAAATGAAGAAGAGGAACATCTGCAAGAACCTCAACTTCTTGCAGGATCTTTAAAGATGGATGAACAGAAGATCCAAGAGGCCATGAAAATTCTCCATGACACTCATGCTACATTTTAAAGGTTGTGTTGGGAAGCTGCATTAATGGAAGATCAATATTTCTTTGCAGCCATGGAGAATATCTAGAAAGCAATGTCCACAATCAAAGGTAATTTCTCACAATTGCTTTCAGATAAAAATTACATGTTCGAGCTTGTTGAATTGTTGCGGAAAGCATCATTGCATGATGAAGAAAATATTTGCAGATATGAAAAAGAGAACTACAAGCTCAAAAGTGAGTTGTTGGCCACCCAAGATTCTTTGAGATACACTCAAAGTGCTCTCTAAGAATCCCAAATGAAGATAGAACAATTCCAACAAGCGTGGAAAGAATTGACTGAATCCTCAATTTTTCCTAAGAGTCATCCCTTTTGGGTCAATGACATAAAATATTCCATGGAGGAACCTCATGAGAGGGTGGGCCATGAGGAGCAGTCTATTTGGTATGTGCTTGAAGAATTTGCAGTAACAGTGGGTGAAAAGCAAGCACAAGATTTTTTCCAGAATGAACATGAGAGGTTCATTGAAGAAAGTCCCTCTTCCAAGGAAGATGCAGCTGATTTCATCATAGATGGATCAGCCATTAATAGAGAGGATACATCCACAACTTCCACGAATGAAATGTTTAGTAGCAGGGCTCACCATCCCTCATTCCCCACTTCATATTCAACCACAAATTTTGGGAAAGAAAATTGGGTAAAAGGATTCTTCCTTTTAGTGTCGCATGATGAGCAGGAGGATCCTAAAAATGAGACCGATGACATGTTCTTTCACCGGCAGCAGGGGAGGCATCCCATTCTTGTGTGTGCAGCCACCTGTGACAAAAATACATCAGATCTACACCTACCCTCAATGTGTGGGTCAATTGATGGATTTTTGCACCCTTGGATCAATGGCAGAGAGTTGAGCCATTGGATGAAGGGGGGGGCACCCGTAGAGTTCCATAGAGATCATCAGATCTCTTTGTTTGAGGAAGACAAACACAGGGCTGAACACATTCCATATGTTTCAGCAAATGAAATTTCTTATCCATCCATTGGATGGATGGGTAGAAGCATCATCGCAATTAAGACCTCAGAAGGTAAAAGGGCTTCTTGTTTCTGCAATACATTTTTTATTATAACTGACATTGTCTTGAATTGTGAGTAGCAACAAAGGTATATTTTGCAACCATCTGATGTCACCCATCCACATATCGATTGGTTGAAAGATTACCTGACAAACATGAAATATCCTTACAAATATGTTTATGCTTATGGACAAGGGAAGGAAGCTAATCAAGAAAATTTCCAAGATTAATTAATTGAACATTTTACTTGCAGACGTTGGCCTATGTGGAGGGAATCCACATGCTTGGAGATTGGGAAAATGTAGTTGATACTTTGGGATCCTGGCATTCATGGGAGTGATAGATTTCCAAAGATGACAGAAAAATTTTGGTCCTTGCAGGAGAAACTGTGGGATCCAGGAATTCTACTCAAGTTATCCTAGCTGGGTTGAAAATTTTGTTCATTGCTGGTTAAATTGCAGATATTAATTGCAGTACAGTTTTTCTTCATATTTTTGAAGGCCCAAGTTTAATTTTCAGACTGTACAATGGATGGGGACAATTATAATCAGAGTAGTGCAGTAGAAGCTTGGTGGAATCCTGACATTGCTTGAGGACAAGCAATCTTAGGAAGGGAGGACTGTCATGTCCCCAAATTTTGCTATGGTCCATGGGGTCATTTTTGCCTAAGTCACCTAGGCAATAATTATTTAATTAACGAGCAAGTATGGAAACTACCTTATGGAAGATGCCTAAGGTTGTATTTGGGAATTAAATGAACAAGGAGGGCCCCCCATGTAGTTATTAACCCCATGAGTAAGTCTAAGTGATTAATTAAATGAGAATTTAATTAATGGGGTATTTACGAGGCAATTATACCATAGTGGTTGATTAATTATTAAGTAATTAATTAAACTCTGAATTTTGGAGTAATATTGAGTTTGTAATATTTTTATTAATAATTTTGGATAATAATTATTGGCAAGTGGTGATGACAAGACTAGGAGGTCAAATTTGAGCAAGTAGGGCCAATCTTGCCTAAGTGGCAAAATCTCTGGAAAAGCAAGGAATCAATTGGAGGAAAGACGACAAGAAAAGAAATTAGAAACTGGCAAAAGCAAAAAAGAGGAATGTAAAGAAAGTGGAAAGATGAAGAAAAGCAATCAGGAGGAAAGTAGAAACATCTAGAAAATCTCACTAAGGCACACTTGCCAATTTCAGTGAAGGAAGGTAAAGGAAGGAAATTTTTTCAAAGACAAAACTTGCTAATTATCTCAAGATGGCGCCCTCATGGCTTTGGAATAGGATGGGAAAGTGGGTAACCTACTCTCACAGGTTAACAAGCCAAGCAACTTGCTCAGTAGGTCATCATGGATTTTATAAAAGAATCCAACCAACTCCATTTGACAACTTTTGTCATTTGCAATTTTGGTTTGAGAGCTCTGAGCTTCTCAACTGTTGAGTGATGTGCCTCAACAAATTATCTTGGGAGATGTGCCCCAAGGCCTTGAGAGTTTTCTATGAGTGTTATGCAGGTACAGCAGATAGTATTACAGCCAGTGACATCCATTATTGAGCAGCAGTGAAGATCTATTGCCTGATTAGAGAAGAGGCTTCCATTGGAGGGGTTTTGCAGTTAAGTTTGAGGAGAAAACACCAAAGATGAAGAGTAATATGGGAAGGTGTTATCAGAATATTATATGAGGCCAATCAGTGATCATTTGAATACATAAGAGGCTGTACATTCCAGAATATCAAGTGCAGATCGAGTTCCCCCTCTCTTCTCTCACTTCTACTCTTCCCACTACCATATTGGAGGTGATTTTCCTAGAAGAGGAGAACCAGAAGGTTATGACTTTCATGGAAGGTCTTTACATTTATATTGCAGAAATTTAAGACATCTAACAAGTATATGGGCTGATAAATACTTCCATTTCAGATCCACAGTAATTCTCTCCTCTCTACTTTGTTCTACTAGCTCATGTAAGACGAAAATAGCCTGTGAGGCATTGTCATTTGCAAAGCAAGCACTAGAAGATAAAAGAATTTTTCTGAACTCTATATTGGATGTTTATTAGTCATAATAATTAATATCAGACTTAATATAATCATCAAAAGAGAGTTTTCATTTATTTTAAGCAGTTTACCATTGCAAAATCCAAGACTGGCTAGTTTGATGCCTAAATTTGACTAGTTTTTCCATTTTGTCTATAAAATTCATTCTGTGCACTCTTTTGTTAATCCGTCAATTGGAGAAGGTCCTTGACACATCCCAGTATCCATAGCATCCCTCATTTCCATAATTTGGAAACCTTTAGACAATGTGTGGGAAGTTCTGAAAAAGACTAGCTCCACATTCCCGGGAGAGACCAAAAGCCCCAATTCTCTGCAAACTCTTCCAAGACTGATCATTTATCATTCTGAACATAACCAGCAACCCATGGAATGTCATGAACCCTGATTATCCTGCCCGATCTTGTTTGTATATGCGGATGTACCTAGAAAGCATTGCGGTAGGCTTCAGCAGCAGCTGATGTCCGAAACATAAATGGTCTCTGTACGCTGTACAAAGGATCCAATTTCCCATTTTCAAAGTTGCTGCTGCACATTGTCCAATAGAAATTCCAGAATTGAAATTTCATCCTACCAAACTCAGTTTCAAGTCTCCTTACCCATCACTGACTTCATGTTCTGTTCGGTGAATTGATTAAAAAAATGGACAAGTAAATTTTATTTAAAATTCTGAACTTGTGTTAATATCTTGGTCGAATTCTCCCAAGGATATTACAGTGGTATCAGAGCTGGAAGTATTTATCATCCCATCTACTTGTTAGATGTCTTAACTTGTTGCAATCTGAATGTAAAGACCTTCCATGAAAATCATAACCTTCTGGTTCTCCTCTTCTAGGAAAATCACCTCCAATCTGGCAGTGGGAAGAGTAGAAGTGAGAGAAGAGAGGGGGAACTCGATCTGCACTTGATATTCTGGAATGTACAGCCTCTTATGTCTGCAAATGACCATTGATTGGCCTCACAGTAGATTTTGAGAACACCTTCCCATATTACTCTTCATCTTTGGTGTTTTCTCCTCAAACTTAGCTGCAAAACCCCTCCAATGGAAGCCTCTTCTCTAATCAGGCAATAGATCTTCACTTCTGCTAAATAATGGATGTCACTGGCTGTAATACTATCTGTTGTACCTGCATAACACTCATAGAAAACTCACAAGGCCTTGGGGCACATCTCCCAAGAGAAATTATTGAGGCACGTCACTCAACAGTCGAGAAGCTCGGAGCTCTCAAACCAAAATTGCAAATGACAAAAGTTCTCTTCTGAAGTTGGCAAGCCAGACCACATGTGTGGGGGAGGTAGGGCGCATTCTCTCTGAGATTGGCAACTTCTGAGCTTTCTCCACTTTCTTTCCTCAACCTCCTTCAGTCCAAATTGGCAAGTGCACCTTAGCTGCTTTTCTGGATGTTGCTAATTCTCTTCTGAATGCTTTTCCTGATTCTTTCCATTTCCTTGACTTTCCACTTTTCTACTTTTTCCAACTTTTTCCAGCTTTTGTCAGTTTCTATTTCCATTCTGACTTTCTTTCCTTTCTGAAATATTCTCCACTTGGGCAAGGTTATCCACTTGTCACCAATTCGACCTCCTAGCCTTCATTATCCAACTTGGCAACACTTATTAGCATTTAAATATTAAAAATACCAAAATACCTCTCAACATTAATTCCAGCTTCCATAATTAATTAAATAACTTAATAATTAATTATTTCCTAGGGTGTACTTGCCTCAAAATTATCCCCATGAATTAATTTCATAATTAATTAATCACCTAGACCCCCTAGGGATGGGAGGATCCAAGATGTGACCATGGTCACTAGGGAGGGGACATGACAGCCTGACTAGTGAATGGCTAGGCATGTATATTGTAAATATTTCTATATGGGCCATGTGGTTGTCTTTTCATGATGACTCAAAAGCTATGTAAATATTATGATGGAAAACAATAAAATGGTCCAAGATGACTATGTAAAGAGCAATAGAGGGGCTATGATTCCATTAGACGGGAAGAGGAAAGGGGGCCTATGGGAGAATAAATCTTATTTTACTAAGTGTCATCCTTAGAACTCGTTCATTTCTGCTATGTGCCTGAATGAACCATTTACCTCATTTTGAATTACTAAATCCAATCATTGAATGCATGTGGGAGGTTGGTGGGAAAGTCTCCTCGTGAAATTATGGAAGCATGGGAGGGATATATCTTTTATGACTAGTGTAAGAGTCCTTCATTTTATGGCCAGAAGTAATGTCAGTTTTCTTTTCACCAATCTTCTCATCTCCATTAGAGACTATCACTCTTTTTTGGAGGGAGAATGAAAGGAGGAGGCACACTTCATATTCTTTTTCACCATTGCCAATAACGAAACTGTGAAATTAACTAGAAACGAGTGTTGCAAGGAGGAATTTGTAGACATTAGGGTGAAGAGGATGGTTGTAGGTGAGAATAGAGGCTAGGAAAGATAGGAAACCTGTACCCACTTTTCATTTGTTGCTCCTAGATGCTTGAGAATCCATAAATTGATTTTACAGGAGGTTCTTTGAAATCATACAACAATATAAACTCCCCTTGCACACACTAAAGAGCATTGTGAGGGTTGGGTACTCTAAGGGATTGTTGATTAGGGAAATATTAGGTATTCATTATGTTGTGTGGGGTAGTGGAAGATATTTCCATGGTTGAGATGGCTAAATGAGATACATGTAGTGTTCAATGGTGATCATATTGGCTAAGCATGAGAGAAAATGAGTTTTGGGCTGAGAGAGAGAGAAGCATGTAGGTGTTTCATTTCTCTAGTGGCCTCATAGCCCAGCTCGAGGGTGGTATTTGCAGCTTATACCTTAGTTGGGTGGAAATTTTCTCTTACACAACTAGTTGCTTGGATCTTCTTTAATTAAAAGATAAGTATTATGCATCTATGAATGTGCAATGATTATATTTACTTCATCTTATGAGTATGCTTGTTTATGCATGATGTGTGTGTGAATATAGTTTCAATTCCGTTGTGTTTCATACTCATGCACCTGCACATGCATTTCTTTGTTTATGTTTCCCACGAGACACTATATTCATAGTGAATACATTTTAATGAGAAAGAAAATTCCACTTTGTGTAAAAATATATTTATTTATGCTCTTCATAGTTAACACTCCATCTCACAAAAATTATTTCAAGATGTATAAATAAGAATCATATAACAATAAGATGAGAGGACACGAATTGAGTGTTATGACTATCAAGAATATTGTGACCATCAAAACACTTATGTGCAAGTTAACATTGTCACCATCAAAGGGCTTGTGCATACTAATCATAAATGCACAAATGCACATGATTAAAGTACAAAAAATCAAGTTAATTTTAATCAATTTTTTCATGTTTAATATCTTAATACCCTCCACTCGTCTCCCTTAATATCAATTAGTAAGGAAGAATGATTTATTAAATGAAAAAAGGAGAAGGAATTAATCATTAGAGATTATCCCTCAATGAAAAATTATCTTGACTACTAGTTATAGATATTCTACAAACTTTTCCATTTTTACGTTGACTAATTTAAGTCTATTCTCAATCCTCCTTCCCATCTAATTTAGTGATATCATGCCCTGATCAGTGATCAGTGGAATTATATCCCACTCAACTTGTCAACATGGATATAATGCGAAAAAAATATTGGTCGTTGTCTTGTGTCTAGTACAAAGATCTATATTCTCTTCTTGAAGTTACAAGGCCTCTTACTTAATGTAGATTTCACACAACAACCAACTACCACACAACTAATAATCACTAACCTGGGTTGGTTTATCTATGTTTCACACTAGGAAACCTCAAAAGCATCTAGTGCTCGAGCTAACACAAGTCAAGGTTCTACACTTGTTTTATCTTGAAGATGGATACCAAGTCATTGTTCTTTAGAATGCACTAAGTACATGCTACAATACTCAATATGGAGAATATTTCTCCTTCTTGCCCATGTAACCTTATCACAATAAATTGTTGATGCTCAACATCAACATGATTCTGAAGTGTCGAAACATGACATGAATTTTGTCACATTATCATTCTATCAGCACCACCATCTCTAGAGTGATGTCCATTGTCTGTCCATGCTCGCTTTTAATATTTGAGTAATCCTCTGGCTGTCACGTCTCTCCTGGAAAGTGTCATTATAGTCCAGTCGGTGTCGTGCCTTGGAATTTAGTCATTTATGGCTATGTGCATCATCATGTTATCACTTAAGTGTCATTGTGTGTCACATCTATATCTTGTTTCGCCATTTCCGCTTTCATGCACCCCCTTCTGCACACTTTCCAAGTTTCACCTCATCCATCACCATGCCATGGTCGAGTCAAGTTTGTAGTTTGTCGTTTCTTGTTAATTGCATTTTCATGCTACAGAATCAATGTCATTGCATTCAGGCCATCACTCTGGTCATGCTTATATCTCATTTGGAAAAAAAAACGTCAATGTTTGACCCTCTCGACAGTCAGTTGAAATTTTGGCAAGTCAAAGTCTTTATGTCGTGTCACTTAAAATACGTCGATTTCGTGTCATCCATTAATACCTTAATACCTTAGGTGTCTCCATACACAAATAAATGGCCAATGTCCTCTTTGTAAAAAAAGAAGAAGAAGCCTTCCCCTTCTTATGCATTAAAGTTCATATATCCTTTTTCATTATCATATATTTATCTCCTTCCCTTCAACTTCATTTTTTGTTTATTTACCCAAGGATCTATCATTAAAATAAAATGGGGACAAGCCTTTACGTAAGTTTTCCCATTCAATAGCAAAACCTTTTAAAACTTCCCCATTGGAAAACCTTTTTTATATATCCCTTGTATTTCCCCCTTGTTTGCTTAAGTTTGCAATTTCGCTTATTCCCCTTTCCTTTATGTTTTAAGCCTTCCCCAAAGTGATTTTCCCCTTCTTCATTAATCTTCGCATTTTTATTTAACCCATGGCGCTTTCATTTATGAAATAGAAAAAAAACAACCTAATACACTAAGGGTACATGGACAGTGATACATGTACAAGGACATAGATACAGGTATAGGTTGATGGAGACAGTGATACAATGGAAGTGGAATATTGTTCTTCTTATTCATATTAGGGTGGCAGGATGGGGAAATTATAGGAGATTGAAGTCTCCTTTAGGTTGGTGCTTGTGATCTCAGGGAGTTGGGGCTTCCTTCCAGTTGGTGCTAGTAAAACTATTGAGTTGGAGTTTACTGAGGACTAGATTCCTATCTATAGGTTGGAAATAATGAAAACCAAGGGGTTGTAGCCTCCTTCTAGATGGAGCTAGTAAACCGAGGAGTTGTAGCTTCCTTCATGTTGGAGCCTATAAATTAGGGGGTTGGAGCCTCCTTCCAGTTGGTGTAGGTAAATCAGAGAGTTGGAGCTTCCTTCAAGTTGGATCTTGTAAATTAGGGGGTTGGTTCCTCCTTCCAGTTGGTGATAGGGTGCTTCCTATGAATGCAATCTTGTTATTTTTATATAAGAAAAGCATCATGTGGTTTTCTCTTGTATGGGTTTCGCATCCACGTTAAATCTCTTATGCATTGTGTATGATGTTATGTGTTGGTTTTATGTGATGGTGAATGACATTATTAATGGTTAATGTTACATGTTGTTCTTAAGGTTAAAAGTGTTAGAAATGGCTAAATATTGATTCACCCCCCCTTTTAGTATAATTTTCCAACAGTTAATCGGTATTAGAGTCAATTCCTTCAAGAGAGTCTGATACCTAGAACGAACATCTCTATAGCACATGGATGAACATGAAAGACTCTACTTTGCAGATGGGGTTCGACTGTTCTATGGATCAAATTTTGATATGATTGGATTATAAGAATGAGACTCCATTTACCTGCAAAAGGTTTTGATATCTGGAAATCTGTTGTAAATGGTTACATCACTCCAAAAATACCACAAAAAACTGCAGTCATGAAGGAGCTAAGAAATAATAATGCAATGTAAATGGATATCATCTTGCATGGAATATATTATCATGTGAAAGATAAAGTTGGAAAGTGTTCATCGGCTAAAGAGCCCTGGGACAAGGTACAAAATCTCTGCACAAAGGGACCCCATTGTTAGCATTATTTTTGTCCCAAATACCTAAAAAGATCAGGTAAATAGTTCATGAGGTTTGGAGTCCAAAGAAGGCTTAAAAAGTATAATGGAAGTAAGCTTACCTTAGGGAGCCTACAAATTTATGCCAATAGGCCCAAACGCTTAAAATATTAAGCAGAGGCACTAGAGCATCAACTACACAGGACCCTAGCCGATGACTAGGGCGCTATGCAGCAGGTGTTGGTTTATCCAACAATACTAAGAGGTGGGGGGTGAATCAGTATTGCCTTTTTCAAACCTTTTATATACAATTAGTATTAAGCACAAGTTAAATCATCATAAGTAACATGAATAAGACAATTAACAATTTGAACACACAGATTTATCGTGGAAACATCAAAGGTAAAACCAGCAAAGCTTTCTTATTAATAAGTTAATCTTATACAAAATTGTTTTACAAGCACCAACTTGATGGAGAACTTAATCTCCTAGATTCTTCTGCCACTGCAGAAAGGATACACCTACACCCCTGGTTTTCTACCTACTCAATAGACAAGGATGCCCCAACACTCTAATTCTCCAGCCACGACTGGAAGGAGGCAACAACCCCCTTAGTAGACCTCAACCTGCCCCAAGCACCACCCAACCACCCTCTAATTTATAATAGTTTTAACTTCGGTTTTTCAGATCTTCAGTGGTGGCTCGAACTTTTGTAATGCTTCATCTATCTCACTGGCATCTTTCTTGCTTTTGATATGCAATTACCAAAACTTCAGAGACACCTCTGGTCCTCTTCATACATTTGACTTGTATGGCTATATATCTTTTCAAAGAACTTTATTATTTGAAACATTGTGTCCTTTTAGGAAAATCACGCCTCTTCATAAAAAATATTGTATCCTTATAATGGTATCGATTCATCATTGATCTTCATAGCCTTTCAATCTTGTTTTAATTAATAAGAAATTACTATTTTGCAGAGTTAACCAATTTTGGCAATTCTCCAAAGTTGGAAATTTGGCCAAATTGTTCTCCAAATATACCATTTCCAAACGTTCGTTCAACAAATTGGATGTCAAAATGGCGTTCAACTAAGATTTACAAATATTTCGCGTCCAATCCTTTTAATTAACCCTCGAACATCTTTCAACAGCGAAATGATTCAAAACCGTTGGATCTTCATTAATCCACATTGACAGTAGACTTCAACATGCGCTTAGCTAGATTTCATAAAGATTTCGCATCACATCCTGAGCTTTAAACTCTGGACAACTTAACCCAGCAAAATTGTATAGTACCATTGGATCGCCCCATCCAAGATCGACAGTGGACTTGAAAAGTTTATGAGCCCAATTATGAACCCTAGCCGTCAATTTGTCCCATCAGTTAAATCAAAGGTCGGTTAGGGTAAGGTCTCGAGTAAGGTCTCTGACTCGTAATGTCATATAACCCTCTTTCAAGTACTTTGATATTTAATTCCAATGGTTGTAGATATTTCTTCCGATCCGTGTTCAGGTTTTTTTGTTCATTTTCGATCGTTTAAATCGGATATGCCCCTGTTCCCTCGTGTTTGCCAAAAATGTTTTCTAACTTACCTCTTTCTTCGACTATTTCTCCCTCCACTGGCCCTCCTCAAAGTTTGGTTGTTAAAGCTTCATAAAAGGGCAGGCTCTGGATTCCGACCAGTGCTCTGCTTAGTGGTCACGAGTTCCCGTACGGGAAGCTTTGTTACAATAGTTCTTCAGGCCTATCTCCTTGTTTTATAATGGCGGAAGGCAACAGTCATGGCCTTGTTGGAAGGACTAGCGCCATTGATGCAAACAGCGGAAGAGTGGAGCAGTTAGAAAAGGAGATAGCATAGCTTTGGAAAAAGATGGAGGAGAAATGCGATAAAGAGGACTTGGAGTCATTGAAGAAGATAATCGAGGATACCATCGATCGCAAGTTCAAAACTAATAAAAAAGAAGTGATCGAACAGATGCAAAGGCTCCTTGTCGAACGCGATGAATCCACCCGAGTTCAACATGGAGAAGCCATCGGAGTTCAAAGTGACTCCAAGAGGATCCCAGTGACTTCGGTAGGTTCTGGACAGTCCCCTCCAGGTGCCAGAACTCCCTCAAGGCAATGTTAGATTTTCTGAATTTACTTCAATCTGATCTAGGATCTTAACTGAGAGAACAACATGTACAGCATATCTACAGCATATCAATCATGGAGACAATAATGCAAGCACACACAAGAGACACAAAGATTTACTTGGGGAAAACCATAAAGGTGAAAAACCCCAATAACTTCCTCAGAGATAGATAGAGAAATGATACAACCAACCAATAGAGATAGCCATAACCTAGCAGCAATCCTCCTCCTCCATAAGTGCGCCTCTCCTCCTTGAGAGCATGTGTGTAAAGTGAGTGAGTAAATAGAGTGCCTCCCGCACTCTATTTATACTTGACTTGACTTGCCTTTTTACCTAACTCATGTCGGCTCGAACTTAACCACGTAACATAATGCTGAGTGGGTCGACCCCCAATAGGGTGGTCTAATAACCCTTTGACCCACATGGCCGACCCCCAATAGGGTGGTCTAATAACCCTTTGACCCACATGACTTATACAGGGCCGACCCCAAACAAGGTGGTCTAATAACCCATCAAGTATAAGTTATGACACTTACAATATAAATGACGACACTTCCTTATAGAGGAATAATACCATCTCTATAGGAATACAATATACATATATGTGAAATACATTCCGAAGTTACATATACATCAACACTCCCTCTTAACTAGGAAGGTATTTCTCAGCACAGTTCTTCTAGCACAAGTCATCTTCTCTGGATCATCGTCACTGGATAATCGTCATCGAGTCATCATCATCGTCATTGCTGCTGCTATCTCAATCAATCTCTGAATCTACTCGTCATAGGAAGTTCTACAGAGCCAGTCCTTTTTCATACTGGATGTAGTCCCACCACCTGCAGGTCTTCGTCATCACTGGCCATACTGTGGAATCCTCAGGACTTATTACGTGCGTCACAAAACCTCGAAAGAGCATCCCAGGATGTTACGGGTACACAACTCCGACCTGTAGGATCTCCCAGGGCGCTATTACATGTGACCCCACCACAAAACCTCGCAAGAGCATCTCAGGATGTTACGGGTACACAACTCCGACCTGAAATCTCCCAGGGCACAAATTACATGTGGTCCACCACAAAACCTCGCAAGAGCATCTCAGGATGTTACGGGTACACAACTTCGACCTGAAATCTCCCAGGGCAACGAATTACATGTGGTCATGGCAAAACCTCGCAAGAGCATCCCAGGACTGATTACGGGCACACAGCCCAACCTATCGGATCTCCCAGGGAAACGAATTACATGCCATAGGACAAAACCTCGCAAGAGCATCTGCCAGATATCCCAGGGCGCTATTATATGCCATAGGCAAAACCTCGAAAGACTATCTGCAGATCTCCCAGGGCAACGAATTACATGTCCTCCCAGAGCAAAACCTCGAAAGAGCATTTGCCAGATGTCCCAGGGCACCGAATTACATGCCATAGGCAAAACCTCGAAAGACCATCTGCAAATCTCCCAGGGAAACGAATTACATGCTCATCTGCACAACCTGATCCACGGCCATAGAGTATCAACCTGATACTCACCATACATCATCCTGATGTATCCATGATCATCCTGATCATCATCACTGCAACGTCCTGCTGCATGTCATCTGGAGCAACATCCTGAAGCTCGTCATCTATGATCATCCTGATCATCACTGCAACATCCTGCTGCATGATCCACCTGATCATCAATGCATCTACCTGATGCATACCAAGTATCATACATGATCCTCCTGATCATCAATGTATCCACCTGATACAAATACATGATACATATCATCATACATGATCCTCCTGATCATCAATGCATCTACCTGATGCATACCAAGTATCATACATGATCCTCCTGATCATCAATGTATCCACCTGATACAAATACATGATACATATCATCATACATGATCCTCCTGATCATCAATGCATCTACCTGATGCATACCAAGTATCTACCTGATACATATCATCATACATGATCCTCCTGATCATCAATGTATCCACCTGATACAAATACAAATACATGATACATATCACCATACATGATCCACCTGATCATACAATGTATCCACCTGATACATATACAGATACATGGTCCAAGCATCCAACATGATGCATACATACATACATAAAATGATCCAACTGATCATATCCAAGCAGAAACCAGAACATCATCCTGATGCTCATCATCCAGCGCTTACATCCACAGCCATGTGAAGGATCCTCCTTCCAACATGCTTGGAATGGCTTCAACAAATGTGTCCATCACTTCTTCCTCGAAGTATCCTTGATCTGAAGCATGCCAAGCCTCTCTCTGAAGTACTCGAACTTCACCCTGGCTAGTGGCTTCATCAGCACATCTGCAATCTGCTCGTCTGTCGCAACATACAGGAGCTTCACAGCTCCTCTCTGCACCATATCCCTGATATAGTGATATTTGATCTCTATGTGTTTCGACCTGTCATGAAACACTGGGTTCTCGGACAGCTTCACACAACTCTGGTTATCACAGAAGATACCAGTAGCCTCCAACGGGAGATCAAATAACTCAGACAGTAGCTTCCGTAGCCATACTGCCTCACAACTAGCTGAACAGGCTGCAACATACTCTGCCTAAGCTGTACTCAGTGCTACGCAGGACTGCTTCCTGCTAAACCAAGAGATCACACCTGATCCCATACTGAAGCAGCACCCAGATGTGCTCTTCCTGTCTGCAGCACTGCCAGCCCAATCTGAATCAACATAACCTTCCAGGTTAAACTTTTGATTCGCCTCATACCTGAGCCCATAATCCACTGTACCCTTCAGGTACCTCAGAACATGCTTTACAGTAACCGGGTGAACACTTCTCGGATCCGTCAGGAACTGGCTCAATGTGTTCACAGCAAAGCAAATGTCTGGTCTCGTGTTCGTCAGGTACATCAAGGACCCAATCATCTGACGATACATAGAGACATCAACTGACTCAGATGAAGCATCACATAGAAGCTTCAGATTCGACGCCATAAGTGTGGCCATGGCCTTGCAATCCATCATCCCGAACCTCTTTGGGATCTCTACTGCATACTTCCCTTGTCCAAGGAAGATTATATCTGCACTTTGCCACACCTCCATGCCAAAAACAAATAGTGCATCATCCCCAAGTTCTTCATCTCGAACTCGGTAGTAAGCTTCCGCCGCGTGTCGGTAATCAATCTATCTTCACCATACCAAGTTCTGGGAGCTTGCTTCAAGCCATACAAGGCTTTCTTCAATCTGCATACATATGACTCCCTGTCAGGTCTTGGGACTGCATCCCAAAATCTTCTTCATGATCTATGGATCATGGCATTCCATTTCTTCATCCCAGATCCTGGGAACTTCAATATCTTCAATAGATATCTTTCTTGCTGGAACAAATGTTGTAGTCCTTTTGTAGGAGATGGCATATGATCTTTCCTACACAACAAGTTAAATTGCATGATTAGAAAACATCTTATAGTTTTCAGAACAAATTCTTACACATAAAGAAATATGCCATACAGTCATGCAATTATCTTAGCCAATGCTTCAATACAACATTTATCCATATCCCGTAACTTTCTAGATGCCTTCCAATCTCTACCAGAACATTGTTAAGAGTGTGCACAACTCCCAACATGTCAGCAAAGAGGTTTCATTCTAGATAAGTAGCAATGGAATGTTGTACAGTGCCATAGGCTACTTACCCATGCATATTAGCAGTATACTGTTCATCAATGCAATTATTCTAATATGCATAATACACAACCTAATTCTAGGAACATCAGTATATACATTATTGAACAGTATATTTTAAGAAATGACAATTCAAATACTTATCTTTGTTTGTTCGTTGGGTGGACTCCCTCTGAGTCTTTGCTTCCTTGCAGGAGCTGCTGGAGTCCTAATCTGAGGTAGCTTCTTCTACACCTTTCTATTGTGAAATGTAGAGAGATGATCAACTCCCTCTGAATATCTGCATCCTTGCAGAAACTACTGAAGTGTGCTCCTTTGCTTTCTTGCAGGAACAACTAGAGTGTGCTCCTTTGCTTTCTGGCAGGAGCAACTGGAGTGTGCTCCCTCTTGATCTTTACTTCCTGAATTACCTGTTCTTGAACTCATATTCATCCTTGGTCCCTATGCATGCTTATTAGTATCATGAATGTGTTATCCTTGTGATCTCATATAAAATCATACATTCATTAGTATACTATTAAAACACAATAATCTCAAGCATGTATAGTCATGATCATTTCAAACAGAAATAATAAGCATGAGCATTCAAGGATTCTTATGGTTAGTCAAATCATAAGAAACATAACATGTCTAAACCTGTAATTACTCAAGCCTATGACTCTTCAGGTTAGTTGAATCATCAATCAAGATAAGAGATATAAAATGCATAAAACCTGTGATTATTCAAGCCTATACTTTCATGATTCTTCTGGTTAGTCATATCATCAATTATAATAATATACATCCAACCATGATTATTCAAACCTATGACTTCATGAATAATTATTATCAACAACAGTATAAGATCCTAACACAAGGTAGGATTTTAGCTTGATATAGGAAAAACATACCTGGATTAGCATGCTAGCTATTTATGTCTAACATACCTGCATAATGTCTTCTGGTTCTCTTTAGTGACTTGTGCTAGTAACCTGCATGTCTCATAAGTTAACCATTATAAAACTAAGTTATACATACCTCGAGAATGGATCTTCTATGAGATCCATGGCAATGGATGAATCTTTGTCCTCATGATCATATGTTCTTGAACTAGAACATGATTTGTCTTCTTGGTGTACCTTTCATGTTAGTAGACAACATAAAACTCATACAACATCACAATGTGTTAGTACAAACATAAGTTTCATACTCCTAATAAATGAATGACTTCTATCATGCATTCATAATTTTATTAAGGTGATATGACAAGTCTAAAATCAAGATTGTACTAACCGTGATAATATGAAGACAAACATACCATAAACTTAATTATGAACAAATCTCAAAACATACCTCGATGAGTCATACCTGTCGAGATCACTTGTAATCTTCTTATGTAAGGCCTTAGCCTCATCTCCCTCTGAAACAGGAACTTCTTCACTTATGCAAGTGATTAACCCAATCCACTTGATTTGCAAGAACTGGACCTTGAGCTGGATATGGGTTTGTCAGAGAAACCCCAAAAATTCAAACTTTGAATTTCAAACTTCTGATAGGATAGAAATATGTGCCTTGATGAGATGATCAAGTTGGTATATTCAGAATTTGAAAACTGCAAAGTTTCACTCCTCAATTTTGCCTTTGAAACTTCTAGATTCACTGGACGTGACCCTGAACTGGGGTTTGATGAAGCCCACTCTTTTGCCCCATCAAAATGTTTGATCCAAATCTCTAAGCTTCTATTTTTCTAAGGAGCTTCCAGCCGTGGTCACAGATTTAAAAAATTCCCATTTTTAAAGAAGCCCTAATTTTCCACTTTTCTGATCAAAGTCCCGAACTAGGGTCTAATCAAGCCCGGCCTTCTGCCCAACCAAAAATTCTGATCTTGGTCTCTAAATTTCTATTTTGATGAGTAGCATCCAGCCGTGGTCTCCGATTACAAAAATTCCAACTTTCTCCAAAGCCCTAAATTCCGGAAGCCATGAATGAAGGTACCAAAAAATAATTCTGTTTTGACAGAAATATGTACCTGATTGTTTCTGGTGTAACTCCGAAATTTTTGATCCACAGGGTCTGAAAAAGTTTCCTGAGATAGCCTGACCTGTTATCTTTCCATCCTGACAGGTCTGACCTCAATTGGATTCTCTGAGAGAGAGATATGCCAAATGTTGCAACGTGACCTGTTTTGGGATAAAACAGGAGAGCGAACTTGTACGGCGTGCCACGTGTCACTGTTTTAACTTCAGCCTCTGAAAAATTTTTCTGAGATAGCTCGGCCTGTTACCTTTCCATCCTGATAGGTCTGACCTCAATTGGATTCTCTGAGAGAGAGTTATGCCAAATGTCGCAACGTGACCTGTTTATGGGATAATACAGGAGAGCGAACTTGTATGGCGTGCCACGTGTCACTGGTTCAACTTCGGCCTCTGAAAACGTTTTCTGAGATAGTACAGACTGTGTAGTACCTGTCACTTTTTACGAAATTTCATTTGGAGCTTCCTAGCCCAAGATATGACCTTTTTCCCAAGGTCACCTGATTTTGACTCAGATCTGGAAGAAGCAGAAACCCTATATTGTACAGATCATAAATCACAAAGTACAACGAATTAGAGGTTGTCCTTTGGACACAAGATACCTGGAGATCTCAGATTCGGCCTGTAACAATTTCAGATCCGAAAACTTCACCAAAACGGATTTATAGCGAAAGTGCTACGATGACTGGTTTTTGTTATATCAAGCCCTAGCATCGTAAGTGCAACAAGTGTCATACATGCCATATCATGCCTTCTTTCAGGCTAGCTCTGATACCATGTTAGATTTTCTGAATTTACTTCAATCTGATATAGGATCTTAACTGAGAGAACAACATGTACAGCATATCTACAGCATATCAATCATGGAGACAATAATGCAAGCACACACAAGAGACACAAAGATTTACTTGGGGAAAACCATAAAGGTGAAAAACCCCAATAACTTCCTCAGAGATAGATAGAGAAATGATACAACCAACCAATAGAGATAGCCATAACCTAGCAGCAATCCTCCTCCTCCATAAGTGCGCCTCTCCTCCTTGAGAGCATGTGTGTAAAGTGAGTGAGTAAATAGAGTGCCTCCCGCACTCTATTTATACTTGACTTGACTTGCCTTTTTACCTAACTCATGTCGGCTCGAACTTAACCACATAACATAATGCTGAGTGGGTCGACCCCCAATAGGGTGGTCTAATAACCCTTTGACCCACATGGCCGACCCCCAATAGGGTGGTCTAATAACCCTTTGACCCACATGACTTATACAGGGCCGACCCCAAACAAGGTGGTCTAATAACCCATCAAGTATAAGTTATGACACTTACAATATAAATGACGACACTTCCTTATAGAGGAATAATACCATCTCTATAGGAATACAATATACATATATGTGAAATACATTCCGAAGTTACATATACATCAACAGGCAATATCATCAAGGAAAAAATCAATGGAGATTGACTGAGGGAACCACGCGGCCCACCCACCACAGTCTCTTGATATTTTCAGGATAACTTTTATTTTTTCGTTTTCTATTAGGTTTACTTGTCTGTTTTTATATTTTGATTTCTGTTAGTTTAGGGGAGGGATTTTGATCTATTTTCCAAGGCCCTTCTGTTCAGTTGATATCGGCAGGTCTTTTGAAGGGTTGTACTTTTGGTACTCTGTATTTTGAAAGAATTTAAACTTTACGTTTGGAAGAATTTAACTTTGTATTTGGAAAGGATTTAAAATGAATTACGTTTTGAAGAATTTAACTCTGTATTTGAAAGAATTTAAATTTTACGTTTTGAAGAATTTAAACTCAGTATTTTGGAAGAATTTAAACTTTACATTTTGAAAAATTTAAACTCTGTATTGAAAGAATTTAAAGTCGGTATTTGAAGGAATTTAAACTTTACATTTTGAAGAATTTAAACTCGGTATTGAAAGAATTTAAACTCGGTATTGAAAGAATTTAAACTCGGTATTTGAAGGAATTTAAATTCTTTGTTTTAATGATTTAGATTCTGTGTTTTGAAGTAATACAAATGTTGTAAATCAAAGTAATTTAATCCCTGCGCTTCAAAGAAATTTAAACTGTATATTTTTTAAAGAAATTTGAACTCCATGTTTTGCATAAATTTAAGCTCTATAATTTAATGATTTAGACTTTGTAAATTGAAGTAATTTAATCTCTTTGTTGAAGAGATTTAAATCCTGTATCTGGAAAGAATCTAAACTTTACGTTTTGAAGCAAATTAAACCCTAAATTGGAATATTGTTTAGACTTACATGACTTACACAATCGCTTGGGTCCGAGGGACTGCAAGCGTGTGCATGATTTCTTTGTTTTTCCCTCGATGTTTGTGTTGTTCCATTGGATTTACTATAACTTAAATCCATATGTTTATATTGAAATGTCACCATTAATATCCTTAATATTTGTTTATACAATCTTTAAACTAATTGCAAAATCAAATATGCCATGTGTCACAATCTCAGCGTTCCATGTGTCACCCTGGAAACTAGATATCGACATTTTAACAACAAAATTTATAGAAATTTTGCTTGAAAGAGTTTGCTGGCAAGTCGAAATTTTGTCAGTGATAGAGAGGTCGCTCTTTCCTTAGGTTGTTCTATTTTAGGGTGTTGGAAGTAGATGCTGAGGAGAAAGAGTGTCTGCTCCTTCCTCCAGGGATGTTTTTTAGGAGTGGGGAAAGTAGATATCGGCACTCTAAACACAAATTTCATAGGAACATTGCTTCACATAGTTTGCTGGCAAGTGGAAACATTCTCGTAGAAAGAACGGCCGCTCTTTCTCCAAGTTGTTCTATTTTTAAGCGGCGGTCGATTGTTGACACAGTTCTGTCGATAGGGGTTCACTTCGCACTGCTATCAACAAACTTCAACACAGACTCCCATAGACATCAGCCTAGAAAGTTTTTATCCTTTCCAGCAACACCCGCGGAGCAAGTGAAGTCTCACATGAGATATCTAAGGGGGCTGTAGGAACCAAGTTTCCGCAGTTGTAAGAAGACATGCATCATTTTACACTCATTCGCAACATAAAGCAGATATTTTCACTTGCATCAGAATATCATATTATTGATCTCTTGAATAGATCTACTTGACTCGGAGATCAACACAACCCTTATTCGCATCGAAACATAATTATTTCACAGTCGACACATTAATCAAATCTATGTAATGACAGATTATCGAGGCATACTTAAGAGATCTGAGACACATAACACAACTGTGGTTTTATTCATACAACATATTGAACCATTAACTACTACATTAAGTCACATTCAATCACATTGCGATACAAAACGACAAAGAAAGAGATATAGCACAATCAATATTTCTCATTATTCATCAACTTGTCTCATACATCAGTGAATTCTTCGGAATACATATCACAAAACCAGTACAAAATCAGAACAAAAGATGTGGATCAAAATCCAGATTGACTCATTTGCATATGGATACACTCTGATACAAAAAGGTGCAAAATATGCCCTTAGGCTTACAATCATACTCTTATTTATAGGCTCACTTGGTAGTTACAAAATGGACCAAATGACCCATTACTAACTAATTTAACCAAATACTCTGTAATTGTTGGCTCTTTTACACTTTGTGACTGGTCATTTGTTCCTGTCGCTGGAGGTAGCGCACTTGTACGCTCTGGACCCATGCCAACAAGCCCCCAACACAAACTTGTGGCTCGCCCTCGAGCCACCTTAGCTGGAAACTGCTGGTGCATTTATCTACATCTTGAAGTCATCATATGTTGCCTTAACTAGGTCGATAGCTTCCCTGGCCGACGCTTTGAGTGTTGCGCAATCTTCTACTTCTTATTATGTCAGGTGTTCACCACCCATCTACTGCGTTTTGTCCAACTCTTGCTTGATCGGCGTTATTCCTTCCATTTCTTTGACTGCCAACTGTTCTGCTTTTGTCTGTAGCTCATCCAAGTGCGTTGTTCCTCTTGTTTCCTTGTACACGCCTTGTTTACCCAATGGTGCAATTATTTTAGCTATGTGTCCTTTTTCATCTGCACTAGTAGGGGCATCGCCTTAAGCGATCCCCTCATTGCTTCTAATTGTGCTTCCGCTTCGTCGATTTGCACGTTCAGCTGGTGCAACTGTTCATCCTGTACCTGTTAGTTTTTCATCATTTAATTCAATATATCTAGGATCTTAACTGAAAGAACAACATGTACAATATATCAAGCATAAGAGACAAGAGACAAGAGACACAAAACATTTCGCAGGGGAAAACCAAGAAGGTGAAAAACCTTGCAACTTCCCCAGAAATAGAATAAGCACCAATACAAAGATCACAAAGATCAAACCCCAAGAGATAGATGACTGCAGCAGCTACTCCTCCTCCACTTGTGCGCACTCCTCCTCTCTCTCACTAATGCGAAGTGAGTGAATGAGTGAATGTGTCAAATGAGAGAGTCACACTCTCTATTTATACTTTTACTTTCACTTGACCTTTACTCAACTAGGTCGGCCCCAACTTAAACACTTAACATAATACTGACTGGGCCGACCCCACTAGGGTGTTCTAATAACCCTTTAACCCACATGACTCATACAGGGCCAACCCCACCAAGGTGGTCTAATAACCCATCAAATATAAGTTACGACACTTACAATATAACTTGCGACACTTGCAAGTACAAATGAGGACACTTCCAATCGGAGGAATAATACATCTCCGTTGGGGATACAATAAAGTACAAATGTAATGCATACAATATACAAGTGAATATCTTCTGAAGTTACAAATACAGCAACACTCCCTCTTAACTAGGAAGGTATTCTCTAGACACGGGTCATCAATACATATAGGCACAAGTCTTCAATTCTAGAGATGGATCATCGTCACTGGATCACAAAGCATCATTGTCACTGTTGTTGTACTCATCATCTCGATCACTGGTGCTATCTCTCAATTCTTCTCGTCATAGGAATTTCTACAAAGCCAGCCCTTTTTCATGCTGGTTGTAGGCCTAGCCTCCTGTAGGTATTCATCATCTCTCCGAGCTGGCCATCCTATGGAATCCTCGGTACTAATTATGTGTGTCAACAAAACCTTGAAAGAGTATCCCAGGATCCTTTATGTTCCTAAGCACGACTGGCAAGATCTCCCAGGGAGCTATTACATGTGACCGTCACGAAACCTTAAAAGAGTGTCCAAGGAATGTTTATGTGCATAGCACGACCGATAAGAACTCTAAAGAACATCCCAGGATCATTTATGTGCCTAAGCACGACCGACAAGATCTCCAGGACTGATTACATGTGGTCTGGAAAAACCTCGAAAGGGCATCCCAGGACTAATTACGAGCGTACTGATCAACCTATCGGATCTCCTAGGGAAACATTATATGCCACAGGACAAAACCTCGAAAGAGAATTTGCCAGATCTCTTAGGGAGCTATTATATGCCATAGGAAAAACCTCGCAAGAGTATCTGCAAACCTCCCAGGGCAAGATTATATGTCCTCCCAAGCAAAACCTCGAAAGAGAATTTTCCAGATCTCCCAAGGAGCTATTATATGCCATAGGAAAAACCTCGCAACAGTATCTGCAAATCTCCCAGGGTAAGATTACATGCTTATCGCACAACCTGTCCACGGCCACAGAATATCATCCTAATACTCATGATCCACCTGATCATCCTCACACAGAGCATCATCCTGATGCTCATGATCATATTGATCATCATCATACAGTACATCATCCTGATGCACATCATCATCACATGATCATCCTGATCATCGTCATAACATCGTCCTGATGTGTATCATCATCGCATGATCATCCTGATCATCATCACAGCATCGTCTTGATGCATATCATCATTGCATGATCATCTTGATCATCGTCACAGCATCGTCCTAATCCATATCATCATCGCATGATCATCCTGATCATCGTCACAGCATCGTCCCGATGCATATCATCTGGAGTATCTTCCTGATGGTCATCACACATGATCATCCTTATCATCATACATAGCAACAACTGGAGCATCGTCCTGATGCTCATCACACAGCGCTTACATCCATAGCCATGGGAAGGATCCTCCTACCACCATGCTCGGAATGGCTCCTGCAAATGTGCCCCATCACTTCTTCCTCGAAGTATCTTCTATCTAAAGAACACCAAGCCTCTCTCTGAAGTACTTGAACTTCACTCTGGCTACTGATTTGGTCAATACATATGCAATCTGCTCGTCTGTCGCAACATACAAGAGCTTCACTGCTCCTCTTTGCACCATATCCCTGATATAGTGATATTTGATCTCGATTTGCTTCAACCTGTCATGGAACACCAGGTTCTCTGACAACCTCACACAACTCTGGTTGTCACAATAGATACAAGTAGCATCCAACTGGAGATCAAATAAATCAGACAGTAGCTTCCTTATCCATACTGCCTCATAACTAGCCGAACAAGCTGCGACATACTCTTCTTTGGCTGTACTCAGTGCTACGCAGGACTGCTCCCTGCTAAACCAAGAGATCACACCTGATCCCATACTGAAGTAGTACCCCGAAGTGCTCTTCCTATCTACAGCACTGCCTGCCCAATCTGAATCAACATAACCCTCCAGGTTAAACTTTTGATTCGCATCATACTTGAGCCCATAATCAACCGTACCCTTTAGGTACCTCAGAATATGCTTTACAACAATCAGGTGAACATGTCTAGCATCCGTCAGGAACTAGCTCAATAGGTTCACCGCAAAGCAAATATATGGTCTCGTGATCGTCAGGTACATCAAGGACCCAATCATCTGACGATACATCGTGGCATCAATCGACTCTGATGAAGCATCACTCAATAGCTTCAGGTTCGATGCCATAGTTTTGGCCATGGCCTTGCAGTCCATCATCCCAAACCACTTCAGTATCTCTATTGCATACTTCCCTTGTCCAAGGAAGATTCCATCTGCACTCTACCACACCTCCATACCTAGAAAGTAATGCATCATACCCAAGTCCTTCATCTCGAAATCGGTAGCAAGCTTCCTCTTCATGTCGGCAATCAACCTATCCTCACCTATTACAAACAGGTCATCCACATACAGTAGGAGTATCACTGGATTTCCTTCCTCAACCTTGTAGTAAAGGTTGGAATCCGCTTTACTCTGGGTAAATCCCAAACTAGATAGGAAGTTGTCTATCCTGTCTTACCATGTCATGGGTGCCTGTTTCAAACCATACAAGGCTTTCTTTAGTTTGCATACATGAGTCCCTGTCATGTGTCTCAAACTGAGTGGTTGCTCCACATACACTTCCTTTTCGACTACACCATTCAAGAAAGTTGTCTTGACATCCATCTGGTGTATCTTCCACTTCATCACTTGCCTTGTATTTCTATATGCTACCATATGCAGCATGCTTGATCTTATAGATCCACTTGGAAGTCACAACAGACTTCCCTTCTAGTCTCGAGACCACATCCCAGACATCATTCTTCGTGATCGACTGGTACTCCTCAATCATGGCATCCTTCCATTACTGCATCTCGGATCCTGGGAACTTTAGATTCTTCAATATCTTCAATGGATAGTTTTCTTGAACTTCATTGCTGGAACAAATGTTGTTGTCCTTCTTTTGTAGGTGATTTCCTACAAGTCAAATTCAATAGCATGATTAGAAACTTTTCATAGTTTTCAAAAACAAATTCTTATGCATAAAGACATATGTCATACAGTCATGCAATTATCTTAGCCAATACTTCAATACAAAATTTATCCATATCCCGTATTCACACGGTAACTTTCTAGATGCCTTCCATCTCTACCAGAAAATTTGTTAAGAGTGTGCACAGCTCCCAACATGTCAGCAAAGAGGTTTCATTCTAGATAAGTAGAAATGGAATGTTGTACAGTACCATAGGCCACTTACCCATTGCTTGCATATTAGTAGTATCATGTTCATTAATATGCATAATATACATCCTAAATCTAGGAACATAAGTATGTACATGACTGAACAACATCAATTAAGTAATCATATATATAATAAATGACAATTCAAATACTTATCTTTGTTTAGTTGTAGGGTGGACTCCCTCTCAATCTTTGCTTCCTTGCATGAACTACTGGATTGTGCTCCCTCTTGATCTTTTCTTCCTTGCGGGAACTACTGGAGTGTGCTCCGTCTTGATCTTTGCTTCCTTGATTATTTTTCCTTGAACTTGTATCCATCCTGGACCACTATGCATGCTTAAGTGTCACTAGTGTCATCATTGTGTCATCCTCAAGATCTCATACATAATCATACATGCATTAGTATAATCTCAATACTATCAAAACATTATGATTCTAAATAATCTTAAACATCTATGGTCATGGTCATTTCATACACAGGTAATTTGTCACAAGTGTTAGTATTCAAGGTTTCAGGGAGTACTTCTTTTACTTGTGCATATTCTTATTTGACCATAGGACTCTTCTAGTTTGTCATACCATCAATCAAAGTAAGAAGCATAATATGCATAAACCCATGATTACTCAAACTTATAACTTAATGAATAATCATTATCAATCATACAAAAGTATACTCATCTAAGATCCTAACACAAAGTAGGATTCTAACTTGATATAGGAAAACATACCTAGATTATCATGCTTGTCTAACATACCCAACAATGTCTTCTTTGTTCTCGTAGAGACCTTGTGCTAGCAACCTGCATATCTCATAAGTTAATAATTGTAGAACCAATTTATACATACCTCGTAAGTAGAGATTCTATGTGATCCATGACTATGGATGAGTCTTTTTCTTCATGTCACCATGGTCATATGTTCTTGATCTAGAACTTGATTTGTCTTTCTTGATGTACCCTTCATGTTAGTGGACAACATCATCCTCATACAACACCAAAGTGTATTAGTACAATCATAAGTGTCATACCCCTAATCAATGAATGTCTTCTATCATTCACATGCATTCATACTTTTACTAGGGTGATAAGACAAATATAAAATTAATCAAGATTGTACTAACCTCAATAATATGAAGACATGTCATAAACTTAATCATGAACATATTTCAAAACATACCTGTATCTCCTTAAGTCATACCTGTCAGGATTACTTGTAGTCTTCTTATGTAAGGCCTTAGCCTCATCTCCCTCTGGAACTAGAATCTCTTCACTTATGTAGGTGTCCAAATCATTCTCTTCTAGGATTAACCCAATCCACTTTGATTTGATGAAAGTGGATCTCGAGCTCGATTAAGGTTTGTCAAAGAAACCCTAAAAATTCAAACTTTGAATTTCAAACTTCTAATTGGATGAAAAGGTGCGTCTTGTTGAGCTGATCAAGACAGTATACTTCAATTTTGAAATCTCCAAAATTTGAATGCTCAAAATTGACTTTGAAAGTTTCGGATCTGCAGCTTCTGTCAAATTCTGGTTTTCTGGTCAAAATCTGGAACTAGGGTTTGATAGAGCCCGGGGTTCTACCCAACCAAAAAATTCGATCTTGGTCTCTAAATTTTGATTTTGATGAGGAGCATCCAGCCATGGTCTCAGATTTAAAAAATTCCAAGTTTCTTCGAAACCCTAATTTCCTGTAGCAGTGACAAACAAAAAATGAGAATACTTAGAATCCCATTCTATTTCACAGAAATATGTGCCTTATTGTTTCTAGTGCATATCTGAAATTTCAGATCCACAGGGTTTGAAACTTTAGCCTATGGTATCCTGACCTGTCATCTTTCCAACCCCATAGGTCTAACCTCAAATGGATTCTCTGAGAGAGAGATATTCCAAATGTCGCAATGTGACCTATTTATGGGATTAAACAATATAGTGAACTTGTACGGAGTTCCACATGTGACTGTTTCAACTTCGGCCTCTGAAACCTGGACCTGTCAAAGTAAAGTCCGTTCCCTAACTGTCACTTTTTACAGAATTCCATTTGGAGCTTCCTAGCCCGAGATATGACCTTTTTTCCTAGGTCACCTATTTAGGAATGCATTCTAGAAGAGGCAGAAACCCTAACTTGTAGGGATCATATCTCACAAAATACAATGAATATAAGGCTTTCCTTCGGACACAAGGTACATGGACATTTCATCTTCGACCTGTAAGGTTTTTAGATCCTGAACCTTTGCAAAAATGTATTTATAACAAAAGTTCCAAGATGACTGGTTTTTGCTATATGAAGCCCTAGCTTCCAATTTGTCGCAAGTGCAACAAGTGTCATAAATGCCATACCATGCCTTCCTTCAGGATAGCTCTGATACCATGTTATTTTTTCATCATTTAATTCAATATGATCTAGGATCTTAACTGAGAGAACAACATGTACAGCATATCAAACATAAGAGACAAGAGACACAAAACATTTCACCGGGGAAAACCAAGAAGGTGAAAAACCCCGCAACTTCCTCAGAGATAGAATAAGCACCAATACAAATATCACAAAGATCAAACCCCAAGAGATAGATGACTGCAGTAGCTACTCCTCCTCCACTTGTGCGCACTCCTCCTCTCTCTCACTAATGCGAAGTGAGTGAATGAGTGAATGTGTCAAATGAGAGAGTCACACTCTCTATTTATACTTTTACTTTCACTTGACCTTTACTCAACTAGGTTGGCCCCAACTTAACCACTTAACATAATACTGACTGGGCCAACCTCACTAGGGTGGTCTAATAACCCTTTAACCCACATGACTCATACAGGGCTGACCCCACCAAGCTGGTCTAATAACCCATCAAATATAAGTTACAACACTTACAATGTAACTTGCGACACTTGCAAGTACAAATGACGACACTTACAATCGGAGGAATAATACATCTCCGTTGGGGATACAATAAATTACAAATGTAATGCATACAATATACAAGTGAATATCTTTCGAATTTACAAATACATCAACAGTACCAAACTTCCCCAAAATTGTGTTACATCTTCTGCAATTGTCTACGTTGTTATCTCCAGTTCTGCGATCTATGTCGCAACTTCTTCAATCGTGCTCTTCCTCTCTTCAATCTTCTCCAGCAGTGTGCTTGGAACCACCCTTATCTGTTGCTCTTCATTCTCCTTTAGCGGATCTGCAATGACCACTCCTAACTTTAGTGCTTTTTCCTCCGCCAGCATATCTTTATCTATCTCCAGCGCGTCTTCTCATGCCATAGAGATGGCATGCTCCAACCTTATTTTTTCCTCGATCGCCTTTGTTCTATCATATATGATTGTCTCTTTCTCTTCCTGGAGTCGTTGAACTTCTGCTTCAATGCTCCGCACTTGTCGTTTGTAGCTTACCATCTGATCGTGTGTTGCTGCCTCCCAGTCGTTGATTTATTCACTTGATGTGGTGTGAGTGCGATGCAGCATAAACATCGGCAACATATTGAAATCTATGTTGATCAAATCATGCCCTTGCAACACGGCATCCATGTCTTTGTCGCCTGTGGTGATCGCACTAGGTAGTATTTGTACCATCCTCCGCTTCGTGTCGATATCCACCTCGACCGTTAATATTGATGCACTTGGATCCACTTATCCTTGCGATAGCCTTGTTTCCGTTATTGCATTGCTCAGCGTCTGTAGTAGTTGCGATACCTGATGGAAGTATTCAGTCGCATGCTGTGTGAATTTTGTACGGTTGTACTCTGCCATAGTTGTTATCTTCTCCAATAACTTGTTCATTTGCTCGTCGGGGATGCCTACAGTTGCACTCTCCTCGCCTCTCTCAAACCTGTTCTTTGTCCTTGCTTCATCTCGCTGTGCTTCAAGTTCTGAATCTGTTGGAGTCATATATGATGCCCCTCTGACTTGCGGTGCGCGATTGCTCTTCCACAGCTTCACCTTCATTCGCACCTTCCTCTTCGTCATCTGAATCCTTTGTCTCTTCTTGCGCTCTTGGTCCATCTATCGGCTGCCCATTCTCCGGGTCCGACAGTTGGTCTTCTCCTACCGGAACCTTCCATTCTTCTGGCCATTCCTCCACTATGGCGTCTAGTTCCACATCGCTAAGCTTATATTGTGTCAGCAGCCACTGCTTCTCTGGTTCTACGTGTGCCTGAATGTATATCGCCTGGGGCCCTACTTATATCCTTGTGATTCTTCTATACTTCCTAACTGCTTCTTATGTTAATCGCGGAATTGCTTCCGCGTCTATTTTCAACATTTCTAAATAAAGAAAGAATTGAATATTATTACTTGTTTGTATTTATCTATCGTTTAGTGCCCATAAATTCTTGTATCGTGCCCCTCGGCACAATTCAACTAACTTTGTTTCCATCCCTTGATATTGTGATGGTTCCCTCCATCCAACCAGCACGATTAACATTAGTAGCCATGAGTATGTGAATGGATTCCCTTTCTCCTGCGCTTGTACTGCGTCCTCTTTCAACTCATTCAACAAGAATAGTGACCAGTTCATCCTGACTCCCACCGCACACTGCTCTGCAAATGCAATCACCCCGGATGTACACTGATTTGGTTGATTTTCCTTACGATCTTTATTGCTAATAGCTTTGTTGTGACCCTCACAGCCTGATCATTGGTCATGTCAATTAAGTACCCTTAGGGTGTTCTTCTCCACCCCATATTTTGCTTTCATATTCGCAGCAAGTCTCTTGTCTTTATCCTTCCCTTGGAAGTATTGCAAAGGATCTACCCCGGCCTTGGGTAATCCTATTATTTGAAAAATAAGGTTGACCATGACTGGAATCTTTGTATCCAACCATAAATATCCGCCATGAAAGCAGGCTAGTAGCTACTTTACGCACGCATTTGCTTCCGACAATCTCCCAAAATGCGGCATGTGAATGATGGATAAGAGCCCTAATTGGTTCAGCCCCAATTACCACTATGTTGGCTCTCTTGTGATCGGACCTCCTTCTCCATGCGTTGTCTCAACATGTGTGTCCTTAGTGCATTCTGGATACACCAATACATCATGTTCATTGTACTGCGATATTTGCAGTCGTGGCACTATGTTTCTCGTCGTATAGACACCCTTTGGTGTCGTTGGCTCCTTGATGGTATACTTGGCATTCTTTCCAAGTCGTATTACCGGTGCCCCTTCCATCCTCAGTGGCACATAATCTGGGATGTCTACTATTGTCGGCTTGGTTGTCTCCCCCTTGTTGTCGTTTCTTCTTTTGCAGCGGCCGATGTACCTACTTTGCCTTCTGTAGTTGTGGCCAGTGTCAAGCTATGGGTATTTTTTGTTCTTATGTCTGTGTCCATCAACCAATTGGAGCTTCTCTTCTTCCAAAATGTTCAAGCTAGTGTAGATACAATATCTAGTTGCTCCTCAATGATGGGTGCCATCACCCTGTGTGTCTCCTACGTGCCTATGCTAGATATCACATGCGCCATGGAAACTCTCTAAATTCTACTTTGCTTAGCTTCGCTCTATGGTTTCTACAACGCTCTCCACCTTCAATACTCACAATGCACAATGGGTCGGAATGTTTCCTTGAGGGTCCTTTTATGCCCATCGAATCGATTTGGACAATGATTAACCAAATCCGTCATCGATTTACCCAATCCTTCGTTAATTTGGGTACCCAAATCGGTGCAATGATGAAGCATTAAATCCATATGTTTATATTGAAATGGTACCACTTTAGATGGTGCAAAAGTCATTAGCTTTACCTTTTTTTTAGGAGTTACCATCTATAATTCTGACAGAACACACTATTTCCAGAAAATTAGAATTTGGAGGCATATTTGTATCAACCCATGATATGAATCTTAAACCTAACTTTTGAAACATATTAGCCACTCAACTCTGTCTCATCATTTATGGAAGCTTTTCTTTGAGAGCTAAGTTACCGAAATGACCGTTAACTTAATATTAAAGTGAGAAAGAGATCAAAGGTCATCCATCAATCGACAAGAAGATCAACGTATCACAAGGATTTTGCATCACCAACTTGCGCAAACAAAGGAAGTGGTGGGTGGTTGCGAAATCTAAAACCACCCGCCACGTGTCGATACAGTGCCATTTCGTTGGTTGAAAAAGCGGTAAAGGAAACCAATGTCCAAGGTTGCGAAACCGCTTTGGGGGGTTATAAAAGACAAAGTGCACTAGATAAACGGCACTTGTCATTTGGCATTGAATGGTTTGGATGTTTCGCGTGCGGTTGGAACATGACAGAGCAAACCTCTTGTCTAGCTCACGTATTTCCAGGTAGGATTTCAAGACTCTTATAGATATTTCAAACACTTATTTAAATGGAATATTAGAGTGAAGTAGGGGTTCAAAGTATTCTTCTTCCCAGTATTCTTTTGATAATAGTTCTAGACTTCAAGAAGGGTCGGTCTATCCTTCTTGTGTTCGCCATTCCGGATACAGGGAATTGTTGGATATAGGTGTTCACGATTATCTACTAAAAGAAGGGGTGGTCGATCCTTCTAGTCGAAAAATGAATGTCGGGACAAAAAAAAATTAAATGTGATAACTTAACTGATGTATGGATCCCTACTATTTACAACGAAAGTCAGAATTTGGGAATTGTCGGCCTAGACTTATCAAATTATATATTTTTACATTTCTCTCGTAAATGAAGGGTCATTCAACACTTCTTGTGCTCAGTGTTCTTCCATTGTTCACCATTTGCGATATACATGAATTGACGGCCTAACCTTCATAGGTTGAATATTTTTACAATTCCCTCATAAATGAAGGGGCAGCCAACCCTTCTTCTACCTAGTATTATTTTCATAATAGTTCTAGACTGCAAGAAGGGTCATTCGATCCTTCTTGTGTTCGCCATTCCGGATACAGGGAATTGTTGGATATAGGTGTTCGCAATTATCTACTAAATGAAGGGGTGGCCAATCCTTCTTGTCGGAAAATGGAAGTCAGGACAAACATTTTTTATATGTTATAACTTAGTTTATGTCCAGATCCCTACTATTTAAAGCGGAAATCTGAAAGTGGGAGTTGTCGGCCTAGCCTTCGTAGATTAAATATTTTTACATTTCTCTCATAAATGAAGGGTCGACCGACCCTTCTTGTGCTCAGTATTCTTCCAGTGTTCACCATTTTGGATATACATGAATTAACGGCCTAGCCTTCGTAGGTTGAATATTTGTGCAATTCCCTCATAATTGAAGGGGCGGCCGACCCTTCTTCTGCCCAGTATTCTTTTCATAATAGTTCTAGACTACAAGAAGGATCGGTTGATCCTTCTTGTGTTCACCATTCTGGATACAGGGAATTGTTGGATATAGGTGTTCACAATTATCTACTAAAAGAAGGGGTCGTCAATCCTTCTAGTCGGAAAAAAAAAAAATTCGGGACAAACATTTTTTATATGTGATAACTTAGCTGATGTACGGATCCCTACTATTTACAGCGGAAGTCGAAAGTCAGGAATTGTCGGCCTAGACTTATCAAATTATATATTTTTACATTTCTCTCGTAAATGAAGGGTCGTTTGACCCTTCTTTTGCTCAGTATTCTTCCAATGTTCACCATTTTCGATATACATGAATTGACGACCTAGCCTTCGTAGGTTGAATATTTTTACAATTCCGTCATAAATGAAGGGGCAGCCAACTCTTATTCTGCCCAGTATTCTTTTCATAATAGTTCTAGACTGCAAGAAGGGTCGGTCGATCCTTCTTGTGTTTGCCATTCTGGATATAGGGAATTGTTGGATATAGGTGTTCACAATTATCTACCAAACGAAGGGGTGGCCGATCCTTCTTGTCGGAAAATGGAAGTCAAAACAAACATTTTTTATATGTTATAACTTAGCTTATGTTAAGAACCCTACTATTTACAGCGGAAGTCTGAAAGTGGGAATTGTCGGCCTAGCCTTCGTAGATTAAATATTTTTACATTTATCTCGTAAATGAAGGGTCAGTCGACCCTTCTTGTGCTCAGTATTATTCCATTGTTCACCATTTTGGATATACATGAATTAACGGCCTAGCCTTCGTAGGTTAAATATTTGCGCAATTCTCTCATAAATGAAGAGGTGGTCGACCCTTCTTCTGCCCAGTATTATCTTCATAATAGTTCTAGACTACAACAAGGGTCAGTCGATCCTTCTTGTGCTCAATATTCTTCCACTGTTCACCATTTTGGATATACATGAATTGACGGCCTAGTCTTCGTAGGTTGAATATTTTTACAATTCCCTCATAAAGGAAGGGGCGTCTGTCACCTACCCAAATTTCTGAACATTATTATTTATTTGCAAAAATACTTTATGTTAAATTTAATTACAAGTTTTGTAATTATGATCAGTTTTGATCATGGATGAATGTAATTACTGAATATTATTATTTAAATAAATTAATTAGGAGACAAACACTCAGGAGGACTGTTGAATGAGTGTTCACTGACCCACTAATCCAGGTGGATATCGGTGGCGGCCCACCTCTTCCAACTGGCTCAAAACAATCTTCTGGCAATTTTGGTAAATTACTATTTTTAGCAGTTTTTCGGGTCCTGAACTTCCGGAGCCGTTTTGAGGCCCTAAACGACATTTTTTGGCGATTTGGGGGACCAAGTGGTTTCCAACGGCATGCATCTGGGCCCAGTTGAAAGTTGTAAATCTCAGATAGGCCTTTCCAACGGCCTACCGAGCGCCCCAAACAGAGATCGTATGCAAAAGTTATGACCCCGGGAAGTTGACTGTTCAACTAACCACCTTGGGGCCGCAAACTTTATGATGGTTCATCTTCTAGGGTTAGGTTTTTGGATGTTTGGGATTCTTTCCCTCATGCTTATGATAAATAGGCCCTTTCGGCCTCTCTTTGTATTCATCTTGGCACGAATGAGCATAGCGGCCACATCTCTTCTCAGAGATAGCTACCACCATTCTAGCTATTGTATTTTACAATCTGTTCTATTTCCGCTATTTAATAGAATATATGTTTACTGTATCACTGTGTTATTTGCAATATATCTCTGTATATGCTATCTTTTGTTTCGTTCCCACATAAATCCGGATCACCCACTAGGAGGAATGGAAGCTGTTGGAAGGTATGGGACACATGGCAGCAGTTACATCACACCACTAACTGTTGGTTATGGGACAACTTCCCCTTAAATAGGGCATTATCCCCCAGGTGGAGGGAGTGAGCAAGCAGCTCATTTAATGACCCAGTAACATCTAAAAAGTCCTAGGCAGCCTATAAAGGCAAATTCGAATTGGGCAGGCAGCCCTTAATCAACATTTCTGCAGAATGTTTTCCTCTTGCAAATCAGGTGATTTCAAGAGAGATTTGAATAAGGGAGGTTAGTGGTGATTGAAAACTGAGTTTTTGCTTACTATTGAAGAGAAACAGAGTTGTAGGAGCAAGTCTTTTGGGACTGCTACCTATTGAAGATTTAGAATATTACTACCACAACAAGAAGAAGTCCTATTTCCTGAAGCTTCTTCCTCCTGGTGGTTCAGCGAACAGGCTCGGGGGTCCTAAGACAGTATTTGACTGTTTTCAGGAGTTTGGTTGGGTGGAACAGTCTTCTTGAGTTGTTTGTTGCCCTAAAGGTTTTATTCAGGTTCTACAATTTCTTACTTATTCTTAGTAAATAATTTATGTTATGTTTAAACAGTGTTTTCTGTGTTTCTGTTTTTGAAAGAAAAAACTAATCCTAGAATTGTTCTAAGTCTGAATGTTTAAGTTTAATGTCGAAGATGAATTGATAAACCAATACCTCCATATTTCCACATGTTGTTTAGAAGCATCGTACTCTAGTAGAGATACGCAAATTAAAGATAGATTAAAAGATAGGTGATTGCCATTTGAATTCGACAAAAAAATATAGTAAGCCTTATATTCATTGTTTTCAGACCTATGATGAATAGATGTAAAAGGTTCTAGATAATAGTTATTTATATACATATGAATCTTTTCTTCATCCCTATAAAATTAATCAATGTTAAATTTGTTGTACAATTTTCTTGTATCATATATAATTTTATAGTATGCACAGAAAGCAGAAAAATACAATTTGCATATTGTTTTATGGACTGCTGAATTTAAATAAAAACATTTTTATGTTAAACTGGAAATACAATAAGATTCACACAGGTATCATATTTTTTTTTACACTTCATTCACACACTATTCCATCATAAATACTCTATCATTATTTATGAGTTTAGAAATTTAAAATAGACAGAGTTGCTTTTATACAGACTTCATATTTTTGCACAATATGCACACAAAATTTCTCATCTATTTCTATAATGTTTTTCGTACAAAGTTAAACATGAGAAGAACTTGGTATCTACCATTATCACTATTATTCATCATCCATTTAAACTGTAGCATTGTTATTTTTCTATTTTCTAAGTTTCCATATCAAAACCCTAGTTAGGTTCGTTTCTTTTCATTGTTTAACAAAAAATTACTACACTCCTTTTTAAATCATGGTTTGAGCCCTACTAGGCTAAGCCCTCTTTGCAAACAAAAGCACGACTTAGGGTTTAATTCTACCTATTCTTTTGATAAACGAAACAAAGATCTTGCATTTCAAATTTACACTCTTTTGTTACCAGTTTTCAAACAAACAAAGAAAACCATCATCATTCTACAGTGTTAAGACGAACGTTACAAGTCATCTACACAAAACTTTTAGCACATCATTTATTTATATTTATATACGATGAAAGTTTCACAACTTTACAGTTCATACAATGATTTAGTATGCATCCATGGAGAGAGAAAAGCATTGATATACAGAAGATGAGCCTCGGCTCTAATTCATCTCTCAACCTTCGAAACCATCAAATCGTGGATTCCAAACAAGGTTTACAAACTGTTTTTACAGTCAAAATAATCAACAAGTGTTTCGTGTTTCTTCAGCCATAGATCCCAAACACTTAAAGCATCGACGAGTTACTTTTCAAATCGACGATATCAAAGCAAAAGACTAAGTATTACAGTTTATTAAACAAGTTTCAAAGGTTATCATCATCATCATCAACGGAGCTACAGTAGAGCTAGGCAAGGCAGTTCCTCTTTGTTGAAAAACTATATCAACCACAGAGGAAGAAGCACTATGAGGGTATGGAAGACCCGAAGCTTACCGGCGTAGAAGCACGCGATTATATTGCCGAACCCTGGTTCGAAATAACCCTTCAACCCTACAAACTGACACATTAAAAATGAAGTTAGGAGTCTAGAAAGTTGAAAGATCGACTATCGTTCAACAAATCAATAGCATTACTATTTTTGCTCCAAGTGTTTACCTTCTTACCAAGTGGCCAATCCATGGTTTGCTCCAGGCAGACGATGCAGAGAAACGATGGAAGAACGCTACCTCTTGACAGGTTAAGAAAAACATCTTTAACTTTGCGAAGGGCATAAAGGCCATCAACACTCAACACACTCAAACCAGAGACAGTGATCACGACCAGTAACACTATACAGGATTCAAAGATTACAGTATTTCAACGGAGTGGTAGGTCTCAGGGTCGAAACCCTGTACTGCATTTCTGCTAGGATTTCGGTAGCCTCTCGGCCACCTCTAGCAAAAACAATAATACAATAAACCATTTCCAAGCTCTTAATTCAATTACACGGTAGACTTTAGGGTTTCCATCCGACGGTTTAGACTCACGATCATCGACGGCTACAACAGTGCCAGCTATGGCCACTTTGGTATCAACGAAATAAACATTTAATGCCATCCTCCATTACTGTTCGACGTATCCACCTTGGCAAATGTTTAAGTCAGCAATAACCGGTACCAGGTGTAGTATTCTGCCACATTAGCAAGTAACCAGGAAAGCACACCTACGTGGAAACTTGGACTATCCCACTCGACAAGGATATGGCACCATTTTAATAATGGAATATCATTCAGGATCTTTTTGCAGTTCGAGACTCTTGTCAACTTAATTAATTCAACAACCTGTCACTTAAAACATTTAATGCCCACTTTGCATTACCATCAGACATTTCCACTATAGCACGCGATGGAGTAAGCACGATCAACACTTTACGTAGAACCCTTACACATCAACAAGTATGGGGGTGTTCACGTCTACGTGGATTCCTGGAGTTGCAACTCGGCAATAATGAAGTACCAAAACTTTAATGGTGATATCCTTCCGTAATCGTTTCCTTAGCTCGATACCAACGTCGAATTTATGAGCCAACGACCTGTCAAAACCCATTTTAATGCCTGTCAGTACCGTGATGTGATAACAAACTTTACATTTTTTCATTTGTTAACATAACAATATTGTAACAATGTTGTATTCTTTATAATGGTAATAATGTGTATGCCAATACATGATTATAATTCCAAAGGTTTGTATTGTATTATAACCATTTTCATACATTATAACTTTTGTATTTAATTTACAATACTTGCATAGTATTGTCAAAATTCTAACGATGCCTATATGGCCAATATCTCCAAAGTATGTTTTAATATTGACATTAAATCGAAAATAGGGATAGTCACACTATTGTTTATATAAAGACCTTGGAAAGTTTGTGTTTTGTTTATAATTAGAATAACCATTATATATATAATCCAAAGTTTAATTGCACTATATCTACATAACATTTGGTTAGTCATGTTAATATATTATCGTGTTTATCTCTTCATATAATATTGGTTGTAAGAGCTTACGAGCTCAAACCCTTTACATACACTTTGGTATTATCATTATAAATGACGACAACAAGACAGCCATCACTACAATCAGCTAGAATAATGATGACAACAGCAACAATGTTGTTAATAAGATACCTGTTCGGCAGTTAATTTGGGTTGAGTTTACCCAGTCATAAGATGAACCTTGGAAAGCAAAGGAGTAAGCATGTGATTCATACCTATACATTTTGATAGTTGCAACAATCTTTACAACATGCTATTTTATTTACGACGTTGATTGAACTTTACACGAAACTGGAATTTATTTGCAATCATGAAATCCTTACCTAACATCTGCACATCGAACAAGTCTAATGCTTTAGTGTTACAGCTAAGTAAGCTTCGGGGTCCCTCATAGGACTCCCTTGGACAGCAAAGAAGCAAACTGTCAGTATCGTCTCAAAGAAAAAGTACCATATCATATTTCTAGCTTGGCATTTCATTATTACGTTATTCATACATTTCATTGCTTTTAAAAAGGTGTCGCATCAAAACTTAATCTATTCATGCAATTAACTATTTAATGATAGTTGTCATAAATATAATTAAGATGACGTTGACGTAGTAGTTATAATAGAAAATTATTTATGTTTATTACAACAGTTGTTAAGATTAACATTGTTGCAGCTCGTATTATTAAATTCCGCAGTTACAATTTATTATTAATTAAGCTAATTATTGCTATTTACAAAAATTTTAAATTTTTATGAAAATATGGGATGTTACATGTGGTATCAGAGCACAGATTCAAAATCTAGGCCTGAATGAGGTCCAAGACACGCAGTAGAAAATTTTATATACAGCAGAAATTTATACTAACTTGAAATTTTATTATTATGTTATCTTCAGAAATTATTTTCAGTTACAGGTATGGAGAACTCAGCTGAACATTTAAGTGACAGATTTCAGCCAAACAGTCACAGTTCGGGATAGCACTATGTGGAGGAAGGTCACGAGGAAATAAATAATAGTTCGACGGAACTGTTACGTGCCTTTCAATATTTAAAAGCAGAAATCAGATCTGTGAAACTAGATAATGAAAGGATCCTGCAAGCACAAGAACAACTGAATCAAGTGTTTTTTGAACACAGCCAAACAGAGGAACAAGAGAAAAACAATGAGGACATTTCCAAAGTTGAGGACATGCCTCACACTAATAAAAATCAAAACATCAAATCCAGTGAAGAAAAAGATAGCTCAACCTCATCCGGAGATGCTATTGCAGAACGCAAAAAGAAACGTAATTATTCCAGTGACAGCAGTGGAGAAGATTCCAAACCAAGAAAGAAAAATCATAAGGAATATGGGGATATTTCTGGAGAATTCAAGAAGATAAGACCTCCAACTTTCAATGGAGAAACTGAAAAAGGTGAGACAGCTGAAGCTTGGCTATCAAGGATGAAGAAATACTTCCACATCTACAACTATTCAGAGTTATTAAAAGCAAAAATGGCCATATATAACTTAACCGGAAAAGCAGATATCTGGTGGCAAGATGTCAAAAGGGTAAAGGGCATTAAGGATAGAAATGTAAACTGGAGTGCTTTCAAACGATATTTCAAAAAGAAGTATCTATCTGAACAGTACTACGAAGAAAAATCTAAAGAGTTTTACGATTTGAAGTTGGGAGGTATGAACATGAAGGAACTGAACAGTAAGTTTCTTAACTTACTGAGATATGTACCCTACTTCATAGAAGAAAAACCAAAAATTCAAAGGTACTTAAGTTGTTTACCTTTCAGCATTAAAGACAGAATTGAGTATGACAACCCTAAAACATTAGAGGAGGCTATGAGGAAGGCAGTCTTATGTTATGATACAAATCGGAAGAGAGAGGGTATGTGTAATTGGAAAAATCATAAGCCCAACAATTTTGAACAGAAGAAGAAAAATTTCAGATTCAGTGGGAATTCCGGATTCCAAAGGAAGAATTTTCAGAATCGAAATTCCCAAGGAATTAATTTCAGAAATAATTCACAGCAGAATTCTACAGCACCGAAAAATGCATCTAATACTGCCAAGACCAGTGAGCCAAAGACACATATTAAATGTTTTGAATGTCAAGGCCCTCATTATGCATCAGAATGTCCCTTACGAAAGTGGAATACAAACAACATCAACTCTATTCAGACTGAACCTACTGTTGGAGACGTAGCAAGGGAGATGCCAAGAATTAGCACAGCACTTGACAACAGGCAAGCAGATCATCAAATCTCCATGGTAGAGATTGAAGGTATGATATATGACCATACTGTTACTGTTTTAATTAACCCAGGTGCTAGTTTAAGTTATATATCACCTGATGTTGTGGAAAGTCTTAAATTGAAAACTGAAAAGTTTAGTAAATCATGGCTAGTTAGACTAGCAACTGGAACAAAGAGGAAAGTCTCAGATTTTATAGAGAACTATGTTTTATCCATGAATCATTTGCAAACACAAATCAAGCTGAATATCTTACCTTTAGGTTCGTATGATATTATAGTTGGGATGGACTGGTTGGAAGCCCATCATGTCATCCTAGACTGTTATGGAAAAAGTTTTACATGCTTAAATGATGAAGGGAAAACTGTAGAAATAAAAGGAATTCCAAGGAAGGTAATCCTTAGACAAATTTCAGCCATGCAAGTTGAGAGGGCAGTTAGGAAGGGATGCCAAATGTTTGCAGTAAACGTGATAAATGATGAGATTGTGGGTAAAGAGGACAAACTGAAATTAGAAGACATACCTGTCCTAAAGGATTTTAAAGATGTATTTCCTGAGGAGATTCCAGGATTACCACCCAAAAGAGATTTAGATTTTACCATAGAGTTAATACCAGGAGCAGTACCAAATTCAAAAGCTCTGTACCGAATGAATATACTGGAGTTAAACGAATTAAAATCTCAGTTGAAGGAACTTATTGACAAGAAGTATATTAGACCAAGTGTGTCTCCTTGGGTAGCACCTGTCATCTTCGTTAAGAAGAAAGATGGAACATTAAGACTGTGCATAGATTATCGCCAGCTTAATAAGATGACGATCAAGAACAGATACCCGTTGCCCTGCATAGATGATCTATTTGATCAGTTGCGAAGAGCAACGGTGTTTTCGTAGATCGATCTAAGATCAAGGTATCACCAAGTAAGGGTTAAAGATGAAGATATTCTCAAAACAGCTTTCCGAACTCGGTATGGGCATTACGAGTTCGTACTCATGCCGTTTGGCTTAACTAATGCTCCGACTATATTTATGTGTTTGATGAATAATATTTTGCATAAGTACTTAGACAAGTTTGATGTTGTGTTTATAGACGATATTTTAGTGTACTCAAAAAGCAAAGAAGAGCATGATGAACATTTACGGATTATCTTACAAGTATTAAGAGATCATCAATTGTATGCCAAATTTAGTAAATGTGACTTTCACAAAGACAAAATTCAGTATCTAGGACACATAATTTCAGTGGAAGGAATCTCGGTTGACCCCAACAAAATAAGGGCCATTAATGACTGGCCGGTTCCAAAAGATGTGTCGGATGTGAGATCATTTATGGGCATTATGGGGTATTACAGAAAGTTTATAGAGAATTTCTCAAAAATTGCCAACCCCATAACTTCCTTGCAGAAGAAAGGGAAGAAATTTGTTTGGGATCAGAAATGTGCTGAGAGTTTTAAGAAATTAAAGTAACTATTGACGACAGCACCTATCTTGAAGATAGTTGACCCCAACAAGGATTTTGTAGTTTGTACAGACGCATGCAATAATGGACTCGATGGAGTCTTGACACAGGAAGGGCATGCGATAGCATATGAATCTAGAAAGCTGAAAGTACATGAAAAGAATTACTCTACATATGATTTAGATTTATTAGCAGTTATTCATGCCTTAAAAATGTGGCGTCATCACCTTATTGGCAGAAAATTTACACTATTAACAGATAACATGGGTCTGAAATATTTATTGGATTAGACAACCCTGAACGCTAGACAAGCTAGATGGTTGACATTCTTAAGTGAGTATGATTTTGAAATTCAGCATATCAAAGGAAAGGAGAACAAAGTTGTAGATGCCTTGAGTCGCAATGCAAAACTAAATTTCATTTCAGCAATCGGTAATTATTCAACTGATTTGGAAGATCAGATTCTGGAAAAAGGTGAAACAGATGAAGAATACAGAAAAATGAAGGAAAGGACAGCCAACAACAGTTCTGAAAAATTGTATGGCAAATTACAGAATTAAGGAAAATGGTCTATTACTGTATAAAAACAGATTGTATGTACCAAATATACCAAAAATAAAATTTCTAATATTAAATGAGATGCATAAAAGTCACTATTATGGTCATCCAGGATATCAAAAGACCATCACTATGCTGAGAAAAGAATACTATTGGCCCGAAATGAAAGATGAAGTAGCAGAATACATTGCAAAATGCTTGGACTGTCAAAAAGTGAAGGTTGAACATCAACATCCTGCTGGATTGTTGCAACCATTACCAATACCAAGCTGGAAATGGGCAGTGATCAGCATAGATGTCATTACTGGATTACCTAAAAATCAGAAACAACATGATTCTATCATGGTGGTGGTGGACAAACTTAGCAAGGCAACACATTTCATACCAGTGAATACCACACATAAAGCACCAGACATTGCAGAGATTTTTATGAAACAGATTTTTAGACTGCACAGAATACCAAAGGTAATAATTTCAAATCGTGACTCGAAGTTTACAGGAAACTTCTGGAGATCATTGTTTAAGGGATTAAATACAACTCTAAATTTCAGTACAGCATTTCATCCACAGACGGATGGACAGACAGAAAGGGTAAATCAAGTATTAGAAGATTTATTAAGAATGTATGTTAAGGATCATCCTGGTAAGTGGGAAGATTATCTGCACTTAGCAGAATTTGCTTATAATAATCATTATCGTGCTTCATCCAGACTTAGTCCTTTTGAAATTCTTTATGGTAGGAAATGTAATACACCTGTTTCGTGGAATGATCCAGTCAATAGAGTTGTTTTAGGACCTGAATTATTGCAATAATTAGAACAAATTGTGAAACAGGTGCAAGGACATTTAAAAGCTGCCCAAGATAGGCAGAAAAGTCAAGCAGATTCAAAAAGAACTCATAAAGAGTTCCAGGTGGGTGAACATGTGTTTCTCAAGGTAAGACCGAAAAAGAGTTCACTGAAACTGGGGAGTTGTGCCAAATTGGCACCCAGGTATTGTGGTCCTTTTGAAATATTATCTAAGGTTGGAGCAGTGGCATACCAACTAGCCTTACCACCTAACCTGAAAATACATAATGTTTTTCATATATCATTTTTAAAGAAATATGTGCACGATACTACTCATGTTGTAAACTGGAATAATGTACAGGTGGGACAAGATGGAGATTTTCTGGTGGAACCGGATTGTATCCTCGGAAGGAGGGAAACTATTCTCCGGAATCGCAGCATTGGGCAAGTGAAGGTGCAATGGAAGCACCTTAGCCCAGAAGAGGCAACCTGGGAGTTGGAGAGTAGTATGCGGGCAGCATACCCAACTCTATTTAAGGAACACTCAAGGAGTGATTAGCCAACATCGAGGACGATGTTGAGACTTAAGGGGGGGTGTATGTCACCTACCCAAATTTCTGAACATTATTATTTATTTTCAAAAATACTTTATGTTAAATTTAATTACAAGTTTTATAATTATGATCAGTTTTAATCATGGATGAATGTAATTACTAAATATTATTATTTAAATAAATTAATTAGCAGACAAACACTCAGGAGGATTGTTGAATGAGTGTTCACTGACCCACTAGGAGGAATGGAAGCTGTTGGAAGGTATGGGACACATGGCAGCAGTTACATCACACCACTAACTGTTGGTTATGGGACAACTTCCCCTTAAATAGGGCATTATCCCCCAGGTGGAGGGAGTGAGCAGGCAGCTCATTTAATGACCCAGTAACATCTAAAAAGGCCTAGGCAGCCTATAAAGGCAAATTCGAATTGGGCAGGCAGCCCTTAATCAACATTTCTGCAGAATGTTTTCCTCTTGCAAATCAGGTGATTTCAAGAGAGATTTGAATAAGGGAGGTTAGTGGTGATTGAAAACTGAGTTTTTGCTTACTATTGAAGAGAAACAGAGTTGTAGGAGCAAGTCTTTTGGGATTGCTACCTATTGAAGATTTAGAAGATTACTACTACAACAAGAAGAAGTCCTATTTCCTGAAGCTTCTTTCTCCTGGTGGTTCAGCGAACAGGCTCGGGGGTCCTAAGACAGTATTTGACTGTTTTCAGGAGTTTGGTTAGGTGGAATAGTCTTCCTGAGTTGTTTGTTGCCCTAAAGGTTTTATTCAGGTTCTACAATTTCTTACTTATTCTTAGTAAATAATTTCTATTATGTTTAAACAATATTTTCTGTGTTTCTGTTTTTGAAAGAAAAATCTAATCCTAGAATTGTTCTAAGTCTGAATGTTTAAGTTTAATGTCAAAGATGAATTGATAAACCAATACCTCCATTTTTCCACATGCTTTTTAGAAGCATCGTACTCTAGTAGAGATACACAAATTAAAGATAGATTAAAAGATAGGCGATTGCCATTTGAATTCGACATAAAAATATAGTAAGTCTTATATTCATTGTTTTCAGACCTATGATGAATAGATGTAAAAGGTTCTAGATAATAGTTATTTATATACATATGAATCTTTTCTTCATCCCTATAAAATTAATCAATGTTAAATTTCCTGTACAATTTTCTTGTATCATATATAATTTTATAGTATGCACAGGAAGCAGAAAAATACAATCTGCATATTGTTTTATGGACTGTTGAATTTACTATAAAAACATTTTTATGTTAAACTGGAAATACAATAAGATTCACACGGGTATCATATTTTTTTTTACACTTCATTCACACATTATTCCATCGTAAATACTCTATCATTATTTATGAGTTTAGAAATTTAAAATAGACAGAGTTGCTTTTATACAGACTTCATATTTTTGCACAATATGCACACAGAATTTCTCATCTATTTCTATAATGTTTTTCGTACAAAGTTAAACATGAGAAGAACCTGGTATCTACCATTATCACTATTATTCATCATCCATTTAAACTATAGCATTGTTCTTTTTCTATTTTCTAAGTTTCCATATCAAAACCCTAATTAGGTTTGTTTCTTTTCATTGTTTAACAGAAAATTACTACACTCCTTTTTAAATCATGGTTTGAGCCCTACTCGGCTAAGCCCTCTTTGCAAACAGAAGCACGACTTAGGGTTTAATTCTACCTATTCTTTTGTTAAACGAAACAAAGATCTTGCATTTCAAATTTACACTCTTTCGTTACCAGTTTTCAAACAAACAAAGAAAACCATCATCATTCTACAGTGTTAAGACAAACGTTACAAGTCATCTACACAAAACTTTTAGCACATCATTTATTTATATTTATATACGATGAAAGTTTCACAACTTTACAGTTCATACAATGGTTTAGTATGCTTCCATGGAGAGAGAAAAGCATTGATATATAGAAGATGAGCCTCGGCTCTAATTCATCTCTCAACCTTCGAAATCATCAAATCGTGGATTCCAAACAAGGTTTACAAATTGTTTTTACAGTCAAAATAATCAACAAGTGTTTATGTGTTTCTTCAGCCATAGAGCCCAAACACTTAAATCATCGACGAGTTACTTTTCAAATCGACGATATCAAAGCAAAAGACTAAGTATTACAGTTTATTAAACAAGTTTCAAAGGTTCTCATCATCATCATCAACGGAGCTACAGTAGATCTAGGCAAGGCAGTTCCTCTTCGTTGAAAAACTATATCAACCACAGACGAAGAATCGCTATGAGGGTATGGAAGACCCGAAGCTTATCGGCGTAGAAGCACATGATTATATTGCCGAACCCTGGTTCGAAATAACCCTTCAACCCTACAAACTGACACATTAAAAATGAAGTTAGGAGTCTAGAAAGTTGAAAGATCAACTATCGTTCTACAAATCAATAGAATTACTATTTTTGCTCCAAGTGTTTACGTTCTTACCAAGTGGCCAAGCCATGGTTTGCTCCAGGAAGATGATGCAGAGAAATGATGGAAGAACGCTACCTCTTGACAGGTTAAGAAAACGTCTTTAACTTTGCGAAGGGCATAAAGGCCATCAACACTCAACACACTCAAACCAGAGACAGTGATCACGACCAGTAACACTATACAGGATTCAAAGATTACAGTATTTCAACGGAGTGGTAGGTCTCAGGGTCGAAACCCTGTACTGCATTTCTGCTAGGATTTCGGTAGCCTCTCAGCCACCTCCAGCAAAAACAATAACACAATAAACCATTTCCAAGCTCTTAATTCAATTACACGGTAGACTTTAGGGTTTCCATCCGACGGTTTAGACTCACGATCATCAACGGCTACAACAGTGCCAGCTATGGCCACTTTGGTATCAACGAAATAAACATTTAATGCCATCCTCCATTACTGTTCGACGTAGCCACCTTGGCAAATGTTTAAGTCAGCAATAACCGGTACCAGGCGTAGTATTCTGCCACATTAGCAAGTAACCAAGAAAGCACACCTACGTGGAAACTTGGACTATCCCACTCGACAGGGATATGGCGCCATTTTAATAATGGAATATCATTCAGGATCTTTTTGCAGTTCGAGACTCTTGTCAACTTAATTAATTCAACAACCTGTCACTTGAAACATTTAATGCCCACTCTGCATTACCATCAGACATTGCCACTATGGCACGCGATGGAGTAAGCACGATCAACACTTGGCCTAGAACCCTTACACATCAACAAGTATGGGGGTGTTCACGTCTACGTGGATTCCTGGAGTTGCAACTCGGCAGTAATGAAGTACCAAAACTTTAATGGTGATATCCTTCCGTAATCGTTACCTTAGCTCGAGACCAACGTCGAATTTATGAACCAGCGACCTGTCAAAACCCATTTTAATGCCTGTCAGTACCGTGATGTGATAACAAACTTTACATTTTTTCATTTGTTAACATAACAATATTGTAACAATGTCGTATTCTTTATAATGGTAATAACGTGTATGCCAATACATGACTATAATTCCAAAGGTTTGTATTGTATTATAACCATTTTCATACATTATAACTTTTGTATTTAATTTACAACACTTGCATAGTATTGTCAAAATTCTAACGATGCCTATATGGCCAATATCTCCAAAGTATGTTTTAATATTGACATTAAATCGAAAATAGGGATAGTCACACTATTGTTTATATAAAGACCTTGGAAAGTTTGTGTTTTGTTTATAATTAGAATAACCATTATATATATAATCCAAAGTTTAATTGCACTATATCTACATAACATTTGGTTAGTCATGTTAATATATTATCGTGTTTATCTCTTCATATAATATTGGTTGTAAGAACTTACGAGCTCAAACCCTTTACATACACTCTGGTATTATCATTATAAATGACGACAACATGATAGCCATCACTACAATCAGCTAGAATAATGATGACAACAGCGACAATGTTGTTAATAAGATACTTGTTCGACAGTTAATTTGGGTTGAGTTTACCCAGTCATAAGATGAACCTTGGAAAGCAAAGGATTAAGCATGCGAGTCATACCTGTACGTTTTGATAGTTGCAACAATCTTTACAACATGCTATTTTATTTATGACGTTGATTGAACTTTACACGAAACTGGAATTTATTTGCAATCATGAAACTCCTTACTTGACATCTGCACATCGAACAAGTCTAATGCTTTAGCATTACAGCTAAGTAAGCTTCGGGGTCCCTCATAGGACTCCCTTGGACAGCAAAGAAGCAAACTGTCAGTATCGTCTCAAAGAAAAAGTACCATATCATATTTCTAGCCTGGCATTTCATTATTACATTATTCATACATTTCATTGCTTTTAAAAAGGTGTCGCATCAAAAGTTAATCTATTCATGCAATTAACTATTTAATGATAGTTGTCATAAATATAATTAAGATGACGCTGACGTAGTAGTTATAATAGAAAATTATTTATGTTTATTACCAGTTGTTAAGATTAACATTGTTGCAGCTCGTATTATTAAATTCCGCAGTTACAATTTATCATTAATTAAGCTAATTATTGCTATTTACAAAACTTTTAAATTTTTATGAAAATATGGGATGTTACAACGTCTGACCCTTCATCTACCGAGTATTATTTTCATAATAGTTCTAGACTGCAAGAAGCGTCGGTCGATCCTTCTTGTGTTCGCCATTCTGGATATAGGGAATTGTTGGATATAGGTGTTCTCACTTATCGACTGAACGAAGGGGCGGCCGATCCTTCTTGTCAGAAAATGGAAGTCGGGACAAACATTTTTTATATGTTCTAACTTAGCTTGTGATTTGGTTTCTTAAATGTAGTGCAATATTATTTTATATTCTGTTAATTGTAATGTTGTGATTTCTCTGTTATTTGATTATGTAATATGTATGTTTGAAAAGAGAACACATAAAATTCTGAGAACTATTTGAAAAGAAAGAACACATAAAATTTAAAGATTTTAATGCCCCTCAAAGGGATTTCATTGATTACATAGTCCTATAACAGCAATTATCCATCAAATAATTGCAAAGCCAAAAGTTTCATACTTCAAGCACAGAAAAGTATATAAGCAAGAAAGTATATAGATACCAACAATACGTGATATATAATAAACAAGCAAATATATAGATAGGAACACAAGATAAGTAATGGTAGCAGAGTCAAGAAGTCTTCTATTACTCAAGACCAAGTACAATACAATGCAATGTCTCAGTGCCTCCTGTATATGGCTCTCCAGCCTATATATATAGTTTACATACGGTTACATAACGACCCGTCGGTTCACTAACTGACATGACTAATTGACTCGACTTGTGGTGATCGACACGACGGTTCAACATGTTCTTTGAAGTGGTCAAACAGAGGACCTAGACGGGCAGCCAACCTAGGCTCCTCCAACATCTCCCCCATGAACAAGACCTTTCTTCGTCCCGAAGCCTAATCAAAAAATAACTGGAGCTGGGTGAACAGATGAACTTCACTGTGGTTTGTCTCGTAACTAAGTGTAGACATTTGATGACTCTGAGCTGGTACTGGCTACTCCCTTGGATGTAAATGGGTCAGAAAGTCTGGAAATGTGTCCATGCAAGCAGAAGAAGCTGACAGCATAGTTTGGTACTAAAACAACATTCGACGACTGCTGCAAGCCTATCGTTGACGACCACAGCAGCGCATGTTGTCTTAGAGAAGAAAGCTTCCAAGACTGTTAATCTTCCTATGCCCTCTTACATACCAATCGGTTATTGAAAGAACATTAACGGAAACGTGATTGGTGCCAATGAAAATAATGAAAAATCCATGTATTGGGACTTCAAGAGTGCTCAAAATGCCCATATATCATGGTGTCGTGAGGATTTTCCAAGGAGTCGATGTCAAAATGATCATATATCACTAGGAGAACTCGGGAGCGATCATAAGACTCAAGCATTTCTGATAAAACAACAAAGGACATAAAACGTAGGAAGTAAAGAAAAATGCCATGGCTTTCCCGAAGATTTCATTTTGTTGTGATATGGGGCATGGTTATCCTATATATAGTGAGTGGCCAGTGATTTGATGGATTGACTAGGATGGGAGGATGGGGAATGATAATTATCACAATATGGCGGGATGGTGGTCATAGTTATCATCTGTAGTGACTACAAATTTTGCTGGAGTAATCGTACATGTATCACTCCAATCGATTCCTTGAAAATGATTTGTACATTGGCATGGCGGTGATCCTGACGGTGCTAATGGTAAATGGTGGCTTGTATCACTCATGTGAATAAAATAATCTCATCATGCTTCAGTCGACATTATTCCTTGTCATGAACAATTGATTATGTCTTGTCACAAACAAAATCTACAGTTGCTACAGATAATATCTATGACCACCATCCCGGCATACTGTGATAATTATCATTCCCCATCCATCCCATCCCATTCAATTCACCAATTCACTAAGTAAAAAAATTTGCCAAGTAAAAAGTTCCGCGTCAACAAAGTTAAGAGGTCCGCGAAGTAAAGTGTTATGCGAAGTAAAGAGTCTGCGAAGTAAATGCTCGTTGAAGTGAAGTTTACTTGTCGAAGTAAATGCACGTCGAAGTGAATTTTACTCTGCGAAGTAAATTCCCATCAAAGTGAAGTCCTTGGCGAAGTAAAAGTTCATGGCAAGACATAATGTTGACTAAATCATGATGAGATTATTTTCTTCACACGCATGATACAAGCCATCATTCACCATTAGCACCGTCAGGATAACCGCCATTTATAAATTTCATCGTATAAACATATCGCCATGTCAGCATACAATCCTTTCTCAATGCATCATTTGGAGTGATACATGTACAATTACTCCAGTAAAATATACAGTCGCTACAGATGATATCTATGACCACCATCCCGCCATACTGTGATAATTACCATTCTCCATCTGTTCCATCCCAGTCAATTCACCAATTCACTAGCCACTCACTATATATAGGCTAAACCATACCCCATATCGTAGAAAAATGAAATCTTTGGGAAGTCATGGCACTCTTCTTTACCGCCTATGTTCCCTTTCCTGTGTCGTTTGATCAGAAATACTTGAGTCTTATGGTTGCTCCCCAGTTCTCTTCGTGATATATGAGCATTTTGACATCAGTTCCCTAACAAATCCTCACCACAACATGATATATGGGCATTTCGAGCACTCTCGAAGCCCCAAGACCAAGATTTGTATCTAATGTGACTCAATAGTTTCCAGGTGAAGCAAAAATCAAGTCTATGTATATGTAGGAGAAGATAGTTCAAAAAAATAGAGAGTGTGTGAAGAAGCGCGAGCAAGAGAGAAAGGAGAAGAAGAAAAGGTTCGCGATGTGTTTGTGACCTCAAGCTCATAGTCATGAAATGCATTAAGAGACCAAGCTCTGTAAAAGGTGAAAGATCGAAGTCAATTCCATCTCTATGTAATGCGGCGAAGTTGCCCTATTTTAACGCGGAATAACTTCGACTAATTTTTATGTCTTAGTAAGAAATATTTTAATATAAATCTTGTTTAAGAGTGGGCTTGTCGAAGTTGAATCTCGACAAAGTTAAGAGGTCCGCGAAGTAAAAAATTTCAAATTTGACAAAGTTAAGAGGTCCGCGAAGTAAAAAATTTCAAAGTTGACAAAGTTAAGAGGTCTACGAAGTAAAGTGTTCTACAAAGTAAAGTGTTTGTGAAGTAAATGCTCATCAAAGTGAAGTTTACTTGTCGAAGTAAATGCACGTCGAAGTGAAGTTTACTCTGCGAAGTAAATTCCCATCAAAGTGAAGTCCTTGGCAAAGTAAAAGTTCATGGCAAGACATAATGTTGACTAAATCATGATGAGATTATTTTCTTCACACACATGATACAAGCCATCATTCACCATTAGCACCGTCAGGATAACCGCCATTTCAAAATTTCATCGTATAAACATATCGCCATGTCAGCATACAATCATTTCTCAATGCATCATTTGGAGTGATACATGTACAATTACTCCAGTAAAATATACAGTCGCTACAGATGATATCTATGACCACCATCCCGCCATACTGTGATAATTACCATTCTCCATCTGTTCCATCCCAATCAATTCACCAATTCACTAGCCACTCACTATATATAGGCTAAACCATACCGCATATCATAGAAAAATGAAATCTTTGGGAAGTCATGGCACTCTTCTTTACCGCCTATGTTCCCTTTCCTTTGTTGTTTGATCAGAAATACTTGAGTCTTATGGTTTCTCCCCAGTTCTCTTCGTGATATATGAGCATTTTGACATCAGTTCCCTAACAAATCCTCACCACAACATGATATATGGGCATTTCGAGCACTCTCGAAGCCCCAAGACCAAGATTTGTATCTAATGTGACTCAATAGTTTCCAGGTGAAGCAAAAATCAAGTCTATGTATATGTAGGAGAAGATAGTTCAAAAAAATAGAGAGTGTGTGAAGAAGCGCGAGCAAGAGAGAAAGGAGAAGAAGAAAAGGTTCGCGATGTGTTTGTGACCTCAAGCTCATAGTCATGAAATGCATTAAGAGACCAAGCTCTGTAAAAGGTGAAAGATCGAAGTAAATTCCATCTCTATGTAATGCGGCGAAGTTGCCCTATTTTAACGCGGAATAACTTCGACTGATTTTTATGTCTTAGTAAGAAATATTTTAATATAAATCTTGTTTAAGAGTGGGCTTGTCGAAGTTGAATCTCGACAAAGTTAAGAGGTCCGCGAAGTAAAAAATTTCAAAGTTGACAAAGTTAAGAGGTCTACGAAGTAAAGTGTTCTACAAAGTAAAGAGTTTGCGAAGTAAATGCTCATCAAAGCGAAGTTTACTTGTCGAAGTAAATGCTCGTCGAAGTGAAGTTTACTCCGCGAAGTAAATGCTCGTCAAAGTGAATTCCTTGGTGTAGCTAGGGTTTTCACCCTAGCTTGTGCAAATGAGCACCTACTAAGGAGAAGGGACTCCTTAGTAGCAGTTCAATAAACAGTAATTAAAAGACAAGATATTAAAATGAAAATTATACTAAGCATTTGCATGAAACATAAAAAGACAAGAGATAATGTAAATGGTTTTTTTTGTATTAAAGCTTTACCTCCAATGTGAAGGTTGGTGAAGTTCTTGCAATGATCCAAGAGGGTTGCTCCAAACTCCAGCTTTGCTCCTTCTCTTTCTCCAATGGTGGAAATGGGCGAAAAGGGGCTCTCAATGGTGAAAGTGGCTCAAGGGTGAGCTAGGGTTTCAACAGAGATTTTGGCAGAGTAAGGGTATTCTTGATTGTGGATATGAAATGAGGGGTCTCCATCACCTATTTATAGTTTTTTGGTGGTGGAGTGCTGGCCCATGGTTTTGGGAACCATATGGTTTAGGTCAGCTGTAGAGGGTTTTTTCCTCCTTTTTTCCTCTTTTTTGGTATTTTTTATATTTTTTATTCCATTTTTATAGGGTTTTTGCTATTTTGGAGGAATTTTGGATATTTTTGGAGGGAAAAGGGGTTTTTTAGCCTTTTTAAGGCTTTTTTGATGGTTTTGTGGCCTTTTGGAGGCTTTTTAATGGGATTTGAGGGTTTTGAAGGCAAATATGGTAGGAAATATGGACAAATGAGTCATGTAATGGGGTAGATGAGGTAGTGAGCACTTTTTGGGTGTTAACAGATTGCCCCCTGATGTATGAGGGCAGGAGCTCATTGTATGGCCGATAGACATCACAAGTCTTTTATGGTTTTCTTGGGGTGTGGAGAAGAGAAGAAACAAACTGGAGCCCGGAACAACAATCCTGAACAAACTGCAAGAACTAAAAGTACATAACCTCAATAATGGATGAGGAATAATCTGATCATATGGACGAGGCGGGCATTCCCATGCTCGTATCAAGATATAGAACAATAATAAAAATGGGGTCCAAAATATGGGGACCTGACATATACATAACCTCAAATAATGAATGAGGAAGGATCTCAATATATGGATGAGGCGGGCATACCCATGCTCGTATCAAGATACATAAAAAAATAACTGTGAGGCCCGAAAAGGGGGACCTGTAGGATACATAGAGAACCACTGTGTACATCATAAGGGTCTAGAGGGGACACCAAGCTGGGACATACTACTAGGCTGACCATTTCTGAGCTGAAGAACTGATACACTGGAATAACAATAGTGCTACTGAGTGGGGTACCAGAGGAACTGATGAGCTGCTGGATCATAGTGACAAGGGGTCACACTCTCAATGGTACACTGAACTGGAACTGAACTGAGTACTCAAGGAAGCATATAATTGGATGGCTTCCGAATAAAATTGCCAACGCAACCCGGACATCCACGGGAACATATAACTGGGCGTTCCGAGGTGACTCACCAATGTGCTAGAGTCGGGGGAAATCTGGGTCTTCGACCAATAACTGAATGGATATAATCCCTGCGCGATTCTCAACGATGCGATCAAGGTGTTGAAGTCGAGCATGTGGGAAACAACCATTCGGAGAGGCAATGATGACTCCTCTCAAAATGGTCCGTAGGCACTCACCACTAATGGTAATGGGTCTAAGGCGCAGGGACCTCTGGGTCTATCCTCTGGAATAGAGGGGCTGTCGTCGACAGAGGGAGACCTGCAACTATCAAGGCAATGATGTTTCCTTGACAGGAGCGCGAGGTGGAGAACCGAAGTGTGAGAGTACTGATGGTAGGACTGACAAACTGTGGGGGATAACTGGGCAAGTAGAGTGGGTGGACTCAAACTTCCTTTGTTCAAAGTATGATGGCGGGGATGATCGGGCAGCATATGAAACTGACTTATGGGAAAGGGATCATAGCTGTAATGGATCAAGGATAGTAACTGGGATGAGGGAGACTCAATCTGGTGTAAAATGGCAGGAGACTGTAGACTACTCTGAACAAAGGCGACCTGATTGGGGGTGCTGCCGAGATGATCGATCATAGTGCTAAGAGGCACGGGGGGACTTCTTCATGGGTTAAGGAACTAGAAGAAGTGTGTGTAAAATGGTACTGTCGTGTGGATTTATACGAGCCCAGGACAGTTCATGCTCATGATTGCTTTCAATTTTAAGGAGTCTGAAAGCGATAAGAAGACTCTGAAAGAATGGAATGGTATTGTCGTGTGGATTTGTACGAGCCCAGGACAGTTCATGATCGTGGTTGCTTTCAATTTTAGAGAGTCTGAAAGCGATAAGAAGACTCCAGGGGGTTTCTTTTTCGTGTGTTAGTCTCCAAGGCCCAAAGAAGCATAAAAGGATGCAATGAAGAACTCTTCTAGCCGGTGTGACTAGAGTATTCCTTTTTCGTAAGTAGTCTACCAGGTCCGGAAAAGGGGTAAACTTATACCAGATAGACGCCCTTTCAGGTACTTTAACGAGCATGAAAGGAAGAAAGATTGCTTGGAGATCTTTTCATTGTTTTAGGAGTCAGAAAAGAGCTTAACAGAAACTCCCTAAGTGCCTTTTTCGTAAAGGACTTGTCCGGCATGAAAAAGGGATAAAATTATACCGAACAAAAGGAATGGCCAGGCAAGGAGGAAGTGCTCTATCAAGGGACATTTATGATGACCAAGAACGAGGGTAGGGGGGGAACACTAGTGGGCCTCCTTGCGGGGTAACGAATGGTGGACAAATAACGAAATAATTGCAGTATGACAGGAGTGAATGGCTCATGTAAAAAAGTGGAACAATCCAATGGCGGCCGATGTGGTGCGCAAACCGAGGCAGCAAGGTGTCGAGACACAATGTTGAAACTGTACCAAGTGAGAGCGAGAAATGATCTCAAGCATCATCACGAGCTCGGAAAAATGAATCCGACGATATAAAGAGTGTCAAAAACGGATAACGGCCGATGTGGCACGTAAACCGAGGCTACGGGGGGCATTTTGGAAAAATACCCAAAAAATATGGGGGTGAGAGCGAGAAATGATCTCAAGCATCATCACCGGCTCGGAAAAATGAATCCGATGATATTAAATATCCCAAAAATGGAGAGCAGCCGAAGTGGCACGCAAACCGAGGCGACTAGTGGCGTCTAAAAAATGTGCAAAAAATGACGTGGAAAAAAGAACACAACGAGTTGACCATCATGACGGTCTCGTCGTGCTGATTCCAGTGGTGGAAACGGTTCAAAAAATGGACTCCGTATGGGTTCAGAAAGGCCAAAACAAGAAAAAGTCAACGGACTATAAATACTGAGTGGGTCCAACATGACAAGTGTCATTTGTACTATTTGACTTTGACTAGTGATCAGAGTTGACCAGAGCTTAGTTGGTGTTTCTGGACGATCCGACCGGCCGATTTCAGATCCGAGAGATACAGGTATTCCGTCAAACTCATACCTGCATGTTTTTTGGGTTTGGGGGGTGGGTAATGGATCCCAGGGGGTATTTGTACGGTCCACATGGGGTGGACCGCGGGTTTGTAGGAGGGAGCCGCGGTCGGATCCCACGGGTTTCACGGTGGATGACGTGCGTGGAGACCGCGGGGCTCGGGTCGGAACACATGGTCTGGGACCGCGTGTTTCGAGGCTGAACACGCTGTTTGGTACCGCGTGTTCGCGACTGTGGGCCAAACAGCCGCGGTCGGAAACCGCGGCAAGGGGGCCTAAAGCCGCCTTTTGGAGCAAGCTGTTAGGACTTCCCCGGGGGGGGGGGCAAGGTTTATTTCTTTGACATGAGTCTGATGAGTTTGCCTTGCGTGTTTGATAGGATGCCGCTGGTACTATGGAGAGAGCGGGAGATCCCAGATGAGATAGTGGTTTTCATCCGGGAGGACCGTCATGTGTGGGCGGTGTTGGGATTGTGCGGACTGCTGAAGTTCGCGCATGTACCTATGATGCGTTCGGCAGGGTTGCTGCTGAACAGGCTAGTGAGTTTCTGGGAGCCAGACATACAGGCTTTCAGGGTGCAGGGTGAGAGGGTGGACCTCACCCTGACAGATGTATATTTCCTGACGGGGTTGCCCTGTCTGGGTAGGGTGGCGGATACGCAGCCGCGAGTATCCGCCGATGTGGATATGGAGGACATGCTGGAGCGGTACTGTGCTCCAGAGGCTAGGGTGCATAGGAATGCACTCCGGGTGATAGACCTACAGGAGCCGGCAGTGCAGGCTATTGCAGCATGCGTGGTTCGTGTGTTGGGGTCCCAGTCACCGGAGAAGGTGTCTGGGGGCCAGATGCAGCTGGTGGAGTGCGTACTGGATGGGGTCTACTATGCGTGGGGTCAGATGTTCCTCACCTGTGTGCAGCGGCAGCTGACATCGGCGAAGGAATCTGGGAAGGGATTCTGCTATGGGTCCTTTCTATGTGCGTTCTTTATGGAGCAGGTACCGACACTGCGGCCGCGGGTACCGGTCCGGGCAAGAGGGCTGAGGGAGCCACACATGGTGCGGTGGGGGGAGATGATGCACCGCCGAGGTGGCGGTGAGGTGGGTAGGTACTTTACCCAGGAGTTGTACCTGCATTGGTTACAGATGCCGCTGCCACTGGATGACTACCCATATAGGGATATGGACTACACCGGGGACCCAGAGGCACCACGGGCACCAGGACAGGCATGGGGACCAGACGGTACGTATTGACTTACTTGCATGTTATGAATGTCAAGATTTATGTATGATGTTCGTTATGATATAGACTGTGACTGATTGATGTGTGATCTATAGATGTGGGTCCGAGACCACCGCCAGGGCATGTGGCGCGCAGGGGACATGTGGCGGTACCAGCCCTGCCCGGCCGAGGCGAGGTGCGTCGGTGGGACGCATAGGGGACTTTGGAGTCCGTACGAGTGTTGCTGGATCGGTTACTAGTTGGAGTGACTGACGAGGGATGGCGGGACGTGGATCTAGATGTGATACAGGATTGCATGAGGGCGCCCCGGGAGTTCCGGTCGATTGCAATCCGGGTGGCTATCCTGGCGGACAGGGATCGGGAACAGGAGCCCGCAGGGGATGAGGAGCTGCCGGAGGAGGAGCGAGGGGAGGACTCAGAGGCGGCTGATGCAGGCAGTGATGCAGGGTATGACTCTCATTAGGGAGTGCAGGGGACTCCCCCCGAGTTTTGTAGCTCCAGCATGTATCTTATGAGATGTATAGAGATTTTTTGTGTATAGATGAGTACGGGGGTACTCAAGACATGTACAGCCGATGAACATGTATTTTTTGATATATATATATATGCACGTGGATGCACCTTTTTACGATGATGTTTTAGTTGTACGCACGTGGATGCGCTTATGGTTTGTGATATGTTTGTACTGCATGTGGATTCAAGTAGTATAGGATGGTGGGCATATGGATGCCCCTTGTGTATGTTATGTGCTTTTATTTTTTATTGCACATGGATGCAAATGTTTATGTGATGATAGGCACGTGGATGCCCCTTGCAATCTTTTTGGGTTTTTATATATTTTTATGAGATGCTATGGGATGATGATGCATGATGAAGGTTTTACATGGTGTGATTGATGTGCCAATCTAGGATGTTGTTGGCCATTTGATCTGCGACACTATTTTGAGCTCTTGGGACATGGGTGAATGTTATGGATTCAAACTTTCGGCTGAGTTGTTTTGTGCGCAGGAATTTTCTAAAGAGGCAGGGATCACGCACCTGGTAGCAGTTGTTGAGCTGGGAGACAAGTAGTTGGGAGTCAAGGAACACATGAAGGTGACATATGCCCATCTGGAGGGCATCAGTCAGGAGACCGGTCACAGCGTCATACTCCGCCTGGTTATTGGTAGCAGCGCCTATACATATTCCGTCAAGGTGAATCAAGTCGTGTGAAGGGGAATATAAGACCCATGCTGCAGAAGCGAGGTTTGGAGACCAGCGGCTTGCTCCATCAGCGAAGCCATGTAATGAGGTGGAAGAGGGTCCATCTGTGATCATGCAAAAATGATGAATGTAAGATCGCGGTAAAAAAGGTGAAAAACAAAAAGAAAGCAAACTGTACAATGCGGACCGATGGGGCCGCGAGTTATTCTAGGGATAGAAACGCTTAAGATACAACCCATTACGGGGGTTGCGCAAAGGGTGACCTTCTAAGTCAGTTAAAATGTATGCCCCCTTGCCGAGGCAGGTCTGCACAATGTAAGGGCCTTGCCACATGGATTCAAACTTTCCTTTGCCAGTTTTGTCATGGGCTTGGTCATAGGCGAGGACGAGGTCCCCTTCATGGAAAGTTCGAGGGTGTACATGTTTGTCGTAACCAGCCTTGGAGCGGTTCTTGGCGGCTTCAATGGTCTGGAGAGTGGCACGATGGTCTTCATCAGCTTGTTCGAGGGATAGCATACGTTTCTCAAGTGGGGAGGTGTCGGGGAGAAGCTCGACGGCAATGTGTAAGGCAGGTATCTGACACTCGATGGGGAGGACAGACTCTACACCGTGAACTAAATGAAACGGGGTAAAACCAGTGGCGATCTTGGTAGAGGTACGGTAATCCCATAAAGCAGGGAATAACATGTGGTGCCAATTGGACTTATGTCGGTCAACGGTGCGTTGAAGGATGGTTTTGAGAATTTTGTTAATGGCCTCTACTTGGCCGTTCCCTTGGGGGTAGTAAGCAGAGGAGAACTGATGTTCGAATTTGAGGAGGGTGGATAACTCGCGCCAACGGAATCTTCGAAGTGTGAACCATGGTCTGAGACCAACTGTTTAGGAACCCCGAATCTAGTGATAACGTGGTTAAAAAAGAAACGGGCAGCGGTGTCAGCGGTACAATTGAAGGTAGGCATGGCTTCGGCCCATTTGGTGAAGTAATCAACGGCGACAATGATGTATTTATGGTCGTTGGCCGATGGGGGTTGACACTCCATGAATTCGATGGCCCACTTACAAAATGGACCAACGGTGACGACTAGATGTAACGGAGCAGGTGGTGTCCGGGCTTTGGGGGTGAAAAGTTGGCAATTATGGCAATGCTTGACCGCAGTGATGCAGTTGGTGAAAAGTGTGGGCCAGAAGTATCCGGCGCGGACGACCTTTTGGGCGGTGGCCATCCCAGAGAAATGGCCGCCGCAGGCGCCGCTATGACAGTCATTGAGGACATGTTCAGCTTCCTCGTGTGTAAGGCAACGACGAAGAATCGTGTCAACCCCTTGCCGGTAAAGGACATCGCCTAAGAGGAGATATCGAGAGGCCTAGTGGCGGATACGACGGCGTCCTACTCGAGTGACGTTGGGTCTAAACTTTTGGGTGCGAAGGTATAACAAAATGTCATCGTACCATGGGTCATCAGACGAGATGGTGAACAAGTGGTTGTCGGGTAACTCGTCGGAGATTTGGGGGGATGGCAGAAGGGATGGGAGATCGGTGATGAGCTGGGCAAGCGCGAGGGCTTTGGTGCTCTTAGGGGTTCTGAAAGTGAGGTCATATTCCTGGAGGATAATGACCCATTTAGCAACACGACCCTGCAGTAGTCGCTAGGTTAAGAGATAGACCATAGGGTTGGAGTCAGCGACGAGTGTGGTATGACTGAGCAGAATGTAGTGTCGCAATTTTTGGATGGAAAAGACGACAGCTAGGGATAACCTTTCCTCATATGGGTAACGTAGGGGTGGGCCAGACAAGGTCTGGCTAATGTAATAAATGACATGCTCTTGGTGAGAGGTATCTTCTTGAACCAAGACTCCGGACACAGCATGTTCGGATGCCGAGACGTAAAGGATGAAGTCCTGAGAGAAATCCGGAGGGGAAATCAAAGGGGCTTGTGTGAGAGCTTTCTTGAGGGCTTCGAACGCAGCTTCTGCTTGCTCATCCCAAACAAAGGGTACGTGGGTACGAAGCAGGCGTAAAAATCCATGAACTTTAGTGGCGTAATCAGGAACGAAGCATCGAAGGAAATTGGACTGCCCCTGTAGACTCTGGAGTTGTCGAAGCGTGCGAGGGGAGGGAAGGTCTAAAATGGCTTGAACCTTCAGGGGATCGACAGCAATTCCTTTTTGGGAAACAATGAAACCTAACAACCGGCCTACCGGAATGCAAAAGACACACTTGTGTGGGTTCAAGCGGATTTTATATTTGCGACAACGCAGGAAAACTTGCCGGAGGTCTTTAAGGTGGTCTGATCGTTTCCGGGAACGAGCTGTAAGGTCATCAAGATAGACTAGAAGGATGTGGACCAAGTCATGAAAACAATAGGTCATGGCCCGCTGGAAGGTGGCACCAGCATTTTTGAGGCCGAAAGGCATGACGCGGTAGGCAAAGGTGCCCCATGGGGTGGTAAAGGCGGTCTTGTACTGATCCTCCTTACGGATCTGAATCTGGTTGTATCCGGAAAAACCGTCCATGAACGAGAGAACTTCATGCCCCGCACACGCATCGATGAGTTGGTCAATAAATGGCGTGGGGAAGTTATCCTTGGGACAAGCTCGGTTTAAATCGTGGAAGTCAGTGCATACTCTAATGGTGCCTTGTTTTTTGTTAACTGGAACGGGGTTTGAAACCCAGGTGGTATAAGCAATAGGATAAATGAATCCTACTTTGCGAAGTTTCTCGACCTCGGCTTTAACAGCGGGTAGCTTGGAAGGATGAATGGGACGCTGTTTCTGACGAACAGGGGGTACATCAGGCCATGTGTCAATGTAGTGCTCTATAATGGCGGGGTCAAGACCGGACATCTCGGTATAGGACCAGGCAAAGACATCACGGAATTCTTGGAAGAGTTTTTTGTACTCCTCAATCTCAGACTCACTGCAGGAGGCTCCTAAGGTAATGATTTCAAGAGCACCAGGTGGGTTAGAGATATCAATGTGGATGACGGTGAGATATTGGCCATGTTACCTTCCTCAAAGGCATCAAGAGCAGGAATAGGATCCTTGAACTAGTCAACTTTGGTGGGAAGGAAATCTTTGGATTCAACCGTGAATTGGGTAGCTATTTTAGAGGAAGATTCTTCTGGGAGGAAATACGAACGATGATGCATGTCGTCCAAGGGATAATCCGAGGCAGTCAAAGCCTCTAGGATCTCCTCATCAGTACGAAAAGTGTGGGCTATCAAATCGGTTGACGAGGGAATGGTAGTTGAAGAGATCATATAAATGGTGTTGATCTCGCCGGATGGGGGTGAGATCGGGGGGTGAATCTCCTCAACGGTGGGAGGTGTTGTCTCAAGATCCACATTATTCATCTCGTAGAGAGCTGCCCTGTAATCGGGGAGATCAGGACAGTGATGTGAATAATGGTCGTAAACACCGCATATTGCACAAGGGTGGTTAGTGCGTAATGATTTATCACGAGGCTTAGGGGTTGGATCTAGTTTGACAACCGGGATATTGGCATGGCCTAACTCATCACACAATGAGCATTTCGAAGGAGCACGAAACACGGGGGTTGGTTTAACCGTTTTGGGCGGAGGTACAGCAGTGTATGGTTGTGGGCCTCTGCCCCCAGTGTGCTTGATAAGAGGGGGGGGATTCGTAGAGGACGAAGGGGTATTAACACAGGGAGGTGGTTGACTAGTAGTAGCCATGGGTTGCACCGGTTGTAGGACGACGTTTGGTGTCGGAGGGGGAACGGGAGGCGAAAGATACCACACGGGTAATTCCAAGGTTAACCCAGGGAGGCTAAGGGTAGCCATGACCGGGGCGCTTACTACTCCCGAGGGAGGGACTAGGAAGGGGATTGTGTGGATAGGTGTAACACCAATGTGGCTAGGTACCAACAGTGGTTTAGGCAACAAGGGTGGTTGATTGTTAGGTGTTTGTGTATCATGGGAAAGGGTACATAAGTCAGATACTTCGGGCGCAGATGACGGGGGAGGAATGGATTGGAAGGTGGATGTCATCGGCGGATCTGAGTAAACTCCAGGTCCCAAGGAGGAAACAAACGAGGGTAGCGGCACCACTAACAGGTTGTTCAACCATGGGGAGAACATTTTCGGGTGCAGCAGGGGCATTTGGATCGTAGTAGGTAAGTTGGTCGACCTTGACCACACGTCCGTCATGGGGGAACATCATGGTACGAAAAACGGAGGAGGCAACTGCCTTCATGGCATACATGTAGTTGCGGCCAAGTAAGAGGTTATAATCAAGTTGGGCATTGATGACCTCTATGTCAATGAGAACGGTTTTACCAGCTAGCTGGATGGGGACGTTAGCTAATAGGCCTTGGGGTTGGGCCGAACGGCCGTCATAGGCTCGCAACGCAGTAGTGGACTGCTGAAGAGTAGGGGATCCCAACTTCTGCCAAATGAATGTGGACATAACGCATGTAGAGGCACCTTCATCGATAATGCACCGATGGATGACAAGATTCCGAACGGAAACAGAAACTTGGAATGCTAAAGTGGAAGGCAGGCGTGGTTCGGAGTGGTCCAAATCGAATGCCATCAGTTGTGAATCATTTGGGTCAATAGCACCAATGGCGGAGAGCAAAGTCTTGCGCTGTGAAGGACAGTTTTTCAAGACTTCTAACGCAGACATGGCTGCGGGAGACTGGGCAAGGTCATCAACAATGTTGTAATTTGACGCAGCACGAGCATTGGGGTTATTATTGATTCGACGAAGTGGGAAACGAGGTGCTTTGGCAGCGCCATCTAGGGGAGCTGGAGGTATACGTAACGTCTAATCGGTGGGATGAGCGTTGGTGGTTTTGTCGGAGGGAGGGGCTTCCGAGGTGGAGCCATATTGGTTTCGACGAGTTTGGAGGTTGACATCAGCGGATGACATCATCAACAAGTGGTGGGTACGTGAGTCGAACATGCGTTGATCAGGAGCGGCGTATGTGATCTGTTGTTGTTGTGGTGGCGCGTTGACTTGCGGGGGAGCCAACGGCTGAGCATTCACTACGCCTTGGGTTGGTAAGGGGTTTTGCAGCACCAAAGGTTGTTGCTGGGGGGGCTGGGGGGGCTGGGGGGGCTGGGGGTTGGGTTGCGCTTGAGGAGCCGCATGCCCTTGGCGATGGGCATCATCGACCCAGAGTTGTCGAGCTCGCTCCAAATGTGGGCAAGCGTGTGTGTAGTGGCCATAGACCCCGCAAATAGAACAAGGGTGGTTTGTTCGCAAGTTAGGGTTTTTGGCCTGCTTGGGTGGCCGATCAGGGTTTTGGTTGGCAAGTGCCGCATTATTGTTGTCTGGGGGATTTGGAGGTTGACCACCTTGGTTTGGAGGAGAGTTGTTCCAACGGTTACGGCCCTTGCCACGGTTTTGTTGGCCCTGTTGGCGCTGGTTGTTCTGGTTTTGCTGCTGATTTTGTTGGGCGTATACTTGCCCTTGGGCAGCAGGTGGGTTTTGGGGTTGTGCAGGTGCGGGAGCAGGCTACGGTGGATAATATGTAGGTGGAGGCTGCGCAGGTGTTGACCCTTATGGGGGTTGCGGATATGCCTGTGGAGCGGGTTGTGGGTTGGTCGCAGGAGCTGCCTGTGGCGGGTAATAAGCAGGTTGGGCTTGAGAGGTCACAGGAGCTGGTGCAGCCTGTGGATGCTAATACGTCTGAGGTGCGACCGGGGGGGCATAAGCGGGGGAGGCATGCCCAAAGCACTGAGGTGGACATGAGGGTCCATGGGAATGGTGATGATGTGCCATGGGAGCATACGAATTGGTAGCTCCGGACTGTGATGTAGCCCGCGAAAGGTCGGGGCCATGGTTAGGGTGTGCTATGGAAAAGGGTTGGGGATGCGAGGCGATACGGACAATGATGCCGTCTGCGGCGTGGGATTCCCCCGGCGCATCGTGCTGGGAGGACTCGCCACGAGGGGCGTCAGGTATAATAGTACAAAGGTAACCCGACTAGGCGTATATGAGGTCAAATTACTGGGCTTTGAGGATGGCCTCTTCTTCAGACTGGGGTCGTTCGGATGCCACATCCTTGGCAATGACGGGAAGGAGGGATTTTAGGAACCAATCTAGGAAGATACGGTCGTCTAACTTGATCTTGCAGAGGCTGCGGCGTCGACGCCACTCGTGAATGTGGTCAGTGATGTGGGTAGCCGTGTTCTGTCTGCAAGACAATAAGATCTCCACTCCCGCGTCATAGCAGACAGGTAACTGAAAGAACTGCAGGAAGGTCGAGGCAAGGGAGGTAAAGGTGGCATGGGTCCCATGGGGTTGCTCGATGTACCACTTAGCTGCAGAGCCAGTGAAGGTACGCTGTAACAGACGGAGGCGGACAGAGTCATCCACTATGGAATTGGAGGAACACCATAGATGGAAGGACATAATATGGTTCTGGGGGTCCTCACCTGCCTTGCCCTCAAACTTAGGGATGTCAGAGGGGAGTTTAGTGGGCATGTGAGGCCATGTAGGGTCGTGTCTGATAGGATCGTTAGTCAGTCTGGCTAGGTCAGGAAGGTTGAGGCTAGCCATGAATGGCAAACTAGTAGAAGGATGTGACATACTAGCGAGTGTGACCAAGTTGGGGCCAATGCCCCCAAGTGGAGGGGCAGGGTTTAGGATGTTGCCCCCAAGGGGGGGAACGAAGGTGGTATAGGATGGTCCTGCACCACCAAGGGTAGTGTGAGTCACTGGTGGAGTGGTGATAGGTATGCCAGCTACTGGAATGGGTATGGTGACTGGAATGGTGGACGTGGCCCCCATCGAGGGCATACCCAAAGTAGGTGTGGTAACTGGTGTAGTGGTGGATGTGCCACCAATGGTCCCTACAACGAAAGGAGTGGAAGTCATGCCAGCCATGGGGCTAGTAGGGGCAGTGTAAATGGGGTTCTCAGACTCTACCTCAGGATCGGAGGTAAAGTAAGGGGCGTCAATATCTGGTGACGGAGTCCTATGCCATTGACGAGTGGAGTCAAGTGACAAAGCTCGAGATCTATGATGAGTGGTATCAAATGATGGTGATCTAAGTCTATGACGGGTGGTGTCAAGTGAACCGTGCTGTGGGGGCTCGCCCCTGAGGCGCCAAGAATGTCTCAGGGACTCAATGGTGACAGATGGTGTCAAATATCTGAGGGTTGTGTTGAGTGAAAAACAGCCCAAAAACCCTAATGCAACCGAGTGTGCAGAAGGAGAGCTCAAAAAAAATATGGCACTCAGGCCAACAACCAACTCAAAACACCTACTATAACAGCTGTGCTACAATAAGTGGAGTATCAACAAAAATGGTCAGAATACCAACAAGCAGCAGGTTTCCTAGAAAATAAAAATGGTGGACTCACTAGACCAAAAGGAGGTAAGGGAGCATGCAAACACCTAGCTAAATAGTATTCTGACTCAACTAGACATATCCTCTGCAAGGTGATGAAATCCAAGTCAGACAATATGGATAGGAGAGCCAAGTGGATAAAGATATCCCCCTACCGGGAGGGACACCGGGTAGTCAATCCTAGAAGAAAGGCAACTAAGATACCCCGTTCATGACACGTCCAGAAAAGGTGAATCTGCTGTTTGGTCCTTTTACCGCAGTACCCCCATACAGGGATACCCCAAGAACTGCGAAAGGTAGCCCTTCGGTTACTGAATGGATTGCGGTATTCCACTCAGGCCTCCGGAACCAGTCTTGCGACTTCAACCCTCCTAGGGGAGAGGCCCTCTGATAAACTGGTTGTGACCGTGCCAAAAAATACTAGGGGATTTTGGTTCCCTAATGGAGAACAGCTATGTCTCAAGTGTAAGTAACCGAGGGGTGTTATTTGGATGCCTATCCCCCCAATCCTACCTAACTACAAAAATTCTTGTGTGTTCCCCAAGTGGGGTTAGAATGTTGGTTGTGTTAAGTACTTTTTAAGGCTCACTTGAATTAGGTGACAGAGTGTGTGCGTGTGAGATGATGATGAACCCAAGTAGAAAGTGCCACTAGGGAGGGCAACTTTCTAACTAGCAATAACAAGACAGAAATTAACCTTTGAAATGCACAATTTTCTTTTTTCAATTTAAAATGCTGAAAATGTAGAAACGATTCTGTAAATGAAACAGAAATAAAAACTGCAGAAAAAGGCTGTGATGAAGGGTGGTTGCAGGTAGGACAGATGGATGTGCTGGTGCAGAAAATAGTGCAGCAAAGTGCTGGGTTCAAAACAGAGAAAAATGCAGAAAACAAACCGCGGGTTTTTGGCAAATCTGAGCGGTCAGACCGCAGAAAACAGCAGAATAGTCACAATCGGGATGCAGGTTTTAGGCTGAAAAACGCAGTCGGGACGCAGGAAAAACGCCGAAAGTCGCAGGCGGGTCGCGGGAAAATGGCCGAAAGCCGCAGGCGGGACGCAGGAAAAACACCGAAAGGCGCCAACGAGTTGCGGGAAACTGGCCGAAAGCCACAGGCGGGACGCAGGAAAAGGGTTAATAGCCACAGTCGGACCGTCCCAAACAGTCTAATAGCCGCGGTCGGATCGCAGGTAACAGACTGAAAACGGCCGACAGGTCGCCGGAAACAGTCTGAGAGCCGCAGTCGAATCGCAGGTAAGTGCCTGAAAGACGCGGTCGGAACGCAATTGCAGGGTGTAAAAGATGTGGTTTATGGCGGCCGAAAGGGACAGCCGAACAAAAAAAAAAAAAAATTAAAAATTGTAACCAGAAATTCAAACCTAGGGGAGTTGCCAAAACTGTAGCTAGGGTTTTCACCCTAGCTTGTGCAAATGAGCACCTACTAAGGAGAAGGGACTCCTTAGTAGCAGTTCAATAAACAGTAATTAAAAGACAAGATATTAAAATGAAAATTATACTAAGCATGTGCATGAAACATAAAAAGACAAGAGATAATGTAAATGGTTTTTTTTTGTATTAAAGCTTTACCTCCAATGTGAAGGTTGGTGAAGTTCTTGCAATGATCCAAGAGGGTTGCTCCAAACTCCAGCTTTGCTCCTTCTCTTTCTCCAATGGTGAAAATGGGCGAAAAGGGGCTCTCAATGGTGAAAGTGGCTCAAGGGTGAGCTAGGGTTTCAACAGAGATTTTGGCAGAGTAAGGGTATTCTTGATTGTGGATATGAAATGAGGGGTCTCCATCACCTATTTATAGTTTTTTGGTGGTGGAGTGCTGGCCCATGGTTTTGGGAACCATATGGTTTAGGTCAGCTGTATAGGGTTTTTTCCTCCTTTTTTCCTCTTTTTTGGTATTTTTTATATTTTTTATTCCCTTTTTATAGGGTTTTTGCTATTTTGGAGGAATTTTGGATATTTTTGGAGGGAAAAGGGGTTTTTTAGCCTTTTTAAGGCTTTTTTGATGGTTTTGTGGCCTTTTGGAGGCGTTTTAGGCCTTTTGGAGGCTTTTTAATGGGATTTGAGGGTTTTGAAGGCAAATATGGTAGGAAATATGGACAAATGAGTCATGTAATGGGGTAGATGAGGTAGTGAGCACTTTTTGGGTGTTAACACTTGGCGAGGTAAAATTTTGTGACAAGACATAATGTCGACTAAATCATGATGAGATTATTTTCTTCACACACGTGATACAAGCCATCATTCACCATTAGCACCGTCAGGATAACTGCGATTTCATAATTTCATCGTATAAACATATCACCATGTCAGCATACAATCCTTTCTCAAGGAATCATTTGGAGTGATACATGTACAATTACTCCAACAAAATCTACAGTTGTTATAGATGATATCTATGACCACCATCCCACCATACTGTGATAATTACCGTTCCCCATCCGTCCCATCCCAGTCAATTCACCAATTCACTAGCCACTCACTATATATAGGCTAAACCATACCCCATATCGCAGCAAAATGAAATCTTCGGGAAGTCATATCACTCTTCTTTACCGCCTATGTTCCCTTTCCTTTGTTGTTTTATCAGAAATACTTGAGTCTTATGGTTTCTCCCCAGTTCTCTTCGTGATATATGAGCATTTCGACATCAGTTCCTTGATAAATCCTCAACACACCATGATATATGGGCATTTCGAGCACTCTCGAATCCCCAAGACCAGGATTTGTCATTATGTGCCTTGCCACCAATCAAGTTTTCATCATTCTTCTTTCACTAACTGATTGGTGTACAAGTTGGAACGGACGTGAGAAGATTAGTAGTCCATGTACTTATTTTCTTGGACACTTCCTTCTCTAAAACAACATGAGTTTCCACTATCGTTAACATTAGGCTTGCAACAGTCGTCCAAGAATATCCATGTTGACAGCAAGAGTAGCCATGTTGACAGCAAGAAGACCCATGTTGACTGCAAGAATGGCCTTGTTGACAGCTTTCGTCTACCAGCTCCAAGAGTTGAAGACCCATTTCCAGCCACGATAGTAGTCGGTCGTCCAAATTTGTTTGGTACCAAACCATGTTGTCAACTTCCATCTACCAACATGGATACGCTCCCAGACTTGAGGACCCATTTCCAGCCACGATAGTAACCGGTACCAGCTCATAGTCATCAACTGCCTACACTTAGTTACAAGACAAGCAGCGGTGAAGTTCATCTATTTATCCAGCTCCAGTTATTTTATTATTTCTTCGGGACAAAGAAAGATCTTATTCGTGTGGAAGATGTTGGAGGATCCTAGGTCGGTCGTCCGATCAAATCCTCTGTTCAACCACTTCGGAGAACATGTCGAACCGTCGTGTCGACCATCACATGTCGATTCAGTTAGTCGCGTCGGTTAGTGAACCGACGGGTCGTTATGTAACCGTCTGTAAACTATATATATATGGGCTTGAAAAGAGCAAATAGTAAACCTTTGTCTATGTCGCGATTGGACAAAAAGGTTCCTTAAATAATAGAAAGAGTGATCTTGTTTCGGAGAGAATTGGTCAGTTGTATTAAAGTATTTATTAATTTAATATACTTCCAAGCTATTATTTTAATTCTTAAAGGCAAGTTCCAGATAACTAGAACGTTTCGACATGCTACAAGAGCGAGATAAGGTTCTGAGTATATTTATTGACAAGGAAGTAAGGCATTCCAAGACACACTAATCTAATTGATCAGGTATCATTTACTAACTGACTCTTAAGGCATGTGTTATAAAATAACAATGTTAAGAATAAGGTATTAAGGATAGGCCCTAATGGGTAGCCCAACTGGTCGAATCTCTCAGCTAAAGTCGACCCTTTATCATGAGGTTGTGGGTTTGATTATGCTTGGGTCGATCAGGATCAGGCTTGCGCTTTTCGGCAACAGATAGGTGATTCCTCCAATGTGGATGTGGGTTGGTGAACGTTGCATGGTGTACAATGTGCAGTAGCACTTAATGCCAATATATATTGGTATCGTGTGTTGTAATGGTAGGTAATCATCCACTTCTCCTCCATTATTTGAGAGTAGGACTGAAATGCTTGGTGTTTGGCCATGCTTAAAAATACGTATACTGAGTGCACACTGAAGTATATGGTATAACGAGCGTACTAATATATATATCGGACATCGCCAGTAGCCTTGCACGAATGATGCTCATTATCTATGGTTCGATTAAGAATATAAATTTCTAATAAATATAACTTGTCGATACAATAACCATCTGATTGTCTTCCAGTTTTCTACTTCTGTAAAAAAGAATATATTGAAGGACACGTAGGATCACACCAAGTTGCATGGGTAAGTGCCATCAATCGTAAGAAGATACCAACTTTTATAATATCTCGTGTAGGTGGTTTTGGGATCACGAGAAGTGGTTTTCCATTACAATTTTTCATTCAACGGAACGATCCTCGAGTCAACACGTGGTAAGCGGTAAAAATTCCTCTATTGCTTACCCTTTTCATTCTCCGCACTAGTTGAAAGTGCGAAATCAACATCAACCATAGATCTTTTATTCCACCGCTCACCCACCATAGATTTTCTTCCTAACTTTAACACGTACCAAAGGTCATTTTGCCAAAGTTTCCAACATTATAGAACATGCACCTTTTCCTAGAAGATTCTCTGTCCGCCACAGATCTCAGCCCTCCTCGAATCTAAACCGTTGATTTCTTATAAATTTTTACAAGATGTTTCATTAACCATTATGATCCTATTTTTTCCTGGCGGCAACATGTAATAAAGGTGAATTTTGTCTTAAATTACTTCGTTTGATGCATCAAGTTTTCACGGGCATTGTCTGGCTACCATCGTATTTACCTGACTGCTAAAATATTCGCAGTAGTTCCGGGCAGTAGTTACGAGATACAATTTTCGAGGATTTGGGTTCCAGTTCCCCTGTAACAGCAAGAAAGCTCTTATGCGGCAGTCGAAGCCCGGGTAACAGTTCCACGCAGTGGGCTTTGTTTTACACTCGGTCCCATCTACGTTCGACGCATCTCAAGCCCTACGCAGGTTCCATGCTCGGTTCAGACTCCAATCGCATGCTACCACACTCCAGTTGCACACTACCACACTCCAATCACACACTGCCACACTCCAGCCGCACGCTCGGTCTACTCCAAATTCCATGCAGGTTCCAAGCTATTGAACTCTTATATAAATGAATCTCTGAGATGGGGTTAATTATTATTTTCGCTGCAACTTTATATACATGACCATGACTGATTTATATATTAATTTTTGTATAAACATGATGAACATATTTTGCATAAAATTTAACACTAAGCCGTGTAGCTCAGAAATTTAACCTTAAACATGAGAGTTATCATAATACTCTCTAACCATAACAATAAACCAAAATTACACATACTGTTGAGTCCATACCAATACTCCTTACAGAACATCATATAATCTAAACTACAGGACATGACCCAAACACTAGTACTTCTAATCTTTCCAGTCATAAAACATCTAACAGACCAAAATAAAAGGGGTTATCTGAATGGAGTTGTAGTTATATCAACAAGGGAGATATAGTTGTCCATAGGATCAATTTCAGTTGAACAATTTGTTCGATGTTCCTTATTAAGTTGGGTGGCATGGCATTGTTAGACCTCACTTTCTTTAAGTGTATGCATGGAAATATGTAATGTATTACTCATATCTAGTAATATTTTATTTAGAAATTTTTTTAATGAAACGTTGAGTTAATTTATTATTGTCAATTAGAGTGTAATTTTTTTAATTAAATCCCTTCATGCTAGAAGGGTGGTATGAATATATAACCTTCAACCTGAAATTAAGTTCAACCCTTCAAATTTGATCCCGGATACCTATTCCAAAAATTTATATAAGTTAAATCCATATGTTTATATTGAAATGGTACCATTAATATTCGTTTATACAATCTTTAGAGTAATTTTAAAAATCAAATATGCCACGTGTCACAATTTGAGCATTCCACGTGTCACCCTAGGAAACTAGATATTGACATTTTAACAACAAAATTTATAGACGTTTTGCTTCAAAGAGTTTGCTGGCAAGTCAAAATTTTGTCAGAGAAAGAGAAGTCACTCTTTCGTTGGGTTGTTCTATTTCGGGGTGTTGGAAGTAGATGCTGAGGAGAAAGAGCATCTGCTCCTTCCTCTATGGATGTTTTTTAGGAGTGGGGAAAGTATATATCTGCACTCTAAACACAAATTTCATAGGAACATTGCTTCGCACAGTTTGCTGGCAAGTGTAAATATTCTCAGAGAAAGGGCGACCACTCTTTCTTAAAGTTGTTCTATTTTTACAATTCCCTCATAAATGAAGGGGAGGCCGACCCTTCTTCTTCCCAGTATTCTTTTCATAATAGTTCTAGACTACAAGAAGGGCCGGTCGATCCTTCTTGTGTTCTTCATTCTGGATATAGGTGAATTGATGGATATAGGTGTTCACAATTATCTACTAAACAAAGGGGTGGTCGATCCTTCTTGTTAGAAAACGGAAGTCGGGACAAACATTTTTATATGTTATAACTTAGCTGATGTCCAGGTCCCTACTATTTACAGCGGAAGTCTGAAGTAGGGAATTGTCAGCCTAGCCTTCGTATTTTTACATTTCTCTCATAAATGAAGGGTCGACCAACCCTTCTTGTGCTCATAATTCTTCCATTGTTCACCATTTTGGATATACACGAATTGACGTCCTAGCCTTCATAGGTTGAATATTTTTACAATTCCCTCATAAATGAAGGGGCGGCCGACCCTTATTCTACCCAGTATTCTTTTCACAATAGTTCTAGACTACAAGAAGGGTTGGTCGATCCTTCTTGTGTTCTCCATTCTAAATATAGGTAATTACTAGTTATAGGTGTTCACAATTATCCACTAAATGAAGGGGCGGCTGATCCTTCTTGTCAGAAAATGGAAGTCGGGAGTAACATTTTTTATATATTATAACTTAGCTTATATCTGAATCCCTACTATTTACAGCGGAAGTTGGAAGGTGGGAATCGTCGGCCTAGCCTTCGTAGATTAAATATTTGTACATTTCTCTCGTAAATGAAGTATCAGTCGACCCTTCTTGTGCTCAGTATTCTTCCAGTGTTCACCATTTTGGAAATACATGAATTGATGGCCTAGCCTTCGTAGGTTGAATATTTTTACAATTCCCTCATAAATGAAGGAGCGGTCGACCCTTCTTCTACCTAGTATTCTTTTCATAATAGTTATAGACTGCAAGAAGGGTCGGTCGATCCTTCTTGTGCTCAGTATTCTTCTAGTGTTCACAATTTTGGATATACATGAATTGATGGCCCAGCCTTCGCAGGTTGAATATTTTTACAATTCCCTCATAAATGAAAGGGTAGTTGATCCTTCTTCTTCCCAATATTATTTTCATAATAGTTTTAACCTGCAAGAAGGGTCGGTCGATCCTTCTTGTGTTCGCCATTCTGGATATAGGGAATTGTTGGATATAGGTGCTCATAATTATCTACTAAACGAAGGGGCAGCCGATCTTTCTTATCGGAAAACGGAAGTCGGGATAAACATTGTTTATATGTTATAACTTAGCTGATGTCCGGATCCCTATTATTTACAACGAAAGTCGGAAGTCGGGAATTGTCGGCCTAGACTTCGTATATTAAATATTTTTACATTTCTCTCGTAAATGAAGGATCGGTCGACCCTTCTTGTGCTCGGTATTTTTCTAGTGTTCACCATTTTTTATATACATGAATTGACGGCCTAGCCTTCGTAGGTTGAATATTTTTACAATTCCCTCATAAATGAAGGGGCGGACGGCCCTTCTTCTACCCAGTATTCTTTTCATAATAGTTCTAGAATGCAAGAAGGGTCGGTCGATCCTTCTTGTGTTCTCCATTCTGGATATAGGTGAATTGTTGGATAAAGATGTTCACAATTATCTACTAAACGAAGGGGCAGTCGATCTTTCTTGTCGAAAAACGGAAGTCGAGACAAACAATTTTTACATGTTATAACTTAGCTGATGTCTGTGTCCCTACTGTTTACAGCGGAAGTTAGAAGTCTGGAATTGTCGACCTAGTCTTCGTAGATTAAATATTTTTACATTTCTCTTGTAAATGAAGGGTCGGTCGACCCTTCATATTGACTTATTTGATAGTATATACTAGTGGGAAAACATTATTCTTTGTTTAAAATAAATATTATTTTTAATGTGCTCATGTTATTTTATATTTCATAAAGCGCTTCTGAAATGGATTTTGGTTCTCAACAATGTGTCATGTTATTTTATATTTCAGAAATCGCTTCTGAAATGGATTTTGGTTCTCAACAATGTGTGGACCTCCTTTTGAATGGATTGAAAGTTGTTGAAGAAATCTCTTTTCAAGAAAGAAAAATATCGCACAATATCAGCATTCATGGTGGATGTATCATTGTATATGTTACCAAGACTTTAAATGCAAGTCTTCAATTTCCCTATCCATCAAAAGGTGCAGATACATTGTTAGAGGCAGTTGGTGGTTATATTCAATGGCCTGCATCCGAGATCGTTAACCACAATGGATCTGCTCTTCACGAGAATGAGGTGAATGATATACCAGCTTCTACTCGACGAGTGTAGAACATATCATAACAAATGAGAATAAATATTATTTTATTATGAGAAAATTTAAGTTGTTACATAAGTGTTCAGAATGAAAGGATTGCATTTCCATAGGTTTTGTAACAAATGTGAGTGGGACTGATTTTGTTAGGGGAACTTTTTTGGGTGACTTCTCCTTTGTTATTATGGTGGATGAAGTGGTGTTTTCTTGTATGGCATGTTGTCCAGGGTTGAGCAGTGGAGGTTTTGTTGTATGGCCGATTAAAAGAATCATAGATTTTAATATAGAAACATTTATTTATGTTGAAAGCAATTTCAACAATAATCAATTTGAAACTACTTTGAAAGTATTAAGAGAAAATCACAATGTCAAGTTTGTGGGAGAGAGATTTAATTTGATACATCAATGTTCTTTAAAGCCACATTATGTTGTTCGGGGAATAGTGTCAATTGTTTTTTAGGGAGACATTGTACAATTCAAACCACTAGATGTTGGTGAGTTTGGTATTTTAGTTCATAAAGTCTTCTACAATTGCGAGCATTGTGGTGTATTTGAAGGCTCTCTTATAAGATGGCCTGCAAACAATTTGCTTGACCTCAATGATGTTCCTTTGGATGTTATACTAAAAAAGAACACAGACGAAGACATGGTCAACATTTGAAATATTTTTGAAGAATGTCGTTTACAGATGGTCCTTCCAGGTACCCCCCATTGTGAGTATACAGATGTTGAAGGTAATGGAACAAGGCTATACAATTCCATAAAGCAGCAAGCTGGAACTAAAATTTCTGAAAAAAAATTCAAGCTCGGTACCTTACATGCTTGGAATTGATCACGGTGCATTCCTTTCAAAAATTGTCCCTGAACATTGTTGCTCAAATCTTTGTATATAAAAAATTTCACTTCAATCAATAGTGAATATGTGAATAAATTTAATAGTACGAATGGAAATTCAAGAAGACAGTATGTTATAAATTCGATGGGATCAAATGCTCCTATGGCCAAAGAAGGAGATGACAGAAAAAGAAGCATGTTTACAATGAGATTAGACACAATAGATGTTTATCAAAATGCATGGTATAAATGTCATGGGATAAAAATGAGCACTTTATACAATTATAAAAGCATGTTCTTGAATGGTGATGTGAGAGTTGTGCATGGTAACAGTGGCTTGGAAAAATCTAGGGTGAACACTGTTGCACTAGTAGCTACTATTAATAAAATTGTAGAAGAGAATTCAGACAAATCTCCACATCTTACACGATTAATCAATGAAGATGAAACAAGGAAAACCTTGAAATTATTGCCATCTAATATGTCTCATGGTTTGCTACAAAAAATGGCAAATGAAGAAATTGAAAGTATCGGTTTTCCTCCAGTATCACAGTCCTCCTTTAGCAAGGTGATGACAGAAGATTTTTGAGATGTTAAAATTTCTAAATCAAACTCCTTTGCAAGGTATAATGATTGCATTACAATACATGATAGGCTTAAGGGGACCACTGATCCAGCTGATGTGGAAAGGTTGCGAGGACATCAGGCAGCTCATAATAAATATATCGCAAGTTGTCGCCAAGTTATTCTCACAGATTAGCTTTTCAAAAAAATTCAAAGACTTTTCAGAGTATTGTTCATGACAAAATGGATAAGTCAAAGACTTCCATTCCAAGGAAGGGTAAGAAGGCAAAAGCTTTTAGTAATGTTATGAATCTTCCCATATCATTGACTGGAATGTTGACTCATCGGCACAAGACTGGGGGGTTTTCCCATTTCAACCTCTCATTTTTAGAGATGGGATCTAATTTCACTGTGACATCCCTGGATAAATGCTTGAAGAGTCTTGAAGAACCAGTGGTTGATAAATATGGTGATTTTCTCTACAAAGGTGGAACATCTAAGCACTAATTGCATGATGCTCTATTGCAATCAGATTCATATGAAAAGTGTGTGATATACAAACAATATGTAATGCAACATGATATATTGTGTGTTGATGGTACTAATCAATGCATGCCAAATAGAAAACTATCACCCATATTGTTGTTGCAAATGGATAATTGTTCAGGTGATAACAAAAACCGCTTTGTATTTGCATTTTTATCTCTTTTAACAGCAAGGAGATGTTGGAGATAGTTGAAGTTGGATTCCTCCCGGTTGGACACACCCATGAAGACATAGATGGAACTTATGGAAGGTTATCAGTAAAGCTAATGTGCAAGGATATATTTTCACTCTCGAAAATTATGAATACATATAGGACATGTGAAGATCAAAATTTCTATGTCCCTTATTTAATTGATGAACTTTGTGATTTTAAGAGTTTTGTAAAACCCCACCTTTTGGATGGAAATGCCAAGATCATCGGTATCAAAAAATGTCATTTTTTTAAATTCCAGCTCATAGATAACATTCCAGTCATGCAATGGAGGGCATCACTTCGGGATGAATCTTGGTCGTCTCCTATTCATCTCTGGCGATCATTGCCAGATGGTAGTGCAGACTTATCGGTGGGACAGCCTAGATTATTAAATCTACAATCAAAAATACCTTTGAACATTGACGAAATTAAAAAAAAATTAAAAAAAAAAATAGAAACATATATTTCATTCTGGAATCAAGGGATTGAGAAGGGAGGTGAACAATTTTGGCGTCCCAAGTTAAATTATTGGGAGTTTGTATATAAAGCTTTGGAAAGTCCCTTCGAGAGTGTTGATCAATCAGCAACTAACTTTTGGCCATCGACAAGCCATGATATTCATAGTAGTGAACCTACAAGATATGAACATGAAATTCTGGATTCCTATTTGAATGAAAATGTTCTTGCTTTGCAGGATTGCTATGTTGGACCAGTATGCAACAAGACTAGAGATGAATTCATTCTAAGAGTGGATGTTGTAAAGGGCCAAATGGTCATTGTGCAATCACCAGAGCCAGATTGTGCAATCTGGTTGGGTAGGGCGATTGGTAATATTTATCAAGATTTAGGTGCTAGTACTGTTGGGTCTTACAAAGTAGAGGTGCAACGGTGGAAGCCAACAGGAGCATCGAAGGATCTGAAGGTCTTGTACAAAAACTGCTTAAATAGAAAGCAACAATGGGTTGTTGGTGCAGAAGAAAATATGATGATCGATGTAAATAGCATCATATGGGCATGGTCACCAAGGCTAGGATGGACAGGAGAAAAAATTAGAATAAACGAGAAGGGCCTTGCAACAGTTAAGGCACAACGAGAACATATGGGGCATAGTGTTCAGAGTGGGATGGATGTTCCTACGGATATCGTTTGATGTGATCTTAGCCCAACAAATTTATACTTTGTTACAATCCTTCTAGTCTATCTATCAACCTGGTTGAACAAGCAAATGTCGAGCATCTGGAACGTCCACAAGCCTCTAGGCATTTGGGTAAAATTACTGATGTGATGCAGAATACATTGTTTACTAGTTACTACTGTGTAAGTAAGTTGTGCCTATACATATTACGCAGAGAATTCCTGCCTCATTTGGAAACTGTTAAAATTATTTATGTAAAAAGACAGATATTCTTGAAACTGTATCAAAAAAGAAACAAGAACTGATAAACTTGCTTCTTTTTTTTCCAGAGAAAAAAGCGTAATTTCATTATGAGTTAATCAAATTACATACTGCATAAGAGCTTCTAAGAGCCCTTTCTGAAGGTAGGCTTTTCAACTTCAAGTATAATATATATATATATATATATATAATAGTAGCACCATCAAAAAAATAGTGATTTCGAGCTCTCAAGAGAAGCTCAATATCCAATCATATTTACATCAAATTAGCCATATATCCACTATAAATTTTATAGTCGATAAGTCCAGCAAAAAACACAAAATATCAAATGTTTTGTGTTTCAAGCCCTTCGATTAACGGTCTGTGGTAGTATTCATGGAAGAGATCATTGTTTTGTTCTCTGATTTTCAATTGACCGAGTTGTAGGGTCAATCCCATCTTTGATAAGAGATTGGCCTCCCGATTCCTTTCCCTGTAGACATGTTGACATGTGAAAGTGTCAAAATTTCCTATTAATCTCAATGTTTCTTCTAACATTGTGCTTAAGAGCAGATTATGACACCTCTGTAGATGATTTATCCAGTTGATGATAATCATGGAGTCACCCAAAATTTGTAAATGTGTGCAATGTTTTTCCAATGCAAAAGTAATCATAAGTTTTAAGGAAAAGAGTTCAGCATAATTGTTTGAGCCATGTCCCAGCCCCATGTGAATCCTGAAAGAATGGTTTTTAGTTAAGTGCAGTATCGCACCGCTGCCACAGATATTGTTTTGCGAGGCTCCATCAAAGTAGGCCCATGATTGGGTGGGGTTTATGGATTCTTCAACGATGATGCGAGGAATAGGTTGGTTATTTTTCTGCGTAAAGTGAGAAAGAATCGATAAGCTACGATTTACCAAGAGAGAAGGAGTTGAAGATTTTCCAAGAAAGATCTGTTGGTTTCGAGCGATCCAAATGCCCCAGATAGAGATCAAAGGTAAGGTATCCAGCGTTTCATGCCATTTTTTCCAGGCCTCTTCAACAGAATCCCCAACCCACAATCTTGCAGCCAGGTGCAAGATCTTCAGCTCATACCAAAGTTGTTTAGTGAAAGTGCAACCAAGGAAGAGGTGTGTGATAGTTTCCTCATCCTGTTTGTAGAGTGTGCACCAGCCCGAGCCTTCAATATTTTTCTTCTTTAGGCGGTCCCAAGTAGGAATCCTGTTTGCAAGCATGCACCACATAAAAAATTTGGATTTTGAAGGGCAGTGAGTTTTCCAAATCTTTTGCCACCACCATTTTTTCTCCACATTTTGTTGTTTTTGTTCCATCAGCAGTTTGTAGCCCAATTTTGGAGTATATTTTCCATTAGAGGCCGACGACCACATGAGTTCATCAATAGAGTCACTTATTTGGACATGGGAGATTCTCAATGAAATAATGTACTCATTCCAGCTATTGACGAATGCAACCGGGATATCCAGATCCTCCGAGCTCCTCCAACTGTGTTTCCAAATGGTAGAAAGGAGGTCCGCAACTTGATTTATATGGAAGATTCCCTATTGATTTAGAAAAAGGATTAGTGGATTTGGGAGGATATGTTTGTTATGACACCCTAACCAAGGATCCAATCCAATACGAATTTGAGTGTCGTTTCCCACCTTCCAAGCAAGCCCCTGTTTTATGAGTGGGAGGGAGGCCAATACCGCCTTCCAAGTGACAGAGATCCCAGCTAGTGGCTTTGTAGGGTTTCAAATCCATTGTAAGAGCGAGTCAGGGGCAATGCACTTCTGTTTAACCACCTCCGTAAAGAGGTTTTCAGTGGTAAGGATTCTCCAACCAACCTTAGCAGCAAGGGATTTTGCAAAAGTGTGTATACACTAGTACAAAATGAGAGATAAGTGACTAGGCGACTAAAAAAATTAGTCACCACAGTTTTTTCAAGAGATAAACGACCAAAAGTGCTCAATTTCAAGTGAGCCGGATATAAACGACTAAGATAAATGACTAATTTAGTCACGGGATAAAATATACCACTAGATAAAAAGTGGCTAAAATAAAAATGACTAACGTAAACGACTAATTTAGTCACATGAATACAAATATGGCTAACTAACAATGACTAAGAATATGAATTAGTCATTTATGTTAGTGATTTCTAGTTGTGTAGTTGGACTGGAGTCATCTGTGATGGAAACAACAAGTTTGTTGTGGGACTATACCTTTAAAACTTGAATATCACTGGAACAACTGCTTCTAGTATAGGTCAATTGAGTAATCTGAGAGACTTGAACTTGTACATAAATAATTTTGGTGGGGATTTTCCGTCTTGGATGTTGAATTGCACATGTCGACTGCAAAACCTAGATTTGTCTCAGAATGTGTTTGTTGGGGTCAATATTCGATGAAATATTACGACGATACAGATAAAATCGATTATATTGTTAGAAATTAATTCAAAATTATGAAAAAATGAACTTTATTCATTGGGTGCCCCGATGTTCGTCGTAAGTACAATGCAATTCATTCACAGTCATACTAATTACGATGAAATTTTGTTGTAAGTCTAATGCATATTTTCATACAGATGAAATACCATATAACTGTTTGAGAGGTCATAAAAGTTCTCAAGGGTTAAGGGGTGTAATTTGTAAAGGGTCAGAGCGTTAATGTGCATTGGATTGTAGTGTGTCCAAGGCCGTAATGGGTAGGGGCTAAGTGTGTGAAGGGGCATTACTAAGTCAAAGGTTCATTGCAATTATCGGGTAATGTTTGTCTCAATGCGTACTAGTAAGGGATTACGGTGTTTAAGAGGTTGATTGTCATGTCATGGGTCCTATGGGTTAGGGTGTATAGTGTGTAAGGGATTACATGAGTTAGTGTGCATTGGGGCGTAGTGGTACATGTGTTCAATATGACAATGGTTTAGGGGTTAAGGTGTTTTAAGGGTCAATTGTCATGTTAGGTTTCCCAGGGGTTTATAGGGTGTAGTGTGTAAGGGGTTAGAAGGGTTAGTAATCATTGGGTGATAACGTGTTTGGGGCAATAATTGGCAAGGATAAAATGTGTGGATGGGTGTTACTATGTTGGGGGGCCATTGTGGTTATGGGGCCATGTGTGTATAAGGTCATACTTGTTAGTGGTTATGGATTTTTTAGGAGTCGACTATCATATCAAGGTTTTGAAGGGTTAATGGGTATAGTGTGTAAGGGGTTAGAGATGTTAGTGTGTACTGGTGTGTAGTATGTCTAGGGCTATAATAAACAAGGGACATGTGTTAATTTGGAGGTGAATTAGCGTGTTGGGGGGGTCAATACAAGGTCATACTTATAGGGGGTTAAGGTGTTTTAGGGGTCAATTGTCATGTTAGGGGTCTTATGCACAGGGAATGTGATATTTAATGGGTTAGAGGGGTTAGTGTGATTTGGGGCGTAGTTACATTGGGATAATAATGGGTAGGGGCTAAGTGTGTGAAGGGGGGTCATCGTAATTATGGGGAATTACGTGTTTCAGGTTGTACTAGTCAAGGATTAAGGTGTTTTAGGGGATGAGTCATAGGTGTTAGATGGTGTAGTGTGTAGGGGGATAGAGGGGTTAGTGTACATTGGTACCTATTGTTCTTGATGATAATGAATATTTGACCAAGTTCATTGACATGGGTTAGTTTGTGAGGGAGTCATTGCATTTATAGGGCAATTTTCTTAGATTCGAAGTTGTTACAAGGGGTTAAGTCACGTTTTAGGGGTTGATTATTATAATAAAGGTTCCAAAAAGGTGTAGTATGACATCAATATATTATATTATATATAGAACAAAAAAACAAAACACAATTCAAAAACCAAAACAAAACCCTGCACCCATTCCCACATTCCAACACTGTTGAACCCTACTCTGCACTACTACTATTGGAACATTGGACCCCCCCACTCGACCTATGACCCTGCAAATTCCTGTCCAAGGAGCAGACCAACCCCACAAAGAAGTAGTTCGGTGAAGGAGGAGAGAAGCAGACCTTCCAAGGAGGATACCAACCCATCCGTCCAAGGAATTTCATCGGCGACCCTAAAATTTCTTCAGTAAGAGGATTCTAAGCTTCGGTAGCAAATTCATCTTCTATTGAAAAATTGGCTTGAAATGTGTATTGGTATTAATGATGTAAAATAATTATCTAGTTAGTGAAATTTGATTGAATATTTCGGTTGATTTTTTCTCCTTTTTTAGCGTTAATGTTAAGTTGAGAATCGATATCTCTGTATTTTATTTCTACACAGTTGGATGCAAGATTAATTGTGAGTTGAATGTATTAATTGGTTAATCAATAAGCTATGGTGGAATCATTAATATTGATTGGGTCTTATTGTTGAAGAGTGAAGTAATTTTTACACCTAAATGCAAGAGATCCATTCTAGATCTCTATTTATCTTGAACTTTGTTTAATGACATTGAGAATGGGACTTCTTAATTGTAGAATGAGTTCCCTCGACGAGACCTATCAGGGTAAAACAAGTGTTTGGTAGTTTTCAAGTCCCGACGAAGCTTATAATTCCGATTTGATAGCCTATCAAATTTATGGTCTATCGGGTTTTGCCACTGGTTCATTTCCCATCAATTATATGCTACTTGGGAGTCCATAGTTCATCAAGTTGAGAATGAGTCCGATCAACCTCAGCAATAGAAGACACAGGGTAAAGAGAGTTGTAGGTTATACCCTGAATCGAGGATTTCGATAACACTCAAGGTTTTCATGGAGAGGGTTTTGATTGATCAATCTTTTCCTCTATGGCAGTTTTTTTTCCATGGCACTAATGTTCAGAAAATGAACCCAATGAATTGGTCGAGAGGTAAAGAGATCTCTAGATCTATGGATTCATTGTGAAATTTTGTAGCTAGCGTTATAGTTATAGATCTTGATGAAGGACGATTTCCAGAACTTCGATTCCTTACTAAATCGACAGTGGAATTGGCATTATATCGTTAATGTTGGAGACTTGTGCATTGCTCCAGTCATATAATAGAGTTTGAAGATTGATTGGGAAGTTATAAACATATCAATCCCTTAGAGAACGAGGGCACATCAAGGATTCAATAGAGTGCATCCATATTTTAAGTCAATACTCATCTGAGAGAGTGATTTGTTGTTGAGCATACAAATTAGAAAGGAAGAATGAAGTTGGAGATCTAGATATTGATCAAGCATTCACTAGTACAATTGAGAGCCAAATATCATCAATATGCCTATCATTGAATGGGATCTTAGATGAGAAGTGGCAGAATATTCATGTTGTTAGCATCGATATTTGCTTTGTCAAAATTTTGGTATCTCATTGTATTTTCACAAAAAATATGCCAATCTCCCATTTCCTCAAACTTTAAAACTTGTTGATGCATCAGTTGTGTCAAGATATGGAGCCAGAAGAAGTGCATACATACTGGAAACAAGGAGCTTCATCTGCAAATAATTCACAATCAAGACCTGACACATGTTGGGGAATGCCAAGCAGTTCAATTGATAGTAGAGCTATACAGAATCTGTAAATGTTTTTTTTAAATTCAAAATATATGTATATATTTAATTTTTTGTATTCGTCGATTTTTTCCCGATCCGATTCAAACTCTTCGCTCTTTTGCCTTGTCAATTTATTGCCGATTCCGAGTCTAGTAACATTGGTATACCAGCAAACTCAGTGGTTGACACATGAAGTGTTTGACAGAAGGAATTAACCAAAGAAGTCAGAATTACACAACCAGTGAAGTGGAAATTTTATATCAGATTTGAGTGGGAATCGTACAATCTTGTATTCATGGAATTTACTGTTGTATAAAAAATATGGTTACAACTGTGTTCTTTATTATAGTCCTTACATTGAGAACATGAATTGCTCAATCCTTGGGTTCATTGGAGCATTTATAGACCTCTAGAAGTGATTTATTTAACATGTTACATTAGCATTACTTTGTTCTTCTAGAAGTGGCTTCTATGCGTTGAATAGTTCGTAATTGTGAAAATATCCCCAGATGTGATTTTTCACCTATCTTTGTTCATTGATTGGTCTTCATATTAATAGAATTCAGTGCTCATAAATTCAAGCTATTGAATTCTCTTCATAGTCTCAATTTCTCAATTTTGTGACTTCATTATTCAATCTCTATATTGTGTGCTTCTCAAGCTACTAGAATATAGCTTAGAAGCTAATTTTAATTGGAAGAATATTTTTCAAATGAAATGAGACTGTGAATTGGCTACATTTGTACTTTGCATGCCTATATATACATTGAATTGTGTAATCCCATTTAAATCATTGATAAAACTGTTCTGGGAAAAGCATTAACATATGAATTGGAATTTGCCTCTAGGGTGTAGATCAGTTGGCGATAGGGTGCATTCTTAAAACACTCCTCGTGATGTCATGGGTTCAAACCTTGACCGAGCCCTATGTGCCTCACGTAGGACATCATTGGTATGCCTAGGGGTATAGTGGTAATGGATTGGAATTCACCCTGCGTCATGTGAGTACAAGCCTGGCCCCAGTTGTTGATTCCCCTAGTTAAAAAAAAAACATTTATGCTTGTTTTGAACATATATGGCGTTTAGAAGTGGTAGAATTTAATCTTGTATATGTAACTCTCGACGTAGTACAGTGTTACACCACATCTATTGCTACACTGATGTAATGATATCTCTTATTTGTTTAGTAAGTGTCTTTCAGATTAGGTCTTCTTGTAACAATTAGTTTTTCTTGTGATTTTTTAAAATCAACTATCAACCAGAAAAGGCTGATGGATTTCATCTTGAAACATAGATATAGATTCAAAGAATATGATTGTCATACTCTCAAAGTGTTAAAGTTAGACCTCTTCTATCTTGGTGTATATGTTGATCGAACTAAGGCATGGCATCTCATGAGTTTCAATGAGTAGAAGGTGCATAGGGTGAAAAGGAAACAGCCAGCTACAACTAGAATGTTGACCATAAAGTTGGCCATGCTATCTCTTAAGATTGACAACTTTTCCAGAAATAAATTAAGTATTATATCTATAACTAACCAGTCTAATAAAATGCCCCAAGAGTTAGCTCGATCGGATGTGTTCTCGGAAGTTAGGCCTCCCAGCATGCGAGGTCACGGGATCCATTCTCATCGACTCTCTTGGGGTTAGGCACGCAGCGGCCGCAGGGTGGAAACCCCTTCGGGGCGGGTCCGCCGGAAATTATTTCGTGGATGTAGCGGTCGGCTAAGCCGATTAAAGTGAACCACATGGGAAAAAAAAAAAAACTAACCAGTCTAATATCTATTGTTTTGTTTTGAACTGTACGTTTTATTTTGACAATATAGGGTGACTTTGTATGAATGGGACATAAAAGATGCCCTATAATGTCCTGAAAAGGCTTATAAGTGAATATCTAACCATGGAGGTCTATTATTTTGTCTCTCAAATATCTGTACAATTTACCTTTTTTTAATACGCATTGCGGAACTTGAGACCCCAATTTTTTGTTTTTAAATTTTATGTGTTTTTCCCATCGAATTCATGATATTTAAGGTAAATTTGTTTTTAGAAGTTGGTGGCATCTTGTAAATGACTAACTTAGTATTTCTTTCTATTGGATTGCAGTGATTCTGAAAGCAAAAATGTAATTGTTACTGGTGGTCATGGTGGCAGTCTCTGATTTTGGGATTTACGGTTCGATCCTCACCCAGTGCTACTTAATGTATCTGTAATATGTATGATGGATGAATTAAATAGTTTGAGGGCACGGTGCATTAACCATAAAGGACATGGTGCATTAGGGATTTTAAATTACAGCATACCATAAAGGACATATTCGAGTTCATGTTACCACATCTGATCTTTATAATTATATGAATTTATATGTAATGTTGCTTTCTATATATTTTGACAAATGCATTCTTTTACATACATTAGGAACATTTGTAGGTTGACAAAGTCCTGGTCACCTCTATGCAACATCTCTCTCCACCTGCTGCACATCAGGTCATATTAGCTCTGAAAGTGATTCTTAGTGAAGATGGTTCAAATCGAGGTTAGAAGGTCATATTTCTCTATATATAACATCTCTTTTTCTTGGTGATATATCTTCGTATAGTATTTTGTTCTATTCACTGAAAAAGAAAGAATGTACAATTTGTTTATATGATCAATGATGAGAAACAAAAGCTTGCACACATTCAATAAAATGGCAACTTTTTTTGTGCTAAGTTGTAGAAGATGGGATGTGAGGTTCTGGGAGACCATGATTCACCTGTTATGCCAATAATTCCCTATAACCTAGCAAAAATTCCAAACTTCTCCAGAGAATGCTTCAAATGCCATGTGAGGAAACATTTTATCCATTATCATGTAGATGATTGAAAAATAATGTGGACACTGGAAATAGCTCATAGAACAGGAAATAGAAAGTATGTGTTGAAATGGTTCCTAGAATAGGTGAACAGTCTGATTGCCAACATGAAAACAAGTTCTAACTGGCAAAACTCTTTTTTTCTCGGAATTTAAGATTGGGTTTGTCTCATATCTACTTTATGAATAACTAGTCATTCCAAAATGTTCCCACGGTCATGTTTTGGTCAACAAACTTTTAATTACACCTTTTCCTGGACCCCAAAAATTTATTGTCCATTTACTTTGGGCGTTGATCCTAAATGTCTTAGTTGCATTGTTTCATGTTTCATGTTTTATGTTTTGGGATGAGCACATACATTATAATCACTTTATGGATTAGAAACAATTTCTTATAACATGTATGATTTGGAATGTTTTACAAAGATTCTTGTTCTTGAAGAATCAACCATATTTCTCTATAGTCCATCCCAGAGTCCATTCATGCCCTTTTGAATGCATCTCTATATAATTTTGTATGCATTTCCATATGCAAGTGTAATGTCTGAAAACGAGCAAGTTACAATATCCAAGCATTGTTGCCTGCCAATGAATGTTTCCTTAAAGCAAGGAAGATAATTTATGCCGAACTGTTTTCCAACAGTGATGTAAGAAGGAACATTCCTAGAAGAGGTGCTCGAGGGTTTCAAGTTTGTTGCAATAAAGGCACTTGTCATCTGCAAGTCCATTTGTGTCAAAGTGTGGATTCTCTAGGAAACCCTTCATACAATGTTATCCATGAGAATACTTTGAGTGTGTATAAGGAGAGGTCCTATAGGCCATTCTCTTCAAATTCATGGGTCTAAACCATACATATGCTTTCTCTTCCAAGTGACCATTGAGGAAGGCAGAGTTGACATTCATCTATTAAACCATCCAATCAAATTGGGAAGCCAATGAAAATATTAAACATATTAACATTTTTTCACAACAGGGGCAAAGGTGTCTTCATATCCAATGCCCCTCCAATCACAATGCCCTTGATTCAGTTTCTTGGCTTTTAACCATTAACTAGGAGGTGACCTGGACACAAAAGAGGCAACATGGGTTAATTTTTGTGGCTGAGAATCAAATATGGGTTGATAATTGCTCTAAAACTCTGTTTTTTAAGCCATGTGTGGATGGAAGCGGCACTAAACAGTCATAAAATTACCCTAAATCAATTATAGGAAGCAAGGAAGTAAGTCATGTCATAAATGGACCTAGTTATGTGGACCTGGTCCACTAAAAGCAATCTACAAGATGCAAGTAGGGTCTACATGTGAAGCACTCTTACAAGTGACACATGTCAAGCTTAAAGGTGTTGAGGATTCATAAGTACGTATATAGGGCAAGGGCACTCATCCAAGTTCCAATTGCTTCTCCTTCAAGGAATCCAATGCTCCGTTGAGAGTTGTTTATGCTCCTTTTGATGGGAAAGACATTGTTGGCATTGGTCAGTATTGTATTCCCTACCCAATTAAACATTAATGGGGATTAATCTAATGTTTATTTGGCCATTTTTTTACAACATCTATTCCAAGTATATATTAAGGGGGGATATTGGAATGTAATATTTACTTGGTCAGATATTCTTAATGCCAACTTTCTTTCTTTATTTGTGTCCCCAAGGAGTTTGTTTGAGATATGTTAATGGATAATATTATGTTGTGTCCCTAATGGGCCTTAAATACCATTCATTATCATACACTCCTAAGTGGTTTCCCATGGATCACATTTGATGCTAGTGGGTGCCTCCTAGGTGTTCCACAATTCAGGTTATGGTCCACATTATATGTGACCATGATACCTATTTATAAATATGCCTAACACATTTTTATAAAGAGGTCTAAGCCTCGTTTGTACTTGTCTCAAATGAGAAAATATGTCTCTATTGATATTATCTTGAGAGGTGATATTATCTTGAGAGGTCATACCTAAACAAATCCTTGTATACCAGGTTATATTTCTCATTGTATAATGATTATCAGTGCTTGGTATAGTTATGCTAACAACACAATGTTAATGATATCCAATACCTTTTCTAAGAGAAATTGATTATTACAGGCCTAAAAATGAGTTGTTACAGGTCTGAAAATAGTTTATTTCATGTCAAAAAATTAGTTTAGAAAATCTGCTGCAAAATTTTAGGGCCCTATCAGTGGAATACCAGCTCTAAAAAATTTCAAATTCTACAATGGAAACTTTGGAAAATCTATTGTAGTTGTTAAAAAACATTCTTAAAAATAAATGTTTTTTCTAGTCGAAAGTGTGTTTTGGTTGTGGAGAAAATTAAAGTGTGACTATGAGGCTTGAGAAGTGAAGTGAAAGTGTCCAAGACTCTGAAAAAGTGTGTCCTAATTGTTTTCAAGCCTCCAATCAATTTTCCAAACCTATAGTAGTCTTGCAAGGACAGAGGTATGTCGATGGATTTATTTCCTAGTTGTTCCCTGGTGTGCTCAAGGTCCCCTATTCATTGTGCCTAGAAAACCCTAGTAGGATAGTGTATAAACCAGCTCAGGAAACCCAAAGAATAAATATATGAAAATGACAATGAAATGGCCAAAATAGGATTTTAGAACCTTCATGTGGTTCTAAAATTTGAATAGAAATTTCCCTAAGAAGGTATGGGTGCTAACTTAGGCCAAATCCAAGGTGGTATGGATGCTACTCTTGGCCCCAGATAGTCTGTTCCAGAGTTCCAACAACAACACATTTCACAAAAAGACCCCTACTATAATGCCCAAAACCATTTTATAGCTACTGATCCCACTCAAGCTTCTCGCCTTTTGTGTGTGGGACAAAATATGTTAACTAACTGACATAAACTTCATCTTTAACGCTAAGTGATTAGCTATTGGTACTTTGTGTGGATCATTTGAATTTTCCTGGGTTCTCTAAACATTGTAACAACCCCTTCCCCACCTTTTGAATTCATTTTCCCCAAAGCAATTGTGGTGTTGGATGTTGCTATTTCACTTTTTAGGTACATCCATGTAGCATCCTCCACTGACAAATCCTTCCACTAAATGAGGTATTCTGAAAGTACCTGAGTCTTCATCTTCTTCTCCGGAGTTGCCAAAATGCATTCTGGAATCAGAAGAACATGTCCATCATCTAGGGGAGGTAAGATATTTGAAAACATAACATTTTGTCCTACCACTTTCGTCAAGCATGAGACATGAAAGGTGATATGCACTCATGACCCTCTTGGCAATTCAAGAGTATATGCAAACTGTTCCACCCTTACTAGAACCTTATAAGGCCATAGTATTTAATATTTAGGCTTGTTACCTCGTAGATTCTCACTCCGAAATGGACTTTATCCCTGGCAATGGCACCAAAATGTCACCTCCTAGGTTCTCACTCTGACGTAAAAGTACCAACCATGCACATGAGAACCCAAAGGTGACTTTAGATAAGCTCCAATTCTGGTGCCATTGCCAGGGATAAAGTCCATTTCCCGGAAATTTGAAGAGCTATGCTTCAAGACATTTGATGAGAGTTTTATGTTGAAGATCTTGTTCTCATTTGGCGACTCCATGAAGGGGAGAAGCTCTTTTCCTTGCAAATTTTGAATACTTGCTGCTTGTAGAGGTGAAGCATTCAATGTTGTGAAGGCACTTGAAAGAGATGCTATGGGGCAGTCTTGATACTTTGTGCATATCTAGAAAGGAATACACCAACAATATTTTTAATTGTATAAATTTTCTTCACTATCCAAAAAATATTATCCAATATATCAATGATTGTAAACCACAATTAATAACAAATCATTTCATAGTTAACATGTTCAGTCGTGGTGAAGGAAGAGAATTCTGATTTTAATTTTGAACTGGTGAGACTCAAAACTGATAACTTCGTACATATTAGGAGCTCATGTTTTCTTGTGGCTTGGCAGGTCCAAACAGGCTGAGTATGTCACCATGTCGAGTCCTAGTGATCTGGGGCATGCTATAAATCACCTCCTTTAGGAGCAAATGAACAGTACAATTCCAACTCTCACAGAATAACAATAAAGAAGGGAGAATCACAGAAGTTTTGGCATTTGCAATGCTTTAAGGCACTGACTACAAATTCCAATGTCTTTAATTTCACAACTCTCTTAGATGTAGGAAGAACACTAAGAGAAAAAGAAAGAGACAAACCTCTGGAGCCAGAAACCATTCATAGCCAACATCACAAGAATATCGTGCTCCTGTCTTGGGTTTCATACCAGTCCATTGTTTTATATATTTTTCAGCGTCATGATCATGCTTACCAAATTCCTATAATCACATAAAAGTCAATGTAGGATGTCATCCACTTTTCCAATATACCAACCAAGAAAACAGTTCAAAGGTTAAGCACCCAATCTATAAATTAATTGTCCAAAATCAGTTGCTAGTTTTCTTTAATTCCTTTTATTTGTTTGAATGACCTTGTTGGTCTTAGGGGATGGTAAACATCATCATCATTGTCCCCCTTTGTAATCCAACATTGGAGGAGAGTGAAGTTGACATGAAGCTGAGTATGGCAGTCATGGATTGAGGAGAACTGCAACTGTAGGCTCGATGATTCTTATGCTCTCTATTACCTTGTACAACATGGGATGGACGGTTTGAGTCTTCTCATGTTTAAATTGCTAGATAACTGCCAGAAACAAGCTTGTTGTCACATTAAATCACACTTAAGTTGCAATATTATTGTCCTGGAGAACTAAATGTTGGGAATTTGAGGGAAATGGGATATACCTAGATATTTCTGCAAACCAGTGAGAATTTGAAACACGTCCATTGGCATTTATGCCTACTGGCATACATCAAGCTTGAAGTTATATGGCTCTGATTTAGTTATTGTCATCCCTCCTCTCTTTATGATGTCCCCAACCAGATTCCAATCCGTGTCTGATCCCCATGTCACTTCTTTACCCTCAATATTGTCCATAGAGCCATAGAAACTACAAACTCCATACTCAAATCCTTCATTTCCAGGACCACCAGAAAATAGAACCTGCCTCCTAGGTGCTCCTAGAAGATCAGAGTTATGTTCTCCAAAGTCTTGTCTCCAGAGATCAAACTAGTTAAGCTAGAAGATCAGAGTAATGTTCTCCAGAGTCCAGATAACCTATTTGAGGATCTCTTTATTATAGCTTAACTAGAAATATCAAACTAAATGGTTTATTTATGTATGTACCGCTTAGACCACGGTTCTCTCCAGAGGCCACTATCAGACAGTTTATTGGATTCTTCTCTATCTGATGATTTTGTTAGGGTGTCATCTTTCTCCTCCTCTCTTTTTCTTTCTCGTCCACACATGCCTTGAGGTGCCACCTTTTGACTGGATATTTATTATTGTTTCACCATTTTGTTTTTTTTTAAGGAGTTGTTATCACACTAGCACTATGTACTTGCACTGGATTATACTTCTAAGTCCCATTGACCTACTTTTGTGGTCATTTATTGAACATTAATAAAAAATCTTATCTTTGAAGAACAGGTTTCCGGATTCTCCATGGTCTTCATTTTAAGTCGACGTTTCGAATCGTAAACTGGATTCATCATCAGGACAGAACGATGAGGGAAGGGTTGCAGTCTAGGTGAGTAAATAAAGAAGAGATGCGAGCAGCTAGATATGTCTATTCAGTTCAAATTCCAACCTATTGAGTTCCAAGTGGAAGTTGAAAACAAAAAGAAGAATAACCTATTTATTTCTTGATGATATTATTATATTAGCACCATATTATTATCATAATAGGTAATTCTAATGACGTTGATAATAGTAGGTAATATATACTCTTTTCTTGATTCTTTTACTGCTCGATGAACAGCAGGAAGAGTCATAGGCAAATCTTCGCCGAATTCTTGTATTCTGAATTGCTGTGTCATTCCTTCAACTGAGAGCAGAGCAGCTGGAGGAACATAATTTGCTTTCTTACTAGAAGAAGGCATATCTGTTTTCTTTGATTCATCTAGCTTTTTATTCATAGCTTCTTGATAGAATTTCCTAATTTGGGGATCTGTTGCAGTAATCATTTGATTAAAGAAATAACGGACTTCATCATCTTTACTATCTGTATCCTTCATCATGGCGATGCAGTTGCAGAAGTCTGGATCACTGCAAGAACATTTGTCTGTGCAATCATTACATTTGCATGGACTTTCAGGAATGGATTCATCAAACAAATAATTTACAGCATCATATTCTTCATCCTCAGAGCTAGATATAAAAGAGTCAAAGTCTTCTGGAATTTCTATGCTATTTATTTTGCCTTTTCGATTTTTATAGAATTTCTGAATAGGCCGTCTAGGTTCAGGGCAATCTTTAGAATAATGATTCTTTCCACAATTGTAGCATTTGACATTGCTACTCGACTGATGCTGCACTATCTTTGAATGTCGATAATGTTTGTCTTTGCTAGCAGTCTTAGCAGGATCTTTGCCAAAGAAAGTTTTTGGCTTGGAAGGCGATACCTTCTTAGGGTGAGACTTAGATTTGTGAGACTTTTGAAACTTTCGGTGTTTACGCCCCCCAAGATTTTGATGAGACTGCTGGAGATGATACTGCTTGCAGAGCTGCTGATAACCATAAGGCTTAGAAGGATTATTAGCGGCACGAGCAACTTTCATTTGCATACAAAGTTCAAGGATAACAGCCTTGACAGCTTGCTGTATAATGCCAAATTTATGATTGCCAACATTTTGGAGTTTAGCTGTAACAGCAGTGCTAACCCAATTAGGGAGGGAAGCAACAAATGTTTCCTTCCATCTTGGCTCAAGAATAAGTTCATGGCTAAGCGTATGCAGACGCTGAAGATATTCATTATAATACTCACTAAAATGTCGCATATCATACAGGCGCATAGCTGCAAGGGTAACGACAGTAATTTCATTATTGATTTCGGGGAAACCAATAAAATTAACTTGAATACTATACATCAAACATCCCATCATGTTACTCACAGGCATTGTAGTAACAGGATCCATGACTACTTGACCATCCTTATCCTTTAACTGGGCAATTTCCCATGAGTGCATTAAGTTGGGATTCTTCAACTGTTCAGCTTTTAACCAGGCGTCTAGGTTTCCTTCGAAACCTCCAATTATCTTACGGCAGGCGTTTATTGGACTGCAATCGTCGGCCAAATAGGTACGATAACATACCAACATAGAATGGAGAGTAGACTTTACTTCTGCTTCAGAGCAGTTGTCGATATCCCAAGAATATATTGAACTAGCAGACCAATCCTTGTGATAGTCTGTTTTAACAGTGTCTCGACGATCAGGTGCAGGCTGCCATGACGAAGAAGAATAAGACCTTGGATTTAAGGCTTGAACCTGATCTAGTTCACAGGGGTTTAACTCATCCTCAGAAATTTCTAACTGTTCTAGGATTTCAGCTAGATGGTCGGCAGTAGGTTCTGGTTCAATACTATCTAAGCGGAAATCATGTTCTTCTTCAGTTACTTCAGTAAGCTTTGCCTTTCTGGAGGAAGATCCTCTTGATCTATCAGACTGAATGGGTATATTATACAGGGAATTATCAAAGCTACTAGAATCATATCCGGAAATTGGTTCAGGAAAAGAAATAGCATTGGGTATTTTCATACGACTCTCTACTGAAGTAGCAGGCCTTTGAATATGATATGGAGATTGTTCTGGGGAGGGTCGGCTATACAAGGTAGAATAAGAAGAATCAAATGTTTTCTTTCTTTGTAAATGAGAACCAATTTCTTCAATCTGTACATTCATCTTGGAGAGATTAGAATTTACACGGACAAGTTCTCTACCATGGGCAACGGCTATATCATGCATCTTCAATTTGGTATCTACAGACAATTCATCAATACTTTTGGCTAAAGTCTTGTCATTAGAAGTCAAAGTAGAGAGGCTGCTTAAATACATGCTATTTTGATATTCTACTTTTGTAGCCAATTTCTCTATTTGGGTCTGTAGGCTGTAATGCTGGGCATCCATGGTGGAGAATTCTTTCTTCAGGAATTGTTCAAGGTTGGACAGAGCAAGATTTGTCCAATTACAAGCCGCAATGGCTTCTCGAGAGGTAGAATCTTCTCGGTCTTCTGTAGAAGCACAGGCTTTGAATTTTTTGCCATCTTTACCAGTAACTATAAAATTGTTCGATGGGGGAAATGTAGTTACTGTCTCAACTATTGAGCCATCTAATAACTCCCATCTATGCTTAGGAGGATTTGCTTGTCGAAGCATATTTATTCCATATAAAGCACAAACAGCTCTTACTAAACCTTTTCCTTGTTCTCGGACATAAAGAAGATCTCTTGTATTTGGTTTTGACATCATTCTAATTATTTTATCCGAGAATACAGGAAGTGCTAATGGTCTGACTATGGGAATTTCTATTTTAGCCAGATTTTCTTCAACATAAAGACTTGGATCTTTCTTCTTTTGTCGAGCTTCTTTCTTAAGTTGTTTGACTAAATCCTTTTCTATCTCTTGGAGACCAGGATAATACCATTCATAGAATGATATCCACATATTGTTGGCCTTCATCCATCCTTGCCACTTCTGAGTATTTGAGATATTAAAATCTCCTCTTTGTTCTCTTGGCAAGCTTTTCAATTCTTGAAAATACACATTTTCTTTTTCATGTGTATAGATGTCCCAGTTGAACATATTTTTCTTCCATTCATCAGTAGGATCATACGGTCCTATTCCTTTGTAGATTTTAAGAAATCTGCAAATCTCAGAATCAGTGGGCTGATAAGCTTTCTTAGGGATTGGGTTTACAGGATTTCTTCTGAATGAAGGAATTTGTTCTATATGCCATCCAAGACCACTACGGTCTGTTGCAGGTCTTCCCTGGAGTAATATTTCTTCATATGGACAAAATATTGTGACTTTTTGAAATTCAGAAATATCACTATCTTCGGATGCTTTGAGCATATCAATTATTTTTTCAGCATCTTTATGCTGTGGCATACTAGAGACTTGACAGAAAGATTTTGTACAGTAAGGATGACTGCACGCATTTTGGTTGACTGTAGGAGTGACTGGTCGGGGAATTCCAGACTGCAATTGTTCAAGAACAAGGCTAGCTATTTGCTGGTAGATTTGTGGAGAGACGGTTATTTGACTGTCAGCAGATATACAAGGAACAGAGGTCTGACTGATAGCCTTTTGTGTTGACTGTCTGGGAAATCGGGTGATAACCTTATCGTCATATTCAGTAATGACGGAATGGGCCAGGTTGACAGGGCTCTTAGTTTGACGTGACCATTTAGTTACCCAGTCATCTGGTGGAATAAGGTCTTTTTTCATAATGGCCTGTGGAGCAACAGGGTTACATGAACTGTCATACTGGATCATGGTTACATATTCTTTATCATCTTCCTTAGGATGTAATACTACAGGGATTGTAGTGTTATAAAACCAGACACAGGTTATATAAAAGATGGAAAGATTTTTTGATTTACTAAGGAAGTTTTCATACCCTTGTGTTTGGACTCCCAAGGTTAGGCATTTTGAAATATAAACATCATCGAGAGCCACAGAGAAGTTTGGATATACATCATATTGAACGGGGCCATTTGATAGGGTCGTCTCTACCCCCCCAATTAAAGCTTGCGAGAAGAGGGTCCAGCGATTATCAAGGAGAGCAGAGAAAGCAAAAGTATTCTGACCTCTTCGGTGCAAGGCATTAATTCCAATACGGACCATGCCCAAATGGACAAATTTGTAATGAGACTTACGGGCGTCTTCTAATTGTTTTTCATCTAGTAAAGGGAGAGTAAACATAGACTGAGAGTTTAATTCGAAACGAATAGTATTTTCATGGATCTTAATACTACTCAATGCTCTTAACTGAAACATGCTTAATCCTTTATATACTTCGGTAGGCGATATTGGAGGAAGTTTCCAAGTCGCAGAAGGATTAGACTCAGGGTAGTCTAAAGTGCTAGTATTTACAGAGCTAGAACATTCATCAGACAACATATTCTGTAAACCATTTCTAAGTGTTTCTTCTGTTTCAATCTCCTGAAACCGACGAGATCCAAATCGTCCCATAGAACTTGCAGACGATTCCATTAAAACTGAAGTAAAAGAGAAAATAATTCTTGCCTGGGAATATAAGGTAGCCTCTTGTCGAAGAGAAGTCAACGGCACACACTTGTATCACGAGCTTCAACGCGACGCCTTCACCAACGGCTTATGCAACAGCTCCTCCAGTGCTTCAGTGCCTCAATCTTCGAACACGCTCACTCACTATATTCTTACACAAAAGATTTCCTCTCCACACTCAGACATTATTTGCAGAAATATTAGACTCAGCGATTTCAGATACATAAGATTGTATTTCTTTCAAACACATAGAAGCGATTGCAGAGACAATGATAATAACAAGACAGATTAATATTATGATAGAGATCACAATTACATCCATGAGATATCGAGCTTACAAGGACCAACGCTCTGATACAATATTACCTACTATTATCAACGTCATTAGAATTACCTATTATGATAATAATATGGTGCTAATATAATAATATCATCAAGAAATAAATAGGTTATTCTTCTTTTTGTTTTCAACTTCCACTTGGAACTCAATAGGTTGGAATTTGAACTGAATAGACATATCTAGTTGCTCGCATCTCTTCTTTATTTACTCACCTAGACTGCAACCCTTCCCTCATCGTTCTGTCCTGATGATGAATCCAGTTTAGGATTCGAAACGTCGACTTAAAATGAAGACCATGGAGAATCCGGAAACCTGTTCTTCAAACACCAACCACCACGGAAATCTCAAATCCTTAATCACAAATCTTATCTTGTCTTATCTCATATGGTTACTTGAATACATTAACATATATTGTTCCTCTATTTATTTGTTTGAAGTGTGTATGAAAGTTCTTAATATATATATATATAGATAGATAGATAGGCTTAGGCTTGTATTTGAAAGAAAACAGGTTTGGCATTAAGGTAATGAGTGGCATTTGAAAAATAGTTGTGAGATTTTTTTTCTCCTGAACATGCTTATCCACTGTATGCCTCAAGGGCAATATTGGATTCCAACGAGGTGCAGAAAACTGCTTGACCTTGGGAGGTTGTCCTATGTTCTCTTGATATTTTCTTGAACATGGGATTGAAACTGTTGTTATTAATTTTGTAGGCACATAATGGTCTTGTGGCAGACATGGCCTGTGATGCATCTGGAGGATTACTTGCTACAACTGGTGCAAATAGAAATATTCTTGTTTGGGATGTGGATGGAGGGTACTGACACATTAATTTCGAGGACACCAAGGAGTTGTAACTACAATCATATTCCGTCCGAATCCCCATCGCCTTTTGGTAAGGTGTTATGATTGAAGTAATTTTAATTATTTTTTAGTATATCTTTTGTAATTTATGAGCTAAAATATATGATGGCCTCATTGAAGTGAGTCATTTGTTTATTGACATTAATTTATGAGCATGTAATCTTAAAAAGATGTTTCTCTTCAAATATAACAGTGTATTGTACAGGCATGGCAATTAAATTTTTCTATGTTGCTTCTTGCAGTTGTTTTTTGGAAGTGATGATGCAACAGTTCGAGTATGGGATCTTATAGCTAAGAAGTGCATTTTTGTGCTCGAAAAACATTTTTCTACTGTGACAAGTTTGTCAGTCTATGAAAATGGTTGGAATTTGCTTAGTGCTTGTAGAGATAAGGTACTGTCTAATGGTAATTCTTGCAGGTTCTAAGGTTTTTATTCAGTTTTATATGCAAAGTAATAAATCAATTGGCCATTTCAATTTTATTAGTTATTTGTGAGATATGCATGCAAAGTGGTTTTGGGTTGTCTGTGATGTCTATATGCAAAGCTACTATATAATGTTATTTATAGAGGTCTCTTCATTTTACAAAGTACCATGCATTGCAGACAAAAATATAGCATTCGACTATGGCTTGGACAAAAAAAATTGTTTAATGGTACAGTAGTTAAAAGGCACTTCAAACTCGTCCTTGTCCCTGAACTGGTGATTTGAAGGGTATTTTATTGAGATTGCATTCTTGATCAAAATCTTGTCTTGGCCAATACATATCTTTATCTCATAAAAATATTTGACAGCATTAGTCTTGGACTCCAACTTTAATTTCATTAATCTTTTACCTTTTTATTATTTTTTTGAAGGTGTTGCTTAATAAGCTCTGGACTTTGGTGCATAATTTTGGAAACAGATTCCCCCAAATGAACCTTTTAGGGTGATATTAAGAGATGTACGAGACAAATTGTACAATACTCATGAACGTACTCACCAATTACTTTCTAATGGAATTTCTGACATACCAGACGAAGTAACCTTTACAAATGTTGATGAGGTACAAATAGATTCCCAAGTTATGCATATTTTGTATTTGTTGCTGGCATACATTAGTTTGTCTCGCACTGTCTTGCTTTTGCTTTCAGTTTTTGGAGCCACTTGAACTTTGTTACCAATCACTGTCTTCTACTAGAGACCAGCCAATTGCAGATGGCAGTCTTCTTGATTTCATGTGTCAAGTTTCAACATTCGGTTTGTCACTTGTCAGGCTGGATATTAGACAGGAATCTGACAGACACACTGATGTTGTTAATGTAATTACAAGGCATTTAGGCATTGGATCCTACAAAGAGTGGTCTGAGGAACAATGACAATCATGTCTCTTGTCAGAATTGTAAGGGAAACAACCCTTGTTTGGGCATGAACTCCCAAAGACAGATGTTAAGTGCAAAAATATATTTGCACTTAATAAATGCAGTTGAAAGACTTGAAGGACTAGTACAAGGTAAGCCATTATGGATCTATAGTAACTTGGTAATAATTATTTTATATGCTTGAATTATGCAAAATTTGTTTGAATATCATCATTGTCAAGCAATAACAACTTCTTAAAGGGTGCTAGATCAATGGTAGAGCACCTGCCTAATTATAGGCAGGCGATTGGTGGTTCGATTCCTCCGTACCCTATCATAAATTAGTGACTATGAAAACGACTAAATGCGCATATATACGACTATTAGTAGCTAATTTCTAGTATCTTATAGCGCGACTAACGTTTAGTTGTATTTAGCTTAGTCATTAATATGTTATCATCTAGTAGTTTATTTAGTCGTATATTTGGTCATTAATTGTGGCAATCAATAACTAAATCAATGACTATCAATGACTAAATCAATGACTAATAAGTCAACCAATAATGACTAAGTGAAATACGACTAAGTTAGTCAAGCTATAAGATAGTGGAAATTAGCTACTATTAGTCACCGACTAAAAAATAGTCGTTTATAGCCCAATTTTAGTCATTTTTTTAGTCATTAATTTCTCATTTTGTACTAGTGATGTGTTTAAGTCCCCATCCCCCCAAAGATTTCAGCAAGGAAAGTCTTTCCCAATTGACCCGGGGCACTAGAAATGTATCAGAGTGTCCAGACCAGAGGAAACAGAAGCAAAGTTTTCTGGCTTTTTCCAGGATACCCTTAGGGATCCATGCTAGCGACATCCAGTAGACCAGGATGGACTCCAGAACCAATTTCATAAGAACCAGTCGGCCTGCTCTTGAGAGCCACTGATGGCTCCAAATCATCATCCTTTTCTCCAGTTTTGCAAGAAGCCAAGTCCAGTCACAATTTTTATAGCCATTTGGATTTAAATGAATTCCCAAATATTTCAATCCCGCATCCAAGGTTAAAATTTCAAAAGGAAAGAGTGATAGGTACCTGTGTCTTTCTTCATCGGTCAATCTGTAGAGGGTAATAGAGGATTTGAGTATGTTTATGACCATTCATGTTGCCTCTTGAAATAGTTTCAGAATGAGATCAAGTTGTTATGGATCCCCAATCAAGCCATCTCAAAAAAGTAGTATATCATCTACAAAGAGAAGGTGGGAGAGTCGAAGAGTGTTGGAGATGCGGATTCCATGGAAAGTGACTTGGCACTTTGCATCCAAGAGGGCTCTGCTCAGACCTTCTGCCACCAGAAGAAATAATAGTGGAGATAAAGGGAAACCCTAGCGCAGACCCCTTTCAGCACAAAAAAAAAAGTTGATGGGGAACCATTTATGAGTACAGCAAAAGATGTTGTGATGCAACTCATCGTCTATTTAATGAAGGCATAATCAAAACCTAGATGTGTCATTAACTTACGGAGGTAGAGCCAACTAACTCTATCAAAAGCCTTTGAGAGATCAATTTTGATGACAGCTCCTTTATGCCTTTCAGTTTTTTAGAGTGTAAACCTTCCTGTGTAACCCCAATAGCTTCATGTATCTGCCTTCCTTCCAGGAAACCAAATTGTTCTTTTGAGATGAAATTTGAGAGTACACTTTTCAGCCTCTTATCCATGATTTTTGCCACAACCTTGTAAGTGATATTACAAAGAGAGATAGGACGAAAATCATCCATGGATTCAGGTTTATTAGATTTGGGAATAAGAGCAATAAAAGTGGCGTTTAAGGGCGGATGAACATGTCCCCCTTGTCTGGATTCTTCTACTAGTTTTAGTAGGTCAGTGTCGATCATTTCATAGAATTCAAGAAAGAATTCTATCGTCCATCTGTCAGGTCCAGGGATTTTATCTTTTTGAAAGTTGTGCAAGGTTTCCTTGAGTTCCTCTTCAAAGATTTCTTCCAGTAAGTTTTGATTATCCTCATGTGTGACAGCTCCGGGAAAATGTTGTGAGAGTCGGATGAATTCAGCAATGTTTTCTCTTTTAGTTTCCGAGAAGAGAGCTTTGAAGTGCGAAGTGCCCAAGGAAGCCAGATCATCAAAAGAGGTGATGACCTCATCTTGTTCATTTTTTAAATCCCAGATGGTATTTTGTGACTTCTGACCCTTTGCATATGCCTAAAAGAATTTTGTGTTTTCATCTCCCCTCTCCAGCTAGATGGCCCTGCTCTTTGGTCTCCAAACTTCCTCATGATCTAAGAGAAGTTTATTTCGACTGCCTTCCAAAGATTTTAATAATTCAGTAGACTCCGGGGAGAGAAAACCACCCCCATCAGAGTCCTGTAAATTGGCAATTTCCTTTTCAACACGTAGTAACTCTGTTTCATCTCTTTCTCTCTTTTTGAAGGCCCAATCTTTCAGCAAATTCTTTACTCTGGTGAGATTTTTGACAAAGTGTGGATCAGCATAAATACCTTCATCTGGTTGATAGGGGATCCATGAGTCTTTAAAAAAAATTTATACCTCCTCCTCCTTAAGCCACGCAGTATAGAGTTTGAAAGGGCTTGGGGTTTCTGTAGAGTTTCCCAAAATTTCAAGGCAAATAGGGTAATGATCTGAGAAGCCTCCGGAGTCCACCCATTGTTGGAATCTATAATTTTGTCCCACCATGTTTTCTGCCAGCAGAAAGCTATCCAGACGCTTTGCAATTCTTCCCTCACCAATTCTGTGATTTGTCCAAGAAGGCTTCAATTTCATGGGATGTATATCAATGAGGTGAGATTCCTTCAGAAGAAGATCAAAGCATCCAGCAAGAGCATCGCAACGAGCAAGAGGTCCCGAATGTTCATGAGATCCTAGGTGAAGTTTAGATCTCCACCAAGGATCAACTCTCCCCCTGTAAGTAGGGATTTGTTTCGAAGTGAGTCCCAGAAAGCAACGCATTCCAAGTATGGGCCATAAATGTTTAGAACCATGAAAAACCTGTTTAAGCCAACATGAAATATCTCCACCCCCATCCCAAAAGCAAAACCCCAAGTGTTTAAGGCTTTTACTGAAGATTTTTTCCAACCCAAGGCGAGATCGCTAGAGAGACCTCGGGCATTAGTGGTAGCAAAATCAAAAAAGGGAAAAAGTGAAGTGAGGGAAACCATGACATCTTCTTCAGACCCCATAGTTTCTTGTAATAGAAAAATATCCAATTGATGAAGAGCAATCAGCCTCTTGAGAGCAACTTTTTTGGGTTTACTTGCCAACCCCAACAATTTAAAGACAGAAGTTTCAATGAGTAACCCCCTTTTGGGCCTTCGCTGCTCTAAGCGCCCCATCAATGGTTTTATGTTTGCCATCCACAAGGTCTAGGATAGCCTTATGTTGAGCCGAAGATAAAATAGAGGGTCGACCATGACCTTTTGACATTTTTCGGGGTAATGGGTTCAAGCCCAGACTAGGGCTGAAGGTGAGGGAGGTCGAGAGGACAGGAATATCACGAGAGCGTAGGTAGAAATGGATGGGGGATTTTTCCAGGGGGGCGGTGCCAGGGAGCCAGAGGTGCAGACCACAGGCGAAGGGGGGACCCTAGGAGTGGTAGTGTGAACAAGGGGAGGTAGGTTTTCAAGATCTGCAGGGAAAAAGGGTGCAGCAATTCCAGCCAAATCCAAATTTAAAGACAAAAAAAGAAGATTCAAGAGTGGAGATAAGAGTCGTGGGAACATCAAGATTACCCGTTGTAGGGAGAGGAGCTACGACATCTGAGTGTGCCGACAACAAAACAGGGTCTTCAACGCTGATATCCACAGGGAGTTGATTGAGATTGGGTTCAGCATCGCCATGGCTCTTCGAATGAGCCTGAGTGGTGACCAGAGAAACCATCTCGCAGTGTTCCTCCCGTGTATTTTCATTTAGTCTACCCGCTTTCTGAAAACCCTCGTAGACCCCCGAACTGCTCCCTTCCATCCGCTTCCGGTAGGAATCTGCTTTCTTGTTAAAAGGCAGACGACAATGTTTTTCCAAGTGTCCATAGCCATGGCATTGATGGCAGCGGAAGGGTACTCCTTCGTAATCCAATCGCTGAATGTGCTACTCCTGCCCCCGAAAGAAATTTAGTTGTTCACGAAGCCCATATTTGACATTAATGGAGACCAAAATTCTGGCCATCGACATTTTCCTAGTTTGAATGAAGGTCATATCGGCATCAATATATGCTCCCAGCGCATTCCCTATGTCTCTGAAAGAATCTTGGTTCCAAAATTCCCAAGGAAGACCCGGCAAACAAACCCATATAGGGATGACATCAAAATTTTCCGTGTCGGCATCAAACATCGGCGTCCAATTTTGAAAAGAATAGGTGTATTTCCAAAACTCCAATGTTTCTGTAGGACACGACCCATATCTTCCCGATTTTTGAGTTTGAAAACAAACCAACCCCTGGAGAGAACCATAATCTCCGGTTTGTAATCAAACAGAGTCGACCAATTTGTGGAGATCCACTTATCCAAATCGTCGGAACTGGGAAATTTGCCCCTGGCACTCCCAACAATCGTCATTTCTGCCATGTGTAAGTAGTTTGCCACATTAACGTGTTTCCCACAAATGAGATTTAAGGGAGCTCGTGATTTCTTGAGGAAATTACCTTTCTGCTTCCGTGAGGGAGAACCCTCCCGATTCTTGTGGGGAGGTTTGTAAGAGCATGTTCCCAAAACATTTGCCCTAGAAGAAGCAAACCCTAAATTTGCTAGAGATTGTATGAGAGATTCAATGAAATCATTAGGATAATGTGTGAGAGTTACCTTGGCAAAGTTGAAGGGAGGCACTAGTTGTTCCAACGGATCATGAAATGGCCAACCGCGCTCCTGCAGGTCTGTGATGAAGGGCGAGCCAATATCTCATCCCTCTGTCTGTAGAACAGTGTGTGTGATATTGGAGTCAGTGAGTGGCAAAAATCCTAGACTGTTTAACGGGGGTGGTTCAAGGAGTCTAAAAGGCGTGTCGCCAAGCTCCGGGGCGAGTGGGCAAGCAATGCTTAAGTCAAAAGGAAGAGAATCTGCCTCCACCCGGGTCGTGTTATCTGAAAACGGTAGATCAACCATCGGTAATCCGAACACGGGTGTCTTAAACCCCACCGAACCGGTTCCAGTTGTCAGATGAAAGGTTACTCCCAACAAGAAAAAAGTTGCAGCATAGTTAGTTGGTGACCGAGGTTTGCAATCCAAGGCATGGTAAAAAATGTTTTTACCTTCATAGGGATCCATGGAGTAATCAACTGCATCCACAACATGGTAAACTGTGCCAGAAACAGTTGGCGTGGACGTACAATCCATCGGTAACCGCGTCGCCGTCAAGACCAAGCGAAAGTAGGGTTTAGTTGCAGGTTTGCAGCCCCGGAGGGCTGCTGACCCTAATCGCCACTCCATCTATTCCCCACTTCCAAGAGGATACCTAGTATCAAGTGATAAACTTGATATTCAAACAAGGACTGAATATTATAGACATTGCACTTTTCACCTTAAAAGGTTGCACATTTCCAAATGAAAATTGCACTTTTCAAATAAAAAATTGCATTTTTTTATTTGAAATTCACACTTTTCAATTCAAAATTTGCATTTTTTTATTTGAAATTCGCACTTTTTAAATTGAAATTCATAGTTTCATAACAAAAAACTGCAATTATAAGGTTCATAAGTAGTAAAAAAACACACTATTCAAATAGAATAAGACACTTTTCAAATCCAATATTGTCACTTTCAGCACCTAATTTTGCACTTTAGAAAGGTTGATATTGACACTTTCACACTTTCTTAGTCCAAAATTTGCCTAATATGTCCAAATTTAATGAAATTGGCGTTTTGGCATTAAGTATGCTAAAGGGGTATTTTCTTGCTTGTTGGGATTTACATATTTAAAATGGGAAAGTTATGTTGATGATCAAATGTCTACTTTTGGTTACACTTTCAAACTTGGTTGGGATCTTGTCACTTGATCTATTAAAGGGTAGAATGCAATCACTCTTTATTTTGAAGAGGAGAGTACCAAGGGGTTGTCAATGCCAATGGAAAAAAAAATGGATTCAAAAATTACTCACAAAGTTTGGTTTTTCTCAATATCATGCTACAACTCTTTGGTGCTCCAATATAAGTTCCATCCACATTGGCATTTCAATCTAGTTGAGCACCAGTGTACTAAATAAGTTGAGGTCCATATGCACTACGTATGAAAACTCCTTCGTGATTAAGTTCTTGACTTGCAATTTTGTCATTTATAAGATCAAGTCGTAGATATTTTCACCGAGCCACTCACTAAAGCCAAGTTCCTTCATCATCGATCCTTTACAAGGTTAACAGAAGTTGTCTTTATAGGAAAATAACATGTAAATATTTCTTTCATCCCCTCAACTCCAAGTCAATCTTACAAGCGAATTTGTGCACATGAAATGTCACTTATGCATAAAAAATAACCTTGTGATTATCCATTGTATGGGTAAATCCCAAGTTTAAGTAAGATTGACTTAGAAAATATTTTAGTTGTTAGCTCATTGAACTAAAAATAAATGAACGTATTGCATACAACCATTTGTCCTATAAATAAAGGACCTAGGACCTCATTGAACAAGAAGATAGTTGATAAAGAAATAATTGAGCACTGGCCATTTTCTTTGTGAATGTTTCCCTTCTAAGTGTTTTAACATGTATATCTTATGTCATTTGTGAGGTTGTTCTTTTTCTATGAACATGTATCCATGTATATTTTCTCACACAAAAAAGATATGACATAACCCTAAGTTCTTTCAACTATTTTTACTATACAATTATCTTGAACAACCCCTAATTCAACATTCCATCAATATGGTGTACTAGTTATATGTTGTGCTTATTTCCAAACGTACTAAGCATAAGAGCATTTAATTAGCAAGTGAGAATGTTTTCTTTCTCCGATATCCATAGCAAACATATTTCAAGACCTTGTCAACATATCTTTTGCAGTACTTGCTAGGTCAATGTCTTTTTCTTCAATGCTAGCCATATGTATTCAAGTCTTTTTTGGAACCCACAATTTATTATTTTTCTCCACCACCAAACAAGCCCTCGAGGATCAAATACAAACATAGTTTTGTATCCCAACTGTGTGGAATATTCATCTCTAGTCTTATTGAATTCCCAAGGAAGAGTGTCATTTGCATTCTTTAACTGAATATGGCCTCTCTTTAAACTTTCCATGAAAGCTTTCGACAGATCTTCTTAATCTCCTTCAAGTCCCAACTCCTCAATAAGATTAAATACTCAATACCATAGATATGTGGATTTAAGGTCCCCAACTTCATCTCAAAAAAAGAAAAGAAAAAACTATATATTGCGAAGAGACAATCATTTCACCGAGAAAGACTAATCTTTATCTGTAACCCAAGATATAATCATTTACAATTCTAACATGCTCTACATTACCCATTTTCAATGACAAATATAGAAGCACAGCTAAGTGAATAATTCATAAGGATAAAGTGTGGATGGGTGGGACACTATATTTAATGCCCCTCCTATGACATTCCTGCTTTTAGACACAGCATTGGCATCTATGAATAAGTGTGGTCACATAAAATAGCAAAATCATGTGCATTTAAAGCCAAACCACACACATATAACTCAATGCATTGGGATGGTAGTGAAATTTTATATGGACCACCCCCATTGATTATTCTCTGCAACATTTGGTCTTTCTTACATGGGAGTTTCTTGAGGATAGTTCTTCCTCCCCTCTCAACATCCTTAAAAAGCTTTACAAGGTATAGGGCCTTGAACATTTCTAAAGGAGTGACCGCTCATGTACAATGGCAAGTTGATTAAGTTCATTTGGCTCTATTGGGAATGTTATATTCTTTGCATGTAAGTAGATCGGCAAAGTCAATAGTCGACTGGTATTAGTCGATTGGAGTCAGAGCTTGATAGACGGTGGAAATCTGGATGACTAGCCGACTAGAATAGTTGTTTTGTCAAATCCAAACTACTCGTCAACGAGAATTCGATGGAACGACCAGAAGCTCAAAAGGTGATTGACCAAGCTTGACCCAGTCAAGTTGAGTGTAATAGAATAACTGGAAGTGCTTATGAATTTATGGATTGCCATTAATGAGCAGTTGGTTGTATTGAATCTATAAATAAGATGTAATGGCTATGCAAATAACAGTATGATGGAATGTAATGAAGTGTGATTTGTGGTCTAGCAAATCATGGTTGTAAACACCTATTATAAGTGTTGGATTAATAGATGAGTGGTAAGCTCACTGGTTTGCTAAGTTTTCCTCGTGAGAGGAGTTTCCAAGGTAATTTATGTGTAATGTGTTGATGTGAAGTGTACCTTGTTACCCCCAAGTTGCACTTGGATGGATTTTCAGTTAAGCCATCAAAGAGTGAACAAGTCAGATGTTCATCATCAGAGTTCAGAAGTTTATGCAAACCTTTTTGGCCCCTTTTCTCCTTTTTTGCATGTTCATACCCCACGAGGAATTGTAATAAAGTGACATAGCATGATGAACTTATGTAAAAGGCTTGGCTTTCCTAGGACTCAAACATCAATGTGATTACTCTAGAGTGTTTTTCCCTGTTAATTATATGTTGTTTTTCAATGACTTATAATTTTCAAGTTTTTCACTCAATCCTCCAAAGTTGGAGTAATTGTCTTGGTGGTTAGGCCTTAGGGGTTATTAAAGTCTAGTGTCAATGTATATTACTATGCTAGTCACTATTTTTGAGTCATATGAACATGTATTAAGTCCCCCCAGTTTTTGTTTTTCATCAAAATAAAAAAATTCCCATTAAAAAATGAGATATTTTAAATGTAAAAATTGAAAAAAGTCATAAAAGTGGTACCAGGGGGTCAAATTTGCCATGGGGGTGCTCGTTTTCTAACTCAGAGCACCCGCTTTACCCATGTACCCACTATGAGAGCCAAATTAGTGATTATTTATCTCTTAATTTGATTTTCTCTCACAAAAGTAAAAAAAAAAACATAATAAATGCAAAATCAACATCCAAAATTTTGAGGAAACATGCCAGAGACAAATTTGTAATGGTGGTAATCTAATTAGCAGTTGAGGGAGTGTTCACTCAAGATCTGATTCAATGGATGGATCTCCTTGTGAAGGTGGCGCATTCCATATCAAGAGGGGGGCATCTTTAAGTGATGAGGTGTCTCCATCTTAGAGGGGGCACATCTTGGAGGCTAGAGGTGTTGCCAATCCCCCTCAAATCACTCCAGGATGCTCCAATTAAACACACACCTCACTTCACTCTTCATTGCCACTTGGGGAAGGCACCCTCCTTGGGAAGTATGCCCCTCCCTCTCTCTTTTGGCTATTTAAGCAAGGCTCTTCTCTATCATTTGGATGGGAAGGTGCAACCTCTGTTCTTATTCTTTTTAATCTTGTTGAAATATTTATATTGAATGACTAAAGGCTTTGGAGGAAATCATGGTGTGGCTCTTCATGTGTGTGGATATGGATGCTCAATAAGCTTATGAGGTAACTTGTGTCTATTACATGTTGATATCTCGTTAGTTGGTTAATTATTAGACTTTGAAGGATAGTTATATCCCAGTAGGGTAAGAGAAATAGGTTTGTTAGTCTATTATCTTACTGTGTAGTTGCATTAGATATCTTAGATTGAACATGTTATTTTTGTTTAAATGCATGTTTTCTAAGTTTCTTGTATAGTTAACATTGGTGTTTTTAACCCCCATTATGCAAGTGTGTGTAAGTTGCAGGTCATCTAGCTTGGAGAAGAGGTCGAGTGAGGAAGCATCCTCCTCATCTCCAAGCAATTTTGAGAAGAACTTAGTCCCTTCGAGCCTCACTACAAAAACTCCATCACCCAAGTTCAAGGGCTTACTCTTATTCACCATTCTCATCCTTCAAATCAAATTTCTTTGGTTACAGATTCCATTAGTTTTTTAGAACTATTCTCTTGAAAGGTAAATCTCAATTAGTTGTTATTTTTAGTATTATACACTTAGATCTAAGTTGTTATTAATGATCTCATTTGTTTAACTAGATCTAGCATACAAGCTACCTTTTTGCATTCATTTTTTAGTAGATCTTAAGGCTTGAAGGTGAGGTTTGTTTCCTATGTTTTAAAGTCTTATATGGCAAGCAAGTTGCCTTTTTATTTGTTGCCTCAAAAGGGAAAGCAAATATCCTAATGAAGCAAGCTTTTTAGCTCGTTTCACTTAGTTAATTTGTGCTCTTTGATTAGTTTTAACTTAGATTAAGTTGGGTATTTTTCTAACCTTGTCCAAAGACACTTCCAAAGTGTTTTTGGGCATCTTTGGCTACTAATTGATTGCTGATATTTAGTTTTTAACGAACAAGTAAGCGGAAGTGCTACCCAATTTTTAAAGAATTGAACCATCCAAAGCACCTGGAGCACCCTGCTTTCATTTTAAGTCGTTTTTCAAACCTTGTAAGCCTGTTGGATCCTAAACTATAAAGGACCAAAGGCATTCCAAAAAATTGTAATAAAATCATAATAAAAGAAAAGCATGTGAGCTACCCAGTGCCCACACCCCATCCCCCTCGGGGGATTTGTGTCACCTCCTTTTTGTGGTGGCATTTTCTCAATTTTTTCCTTGGTTTTGGTTTTAGATACTAACTAGTAGATTTAATCACATCTTTGCACAAATATCATTGAAGTAGTTTATTTTCTACGATTTCAATTTCACAAAAGTAATGAACATTGGCTCGGTCCCCCGTATGATCTTATCTATTGCAAGCACTTCCTGATCATTGGAACAACCAGAAAGGAGATTTGAGTGGCTAATTTAATAAGACAATCTACTTAAATTTTATTGTCACAGTAAGCAGTTGCATTGGACTTACTAAGGAGTTAGAAGGGTGCCCAAAGCAGACTTTATGTCTCCCCTTGTTGGACATATGGTATTGTTGCTCTACACTTACTAGTGAGGATAAAAGGCTAAGTGGGCCAAACCAAAACTAAACCCATTCTAAACAACTCACCAACTAAATATAAAACACACCAAGAGCACATTCAAAACATTTACTTTCGGCACTAGTCTTATACTGCTTATCCTTTGCTTTCAATGTTAATGATATGATGTTGCTAAAGTGGTTGCTTTGATTTCACAAATTTTCTCTTGTGTTTAAACTCCTAGGATAACTTTTATTTTTCTGTAACTTAGCTTAAAATCCATAGTTTATTTTCCTAGGGACCAGCCCCCTTGTCTTCATCGGGAATTGGCCTAAATGGAGGAATCAAGTTTCGAGTGAGAGTAGTTGACTCGTGACTTGCCCCCGAGGACGGACCCAATGGCTTGAAGATTTTTGCCACATTAGCTCGAGGTGCATATTAGGCGGAAACATGCCTAATTGTGTTTAATTATATGAATCAATTTGCACACCTATGGTAAATCGATATTAGAACCAACAATTGGTATCAAATTTGTATTTGGATGCAGGGGGGCACCTTTGTTGCTAAGGGTTTGGATTGGTCCCGGATCTGGTGAATACCTGTTGTAATGGGAGATTTATGAAAACATTGATTTATAGTTAGACTGGTTAACACATCAAGGATAGAAATTGAAAATTTTAATGGGCAAAATTTTGAGCTTTGGAAGCTTAAAATGGAAGATCTCCTTGTGGATCGAGAACAATGGGTTGCAGTCGACCCAGGAAAGACTTTGGTTGGTGTGTCAAAGGAAGATTGGAAAAATACCGACAGGAAGGCAAGGAGTACAATTCGACTTTGCTTAGAAGATTATGTATTGTTGAATGTCTCAAAAGAATACATTGCAAAGAAGATATGGGAAAAGTTGGAAAATTTGTACCAATTGAAATCTCTATTAAACAAATTATTTCTTTGGAAGAAGTTGTACCTTTTGAGGATGGTTGAAGGTGACTCGGTTACAAATCACCTGAATGCGTTCAAAATTGTTATCAATTAGTTGTTTTCCGTGGATGTTAAAATCACTGAGGAGGAAAAAACGATCAGTTTGTTGTATACTTTTATAGATTCTTGGGATAGCCTAGTCATGGATATTGGAAGCAATAGTACCACATTGAATATCAATGATGTGGCTCCATCTCTGTTGTCAGAAAAGATGAGATGAAAGAGCATGGAGGGTTTGACCCACGATGCCTTGACAGTTAGAGGTCAACCAGTAGATAGAGCAAAAGACAAAACCTCTTATAGAAAATCAAAGTCGAGGGGTAGATCTAAGACCAGATCCCTTGTTCCAACAACGAAAACATGTTGGCAATGCGGTAAATTCGAGCATCATAGACAAAATTGTAAGTTGACAAAAGTCGAGAAAAAGCATAGGGTCTAAGGAAGGTCAGTCAATTGATGGAAAATATTTGCAAGAAGATAAAGGTTAAGTACACAGCCAAATCGTGACTCTTGGCTGGTCAACTCTGATGCGTAATATCATATGACACCTCTCATAGAATTGTTTTGTGAGTATCAGAAGTTCGATTGTGGTGATGTTCTAATTGGAGATGATTCACATAACATGATAGTCAAACAAGGTAAAGTTAGACTGAAACTGAAAGATGGGAGAATATGAACACTTCCAGGAGTGTTGCATATCCTAGGTTTGGTCGGAAACATGATCTTGGTTAGTAAGATAGGGAATGCAAGTGTGTATTCTGTATTTGAGAAAGATACCTGCAAGATGGTGCGAGGAGCAACGGTGTTGATGAGAGGTGTTCATACTGGAACCTTGTACAAGCTAGTGGGAAGGACAGAACATGAGTACGACAGAACATATGCTTGTCTAGTCGACTCGACCATGGTGGAATAAGTGGATAGGACATATAGGTGAGAAAGGTATTCGTACTATGCACAATAAAGGTATGGTCGAAGGTCTCCCAAACTGTTTTGAAGAAGTAAACTTCTATGAACATTGTATTTATGGTAAACAGAGTTGTGTAAGGTTATCATTTGGTGTTACTGGGGCTAAGGAAATACTGGAGTTAATAAATAGTGATGTGTTTGGACTAGTTTCGATCTCTTCACTAGGAGGATCTCAGTATTACGTCTCTTTCATAGATGATTTCTCCAGAATGACATAGTTGTATTTTCTGAGGAATAATTTTGAGGTTTTTGAAAGGTTTCAAGGGTTCAAATCTCTTGTGGGAAATCAAATTGGTAAAAAGATCAAGGTGTTGAGAACTAATAACAGAGGAGAATCTTGTGGAAATGCATTCGATCAGTTCTGTATACAGCATGGTATAGCTCGACAAAACACAACTCCATACATGCCTCAGCATAATGGAGTTTGTAAAAGAATGAATATAACGTCGATGGAGAAAGTTAGGAGCATGCTCAATGGTGTAGGAATCGCACAAGAATTCTGGGCAGAGGTAGTCAACACAACATGTTATATGGTAAATAGGTCATCGACAATGACACTAGTTGATAAGATTCCATATGAGGCATGGGATAGTAAAAATCCCTCTCTTACACATCTCAGAGTTTTTGTGTGTGATGTCTTTGTGCATATCCCAAAGGCGAAAAGAAGCAAACTTGACAACAAGTCGGAGAAATGCATCTCCATTAGATACAAGGATGGAGTGAAAGGATATAATCTATGGAATCTTGTTATAAGGAAGACAATTTATAGTAGATATGTGATATTCATAGAAGTTGGAGGCACTTGATCCAGGGATGAAGAGGTTAAAAAATAAAAGGAACCAGAAAAGCAAGAGTTTGAAATGAGCGACACAAGTCTTGATTTAGGTGAGTCGACTGAATCTGACGAAGATGTGGAACAATAGACTATGGATGTCAGGAGGTCTAGTCGAGCAAGGAACTGAACCATAAAGATACAGTCCACCCAAATTTTGCTCTGCTTTTACGTTATCTGCCATAGGAGATGATCTCAGGCCAGTAAAGGAAGCGGTCAAATCAATAGAGGGTAAACTCTGGAAAAGGGCCATGGAAGAGGAAATGGAATCCTTGAGAAAGAATGAAATGTGAGATTTCCATTGGCAGCAAGCCACTGTTCAAGAAAAAATTGAATGCAACAAGTCTAGTCAAGAAATACAAGGCTCGACTAGTAGCGAAAGGATATTCCCAAGTCAAGAGAGTCGAATCTGGTGAGATTTTCTCTCCTCTTGCTAAGCTAAATTCCATAGGGTACTAATATATTTTGATGCAATATTTTATCTTGAGATAAAATAGATGGATGTAAAGACAACATTTCTTCATGGTGATCTTTAATAAGAAATCTATATGAAGTAGCTTGAAGGTTTTACGGTGGAAGGAGAAAAGGAGTTGGTCTGCAAGTCAAGAAGTATATTTACAGTCTAAAATAATCACCTAGGATGTGGTATCAAAAGTTTGATATGTATACCCAATAGTTGGGGTTCATGAGAAGTCAAGATGATCATTGTGTATATGAAAGAAAGGTAGTGATCACTTTGTATACGTAGTTATGTATAACGACAACATGTTTTGGGTCTAAAATAACATGGATCAGATTGAGGTAAAAATGCAGTTGTCCTCCAAGTTCGAGCTAAAGGATCTCAAAGCAACAAATTTCATTCTTGGAATGGAAATACAAAGAGATCAAGTACGTAGAAAGCTTTGGTTAAGTCAAAGAAAATATGTTGAGAAAATTCTGAAACGTTTCAACATGCAGGAGAGTAGACCAGTCAAGGTTCCTATTCCTGTGGAAGTTAAGTTATTTGTTGAACAGTGTCCTGAGGCACATGAAGAAATAGAGTACATGTCACACGTGCCCTATGCTAGTGTTGTAAGTAGTTTGATGTATGATATGGTATGCACTCGATCGAATATTGCCCATGCAGTGGGAGTATTGAGCAAGTACACGTCGACAATTGGAAAAGAGCATTAGATTGTAGTCAATAGAGTACTCAGGTATCCGTGTGACATGATGGATTATGCAATTTATTACGGAAGAGAACCTAAGGACAATAAGGAAATCAATGTACATGGTTTTGTTGATTTCGACTGGGCTATGGATATGTGTTCAAGGAATTATGCCAAGTAGATAGTTGAATGAGTATGAGGCAGTAGGTCATTGCATTGTCGACTACTGAGGCTGAATACATGGTAGTTACTCGTGCATGTAAGGAGGTGGTTTGGTTGTAGAGATTGTGTTCAGGTGTTGGGTTTGGAAAGCATGTTGCTAGGTTGGTTTGTGACAATCAGAGTGTAATATTCATAGCAAAAAACCCAGCATATCATTAAAAAACAAAGCACATTGATGTTCAATACCATATTGCGAGATAAATGGTGGAGAACCAGAAGGTGTTACTGAAAAAAGGTATACATGGTGAAAAATGTTGCAGGCTCATTGGCCAAATCGGTGAGCACATAGAATTTTTCCTGGTGTAGGGAAATGATGGGCTTGTTAGCCTTGCTTAAGTGAACTGAAGTTCAGTATCTCCCGTTTATGCAAAGAAAACAACAAGTGGGGCAATGTTGGGAATGTTATATTCTTTGCATGTAAATCGACTGCCAAAGTTGATAGTTGATTGATATAAGTCAACTAGAGTTCAAGGTCGATAGACAGTGAAAATATGGTCGACTAGCTGACTGGAATAGTTGTTTGTTCAAAGACAAATGACTGGTTGACAAGAAGTCAACAGAATGACCAGAATCTCAATGGGCGATCAACCAAGGTTGACCCATTCAAGTTGACTATAACATAATAATTGGAAGTTGTTAGGAAGTTATGGATTGCCATTAATGAACGGTTGTATTTATTTCATCTTTAAATAAGATGTAATCGCTATGCAAATAGAAGTATGATGGAATGTAATGAAGTGTGATTGGTGGTGTAGCAAAACATGGTTGTAAACACCTGTTGTGAGTGTTTGACAGATAGATGAGTGGTGAGCTCATTGATTTGTTGTTTTTACACCAGGAGAGGGGATTCCAGGGTGATTTATGTGTATTGTGTTAATGTGTTGTGTGCCTAACTATGTTTAACTATATGAATAATTTTGAAAGCCTACTATAAATCATTATTAGAATCAATGGGATCCCTCTCATTGCAATGGATAACATGGCTCAACGTTGTAACCATTGGTTTTCAATATGTGAACTGACCAAGATCGAAAGGAAAATGTAATGTTGTGAGATAGGAATCTTAGAGGCTCATAAGAAGGTTACCACAACAACAACTCTCCATTTGAGTCAATGAAATGATATGTGGAGGAGAATCTTCAAGCAGAGGGAATGTGAAATGACCCATCATGTGGTGCAAACCATGGCCTAGATTCAAACTTTGAAGGAAATGGAGAACAAGTCAAAGATATTCAAGAGATTGATTTGAAGTTGCAAATGGTTGTTGCTTTAGTTGATATATTGGTCAATTTTATTCACCTCCCTCTAGAGGTGGTTTAGTCTCATATTTAGGTTGTTATACTTTTAGGTTGCTCTAAAAAATTTTACACCATGTTTTGGGTGCTTGATGAAATTTAGGGTACATGGTGTATGTTTGTCCCCTAGATGGTCTGAGATGGATTGTAGTATGAGATATGCACACTTGTGATATCTTGCTCAAAGGATGTCATACCTCAAATGATCGCTAGCTCATCGTTCTTCCCTTGGGAATTGGAGATCTCCTACTTGGATGGTGGACACCTTGCATGATGACAACATGGACACCTTGAATGATTCGACTAGTGGGATAATGCCCCACAAGAATGAGGAGTGTTGTGCATTGTGTATGAGGGATACAAGCCTTGGATGTCATGTGGAAACTCAGTTTTCTACTTGGAGGAATGGAAATGGCTTGGGGACATTTGGGGCTTTGATAGTGTTCTTGCAGGGGGTAGTTGTCCTAGTGGAGTACTCAAGTTTGCAGGATGGATGGAGTACATGGAGGCTTGGGATGGAGTGGTTTGTACTTTCAATACATGGATAGACCACCTTGGGTCACTATTGTGCATGACATCATCATTGAAGCTTAACACTTTTACTGTAGGAGTGGATTGCTTCACTTGTGTGTGGCTTACTTATGTTTAGTAGGATTGCTTGTAAGGGTTAGGTCGACTTGAGTTATATTGTTGGACTCCCTCGCCTCCAATGTAAATAGAGTAAGGAGAGACTCTTTCCAAAAAATACATCACATCACACATTCATTTGTATCTCTTCTTGAGAGTGTTCTCTTAGTGTTGTGCTAGGGTTCATGAGGAAACCCTAGTGGAACATATGAGGAGGAGGTGGACGATTTTTCTCTCTTGAGATTCTTCTTTGTACGTATGATTTTCTTCTCTCTTGGGTGCTAGGATTTCTTAGTTTCTTGGAACAAATTTTATTCTAGGTTTAGGGTTTCATCACCTGGAGGCTAGAAATCTGTCCACTTTGATGCCAAATATTATGAGCCAATTGACCTAATAAACATTGAAAAACACCAATTTCATTAATGTCGTGCCTATAACAAGTGAATGAGTGAGTAATAAGCATATTTAAGGGGACAACCTCTAATCACAAGATATATAAATGCACAATATGAAGTGATTATTCAAATGAATCTCATTGATTTATAAATAATAGATAAAGAGGTCGTGAAGTATCATACATTACAAGTTGACCCAACTACAACTAATATCGTAATAATGAATAAGGGATAGGACCCTAGTGATATATACTTTAAGGGGCGGCGGGTGTGGGGGGATCATCCTTTATCCCAAGGAACACAATAGATGAACTACGAGAGGGGTGTTTGGACATCCTCAACAATCAAATAGAGGCATTTGCACTTCTCTAGAGATTAATACTTGCCCATTCAATTAGTGAAACCTCCTTCATAGCCATTGGGGACTCAACATTGCTAATCAAACTTATTTACTCACCAAAATTCTTTACAAATTGTGTTCCAACTCATCTCCTAGCTAGGATCAACCTAAAAAAGGACAACTTTGTTGAAATCTAGTGTTTCCATGTTATAAGAGACAATAATCATAAAATGGATCAACGTGCTAATAATGCTTCAAGACTGAAATCACGAGAGTTAAAAAAGGGTTTTCTTATATTACCACATACCATGAGGTTGCTATGGGATCCATGCCTTGCATTGTCACCATGTGTCAATACATAAAATTCCAAAACAAACCAAGCACTGTAACACATCAAAAAAGGACAGGATGCAAGTGGTAACGCTTGCACGAATTCGCTCATGCTCAACTTAACTTTGGTCTGGAAATTGAAGGAATAATAGTCAATGCAAAGAATAAAGGTGTGATAATCACTAGAGGAATTATAGTTGTGGAAGAGGATTGTCAATGAACATTCATTCAGATTCTAAGTATTCGCCATCATTTGGTCATGCTCTCTCGATGAAATTAACTTTGAGACCATTTTTTAGTTGCATTCCTTGTCTATAATTCATTAGGTGTTTTTAGCTTGGTCATAAATTGCTTTGTATGGAAGATTATATTGTCTATTTATCCTTGCCCCAACATAATGGGAATTATAAATACAAAATAACCATAAAAAACGCTCCTCATGCTCTCGTGTAGTGGCGGAGATTATTAAATTTCATTGTGCTCGGAGTCATTCAACGAAAGAAGGAAAAATGCATCATGGATGAGAGTTGAATGCTCGATGCCTTAGGTGAAATTGTAAATAAAGGGAATCCCAATATCCAAATGGAAATGGACATTGTTTCATGGGCGAATTTCACCCACATGTAATTAAGATTAAGCAACAAAAGCCATCAAAATTGTAGTACGGGACATGTGGGTGATGTGGGATTTTTACGCAACCACTAACTGGGTAAGGAAATGAAATGAAAGAGGGGCTAAAGCACACTGACAATGGGATTTCAGTTGATGTGTTCCAACATGTGGATGGGGTTGGCTTGTTACATACTCACTAGTGTGAGGAACTTAAATGAAAGAGGGGCTAAAGCACACCAACAATGCAACATATCCATCGTAAGCCTAGTGAGCTTGTAAATGAAAAGAAAAATGCTTGGAAACAATCCATGACTGCATTAAGTAATAAAAATACAACAACCAACCTTTCAAGGTTGATCTCAATGCTTTGGATTCCCAGCTAAGTAAACTTCGATTATTTTATTTGTAGGTTGACCTTTTCTCTGGCAGGCAAATCAAATTTATTAGATGTTGAAATCAATGCTCGAATTGTGGATGTGTCATTGCACTCTTTGTGCTTCAAAACTTGTCATAGAGACGCTTGAACAATAATTTCCATGTGCACAACCCAACAATAAGCTATATAGGTAAAGGCAATAAAAATTCACTTCACGGACACAATGCTCAACTTTGGAATCTAGATATGAAGGGAAATAGACATTGATAGACATGTAACGAGTCTTTAACTAATGCATTTTAGCTTGGGGAGGCTAAAATTAGTGATGGCGTGTAAAGATAACCTCCTAGGGAAAACATATGATAGGTTTCCTTCATACACTATGTTTTGGCTCCATAGACTAATTTTAGGTTCCTACATGGTTCAATAGACTCTCCATGGGAAAAATGCACTACCTGCAACTCTTGAATGGATGTGATTTTGTTTTTTTAGGCTAAAAAATGCATTTTTGTTAAGTGTGATGCATGTTGTAAGACCATTACTAAAGTGTTTTGAACTTTGGAGCATTTTTTAAGTTGTTGTGGAGTCCAACAGAGCCTTATAGAGGAAAACACATCACTTTATGCTCAACTTTGTCACTACAAATCCTTCACTAGCGCGTTTTGGCCTTTGATTTGTTTTCACCTTATCGTAAAGTCAAGAAGGGACATTGGGAGAAATATGAGCATGGGATCATACTCATCATACTTATTTTCATGTAAACTGATTGGTTGCAAGGCCTACTTTGCCACCAATTCATGGTAGCTAAAGTGATGCAGGAGCAATCGGGGCCTAGGCAAAAGCGTCGAAGATGATCGACAGGAAGGAGGCCGACCAGAGGGAGTGCCAACGACCACTGGTGCGAAAGTTGAGACTGGTTGTTGAAGTCAGGCAGTCTAGCAGAAGCTGTCGATATGCATTCGACGGGAGTATGAGGTCGAGAGTCGACAAGTTTAAGGTTGACAGACGACGGGAAGCAGCGAAGGGCCAAGCATGGAGGAAGGGGTGGACTGGAAGTCGTGGAAGTTAAGGAAAGTGAAGAAGTACAGTTGGTCGAGGCAGGACATGGGCCGACAACTGTCACAGAGTCAGAGAAGGGCAGAAGTCAAAGTGGAGTACTTAGCAGTCGTTCGGGGTTGTTGAGGAAGTTATGAGCAGTTATGCAGGTGCTTGAGGATCGAGACAAATGTCACCATAGGTAGAGGTTGTGTAGCACGTCCAGAGGGCGTTGACAATTGCAGGTCTACAGGATTCGGCGGATAGAGAGGAAGAGTGTCTCGGGGAACGGAGTGAGCCTCGGTAAGAGCAACAACATAGTAGAAGAGTAGTGCGAAGGCATAGAGGGAAGGATTGTTCATCCATTGCTTAGATAGCGCTTTCATTCAGCAAAGGCCATGAGAAGGAGGAAGATCGCACACAGCTGAGAACACACTAAAGAGACTAATTTTCATTTCTGTATATTGTAAAGGCTAAGGTCAACTAGTTTAGTTTACTTTGTATTCATCATTGTAACCGATTCAGTTTTAATATAAGAAGCCTAGTTATGGCATTCAGTTCACGACTAGCTTTGTGATCACTTGTGTTGTTGTGTGTATTGTTAAGCAAGAAGGTCCGATCGACCCACCTTACGCCAGTTGGTATCAGATCCGGAAAGAGTCGGTAATATCAGAGCTGGAGAGAATCCAGTGTTGAGCAGTTGAATCCATAGAGCGGAAGAGCCTACGAAGTGTGTCGACAACTCCAACTGTGGTTGGGTAGAGTTGTGCACGAGTTGTGAAGTCCAGTTGCGATTGGACGAGTGAAGATTTCGATTTAGTCGAAAGATGGCTCAAAGAGGCGTTAATGTCCGAGGAGTTGGACAAAGAGAGCGTGGCGCAACAGTCACAGTTGATCGTGAAATGTTCTATGAGTGCATGCGAACAATGCGAAGCTCGACAAGTGAAGTCGCAGCAATCAAAGAGAACCAAAGACGTGGATGCATCCCTGATGTGCTAGACCACAGCGAGGAAGTCGAAGAGGTGGAAGCACAGACAGTTGTCGAGGAGGAACCAAAAGATAAATTCATCAAGCTACTGTCAGAGATGAGGGGTAAGACAAAGATGGATGTGCCTACCTACTCAGGAAGTCTGGACCTAGAAAATTTGATAGACTGGTTCAAAGAGATGGAGAAATACTTCGACATAGAGAAAATCGAGGATCCTAAATGGGTTAAGACGACATGTCTAAGGTTGAAGGGTCATGCCTCATTGTGGTGGGACAATGTACAGGCTGACAGAGTCAAGAAAGGCAAGGATAAAATCAAGTCTTGTGACAGGATGGTTGCCAAGCCGAAAGGGAAGTTCTTGCCAGGTGACTATGTGATTTCCTTGTTCCGGAAGTGAAAAACTTTCGACAGAAAGAGATGACCGTGAAGGAATACACGAAATAGTTCTACAGAATTTCAATTCGGTCGGGTCAAACTGACGAAGGTAAAGAATCTGTAGCGAGGTATGTAAATGGCTTAAAGTATAACATACAGGATGAGTTGAGCCTGTTGAGGTTCAGAGCGGTCGGGGAAGCCTACCAGTTAGCTTTGATGGTAGAAGAGAAACTGTCGAGGAAAGCTGCATTGACCCGAGGAAGGATAACTGGTCAAGGTGCAAAGACTGTTTCCTCAAAAGGACAAAGTAGCGGAACCAGGAGAGAAGCCGTCGAAGACAATCAACGTGCGGAAGGGACAACGACTAGAGAGAAAACGCAAGGAAACCGACGGGATGATCGAGAGACCCGCGGTCAGGGTACGTATGGTCGAACTGGCCCGACAAAGATGAAAGGAGCTGACAGACCAGCTGTGGTTTGTTACAAGTGTTGGGGTGTAGGACACAAAGCTTATGAGTGCCCGAAAAACATACACGTTCCAGACAAGTCGAAACCAAGAGGTCGACGAGATGACCGGGGCGATGAGAAGGCGGATTCAACATCAGATGGTGGTGAAGATGGTCGAAGACGAGGTCGAACCATGACCGCCAGGAGAACGTTGGTTCAAGACGACCGATGCGATGAGAAAGAGTCGACAGAGCGAAAGGCTATCTTTCGGACTAGAGAGTTGATTGGTGAATGGTATTGCAAGACCATAGTCGATGGTGGCAGTACAAAGAATCTTGTGTCGACATAAGTCATCGACAAGTTGGGGTTTGATATGTCGAGAACACCCAAATCCATACAAAATATCTTGGTTGCAGAAGGGTCACCATGTAAGGTAACTAGACAGTGCCTGATTAACTTCAAGGCCAGGAAGCTTGAAGACAGCGTACTGTGCGACGTAATCCCAATGGATACATGTAATCTATTGTTAGGAAGACCATGGCAATATGATCGGAAGATGATCTATGATGGTCGAGCCAACATTGTCACAGTGTGGAAAAATGACATGTGAAGGACGTTAAAGCCGAAGTAAGAGGAGCAAGCTGACTGCAAGTAGGGCGAGAGCAACTATTGAGATAAGCGAGTGTTGATGTGCTCAGCCAAGGAATTCCTCACAGAGGAGGAGAAACAGTCAAGATGTTTCGCCACCATTCTGAAAGGACCATGTGTCGAGAGGTCGACAATGGAGAAGATTTTGGTCGAAGTCAAAGAGATGCTTGACGAGTTTCAAAGCATAGTAGTCGACGAAGCACCGACGAGATTGCCACCGACGAGAAGCATATCCCATCAGATCGACTTGATTCAAGGATCGAGTTTGCCAAACAAGGCACCTCATAGAATGACTCTGGCAGAGGGTCGGGAACTCAATCGACAAGTCCAGGAGCTGTTGGACAGAGGATTGATCAGAGAGAGTATGAGCTTGTGTACGGCATCAACAGTACTAGCATCGAAGAAGGGTGGAGAATATAGGATGTGTATAGACTCTAGATCCATCAACAAGATCACGATCAAGTATCGGTTTCCATTACCGAGAATGGACGACTTGATGGATTGCTTGAGTGGAGCGAGATACTTCACCAAGATCGACCTGAAAAGTGGTTATCACCACATCAGGGTCAGGGAGGGCGATGAATAGAAAACAACCTTCAAGACGAAGGAAGGGCTGTATGAGTGGTTAGTCATGCCATTCAGATTGACTAATGCACCCAGTATGTTCATGCGGTTGATGAATGAAGTACTGAAGCCATTCTTGGGAAAGTTCGTTATAATGTATCTATACGACATCCTGATATTTAGTCGAACCAAGGTTGAACACCTGGAGCACATTCGACAAGTATTGCAGAAGTTGCAGGAAGAGAAGCTGATGGTGAACCTGCAAAAGTGTTTCTTCGTGAAGGAAGAACTGGTGTACTTGGGATTTGTAATCTCGGGTAAAGGGTTAGTGATGGACCTAGAGAAGGTGAAGGCAATATTGGATTGGCCAAAACCGACGAGCATGACAAGAATGCGAATTTTCCATGGACTTGCTAGTTTCTACAGGAATTTCATCAGAGGATTCAGTCGGATATGTGCACAGCTGACCGAGTGCATGAGAAAAGGGGAGTTCAAGTGGACGGAAGCTACCCAGAGAGCTTTCAACAAGTTAAAGGAAAAGGTCACTGAGAGCCCACTGTTAGTGCTCCCAGATTTTGACAAAGTTTTCCAAGTTGATTGCGACGTGAGTGGAATGGAAATTGGAGCAGTGTTGAGCCAGGAAGGCTGACCAATTGCATTCTTCAGCGAGAAGTTGGATGATGCGAAGCAAAAATATTCGATCTATGACCAGGAGTTCTATGCTATTGTCTAAATGTTGAAGAAGTGGAGGCATTATTTGTTGCCCAAGGAATTTGTGTTGTACACAGATCACCAAGCACTAAGGTACTTGAACACTCAATCGAAGTTGAATTAGCGGCACATGAAGTGGGTTGAATTCCTGCAGGGATATACCTTCATGTTGCGACATAAGTCGGGCAAGTCGAACAAGGTTGACGACGTGCTGAGTCGAAGAGTTGCATTGCTGAACACGACGACAGTTCATGCAACAGGAATAGAGTTGGTGAAGACAGAGTATGAGACCGACGAGGATTTTGTGAAAGCATGGAAGGCGAGTAGCGAACCATGGAGTGTCGACAGGACTCCATGCTTGGATTATTTCATCCAAGATGGATACCTATTCAAGGGACAATAGTTGTGTATTCCTAGAGGATCCGTAAGAGAGAACCTAATCTGAGAGTTGCATAGTGGCGGATTAGCAGGTCTTTTTGGCATCGACAAGACCAAGGTGCTGGTCGAAGAGAAGTATTATTGGACAGGAATGATGACAGATGTCGGAAAGTGGGTACAACAAGGATGAGTTTTCCAGTTGGAAAAAGGAAGAAGTCAGAATACAGGGCTGTATGCACCATTACCAATGTCGAATACCCCATGGGAGCACCTAAGCATGGATTTTATGCTATGATTGTCGAAGACGCAGCAAGGTAACGACTCAATCTTTATTGTAGTCGATAGATTTTCGAATATGGCACACTTTATTCCGTGTTGAAAGACAAGTGACGCCACAGGCATTGCTGTACTATTCTTCAAGGAGATAGTCAGATTGCATGGGTTGCTGAAGAGTATCACGTCGAACAGAGATACCAAGTTTATGGGGCATTTATGGAGAACCCTATGGAAGAAACTAGACACAAAGTTGTAATTTAGCTCGGCATATCATCCGCAGACAGATGGACAGGCCGAGGTGGTGAACATAAGTTTGGGAAATCTTCTAAGATGTTTGATGGCCGACAGACCCAAGTAGTGGGAGAATGTGTTGGCGCAAGCAGAGTTCGTGTATAACAATTCTGTGAATTAGTCGATAGGTATGAGCCCATTCCAGATTGTTCAAGGACGAAGCCCACATGGAGTGGTAGATTTGGTCGAGATACTGACAGAAATCAAGAAAAGCGCGGATGCAGAAACATTTGCAGAGCATATGAAGGAAGTGCATGAAGATGTGTGAAAGCGCATTGAAAAGAGCAACGCGGCATATAAGTTAAGAGCCGACATAAATAAGAGGCTACAGTCGTTCAACGAAGGAGACTTAGTCTATGCACACTTGCGGAAGGAGAGATTTCCGACAGGAACCTATAACAAGATGAAGCTGAAGAAGATTGGACCATGTAATATAGTGAAGAAGATTTTAGACAATGCTTATGTGTTGGAGCTACCGAAGGACTTGAGCATTTCACCTACGTTCAATGTCTCAGATCTGTACAAGTTTGAAGAAGGTTCAACCAGCAACAGTGCAGAGGTGTCGAACCTCGACTGGACAACACAGATTCCAGGTAGACACTACAAGGAAGAAAGTGTCGAAGTGTTGGAGGAACGTGAAGTTAGACACACGCGAAGTTCGTGAAAGAAAGAATATTTAGTCCAATGGAGAGATGATGAGTTGAAGGAGGCGACATGGATTTCTGAAGAGGAATTCATGAGACTAACAGAGCAGTCGAGTTCTTTTTCACCTGGGGAGTTTGATGCAGGAGCATCGAGGCCTACAAAAAAGCGTCGAAGATGATCGACAAAGAGGCCGACCAGAGGGAGTGCCGACGACCACTGGTGCGGAATTTGAGATTGGTTGTTGAAGCCAGGCAGTTGAGCAGAAGCTTTTGATGTGTGGTTAACAGGAGTATGAGGTCGAGAGTCAACAATTTTAAGGTCGATAGACGACGGGAAGAAGTGAAGGGCCAATCATGGAGGAAGGGGCGGACTGGCAACCGTGGAAGTTAAGGAAGGTGACGAAGTGCAGTATGGTCGAGGTAGGACATGGGCCAACAACTGTCACAGAGTCAGAGAAGCGTAGAAGTCAAAGCGGAGTACTTAGCATCCATTCGGGGTTGTTGAGGAAGTTATCAGCAGTTATGCAGGTGGTTGAGGATCAGGACATATGTCACCACATGCAGAGGTTGTGCAGCACGTCTAGAGGGCGCTGACAATTGCAGGTCTGCAAGATCTAGAGGATTCGGTAGACAGAGAGGAAGAGTGTCTCGGGGAACGGAGTGAGCCTCGAGAAGAGCAGCAACAGAGTAGTGCGAAGGCACAAAGAGAAGGATCGTTCATCCATTGCTCAGTGAGCGCTTTCATTCAGCAGAGGCCATGAGAGGGAGGAAGATCGTACACAACCAAGAACACACCAGAGAGACAGATTTTCATTTCTGTATATTGTAAAGGCTAAGGCCGACTAGTTTAGTTTACTTTGTATTCATCATTGTAACCGATTTAGTTTTAATATAAGAAGCCTACTTCTGGCATTCAGTTCACGACTAGCTTTGTGAGCACTTGTGTTGTTGTGTGTATTGTTAAGCAAGAAGGTCCGACCGAGCCGCCTTGCGCCATAAAGGTATTTTAAACAAATGATGTTAAGTTTAATTAAAAGACAATCTTGTGTCATGGAAGTACGTCATGATCTCAATTGAATTCTAACATGTTTACACTACATTATGAATCATATCAAAGAATTTGTTTAGTAGCAACACTGCCATACATCTCTAACTTCCTTTATTGCTTTGAAGAGAGAAAAATAAACTTATTGTTTTGGGATTTCATAGTGTGTATTCTTGTTGTGCATTGTTTCAAGATTCACTATGGTTGAGAAATAAAAGTCAACATTTTGGATCTATGATACGTGATCCATAACAAGGTAGAAAAAAGAGAGAGCTTGCTTGAAAAATGAGCTATATTGTGCAAGAATCTCACCCATCATTCTAATTCATATAAGTTAAAATTAAAGCCTACAATTTAAGAACATGTTGGTTGGGATTAAACCAAAGACTATATTCTTGGTATGTGTACTTTGTTTCGAGTAACAACATTGTATGTGACCGCATAAAGTGCTTGAGATCAAAACATGTCATATGCCATATGTTTTTAATCTCTTTGGCTTCCTTAATGTTAACATTTAGTTGTTTCCAATGGATCCCATTAAAATGCTAAAATGAGTGCATTCACTATAAAGAGACTGATTGAACACTTTAATAGTCCAAGTATTACTTCAACACACCACATAAGTGTTGATTCATATGATTTGACAACCTTTGTGCTAAACATTGTTGAATAAGAAATGCACTTATTATCGGTGGGGTTAATAAATCTCATGCAATGCCTATCCATGTTGAGTCGTCACTTGTCATAAAGCTTAGGCACACAAATGCCACAATGAATTCTCTTAATTTCGCCTTAAGCACTAATCTTCGATACATTATTTACAAAATGCAACTTTAGACAAAATTGTTCTTCAATCATGACTCACTGACTGCTCCGAGGGCAAGAGGGCTCAATGCACAACATTAAACAAACTAGGCTAACCTAAAAGCCAATGATCCAATCATAAATTTAAACTCACGAAAACTCAATCAAAGATCTCTCAATGATAGAAAAAAAAACACCTAGTCACCATTCACGAGGTACTTAGGTACTTAGGCACTTGGACCAAACAAGGACAACAATCATAGGAAACCAACCACAATAACAACACAATCACTTCACCGACGCGACCAACTAGGTAGGTATGATACATATTTGTGAACTAGAAGAAATAAAAAAGTGGGGGCTCCCCCATCCCAAGGAGCCATGGAGTGTTGAGCCATCAACATGATCATAAATTAAGGCATAAGCAAATCTAAGTTTATTATTTATCAAAATAAATCACATTTTTGTATAGTTAAAAAACACAACAACTAGATTGCCATATGAATATGATGTCGCCTCTGTAAAAATCTTAAGAACAAGATGATTTAATAGAGAAACTTCTTGTTGTTATTTTATTATTTCTACTGTGACGGTTGAGAAAGAGAAACTTGTTATTATTATTTCCCAGTGATTGAAAATAAATAAATAAAATTCATTGAATAGACAATTATCCTCATCTTTTTATTATATATGTGAAACACTATAATAACATGACACTCAAGGTTATAGTATTTGAAACAATGTCATAAAGCATGTATTCATGAGAGTCTCAAAAGAGTGCCACCAAGTATTAAAAAGTGTGTTGAAATGTATTCACAAGAGCCCATTGTGGGAAACCTCCTCACTCAAACACTAGCAAGATATCGATGATTTCATAAATTGTAGAGTCCAAGGAGCACAAACACTAATTATAATTTTAAAACTACCGAGTACATTCCCTAGTGTTGATTTTAAACTTGTTTGCCTTTGATAGGGTCCTATATACATGTTAGAGATTTTGGAAAATAGCATTGTAGTGCATGGGCACTTACTTGTGGCAATGATGCCTCTTTCTATATGTTGCATCACTTGACCCACTTTTTGTTACTCACCTATACATTTTTGGGGGTGGTGTGTGCCCTCATAATTTTGTTTTGTTTTTATAGTGGCAGCGTGTCTTGAGATTACTCATCTCTATTTTTCGACTCCACTTTAATCTCATCAAGAACGATAGAATCTATGTGCTTAAATGTATTTTTTAGCTTTACTCAAGAAATATAATCGCCATTGTCTTGTTCATCATAGAGGATGTTAGGTAGACATAACACCGACATTATAAAATAAGAATCAATAATGCTAACTAGAATACAAAATTGAAGTAAATCACTAAATAGGCTCACCATTTGCAAATTTATCTTACGACAACGTTTATTCTTGCTAAAGAGAGAGCATAACATTTGTGTGATAAAAACATGCGACATAAAAGGATAATAATGTCAGCTTTACGAGAGAAAGAAAATAATTTGACATTACATAAAGCATTACAAAATCCATAAAGAAAAATGTAATAACGCTATTTAGACACGATGAAATTCTTGACAGTGACATAACATGAACATCAACAATATAGAATAGGCCTCTCATAAATGCATATGAATAATGTGGATCCAAAACATACTGTAAGTAAAAACATAACACGTTTTAGGGGGTAAACTTACCACATCAACAGTCCTTGGCTCTAGATCAATTATACCAAGCACATTGAGTTGTGTATTAGATTAATGTGCAACACGAATAAACAAAAAACATTATAATGTTGACATGACGAGATAACACCCCTTGGAGATTAGGGAAAAATTACATAAACAATATGAATGAGATTGTCTAAAGAACAAACTTCAAGGGAATTATGTCCAAAACATTCCTTGTTGGATGTGTCTCCATTTATTTGGAAGGAAGATAGGGTAATAGGGTTAACCTTTACATGGAATAACACATGCATTAGCATAAACAAACAAAGATAAAATATAAAAAAATTCATATCACAAATCCAAAAATCCTACCTTTGGTTTGCAGTGAAAGAAGGCATTGCGTTTCCTTCCTCCTGGCATGGCAACGTCATAAAGGACAACAACAAAAACATCATCAACCAAATTGTATTTGAGAATCAAATAAATCATTTTGTTAAGGGGTGATTTCACTGAACAAGATATCGCAACATTGGCATCAAACCATAAGTGACAGTATAACATCCATTCAAAATTGCAAAGTATAACAATAAGGGGTCATTACTACAAAACTATAGGACATGTAACTATTTGGACAATTTCTTCTCTCTCTAGGGTAACATGTTTTTGCTTTTTTTGTTGAAAAACTAAAACATAATTACAAAGGTGGCTAGCCCATAATTATTTCCAAGATAAAAAGTTAAATGCACACACACATAACCCCAAAGTATAGTGTTACTTGTGGGTCATCTTGAGGACCATCTAGAGGACGAGCCCATTTTATTTCTTCCAACCCTAAAACCAAGGATCAAGATGATTGTGAGTAAAAAAAAAAATACTGACAAGTTTATTTTGCCTCCACCAAAGTTCATTGGCATCATCGTCCATATCTAACACCCACGAGTGATTCTTTTCCCATTTTTCCATTTCCTTATTAACTCTTTCCATGCATCTCTATTCCAAATTAATAAAACAAAAGGGTGGAGCATCCCCTGAGTGGATATGAAATTAACCAATCATTATAGATGTTGTTGACAACCATGGTCTAATTTTTCCTCTTTGTGCAAGGGGGAGAACAAGGTTTGTCAGTGTTATTTGGATTTTAGTTGGGGTTCCGCCCGTTACAACGTAATTTTCCACCTTGTGAGCATCAACAGTCTTTGGCATTCAAGATCCATTTCACTGACTCAGATGTACTTATGTCCTTCAGAACACACTATTTCCCTATTTTTCTTCCTGTACGCTAGCTGTTACATTTTAGCTAGCGTACCCGCGAGCTGTTCCACTATAGCCCGCGAGTGTCAAGTAAAATGGTAAAAGTCACTAGAAAATTACTTTTTACTCCCAGAAAGCGGTCTTAGGGTGACCTTTGTCCCTCCATTTGCCCCAAAACGCCTCGATGTGTCCTTTCACTTACCTTTGAAAGGTTATATATTGAGCTCTTATGGCATATGGAAGGGAGGAGAAAGAGAGAGCAAGATAACTCTAGTGGATTTTTGTCGTATCTTGAGTCTACACTCATTGATCCTTGTTGTTGTGAACCCCTTATGTTCACCTTCCAAACTCCTTTCATAGTTTGAGTTTTCCATTCCACGGAGGATTGAAGTGGCGGAGGCACAAGTGGAGAGACCCAGTTCTTGGTTCACATTGGTTGCCGGCAAGAGGTCGTATCACATTGTACTTCTTGTTATTCATTAATAGAAATACTCATATTCTCGTCCATTAATATTGTGAATGTTGTTTATATTACATTGGGTTGCATTTACTTATGATATCATGGACCATTGCTATTGATGTTGTTAATGTCTTTCATATATTATATGTGCTTGTTGTATATTGGCTGTCAAGACTGATTTGCAGGTTCAAGTGCACGAATTGAAAGCTTCAACGGGGATGTACATCGAACGTCCGGATCAAGGTTGGTTATATTCTCCATTATCTTAGCATTGTCATTTATATAGCATAGCATTGAGGATTGAGTTATTTTCTGGTAGTCAACTGTCTGTTGTGGTCTGCCCCAAGCCATAGGAAGTTTTCTCAGTAACACCACCCCCACTCCCCCAAAACTTATCAGGTAGTGGTTCAATGATTTGATCTATTCTCAAGTGATGTGCTGTAAAATTTGTATGATTTTTACTGTTATAGACTCCAATGCATAGTGGGAACAAGCAATAGTGAAGTGCTTTCAACAACAACCTTTGTAACAAAAAAACTACAATCACGCACAAATTCAGTCATGAAGAATTGCTCTATCCTCATGTTAAAGTTGAGAAAGATGTGGTTCATCTTAGTTTATTGCCAAACAATGTTCATAGGATTATTATAGACAATCATCCTAAATAATCTTGTGATGTTTAATGAAATTTGTAAATCTAAAAAGTTTGTAAGAGTTGAGACATTGTTTTAAATTTTTAAATTTTAAGTAGTCTCCACGATAACAAACTTAAGATCACAAATCAATAACTGCAACTATGGTTGGTTGTTTTCATTAAACATTGAACAAGTGGTGTGACAAAGGAAGTGTCCTAGGCAAAAAATAATCGTCCTTGCATGAATTATAGAATCTCAAAACATAACAGTGCGAAAGGGCAACCTTGGTAATGCTTTGAATGACAAACCACATGCCATGGTTTAACAAAACTTATTTGAATCTTATTTCTACAACCACCAACATTGATTTAATAGAACAAGAGTAAAAACATAGCATCGACAATACAAAATACGCACCATGGATTACGAATAACGAGGGGCCGTAAGATTAATGCAAACCAATTACCTTTTTTTTTGTGTGGGTTTCTCAAAACTATGGTTGTTGTAGTGCCTTTATTGTTGAATGTTCAATGGCCAATAAGCGTCGAGCTAGGATTAGAGTTTTGTTGCAACAAGACTCTCGATCCAACTATTTTAGTTAGAGAGCCTTGTTAAATGCATGGAGAGATAGAACACCAAATGGAATGTGAGTGGCCAAATGTTGCATTTATCCTCAATGTTTAAATAATAGAGTGATGTTGGGTGGGATTTAACACAAACTGAAGGAGAGAGGAGTTGAGTGGGGTTGGGAAACAAATAGAGGAGATAGGCATTGCACATAACACCCTAGAGTGAGGAGATTCACCCCTTCCTTTATAATAGCCATGTTTGCAAAGTTCATTAAATGTATGAAGGAGGGTTGTGATACGAATTCTTACACCAAAACCTCGAGGTGTTAGTGAAGGCCGCCCACTATGATCTTAACATCCCACCACACTCCACAGTCCATACTCTAGGTTGGATGTGCGCTCATACGGTCATATCCCCTTTGAGTCGTACGAGCCCTAGATGAACACTGCAATGCCGACGTTGCCAACCGCTTTGTGACTCAAACCTAAGTGGAGGTTCTGATACCAGATGATATGAACTGTTACACGAAAACCCCGAGGTGTTAGTGAAGGCCACTCACTAGGATCTTAACAGGTTGACCATAGAGTACGAAGTGGGAGGGCAGGCAAATGACACCCTTGGGTTGCTCGAATGTAGAATGAATAGAGGGCCATACATAGTTAATGTTGAATGTGGGTGTGGATCTAACATAATATTATTGGTTGACAATTCCATTTATGTTTCCCCATGGATAGGCAAGGGGTCAATAAGCTTTGAGGGTTAACTTAATTGATCATGAGATTTCTTCCTCAAGTTGGGGAGGTCATGGGTTCAAGTCTCTTAATCACCTCCGGGCAAGGTGTTTAGAACTTAGGCATCGATGATTTATGTTGGTTACCACCCATTGAGGGTGACAAAGTCTTTGGGGGTTTCTCATGCGTGGTTATATGTTTAAAAAAGGACTACGAGTGAGGTGAGTGCTCTCCTTGCACTTTAACCCCATTGGTACAAGCTTCCATTTCATGTAAGGCCTTGACCCACGTTGCTGAAAAACTATTGCTAGGGGAGCAGTACATGGATTCAACGGAGAAGGACCAAAGCTCCTTGTCACTGAAGGACAATAATTTGATTGCACAAGGGACAATTGACGCATGTGGGAGTATTAGCATCATGAAGCAATGTCAAGAGTCTTGTTGCTAGGAGAAATTGGGAGCTTCTAATTGTTGGAGAGAGCATGTGTGATAGTGTAGGGGTGACATGAAGACGACCAATTCCCCCGATCACAAAAGCTTTAGGGCACCCACATCATTTGTGTCCCAGATAAACAATATTTCTCCTCAACATTGATCTATTGTTATTCCAATTACATGTTGATGATTTTACATACAATGTTAAAATTCACTAACACATTATTTCTAGTTACCCTAAAGGCACTTTATATTACAATAAATTATATTTTTTACACGGAAAAACCACCTTCCTGCTATTCTGAAGGAATCAAGGAAAGCTCACACGCACGAGAAATCTCAACAAACTTCCCCACATATCGTGGATGGTAGGTCGAGCAAACTGTCAGCTGGTCATCCAAGCCAAAAGATGTCTCAACGAAAATGAACCCTAGTGGATGCAATAAAATCCATCTATACCCACTAAGAGACAACTATATCCTTGACTATATTACAATAAAATATCATAAATAATGAAGTGTGAAATCGAATTTTTACATCCTCAAAATAATTTATCGCCTTATCGCCTTAAAAGATTTGACCATTGAATTAAAATGGTTAAAAGATTTTACCATTCAATTAAAATGGTTGGTTTACACTTGACCCCTATAAATTAAGACTTCACATGAATCTAGGCTCGTCAACTATTTGCAAAATTTACCACTTAAAAGATTTAACCAATGGTTTGCACATGGAGAGTTTTGACCCCTATAAATTAAGACTTCAAAAGAATCTTGGCTCGTCACCTATTTCCAAAATTGATTAATATATGACAACCGTCACCTGACCACGCGTTACCTCCTTGCACAGTCGTCCAAGGGCGGGAAACAAAGTGGTTTCAAGTTCAAAAGACACAGAGGTCGCAGTCTGTTCACACCATAGATTCTTAGACGACGAAGAAGAAAATACACAGAGGTTGCAGTCTGTTCATTGTGTGCTGTGGAAAATGGCCTCTTACTCATTTCCCATTCTCACAGTCAAAGATGTTGTCAGCGGTTTAACTGAGTTTGGATTCGGTCCCATTACCCACGACCAGCTTCTGAAATCAAACCCTGATACCGTCTCCCACATCTACCGAAGTTTTGCTCAATACATGACTCAGGCACAAGGCTGGTATGTATGCTTCTACCTGTTTGGACTTGAATTCATGAGAATGAGACGGGCTTTAAGGTTTAGGGTTTATGCTTCTTCTCTACGTCCAGGAACGAGACGGAGCTGCCGGTCTTCTGCGGTTTGGAGGTGCTGGAAAACGAGGAGCTACATAGAGAATCTGTGGGCAATGTCAATTATATTTCCAAAATTCAGAAGATAATGCAGGCCGCGGGAGCCCACGATTTCTCTTCCAAGGATATTTTCAGGCCCAATCCCCAGCGTACCATCAAGTTCTTCAGCGCCCTCATCAATTTCTGCCGCTATAGGTGAGATGGACATCATATGATCTGAAACCCTCGTGCTAGTGTTTTATATCGGCTTTAATGAGTTCTGGCTTTTTTTTCTTTGCACACAGAGAAGAGAAATTATTAGCAGTAAGCCAATCAATAATGGAATGCGACGAGGAGCTGGAGAAGGAGTTACTGATAGAAGAGAGGAAAACTGAGGTTTTATTTCTGTCCAAATTCTCACATGAAAAATAATCAGTTCGTACCATATTTTTTTGTCAAAGTTAACTGGATTAGATTTGAATGCTTATTCTCTCTTTTGGGTCTCAGTTGGAACGAGAATTGGCCGAGATCGAGGCAGAGAGAGAATCAAAGCAGCCTTTAATTCAGGCATTAGAGGCTGAAATCAAGGAGCTGCAGCAAAACATCTTGGCCCTGAATAAACAACAATCCGATCTGCAGGCCGAAGTACGGAATCTCAAGGAGAAGATCAACGAGTATAATAATAAGGTAATATCTTTCATTCTGCGGGTTCTTTTGCTTTTGCAGATCTGGACAACCCTAACCTAGCTATTAACGCCAGACTCAAAATGTTTTGGTCTTTTAACTTTGAGGAAGTCATAAGTCTCATCCTTTCTTTGAATGCTGTTACCCAATACTTCCGAGGATATGGATGATGCCCTTGCCGATCTGCATCATTCTTTCTCCGAGACTTGCTATTGTTTGAAAGACCTCTTGCTTATGCTAGTCAGCAATCAAGTAGATATTGCTTCTTACCTTGTAGTGCTCGGTGTTTGAAAAACATGGTATGTTTACAATATATGTAAAGAATTAGTTGTGGAAATCTACATGGACATCATAGCAGAGGACCCTATGGTATGTTTACTTGACATAAGTTAGTGTAGTAGCTGTTCTATGAATATCACCCAATCTACATGGACATCATAGCAGAGGACCCTAGAGAATTGGTTTGCTTGCTACTAAATCCATGGAGCGACATCGTATTGTACAAATATTCTTTGAACATCTTCACTAAAGCTCTACTTATTCCAGTCTTCAGGTGCTTGATGTTGGAGACATCCTTGTCAATTTTTTAATTCAAGCAGCAGTACATGTCAAAATAAAATGCACAAATTCATTCCACATGAACACAGTAGATTTATCCTGGAGAAAACCCTTAGAAGGGAGAAAAACTCCAGCAAAGAAATCTTTCTTATATAAGATATCACCCTTAGAAGGGAGAAAAATTCCAGCAAAGCAATCTTTCTTATATAAGATATCAGATTCAAAATTACATCATCATCATAAACTTCACTGTGCTAGGGAAAAATTAATAGCATAACAACTTATAACAGAACTGTATGATAACCTCTGCTCACAATGTTCTCTGCCTGCTTCTTCACATCACCAGAAATGAAGGACAGCTTCTCAGAAATGAAGGACAGCTTCTGCACATCACCAGAAATGAAGGACAGCCTCTGCACACAGTGTTCTCTGCATGCTTCTTCCACATCCTCCAAGAGTACTCTTCAAGGAAGAAATTGGAATGAGTAAAATGGGAAGGGGTGGCTCCTATTTATACTTTTAGGCAATGTCACAAGGTTCGGGTTTGGGTTCGGCGCGATTCGGGTTCGAATTTTCCGATGAGGTTCGACATAGGTTCGTCTATATACAATTTAATATATATATATATATATATATATATATATATATATATTAGTCGCAAAGGGTTCGCTTAAGGGCGGTCGGCTTGTAGGCTGGAAGCTGTAGCTTGTAGCAGATGGCGGTGGCATTGGGCAGTGATTGTAGCCTGTAGGCTTGTAGCAGGTAGCAGTCGCAGAGGGTTTGCGCGGAGTCCGAGTTCAAGATGCAGTTGCGGCTGATGAATAGCTAGAGGCCCGAGACTCTAAGCGGCAAGGAATCGAGGTCAAGAGGGCCAAAGTTGTGGCTAGTAGGGCTAAAGGAGTCAAGTTCAAGAGCGATGAAGCATTGAATTGGGTAACATCACTCCTTGTTCTCTTATGTTTTTCATTGGGATGCTGTCTATGGATGCATATTCTCTATGCTTGGTTAGGTGCACATACATTTCATTCTTGGTAAATATAACCTCCATAATTTTTGGAGTTCATCTAAATTCGATCTCCTTAGGTAAATTTCTGTAATTAGGGACAACAACGATAGGGCCAATTCAGCTTGTACATTGCAGCCTTGTTTGCCTTCTCTTACTCAATAGGATAGCCTCCAATGAGCCTTATTTGACCCCATATGCCCAAACACCATTTAAAACCTCAAAGGATTAACTTTTATTTGTGTTTTACAAATCTGGAAATTACAATCTACTATCAGTCTTCAGATTTGTCTCCAGGTCTAAGAAACCTATCTCTTTTTGCATCTATAGCTAGACTTATGTGAGTTAGGGAAGCCCCCTTATGTTGGTGATAAACCATCCTAAAGAGAGAGAAAGTGTTGCTTAGGTGACAATGGTGAACTTTCCAAGTTCCTTTTTAACTTTCACTTAGTGGAGTCTTTACACCTTAGGTGAGATTTCAAGTGGTAATAAGCCTTGCATGTATTGACAAATAATTCCTTAGGTGGGGTTATTGCATCTTCTTTGTTGACTTGTATTGAGTTTCCATGGTGTCTTGACTACCTCTTGAAACTCGATAGCTTCTTGCTATGGACTTTCGATATGATTTTTTGATAATTGTATCATTTCCTTATGACCATTTTGCCTACATAGGAGTGCTTTCCATTTGTGCATAAAACTATGTGCTCAAGCTCTGCGATAGCTTATTCCAAGCTTAACAATTGGTGACAATCCCATGCTTAGGAAATAATTTCAACATAGGGAGCTCCTTCCCTTCCATTTGCTTTTGCAATGGCTTGTGCGATCCTTTTATCCAATTTGTTCTTATAATGGCCCCTCCATTAGATCACCTTCCATTGAGAATTTACGACAATTATGTTTCCCTTTTCGTCCCTTAGGTTATTTCAAGCCTTTTTTGAATGGTGGTCACATACATTGGATCATTATGATCTCTTTGTATTTGAGCTGCCTTGGTCGAGGTGTCACCTTTTTTGAAGTTGGTGTCTTGATACTTTGGTGACTCCTTTTGCTTTTATAATATGATAAGTAAGATCTGTTGATCCTAATTCCTTATTAGTTAATACTATATCTTGTGGGTTGTCAAATAAGTGTTTTCCCATTTGACTCTAGTGGGCATGCCATACTTGAAATCTTGATTTAACCTCATCCAATACATAGGAAAACAAAATCTTCATAAATTTTCCTACCTTAGAACCTCCATCTGTCCTTTATTGCATTGCATCGGGTCATGTTGTGGCCATTGACACTTTGCTTCCCCTACAACATGAGCATGGCACCTTTGTCATTTGTGTGGTTTCCAAGGTGTCTATCTCTAAAGGGTAAGGTAAATATGGATTGCTCTTGTGATGAATAAGATTAAAAATTGCCATCAAGCACATACCAATTTTTAAAGTGTAACATGTTCCTTTATCGGAGGATATTTGTATCACACATTTGAACTTATAAAATCACATCTTTAAGTAAAAAATTTGCAATTGCTTTTGTGGTTGCTACCTTATTGCCTTAGTCTCTACCCACTTGGTGAACAAATCAATGGCCATGATTACATATTGGAATTGTTTCTCTTTGTTGGTAGAAAAAAATTGATAGAATGTATTCCCTAATGTTCAAAATGTTGCATTGGAGTATCTGGTTAAGTTAATTGAAATCGCTTGTCTTTGAATACATGTAAGCCACCATAATTACGCAGATAGGATTTTTTGGGTTGTCTTAGCTTAGGTGAAATGGCTCCCAACTATACCATAATGGGCTTCTTTGATCAACTTCTCTACCCTAAATCCCTAGGAACTCGACCCTCAACTTGAGATCTGTGCACACTCAAATGACCATTCCTTCCTAGATTTCTCATCAACATCACCGGTTTAGATTTATTACTAGCAGGAAGACAAGATCTACCAGGATTTGGTGGCAAGGGACTCCTTCCATCCAACAACAATAGCTCATTGGGTATCCCTTGACCTCCTCCAAACGATATTCTATCTTGAGTTTTCTTCACTCCGCCTCAAATGTTAGGACAAATGGCCCTTGTGGACCATGACACACAAGTATCATCACCATGGTTATTTGATATTCGCTCTCAAGTCCTTGGATCCATCTTCCTTGTGCATTCCTCTCCTAGGGTGGTTGTTCGCCCTCGGAGTTGAGGGTTTTCATCAAGCTTTAGCATAGATTCTTGCTTCACTTCACTTCACTTTTAGTTTCATCATTTTTATAGGGGCCACTTTTGGTGCTCCCGTTTGTAATGATATCATTGCATTTAGTAGTCCCATTGACCTATTGTTGTGGTCATTTGTTGGACATTAATAAAATTATCTTATCTTATCTATGTTGGATGTCTTCAGGCACCTTCTTAATATACCTTCTAGTTCGACTCTATATAGATTTCTTGTTAATACTTCAAAACATAGTGTCTTTTGAACTAGACTATCTCTGTGTTGTGCTCTTACCTTGTGCCTTGCCATGCTCAAGTAATAGATGGCCAGGCACAACCTCACCTTAAACAAGCTAGCATTAGAGAAGTCTACCTCACCTTTTCCTTTGGGTTTCCCTTTGTCTATTTGAGACAAATGGTTGGGTTTGAGATGGGCTTGGCTGGTTTGAGAAAATTCTGGAATTATATTCTTGAAATAGCATCAACCCTCAATGCAACTTTCTGGACATTATCGACATGTTCACTATATATTAAGTCTTGATGGGTTACACAAAAATTGAACCTATTCAATAATAAATAATGCCAATTTTTTTGTAAAGTGTTGCCACAAAAACTAGCGCCCTAAGGTGCAAGGCCTTCACTAAGGTGTAGCTATGTGCAACTACGAAAGTAATGCTATTGTCTCCTCTACAATTCTTCCCTTCTCTTTAGTTCTTAATGAATATCAAGAATAAGGTGGGGATCCCTATATGCAACTTAGTGCCAAGAGATGGGCAAATTACTTAGATGATGGCTCAAGAGTTAAAGATAATTAATGAGTTTGAAAATCCCAAAAGAAATTAAAGGTCCCAAATTTATGCTAACTCAAACATTGGATTAAACATCCATGAACTATCAATCGTTGATTGCAAGTAGAAGATAACCATTGAATGGAAGTAATCAAAACCTTAAGTGAATTTTCTAAGAGAAACAATAATCTTGTTGCCAAAATAATAGATCCATCAATATAAAACAAGGAGTTCAACATGAAAGTTTATTCCATTAAACATTGGTGAGCTAAATGAGATCGTTGTTGTATAATGGGTGATGACTCAGTGCAAATAACCAACAATAAAATTGGAATTTCTTTAAACCATTAGGAAAGATAGTAGAATCATTGATTGTCAACATAACCATGAAAGTTAATTCCGTTAAACATTAGTGATCTAAACGAGATCACTGTTGTATAATGGGTGATGATTCAAGTGCAAATAACCAACACTAAAATTGGAATTTCTTTAAACCAATAGGAAAGATAGTAGAACCATTGAATGCGCTGATTCATAGAAATAAAGGAGTGCAAGTGAATATGAAAATAACTCAAAGAATTGGAACTTATTTAACCATAAACTCTTATTCTATTGCTAGGGTTGGTAATAGAATAGAGATGAATTCCAAAAATTCACCCACAAATTTGAAAGGTTGTTAACAAACCAATGAATAATTATAAGATAAAGTTTGTGTGTTTATTAACAATCAAAGTGTAGAATTGCCAAAAATAACAAGTAACCATTGGAGAAATTCGAGATACAAAAATCAAAACGTCTTAGTTACTTGAGCATGCCATGAACATATAGGAGGTGTGCTAATATGCTAACAACAAAATAACAACAAATGGTTAGTTTTTAGATCTGTTGTGTGAATGATATATGCCAATAAACCATCCAAGATTTGAAAAATGCTTGGCATTAATTGTTCAAAAGTGCTTAAAGTGCTCAAATGAAAATAACCATTAAACAATTAAAGGTCCAACCCATGTAAAGATATGTGAAATAAATCAAATTGAGAGCTAAACTAAATCTTAAAATTATCTTTCATCTCAAGTTAATTATGTTTGGGACCAACAAGCAAAAGATTATGATAGCGTGAAACTTAAACATGAAAATAGCATAAAGTTGATTAAAATGAAGTGCAACCCTCAAAAGGTTTGATCTTGATGTCTTTTACTTATCTTATGTAAGATAAAAATTAAATTTCAAAATTTTTAAACCCAAAAAAGACTTCTAATAAGGAAATAAATAGATTTGTTGAGGTGGCTAAAAGAAAGAGTTAAATCTCTTGGCTAGTGCATAGTTACTCAAGGAAATGTCAATGGGGTCATAGAGGAAGCAAGAGTATATTTAGTGATCGTAGGAGAGGGTAGAAAAACTCAAGCCGTTGGCCTAGTCTTTGATAGCAAAATATGAGTTCTCTTCTAATCAAATTGAAATATCAAGGGCGGAAAACTTCCAATTAAACTTTCATGCAAAGCCTATACATTCTACTACAAGTAACATATACCATGTGTTGAATATAATGTTAAATTAGTAAGTAAAACAAGCAAAATTTTTGGAAAGGGTTGCCTCAATTATATCATGCAAGGCTCACCACTTGAAGAAGGAATCCATATAAGACATGAAACACTTGTAACTTCAACTTAGTTCTACACAATTTTCCCAATACACTTAACATAAAGAAAATGGAAACAAAAGTAGCAAGAGCAAATATTATTCAAGTTCTAGCAACCAATGTAATGAGAGGAGTGTCTTATAGAGAATGAGAGACTAACTAACTCTAGAATATGCTATTGACATGGTCAAAAGTAGCAACCCTAAATAAAAAACCTAACCTCTTTTGAGCAAGTGAGGGGGGTTATGCACCAATAGAAAGATGCGAGGATAATAAATGAAGAGATCTCTAAGTGGAACACTCTAGAAGATAAGGTGGGAGTAGTAAAGGCTGGGTTTTGACCAATCAACCACTAGAGTATGTAACAACCTTATCCAAATGTATGCCAAGTCAAGACTAGTAACTCACTCTTCAAGATAAGTGGACAAAAGTGAGGAGTGCTATTGTTAAAACCAAGGTAAAGTGATGAATGGTCCGAGAAGCAGTGACACATGTGGCAAGAATTGTCCTCTAAGGTACAACTCACCACATGGAATATGCCTCAAGTGATGGAGCGGTCCACTAGAAAATGATGTCAAGTGTCTCAAAGGTCCTGTTGATGCACAAACTAGCAACTCAAGAAGATGGGAAAGCTGATTGGTTGCTAACTTGACACAACTATGAGTTTCCTACCCAATGTGTCACTATTGATAGGAAACTTGTCACTTTAGGCTTGCTAGACCCATCAGTAAATGGGTCTAGACTACCCATGGGGGAGACCCTAGCCAAGTTTTTGCTGGAGGCTATCCTAGGACAACTTCAAGTATACACCCATCATTGATTTTTTAGGAATTGTCTAAGGGATAAGACAAGATTAGAGCTAGATGCAATTTAGGCTAAAGGTGATTTATTATTATTGATTAATGTTCCACCAAGTTTTTGGGATGTGGAGGCGTGGGAGCGGGGAAACGTAGGAGAGACCTATGTAGAAGTTTCCCTCAAACTTTAGGAAACGTCAAAGGGGATGTCTGGGTCTTCAACATAGGGGACCTCGTCATAAATACTACAAAATTTATATTAGAATACATAAAAATTGAATGTTTGAGCATGAGTCATTAAAGTCTTTAATTTTATAATCTCAAGATTAATACAAGTTTACAACATACATCAAGTGAAATAAAATGAAATACAACCAATAATTGATAAAATAAAATCGAAAATACAACCATATTGAACAACAAAATGAAATCGAGGCTAGATAGAAGGGAAATAGTAGACGATGTGGCCCTTTATCATTTAATTTTTTAATTTTTTTGGTCATAAATAGTCAAAGGAAACATGTGGACGCCATTTTGAGGAGGGAAATGTTTTCCTTTTTTCCAGGAAATGTCCTATTCTATGTTTCCTTGAGTTTCCTTCAAACGAGGACTTCAGGGGATGTTTCCAACAAAGTTTCTAAGTTTTTGGGATGTGTGGCGGCGTGGAAGCGTGTTTCTTACCATTGGGATGTGTCTCCATGTAACACTGTTATTAATGTTTAAATGTAAGCATATACACCATTAACCATAATCATCACAATAACTTCATTGCAATAAGAAATATAAGTACATCATAAAATAAACATGAACACGATACAATGAATCTATATAACCATTTCATAACATATGCATCACTAAATGAAACTTATAGCCACAACGTTGAGTAGCAATTTCGATTCCCCAAAAGCCCAGGTTTGATATGGACAAGTTTCAAGATTCCTAAGGGGATCCCTGATATACATGATGGTACGTGAGGCTTGGTTTTGTGTTCAAAGCTTGTCTAGCACAATGCTAGCATGGGGTACCAAAGAGAGTAACAGTGGTGGCGACACAACATCCAATTGGCCAGAAACAACTGTGTGCACTTTCAACATACATTTAGCGAACTAGTGTTTTCAAACGAGTATGATTCCTAGTCACAGGTTTAAATGCTAATGACATATACTTTGCATATATCTTTATAGATGTGAGATACACATCTTTTACCCAATAACGAAATCCCATTTGATATGTCCCAATGATGAACAAAATCGATGTACCATGTCATTCATATAACATTAAAGAAATGTACAATGAAAGCAATATGCAATGCCATCAAATAAATATTGTACTTGCAAGGCAATAAATAGTCAAAATGGCACTAACAATTAGATTCCCAAGATTCAAAGATAAATAATATCAATGGCACAAGATAGTATAGATCACAAAATAACATCATCCTACCATATAGCATTATCCACATTAACTTAAAGGCTTCGTCATCACAAGAAACTTCAAATTATTAATGTGTGGTTTATTTAAGTGTTTGGAGAAGATGATGCTTCTCTTAATGTTAGGATTATTAGATGTGATTATACAATATAAACCATGAACCATCCAAGAATCATCATAGTTGCACGGGTACCGCTCTCGGGATTTTGGTAACCCGTACTCGACGTTTCCCCGCTCTTGGGAGCTTGGGAGCTGGTACGAAACGTCCCCTTTTTGTTGGGAGCTTCTCTGGGAGCTTTTTGGGAACTTGCTTTAGCCGCTCCCTTTTTATTGGGAGCTTGTAGAAGCTCCCTGTCTGTTTAGGAGCTTCCAGAAGCTCCTAAACGGACAGGGAGCTTCTACAATCTCCCGACCATGTGGAGACCAAAATCATAAGAAAAGTGTTGAAAATCAATTGAAAGATTGTTGTTTATTGTGCCAAGAAATCACCAATAATAAAAATCTCAGTTGAATCTATCAATAATGTCAATTTTAAAATTTTCAAGGTTATATAAATTAAGAGGGGGCTCACACCTCTTAAATGTTTAGATCCATTCACACTAAAAAAATACTGAAGCCTTTGAAAGTTTGTTAGTTGAACTAGAAACAATCAAGTTCATTCACATCAGAATTAAGTAGTAGTTACCATAAAAAAAATGCAGAGGCACCAAGATACTAAGCACTCTTAGGAGCAATAATAGAGATGGAGTTGGAACAAGGAATTAGAAAAAGATTGAATCTTATTATTTATGAAGCTATTTGTGCTCCGTACACATGCGCGCACACACACATATATATGCAATTTTCCTTTACAAACTCGTACAATGGGATAAAGTTGCAGGCCAAATTTACAAAACATACCATGGCACTAGAGTCATGCGTGGTTAGGGTTTACTTCAGGTCACACACCAATCTTTGTATAATGTGGACCTAGAGGAGTGAGCAAATTTAAAAGGATTGAATTTCACGGACACTAGTAGAGGCTAAAATAGTTTAAGCTATGAAATTAATCAATTATGTTTTGTTAACTCTTTATTTTTTTAAATATATTTAAAAAAATTAATATATATTATTGCCTCTCCCAACCCGACGTTTCCTGCAAATTTGGGCGAAGCTTCTAGCCGTACTGGATACTTGTACCCACGTACCCAACGTACCCGCGTTCCAAAAACTTGTGCAACATAGAGAATCATGCACCATAAGACAACTTAGTGTACCATTAGGGTGCCAATGATAAAAATCACTCTAGCAACCCCTAAAGCCACTTAAGAATAAAGAAAGATAATGTCCCAAAGTCCAACAATGAATACAAGCGAAGCAAGCATAAACAACCCAAAAGCACAATGTCAATGATGACAATCACTCTAACAAAGTGCAAATGGGTGACTCTTCTAGAGTTTGATCTTTAGAGAACAATAATGGGATCAAGCAATAATCCACTAGAACATATTAAGATTGTTTAATAGCTCTCCAAATCAGTTTACAATTGTCCAATGATAAGGCTAAATACTCGTGGAATTGACTATATCAGTTAGGGTCGAATTCAAGGTTAATGTTGCAGTATAGATGAGGGTAGAAAATAGACTTACACCTTCAAAACAATATGTGCTTGGATTAATGTCATTTGCTAGCCCCAAATAATGAACTCAAACAAAGTCAGATCTGAAGTTGGGCTATTCTTTTTTCAACTTGGTTTTATGATAATCCAAAATAAGATCAAATCTATGTGAAGAGACAATCTTAATTGTCAATTTTACTAATACCAGTTCTAGATAAATATTTTACTAGTGATTTTCTTGCTGAAAATTAAATTTGCAGCTCACTGAATAATTTATACTTTTGGAACTATTAACAAATTTAATAGCAGAAGTGAAATGGAAACAAATCTCATCAAAACACATGCTCATAAATTTTTTGCCCTTCAAATATGTTTTTCATTAATTAATAATCCAAGCATACAAGGACTCCCTTACTGGAAAAATGGCCCAATGAGAAAAATACAATCGCAACAAACCTGGCAAATCTACCCCATTGAGAAAAATATTCCCATTGCAAAACTGCTGTAGAGAAAAACCTTGCTCAATCTGTTGTACTGTACAGCCTGCACGACCTTGTACAACATGTACAGATTTGTACAATATGTTGTACGATCCGTACAAGTCATTATGGCCCTATACGAATTTGCTATTGTTGATCGGCTTGTATAGTTGTGACTGATTGACAAACGGGTTGTACAACCTACACGCGTGGCTATACATCCTCTTGCACGGCCTGCTTGGTTGCCCTTGCAAAATCTGGAATTCCTGCACAATTGTACGACCCTCCCGCAAAAGATCTTTTTTGATTTCCTTTTCTCTCTGCCAAATCTGGATAATGAAAGTCATTCACTCTTTGAAATGAGTCACACTCAATGCTTATGTGTTCAATGTGTCTTGTCCTCTCACCTTGGTTGGCTTTTTATTATCTTGAGATGAACCAAAACCCTAACTTCCTAAGTTATCAATGGTTGAGATTAGATCTCTTCCTCACTTGAGATCAATGGCTAATATTCACTTAATTAACTTAAATCACTAATGCCACAAATTTAGGTGTTTTATTAAATTAATCTCAGTTAATTTTAAAATGATATTCACTTTAATAATTAACTTGTTAAAGTGATTTTCCAAAGCTTCGAGGTATTAATGATGATTTTCACAAGTTAGACACAAACTCATGTGGAAATGCCTGTTTGAGCTACAAACTTCAACCCTCAGCAAGGAAGGTATTCTCCACCACTCCTAGACTCCTAGTTTATCTTTGAAGAAGACAAACTTCTCTTTCACGAAGGGTTTGGTCATAATGTCTGCAACCTGCTCATTTGTGGTAATATATTGGAGCTTGATTGCTCCCTTTTGGATCTTGTCTCGAGTGGATATATGATCTCAATATGTTTGTACATGTCATGGAATATTGGATTCTTAGAGAGTTTGATATGACTTTGATTGATCAAATAACCTTGTCAACAGTTTGCGAAGCCAAATAGCTTCACAACGAACCATACTCGCTACCATGTACTCTGCCTCTACTGAAGTGAGTGCTACGGAAGTTTGCTTCCTACTAAACCAAGAAATCACTGTTGAGGCCAAGCTAAAGCAACACCTTGAGGTGCTCTTTCAATTTAATGCACTCCTTGCATAATCTGAGTTTAAATATCCTTGTAGCCTCACTCCATCACCTCCAAGATACCTCAATCCATACTCTACCGTGCCTCTCAAATATCTGAGCACATGCTTTGCTGTTACCCAATGCACCTGCCTTGACTCCACCATGAATTGACTCAAGGTGTTCACAACAAAACATATATTTGGCCTGGTGTTGACCAAATACATCAAAGATTCTATCAGTTGTCTGTATAACCTGGGATCCACCAACTCTGAAGTTAAAATGACAACCTTCTTCAGGTTGGTAACCATAGGTGTAGTCATCGGTCTACAATCCTCCATCCTGAATCTCCTTAGGATCTCTACCGTGTACTTCCCTTGACCAACGAATATCTCACCCAATCTCTGCCATACCTCTAACCCTAAGAAATAATGCATCAAGTCAATATCCTTCATCTCAAACTCTGTACCCAACTTTGTCTTGCACCTTGATATAAGCCCTTTTGCACCTATCATAAACATATCATCTACATACAATACCAAGATGAGTGGCTTGGTCCCAACAAGTATGAAGTACAAATTAGGATCCGATTCACTATTGGTGAAGCCCATGCTTTGCAAGTATTCGTCAATCTTGAAATACCATGCTGTGAGTGCCTGTTTGAGTTCATACAAGGCTTTCTTAAGCCTGCACACATGGGATTCCCTCCCATGTACCTCAAGGCCTTGAGGTTGCTCTATATATACTTCCTCATCAATGATCTTGTTGAATAAGGATGTCTTCACGTCCATCTGGACTCTAGAGAATCGTCCACCTCATGATTGAGGCAATAGATATAACTTGAATGGAAGCATATTTGGTGACAAGAGAAAATGTATCCTCATAGTCCACTCCCTCTCTTTGAGAGAACCCTCTTGCCACAAACCTTGCCTTGAACTTCTGAATGTTGCCATCTGCAACATGCTTGATCTTAAAGAGCCGTTTGGAAGTCACCCAAGACTTCCCCTTCGATTTAGGCATAATGTCCCAAACATCATTCTTCATGATGGAGGTGTACTCCTCCACATCCCTCCAAACTTGCTGGTTGATTGCTTCCTCAACATCGGAAGGCTTGAATTCTATGATGCTACTCATTAATGCCATATAGTTCAGAAATTTCCTTGGAGGCCTACTCTCGAATTATCTCCTGGGAGCCTCAACATGCTCTCGAGCATCCGTCAATGTCTGCTCAAACCATTTGGGTCTCCTGAAAAAATTGGAAGGATCTAACTCCTCCTCACCTTAAGGTTGGCTCCATGGATTGGAAGTCATTGAACCCCGTTCTCCCTTTGGAGCCACTTGCTCCTCTTCCTCTGCCATTGGTGCTAACTCATGAGACTTCCTAGATGCCAAGTTCTCCTCGAACTTAGAATCTCGTTTCACCATTGTCTTCCGTTGTGTTGGCATGAAGATCCTGTAAGACTTTGAGGTCTTGCTCTACCCTACAAATATGCCCTTCTCTCTTGAAGACTCCAGCTTCATCCTCTTCTCCATAGGCACATGGATGTAAACTAGATAAACCAAAGATATCTAGATGCTTGATCTTTGGTTTCACTCCCGTAAATGCCTCCCTAGGAGTCTTGTCCTCCAATATCCTGTGAGGACTCCTGTTTTGCAAATACATTGTTGTGTTACATGCTTCTGCCCAAAGAAATACAGGTAGAGCTTGATCATGAATCATAGCGCCATCAAATATTGATGATTGATTGATCTCTCCACAACTCCATTTTGTTGTGGAATGTACGAGATTGACTTCTCCCTCTTGATGCTTGCCTTCTTGGATCCATTTTTTCTTCTTGGATCTTCCCACTGATTTGCTTCTTTGTGTAGCTATCGAGAATGGGTTTCTCCTTATCAGGAGTGGGCACCTTAAAAACCATTTTGCCATTGATTATGACTCACGAGTGTATGTTATTTTGCAAACTGATGCATTTTTTACAATACTTATGCCAAGGTTACATTATCATCAACATACCATTTGTAGGCCAAACCATGGATAGTTTCTTGTAAAATATGAACCTCTATTTCTTTTAGAGGCCTAAATTGCTTCATTTGCTCTTGCGTGATCCACATTAATTGGGGTGATGATGGAGACTCATTGCCCCATAGCAATCATAGAGCTTTTTGACTTTAATCTTTTTAAATCGACATAGGATAGTGCCTCAACTTTGTTGCATGTAATTTTAGTGCTTGAAATAAAGTGAGTCCTCCACCACTATAGAAACATTGTCATGTCCAGTGTCGTTGGGAACACTTTCACCTTTTGGCCTTGACCAGTAAATTTCATTCTTTTCTTGAATCTTTCAATGTGTTTTTGTAGGTGTTGCCCTTCATATTCAGTTATAGTGCTGGTGCTTCATGCTTCAACTTTCAATCTTCACATAGCCATGATAAGCATTGTGGTTCTTCTTATTTAGTTATTGAGCTTGTGCTTCATGCTTTATCTTTGAACAAGTTCTTTACATAGCCATGATAAACATTGTGGTTCTTCATATTTTGTTATAGACCTTTTGCTTCATGCTTCAACTTTGAACAAGTTCTTCACATAGCCATGATAAACATAGTGGTTCTCATGTTCCCACTTTTGTAAGATTTTGTTGGAGTTTCCCCTCAATGAAACAATTGTGTGAAAAACACCCCAGTCATTGGGATTTGGATCGACATCTCTTCGAATTGTTACATAATAATGGCCCCTATTGTACTTGTTGAAGGTGTTGTCATTGATGTCAATCGGTCATAAATCGGAATCGGTAATGAATCGGTCATAAATTGGCCGATTTGGTTTCAATGAATCGGTTTACTCAAAAATACATAAAATATTTAAATTTTAAAGAAAAACAACATTTCAAGATTTTAGGGCTTCTGTTATGACCCAGACTTGCTGTTTGAAGGCTAAAGAGCACCTAGACTTGTTGTTTAGGGCTGCTTTCATCCACAGTACTACCCACTATTTATTTTAAGCCTTTAAGGTGATTTTCATGACTTTTTACTACTGTAAAGGTCACAACAGGCACAAGTTTGCTTCAAAATTGTTGTACAAGGGTTTGAACAACATCAACCTGAGTTGCACGAAATGAGGAAACTTCGAAACAGGGGAAACATGACCCCCCAAAATTTTGTAAATGAGGAAACGCAATATATATATATATATATATATATATATATATATATATATATATAATTAATAAATGAGCAAGTACATTTAAGAAAATGAACATGAAATATAAATCATCAATACATGTCAGCGAATCATTGCCTATATTGGGATCCTATTTATCAATAACACCCTATGCCTCCCTCCTTTAGGCTGTAGCCCTTGCCTCTAACGCGAATTTCAAAGTTGATCCTCCAAGGTATTTTAAGCCTTTAAGGTGATTTTCATGACTTTTTACTACTGCAAAGGTCACAACAGGCATAGGTTTGCTTCAAAATTGTTGTACAAGGGTTTGAATAGCTTCAACCTAAGTTGGATGAAACATGGAAACTTCTAAATAGGGGAAACGTGACCCCCCAAAATTTTGGAAATGAGGAAACGCAATATCTATCTATCTATCTATCTATCTATCTATCTATTAAATTAATCAATGAGCAAGGCCATTTAAGAAAATGAATGTGAAATATAAATCATCAATACATGTCAGCGAATCATTGCCTATATTGGGATCCTATTCATCAATAGCACCCTATGCCTCCCTCCTCTAGGCTCTAGCCCTTGCCTCTAACTGGAATTTCATAGTTGATCCTCCAAGGACATTAGGCAACGACTCAACACCTTACAATTTTGATGAAACTTCCTAATTCAATCGTTAAAATAAGGTAGAAAAAGCTTCCCATGCTTAATACATGATTTTGCGCAAGTGAAGAGTACATTTTTATTAAGGTCATGACAAAGGAGTCCAACAATTAACACCACCAACATCAAGGTACATATAGGGGTTGATGTGCTTGATTACATTCCAATTCCATACCCTCATACATGATATAATATGGAGAAAACCTTGCAATCCTGAAATCCTGAAAACTATTAAGTTTGTTGAATTTTGAATGGGATCTAAAATTCTACTTTTTTGGAACCACTCTCAAACATCCTGAAACAATTAATGGTAATGTTAAAAAATTTAAGTAAAAGGATCGAAAATAAAAGATAAGGAGAATGTCACTTCTACTGCAGCATGGGGATATTGCGTTATTTTCTTGAGTCAGTGGGCACCCACGTAAACTGCCAGACAAACTGATCGATTTTTTACATAACTCGCCCGATCATATCAGTTCGGTCCCAAACCGGTTGATTTGATGTCCAGATCGATTTGTTCGGTACTGAATCGACCGGTTCGATGTCCAGATCAATCCGAACCGGTCGATCGAACTTATTTACAGATCGAGTTGATTTGGTTCCTTATCAAATCGGTAGATCGGTCGATTTCGAAACCAATTTGGACGATTTTTAAAACTATGCTTTGGATTTAGGATGTTTGTATCCTTTAGGCTGGCTTGTGTTATGATAAAAGCTTCCTTATGCTCCATCTTATTTGTTTCTTGGATCATCTGACTGTTCTTTTGCCTCTAGGATGTTGATGTTTCTCTTTGCAGCATTGGGTAGACATTCTCCCAGATTGGTCATGTTGATTTGACCAATGGGGAATGATACATTCACCCTCGGAGCTTGAGTCATATGGCTAGAAGTGAATGGCCCAGGCATGGGTGGTCCTTCTCCCATTATCCTGAGTCATATGGTGTGGAGAGATTGGCCCCAGGGTGCTCTCACATTGCCTGCTCCGTGATGGAGTGATCTATTCTATATTAGAGATTTGACTTATTTATTTGATAGGGGCTTTCGTCCCCTTGTGGAATATACAAGTCTAGTCTAATGTTGAATTGACGTACTAAGAAGTGTTCGGGACTTCTTAGTGGGTCTATTCAAACATTAGAGCTGTGTGTGTGAATAGACGTGCATGTGAGGAGATGATCATCAACAAGGATCATGGACAACTTTTCTAGTGAAGAAGAAATAACCAAGAAGACAAGTCAACCATTGAAGAAGACCCGGAAAGCATTGAAGAAGCCCTAGGAAATATTGAAGACAAAAAGTACAAGTTGACTCTGAAGATAAAATGAAAAGTGAAGACTAAAAGGACAAGTCGGCCCCATAAGAAAAATCAAGGTGACTTAAAGTGTATAAATAAGTAGCTAACATTTCATTTTCACAACATAGCTAGCACCATTACTTTTAGCTAATGCACACTTTCCAAGAAGGCCTAGCAAAGGCACAAGGAGCAAAACTCTTGGGTTCTCATCATCTTCTAGGGTTCACTACCCTTACTAGGGTTTTCTCATGAATGAGGGTGCACCCATGTTAGGTTTTCCTCATGAAGGGCTAAGTTCTTATATGCTAGGGTTTCTTCAAGATTGGTAATGTACTTGTAAATTGGACTGATTTCTTCTAAGAAAAGTTGTTGGCTTTTCTCCCAAGGATGGGTTTTCCAAGGTAAAATTTTTGTGTCTACTGTGCATGGCTGTGCTTCTATGATCTTTTGTTTCCGCTGCAAATTTAAAGTTGAAATTTTTAGTGTGTAATTGTTCAATGATAACAGAGAGATGGAATTACTGTTTGAAAATTGGTTTTCTACTGCTATTTAAGAAAAAATGAACACAAGAGTCTTTCAATCTTGGTCAATTGTGTTTTGTGTTTGTTTATCTGGAACAGAAAGGTAACACTGTATTGTTTTGGGGATTCTTAAACTACAGTTATCAGCTCTTGGGTTTGCCTCTCTCTACCATACAAGTATATAATGTACCATTTATGGCACTCTTGGGCATGTTTAGTTTCAACGGGTAGCCTTTGTTTCAATTATCATTTGAGAAATTAAACTTCTTATTGTTTCAAGGGGTCATAGGGGGTGGGTCTCACTTTCACAGTATTTCTTTACCCTTTGTAGTATTACCTCCTATTTGTTTCTTTTAAGTCTTAGCATTCATATCATTATTATCCTTTTTTTTGAAATAACAGTTGGTTGGAAAGGAGGCATAAGGATAGGCTCAACTTTCAAGGCTGTGCTTTTAAGGGAATACGCTTGATACTATGATTCCTATCATGGCACTTCAAACGAGTATATGGCATATGCAATAATCAAATAGATAAATTATGAAGCCATAAATGGAGAGCCACACTTGTTCAGAATATCCTCCTTAGCTCAATAGTTAAACTTTATTGGATGCTCTGACCCACAGATTAGGGTATTGTAGCTTGAAAACTTCATAATAAACCTACAAAACTTAGTGGTCAACTATTAAAGTAAATTACACAGGCTCATGGGTATGTTTGGGAATTAACTCCAGATGTTGGCCCTTAAAGGACTCAACAGAGTAGGGAGACAAATCAGGTTTCAACCACTGGCAGGCCATGATGTTATTACTTATTTATGTAGAAAAATGCAGTGTTCCACGGGGACGCGTCCCGCAGGGTTGGGGACGCGTTTCCCACGTTTCCTGTGTCTCGGCGTCCCGGGGACTCTTGACGAAATGTTTCCCCCCACCCATGCCCCTGTGAATATTTTTTTTTATGTTTTTCCATTATTTTCACTTTTTATAATCCCTACTTAATACTACTTAGAAAATAAATCATTATATTTAGTATTTACATTGCACAATCATGAATATATGTCAAATGAAATATTATTTTTGGTATTTTATTTTATTTTTATAATTTTAGTGACATCCCCCCACCCCCCTGAATTTCCCTAAAATTTGGGGTGGTCTCCACGCGTCCCGAATGTGCGTTTCCCCGCTCCTGCGTCCCCTCGTCCCAGAAACTTGGGGGCTCATTGGAAAAATGGGCCTGCAACATAAAATTTGATAGAGTGAGGATGCAACCTCAATAAAAAAGGTGTTTTTTTTGGAGGTTTTGCCCTACCAACCATTAGCCTGCTCGTTCCCATAGACTCGTTGCTTGAGCATTTCTTCTGATATGATCCAACAAAATAAGCAATCAGAATATGATTCTCATTCTATGAGTTACTTGCCCATCGACTTAATGATTCAAAATAGCATCATACTTGGGTGGCTTACCTTGTCATAGGAGTTGGCCATAAACCATTTGGGTTCTCTTCCTAAGTCGTTCCAAGCATAGTTTTAAAAATCGGAATTGGACTCGGAATCAGTCGAGGGTCAACTCGGATTCAGACTCGGAATCGGTCCTGACTCAGCTGATTTGAATTAATGACTTAGTTTACTCAAAAATACATAAAATATTTAAATTTTAAAGAAAATGAATCGGTAATGACTCGGACTCGGAATCAGTAATGAGTCAGTCATGACTTGGCTGATCTGACTAGTTCAGTACTGAACTGGTCACATGAACTGATTCAAGGGCCGGTTTTGATCGGTTTAGTCTCTGCTCGGTCAAATCGTCCGATTTCGATTCCGACCAGACCGAGTTTTAAAACTATGGTGCCAAGTTGGTCAAACAGTTGACTTAAGGGAGCAGAGGATTCAAAGACATTATGATTTTCTAACATACGAAACCTCTAGAGGAACTATAAAACCCCTCAGACCCTGCTGCTCGGTGTAGTAGTGAGATGGTTATCAGTACAATGATGATGAATATATTAATGAAGACTAACCCAACAGTAAATGTTGACCAACCTAAGCCTGATAGTTGGACATTCCCTTCATCTCCTCCAAGGCCCAGCACCCATCCTGAACGCAATAAGTCATCTAAAATATTAAATATACTAAATCTTTATAAAAATAATATCTTGCAATATTGATAGGAAAGTTATTGTGGTAATTGTTTGCCACATGTTTCTACTAGTTTGTATGTGTGACTGTGTGTGCAGAGATATTCAGCTGTCTTAATTAATTTTCTGAGCAAAGTATAATTTTAAAAATAATTTGCAAGTAAATCCTTTTCCTAGATAAGATAGTGTGAATATGAACAAAAAGAATAGTTTCAAATGTGGATGCAGAAATGGCAATCCCATTTATGTAATGGGCAGAAATGGCAATTCCATTTATGTAATGGGATATGGCTTTCTATTGACAATTACCTTACCATTTTAGATGATAATTAGGAGAGTTATTTGGTGTTAGATTGGCCCTCTCTATGAAAGTGTTTTCATTGGCCTTTACCTAAAGTATTAGATAGATTTTGAACTTAGAGCAGGAGCATTAGTTCTATTCGCTTACACATTATTTCAATTCCATTCTAAGTGAACTGTTTTGTTGACCTTCTGCCATTTGCTAAAGTCCTTTGTTCTCCTGCTCTGCTGAGCATTATGATGAGTGCTTTTCCCAGTGCACTTGTTTATACTTTCTGAAAAATAAAAGTTGTGATTTTAAATGGAGAGTTGGTACAGATTCTCCTCAGTTTTGTGTATCATTCCCTTTTTAAGAAAAGGTCAACAAGGTAATTTCATTTGTTTTTTAATGCCTTCATGGTGAGAAGTGAACAACTTTCTTTGGTTGCAGATATCAAATGCAGATTTCTTGCTGCTACAAAAGACCCAAGAAGGTTCTCAACTGCGTTCTCAAGTTGTCCAATCTCCAGAAAAGCTTCAGGTTTATATTTTTGATGAAATTTGAAAGTTGAACATGATTTTATTATTAAATATTGGTTAGAAATAATTCCAGAAATAAATATTGATAGAAATGGAGTGTCAAGTAAATTCTGCAAAGCTTTTTTATTTTCATTGATTGTCACTTTTATAATCATTGTTTGCATGAATCTGATATGAAATGATTTTGACTAACATATGAAGCTGCGATGGAACTAATGTGGAGTGTTTATGAAATGATACAATAGTGATAATGTTTATAAGTTAATTTATGGTCAACTAGATATGTAGGCCACTTATTATGAAGTAAGGTTAGACAAAGCCTTGTCTGATTAATCTTATCTTCATATATTTATCGAACAAGTTTTTGCTTAAATTTTTGTGATTTGTTATGTAGTGGTTTTTGTTGTTTCTTTATATCTCCACATGATAATATACTGTAAATTGTAGCTCAGTCATTATTGAACTGAAGATCATTGTTAGGGATTTGTACCTTTGTTAGAAAATCCTTGAAGGGTCTGTGGCAATCCCTTGGGCCTTTTCGTTATGCCAGATACAGTTTACCTTTTACCGAGTATAGTTTGGTGAAAGCTTTGTCCAATAGATGTTATCTTGATATATCTAATGAGCAATATTTTGCTTAAATTTGTTATGTGGTAGCTTTGTTATCTCTTCATAACTCCACATGATAATGTACAATACATATGTAGTTTAGGTACTTATTTAACTCAAGATGATTGTTATATTCATCTGCCTTTGAAGATTCTCAACCAACTTACGTTTGGTGATGAATCCCTCATCTAGATTCTAGACACGGTTTCTCTGAAATTGGTATTGGATTGCAAATTTTATTGAGCCAAGGATGTGAGCTTATTTTAAAGCTTTTTATATGACCAAATCTCACATGGTCTTCTGTAAACAAAATTTTATGAGGTAGTATATTTGGTGAGTAAATGTTCATTTTTCATCAAGGCATGAAGAGGCCTTAAAATAGGAAATGGATATCTGAAGCATCTTGTTGCTCGTAGCAATTGCAATAGTTTTACTTGATGAAATTGTCACATGGCTTTTTGCCTTCCAAACATTTTCTCTTTTTACATTATTGTCAATATTGAGGGGCTTAAATGCTGACTCTTTTGACTAAGTTGTTTATGTTTTCTGTGCTCTGTGTTGCTTTTGTCATGGAATATTTCCTTGTTGTTTTCCAGTGTTTGCAAAACTAATACATGGCAATAACAGAATTTGAAGATTTTTGTTTCTACGATGATATCTTTTCAAGATTAACTATATTGTTGTATCTAGACTGCTCTAGTTTTATGATATGACTGTTTCTATGTGGATCATATTAGTTACATGTTTATGGTCATGTTATGATTCTAACATTCATGCAATGTAATTGTTATAGTAGATTTATTACACTTTTAATGTGCTTATTACAATATTGATCATACTAGTTGTAGTGTCATGGTTGTTAAGCTTTGTTAAATTTGGATTGGGTGAAAGTTATGGTATGTAAGCAGTTATTAATGCTAAAGTCAGTTTCATTTGTAGTTGATGATGCAAGATGATTTGTAATGGTTATTTTTGTTGCACAACCTAGCAGCCTTGGGATTGCAAGGATTAATCGATTGCTAAACCGACAAAACCTCAAGACAACATCCCTAAATGTCACATGGATAAGGTCCTCTCGCTTTAGGTTTCTCAAGTCCACCTAAGCAAACCTAGACTAATAATATTCTTCACACCAAGGATTAGGTTCCCAACAATTCCCCCCTTAATCCGAAGGGTTGTATGTGAGTCCAAGAAAAGAGAGCTGAATAATTGGAAGTGGACAACTACCACTGTTGAACATTTCTAACTTGACAATCCGAATTTGCCAAGCAAGTTAGCAGAAGATGACATCTCCTACTAAATACAAGTGCTCTCTGAAGTGGTGGTTTCGACTGAACACAAACCAAAAGGGCTAGTAGAAGCTGGAATCCTCTATTAATTGAGTGGTTTATGGTTGACCACAAACTCTGGAACTTGGCGACAACTCTCGCTTAGATATTCTTTCTGGAACTTGGCACGAAGGCCCAATGGTTCTATGGAAAATGGTGGTTTGAAGACCACCATCTGATGTCGAGCAGAAGCTGGAGTCTTCTGCTAAATGTGTGGTTTTAGGTTGACCACAAACTTTGGAGCTCAGTCGAACATGGCGTTGACTTGGTCCAGGCTTGCTTGTTTATGATGGTTCATCATCCCCCCCTTGTCTGGAACAACGTGAAGAGTGGAAAGTCTCATGGTGGTTATGAGTGTCAAAACTAAACACATAATACCACAAACACATGAGTACTCTGTAGCATGGCCTTCTTTTGTCTTCTAGCTACATCTTTGATTCGGCCTTCGAAATTGGCTGTGGCTCATGCTCGCTTGTTCCGGCTTACTTGAGGAAGGTCATGATTGCTTGTTGTTAGAATGACTAGGCTTCGAAACTTGAAGCTTGACATATTGTTCCCCCCTATCAAGTACAAGATAACAAGCAATAACTTTTCTGCTTCAAGTTTCACTTTTGCAGGTTCCTTTAGTGTCGAACATCTATCTAAATAATGGTTATGCTTCCCACAATGCAAACAAGGATGAATATCAAAACATTGATCTTTCATATGGCCAACTCGATCACAATGTTTGCATCTGGAACTCTGAACAGGTTGTACACCTTTTGACATTATTTCATTGTTTTGGTCGTGCTTTGGCAACTAATACAAATCATCTTCAAAGAGAGGGTTGTTTTGAACAAACACCAGTTCATAATGTTGATTCCTTTGTTTTACATCGTCCTCTTTGGCTTTTGAATCTCACAGATGATTGATAATAGTTTGAAGAGTTTCTTTTCTGATTGTGATTGAGTCGTCTACAGCAGTAAGTCTTAGAGTGTTCAACAACTCTAATATTTCTTCAGTTTGAGACTCTATGAGGACTATGTGAGGCAAGTACACTCAACAACAAACTGAGGGCTTCTTGCAATTTTGCACCTTACAAGCAAGACTCAACAGACTAAAAAAGGTGAAAGGTGTCAGTCTCAGCTAAGAATTAACCCAAATACAATGTAATTCAACTCTCCTTCAATTTGATACTTTACAAAAAACACATGTAAGTACTAAAAATGCACTAGAACTTACAAAAACACATTTTGCAAGTTACAATTCTAAATGTTGAATTGATGAATTTGCTATTCCTTAGTTCTTGTGTGATGATGATCTGCTTCTGCAACTTCTTCTTTTGAAGCAACTGTAGCAACATCTGCAAACTTGCTTGAATCTAAACTAGTTCTAGATCTTCTCTGGAAGCTCAATACTATCAACTAGTTGCAACTTTTCTTCACAATGCTTGCAATTTAATAGTGTTTGGGAGATAGATTGAAAGTGCAGGTCTATGTCTCTGCTACCTTTTCAGTCAAGTTCAATAGGACTTTCTGAATAAACTTCTCAGCTAAACTCATACTTTATACTATGTCTACATTGTAACATACCCATTTTTCCAAGTTCAACAATTGTGGGAATGGGGTAAATTTTTTTTCCTCGACATCAACAATCAAAGGTAATAGTCTCAACATGTATGTACTAGAACGTAAGTCATAAGTAGTATTGCATATAAACACTTTGTTCATTCGCCACTTTTTCTCATAAGACTTGTACATTAAACATGATTGCCATTCTTGTATAAGGATTACTTGTAATCCAACCCATGGCTCATTCCCTTCTAACAATTAGTACATAACAAATACAAAAGTGTGAACCCTGAATAACCCTCACGATCATTACACCATCAAACATTCAAAGTATCATCTTAAATGTACACTTATGTAACAAACATTTAACATTCTTTAGTGACATCACTTATCAATTTAGATCACAAATATCCAGTAAAATGAAACACATAAGCAAGAGACTAGTATACGTGGTTCACCCATATCTATGGGCTACGTCCACCAAGAAATCTCGTATCTTGTATTATCAATCAAATAGAGGAGTACATTTTGCAACACAGTGTGTGCAATATTTTCTACTTTCTCAAGCCTCTCACAGAGAGCACTTTCCAAAACAATCAACCATCTATCTCAGAGGCATTACAGGGATTCTCTCCCAGGCTGATCACAACCAAATCATTATAATATGTAAAATGAGATACCCTTCCTTCCCCAAGGGATTCTATGACATAACTATAACATAAACAAGACATATGCAGAAGGTTTTCCCTACTCGGACTAGCATATATTTATATACACCAATGATTACCCTTTTATGTGCAAGGGTTTTACCATAACCCAACCTGCATCTACCTACTCCAAATGCAAGTATTTACTCAACAAATAACATGGATATAAGATCCAACTCATAGATATATAATATATCATATGAGTATCATGCAACAAACTTTCCCCAACTCTACTCAGCAACAAGAAGAAGCTTATTCATATGAAATGTAAGGCATTCAGGGATCCTTTTCCCAAATCTCTGCACGGTAAACAAACAGAAAAATCTATACGTAGTATATGAAATGAAAAGCCTTTAAGGATCAATCTCCCAAGCAACTATGAAATAGACAAATGCACATAACCTCCGGCATTAACTCAATCAGCTATCAACTGAATGTATACAGGGATTGATCTCCCAAGCATCTGTGCAATAGACATATGCACATAACATCCAGCATATAAATATAATATATGGAATGACACTCAGCATATATAATATATAACAATTAATGAGATGGTAGGTATACTGGGATTCTTCTCCCATCTCTGCGCAGCATGCCAGGAAGCAATTAAAACATTCAACATGTAAATATGAAATGGAATGTATTTAGGGAATCCACCGCCCAAGTGTTGAAATTTCATCAAGTTAGGGTTATATACAGAAAAATAACAATTCATCATATTCTAATGCAGAAAATTCATTTAATAAACATTTACAAATATCGAATATTAAATAGTGCAGTAGTAAAAACTATCATAACATAAATTTCATGTCTTTAGCACTCTCAGGTCACTGTGTTAAAGTACTTTTAACACTACCCGTTAGGTCACTGTGCTAAGTTAATCTTCAGCAGCATGTAACGTAGAATAACTAATAATAAAAGAGAAGGTACTTACCTGTGTGTGGGACCCTTCCTATAAAATACTCAGAAGAGTTACTTACTTTCAGTAAACACTGTGCCTCAGAGAGGCCAGTCAAATCTGGAAACTATCAGACCCCACAAGAGGGTAGTACAAACCAGAGAGAGAGAGATGACAGGTTGAGATACAGTCAAATAGTCAAAGACAGTCAAGAACACAGTGACAATCTTAATCAAGTCTCAGCATAATAGATCTGAATCAAAAACAAGTCTTAGCACATAGATCAGTCCACAAACAAGACTCAGCACAAAGATCTGACCACAGTAAAGGTTCAGCATATATAAACAAAGTTTGAACACTACAAATAAGGTCTCAGCACATGGAACAGATCACAGCAAGGTTTCAATACACAGGTTAGATCCAAGCTAGATCTCAATACCTAGATCAGATTCAAAGTAAGTCTCAATAAGTAGATCAAAACAGTAACTCAATAGATCAACCCACGGAAAAAGTCTTAGTACAAAGAACAGATCATAGGCACATAAATCTGACCTAGGGTTTTAAAAAAATCAACACATAGATCTGACCCACAGACAGATGACAATAGATAGCAGTCAGCTCACAAGTAATCTACAGGGGTTGTGGCCACCTCAAATGATAGAAGATTGATCACCAAAATAGATCACAGGGGATGCGGCCTCCATAGATGGCCCACGGTTCAGTCAAATAACCAATAGTAAGCTGCGGCCTTCACAATTGTTCTTAACAGAACTCACGGCACCCATAATAGGTCACGACCAGCTCTTTTGGCCCACAAATAAAGTGCAGTTCAGACTTCCAAGGCAGGCGGCCTTATCAAAATAAAACATGAAGCAGCAAAACAGTCATTAAGGTAAGCGGCATCCCCTCAAGTGGTCAACAAGCAGATAGATCAAGGCAAGGAGGTCACAGATCAGTCAAGGGGATGAGCAGTGAGCTTCAGCAGGTGGACGGCTTAGACAATCAGCCCTAGCAGCAGCAACAAACACTTTAAGCCCTTGACGTCAACCCTAGACCAGTATCAGAAATCAGAGCTGAGATATGTTGTCTTGGTTATCATCTTAATTGAGAAACAATAGACCTCAATAAATAGGATAATAGGATTATTAAAATAATCCTTTAAATTAGGAATCCATAGAATTAGGAAAGATAAAATAATAAAATAGTATTTCATTAAATTAGGGAAAGGCCACTTTAAAATAAAATAAAAGATAAATAAATAAAAGATAAAAATAAATAAAAATAATAAAAGATAAAAATAAATAAAAATAATAAAAGATAAAAATAAAAAATATAAAAATAAAAATAAAAGAACCTCAGAAAGTGGTCAAACATCTAAAGTACCCATAAGATCAAAACCAACAAGGGTGGTATAAATAAAAGGTGGGTCAATGACCCTATTTACCACAAATCAAAGACAGGGTACCACAACACTAAAAGACCAAAAGTAAATCACCCAAGGTGGAAAGGTTCAACCAGTCATCTCTCTCTCAAATGTACAAAAGTTCCATATACTACTGAAAGTCCATCATCATTGTATAAGGAAGGGTTCACACAGATGATGTGATCATGTGGTCCTCTCAACTGCTCCTTAGGTCAAATGTTAGTAGCTTCCATAAGGGGTGGCCAGTCGCTTGAGAAGACCAACCAACTCATCCATCTCGAAGACCTAGGAGAAGAGGACATCACACATCATAATCTTGGTAACTGACCAAGTGCCTCCATTCTCAAGGAATGGCTTCTCAGCCCAAGGATGAGCCTCAGTCGTAGACTGGGACATGTTGATCAACCATCTGGTCCATGACCAGGTTCTCCATTCTCCCAGAGAATGATCCTCAGCCTCAAGCTGAGCATTCAGTCCTAGGCTGAATGTTGATCAACCATCTGCAGGACCTAGGAAGTCTCTGTCTCAACCTGCAGGATCTGCTTGGTCATCATGACCAAGAAACCGTCTGGTTCTAGACCAGAATACCCTAGAGACAAATAGGGGCCCTAGCCACATGCTAGGGACTTTGCCATGGCATCAACCTGCTTGTCCTCGACCAAGAACCCCAGGAGACAACTGGGGGCCCTAGGGTACCTTCTAGGGTCTTACTCATTACTCTGCCTGGTTAACTTGACCTGGAACCCTAGTTAACTGACTAGGGTACCATTCTCTCTGAGAATGGGTCTCGCAGCTGCACTAAAAATTAACACCAAGCTCTACGCAATTCATAATTACACGGTCAACATACAAATAAATATAATATATGAAATGGAAAATATGCAGAGAAGACTTCCCATCTCTGCGCATTCATCCCCAACAACATCCAGCATGCAATAACATAATATACAATGGAATAGATATGCAGAGAAGACTTCCCCATCTCTGCGCATTCATCCACAACAACATCCAACATGTAATAACATAATATGTAAAACGGGTACCAAACGAGTACCGAACAAGGGTACCAAACGAGTAGCAGATGGGGTTCTTCCCCACCCATGCGCAGCAACAAAAAGACATTCAGTAACATAACCAACATATATAATATAATGTGTAAAACGGGTACCAAACGAGTACCGAACAAGGGTACCAAACGAGTACCGAACAAGGGTACCAAACGAGTACCAAACGAGGTACCAAACGAGTACCAAACGGGGGTTCTTCCCCATCCTTGCACAACAGCAAAAAGACATTCAACATTAATAAAAAGGATATCATTTCCCAAACCACTCTGCGCTATTCAATCCATAAACGTAACATGGCATATAATGTATAAAAGAAGTATACGGGGTCAATCTCCCCACCTCTGCGCTAAGTGCAAAAGAAGCATGTGCAAATGTAATATAGGAACTATACATACAGGGATTGATTCCCATAGTATCTGCGCAGTCAGCCCCAAAAAGCCATATGCAACATCAATTTAAATATAAAATGGGAAGATACAAGAATTGATATCCCAAGGATCTGCGCTAATGAAATCGATATGCAACATCAATTTAAAATATAATAATGGGAAGCTACAGGAGCATCAATTTAAAATATAATAAACCATGGCAAATATGCAGAGAGAAAAACTCCATCTTTGCGCCTTCATGCAACAAACATCCAACATGCAAATAATAGAATAAACAATGGAAAAAAAATGCAGAGAGTCCCCTCTGCGCAACAACAAAAGTATATAGTATAACCCAACAAATAAAACATATCACCATACAACTTACCAAAATCTATCATCATGCTATGTACAAAGGGAAACATGCAGAAGGAGAGTTGAACCCCCTCGTTCCATAACTAGCTCGGTTTAAAATAATAACTGCTGCCCTCCTTCTCAACCGATAACCATCTGGTAAGGAAAAACTTCGCGTTTCTTGAATGAGAAGGATGGCATCCCACTAAGCAATTGTGGCCCTTCTAGGGTTTATCTTAGTATTAAAATATAATTAATAAAAGATAACTCCGACTACATACATATATATATATATATATATATATATATATATATATTATATATATATAAGCAAGTCATCCCTTTTTAAAAGTACTCTTTTTAAACATTATAATATTTTATAATGTTAGGCCCTATAATGTATTATCTATAAGTCTCGTAAACTTATTCATATGGATCTCATTTAAATAAAACATTAGGGATCTATATATATAAATATTCATCTCTTATCTTAATACCATATTTTCTTTTTAATATGGTTCTCTTATTTTATAACAAAGCCTTTCTCTAATGTATAAGGCTAAGGTTGAAATAGTATCTAGGATAAACCTAGAGACTTCTTAATAAATCTTTACCCTTCTTTATGAGTACCAATTATATAGGTATTTCTATATATATACATATGTAGTTTTCTCTTGCATTATTATTAAAATGCATTACAAAATATTATTATAACTAATAATATTTATCAAAGCGATAATATTCATATATATGTATATATGCAATCTATATAAGCATCTTATATACATATATTGTTTCCTTTTTGCATTACAATGCATTAAATGTATTAATATTTTATCAATCGTGATAGTATAAATATATATATTTATTTCTTCTATCTTTCTAAAGTACTAAATATAGTTCTTGGGGTTTGACTAACCGAACCAAGACAGTAATAACCATTACATAGTTTATCTAGAGATAAATAGCTTAGCTTATGCTAAGTACTAGATAGTGGGTTTTTGATGAAGAAAACCCTAGACGTTCTCTGTCGGGACAAGGATGTCAAGGTCATCCAAAGGAGTTTCTTAGTTTTACATAATAGCTTTTGTCAAGGATTAACTCAATGCTAAGCTTTAGGTCTTAGGAGACACTAACTGCCATTCGGCGGTTAGGGGTATCTTGGGTATCCCTCTCTAGGACTAACCGATAACCAAACAACTCAAGTAATCCTTCGATGAATGTTACTTTTCACTCAAGTACTTGCGACAACAAGATAACATATGTAATCACCCATGGATCCCAAGCCATTTCACCTCTTCCCCCTCAGAGGATTCGTGCCCTCAAAGTTAGGTTGCATCAAAAGCTCAGTCTCCTAAGTCTAGTATTCCCAAATACAACTAGGAATTAAATCACTTAGCTTACAAGTTTTACTGGTGGGGCCTTGGCCTTGAGCTCCTCACCGACAAACAAGTACAATTTACATTTGCATTTACAAAATAACAGTGGCGTAAAAGAGGGATATTACATACATAGTACAATATTATTCGTAGTTGAGACACTCAATACATGTAGAGGAGACAAAGCATTCCTCTTTTCAATGCTGCACCATGCGTATTGTAAATGTATTGAACTAGATGTAAAATTTAAAGAGACCCATTGACTTGATAATATGATATGCAAGCACGCTTCCTCAACGCACATGGGCATATTGTAGCATAAAATGTAACAATTCTTGCACAACCACATAAATTAGGGTTTACCCTATTGTTTTCTCTAGCTCACGTAGGTCCTCCATGCTTAGGTGTATTTTCCACGCGCATGTGTTTTCAACTGTAGAGTTCATCCACAAGGTTGAAGGTATACTCGCAATTTAGTAGTTCCCATTCAGTCTTCATGTAGAGGCTTCAAGAGTGATACTCAGCTTGTACAATACAGAATGGTCTCCTCGAAATGCAAGTCGCAATAGTCTTCTATGCAATGGTCTCCTCGAAATGCAAGTCGCAATAGTCTTTTATGCAATGGTCTCCTCGAAATGCAAGTCACAACAATACAATAGCTCTACGCAACATCAACACAGAGGAATCTCTCTCTCACACACACACATGATGCACAGTTCTAAAAAACACTGAAATATTTACTCCACATAAGAGGGTTTTCACAAAGTAGATAGTCTAGAAGGTCACGACCAATCTTCACTTACACGACAGTCTTTATACATTCAACAATTGCACCAATCTTCAAAATGACAGGAGATTCTAGAATGCAACAGAGTCTCAACCATGCACAATTGTCAACATAATAGTTCTTGTCGAGGAGAGGAGCTTCACCTTCAAGCAACAAGAGGAGGTGTTCACCATTTAGTCGAGAGAGGAACCCTACCAATGACACTAAGTTGTTGCTCTTCACACTTCAAATCACACTAATGGAGAGATACCATTTCAACACAACTTTAGAACTACATTCAACGGTCACCAATCACCATCAATAATGCATTTAACAGTCGTGGTGTGAGTCCTCAATGTAGCAACCAAAGAAAACCTTCACATATAGATGCTTGCACTACACTCATGCCCAATATAAATATCGCAACTTGTGGGAATGCGAGACTATGCAGGCATAGATTCAAATTATGGTGAGTTTAATTCACGCAAGTCTTTTCAGCTCCTCCACACGATCGATAAAACTCCACTCGCAAGTGTATTCAACTCCTTCATGTGCAGGTAAACCATACAGTCTTCATTCACCCATGCACATACAGTCTCTTGCAATCGTTTATGGAGTTTTTGCTCTTGTTTTCTTTATTTGAATCGTTTAGGGTTACGCAAGTGAGTGGAGAGAAATAGGCGTGTGTAGAGGGACGCGAGCGAGTAGAGAGGTAAGAGGATCCTCATCCACGCACATGAAGTGCAGTGAAATAATCAGTGAAGTGCAGTGAAATAATCAGTTGATAGTCGCGGGAGTGCTATTGTTTGGAATATGTGCCAAGTTGTTTACCACTAAACAAGGCGTAGAATGCTAGGTCACGCGATTTAGGGTTTCTATGGAGCATGAGCTTGTAGAGGATAAATCAATTGAGAGATCACTAGGGATTGTGGATACAAAGGATTCTCACCCATGTGTAGGTAGAGAAGATGAAACGTCTGTGAGCAAACTGAACAGGCCACAACATACAAAGAAAGGGAAAGGAATTTGGCAGTGTGCAGGATGGAGGAGCTTTGGCAAACCAACAAGCATGGTAGATGAAGAATATGGCAGGTTGTAGTAGGCAGAAGTGGCAAAATCTTTGCAAAATGGCACAGGGCTCAGAGCCAACCTTGCTTTGATACCACTGCTAGGTGCCCAATAGGGAAAATAGGTAGAAATCCAACCAAGAGAAAAAGATAGGTGTCAAAGCACAAATCTCATTAATCAAATGTACATAATTATACAATGAGTTGACCCTTGGATTCGTTTTTGAAGTGGTCTCTTGAACTCCTCTTGACTTTTCCTATTCACCTAGGACTCTTGGTCTTCTTCTCGTGTGAATAGGAAGACAATAATATAATAATATTTCTCACACCAAAGATTAGGTTCCCAACACATTGTGTCTAAAAGAATTAGCAAGGGTATGAAATGTGGCACATTGAGGGCGAGTTAGAGGGGTTCTACTTCTAAGTTTAAAAGATGAAAATACCCCTTGAGCGAAATGTTGATTACTAGAGTAACTTGGTGAGATTTGGGATATATATGCAAGCTACCCTCAAAATGAAATGTGACACCACTTAAGGTCTCGGATTGAAATTAGATTTAGGTTTAGTTTCAATAGGATCAAATGTGCTTAGGAAATTATAAATTTGTGTCACTATTGGGTTTCGTGTGTGGAGACTAAATGTTACTTGCATCAAGTTAAGGTTCAAATCAAGAGTATCATTGTAGTTTACGATTAGATCTGCAATGTTGTGATAAATGGTGTTGGTTTTAGGGTTAAAGAGAGGCTCAACACAAGGAACAACTTGCCGGTTTTAATGTTCTTTGATCTTAAAAACACAACAACAAGCAAGAAATGCACACTAAGCTAAATAAACATAACTAGGCTATATGAAATACAAAGTTTTAATTTCCAATGCCTTATCCCAGGATTTCTAAATATAGATTACCTCAAATTTAAGTCCTTCTAATGCAATATATTTATAGATTTGTATAACTAGGATGCAAAATGATATAACCCATTAAATGAAAATGTTTCCTAGTGTCTAAACAAATCGAGAAAATCAAATATTGAAAGAATGTATAGTGTCCCTTTTAATGAATTTGTAAAAATTAGGAAAAATTGCAATTTTTGGCCAATTCGACCCTTAGACTAGCAATGACTCAAATGCTTCCAAATGGCCCCAAATGCTTTCAAATGGCTCCAAATGCTTCCAAATTGGGTCTGAATGTGTTTGGATTCTTGGAAGGTATTAAGACTTAAAAATGAGGTCGATGGATGCTTGGACACTCTCAAAACACTTCTGCAACATTCATTTACAATCAGGGAAAAATAGGGAACTTTACTAGTCAAATCGAGGTTCAAAACCCCCAAGGGTAGGGGACAAAGATGGCTTTCCAAATGCTGTATGACCTTCCCAAATTTTAGAACAGAGACATGGTACTGTTAAAGGACTTCAATGGGCTCCCAAATGCATCATCAATCAGTTTATATAGGCTTCTGCAACTCCCATAAATCAGAGGTTTGTGGACATGTCTTCACATAGGGGGAAATGATAGGAAACTTCACCATTTGCCATGAAATTCGAGATTTATGTTCCAAAGGCTTATGCAACGTATATGAAACTTCTTCAAGACATTAATGACTCTCCATACATCATAAAAATCACAGAGATGAGCTAATACAAGTCGAAATAAAGCAACTTCAAGCTTTCATAACAAGATATAAGGAAAATGGCACCATTTACACATTGTTTGGTATTTTGACATAGTTTCAATTGGTATTTCGACCTGAGGATCTTTTGAGCAGCAAATACAGAGTAAATACATTAGATTACAAATAAATGGGGCCACAAGAGCTCCCCCAAAGAGAACAACATCTCACCAAGTGCGCCCTTCCTCCAAGAGCCAAAATATGAAGAGAAAAGTGAGAAAGGTGTGGAAGCAAGTTGAGGATGAGAATGTCACGAGCAGCCCTGTAGCTTCAACCTGCAACAAATGACTCCATTGTAGCTCCAAATGAAAGGTTTGAATGGCCTCTCCAATTGCCAATTAGGATGGGAATCTTTCACCCTCAAAATTGGTACTAAGGCAAGTAGAGTAAACACTCCACAAGCATGGACAAGCTATGCTCTCCAATATGCAAAATGATAAATGATCAAAAGTTGGTCTCCTTCTTTGTTCTTGACTTTTATAAACTTCCAAAGGCTTCCTTAACTTGAATTCCATCCATGAGCTTCATGCCAACTCGAATTGGGAAGAGATTCCAATGTGTGCCGCTTGTCCCTCCATTCCTAGCCTCCTCCTTCACTCAATTCGAATGGGTGACTCTTTGTCTGCCCTAACTCCCTTGTGCGCCCTCTTGGAGGCTATTTTTAACCCTGACATGTCATATATGTCAGATGTCAGCAATCAGGTCCGATTTTTGTCATAAGTGTCATAGCATCTTCATCATTGTTGTCATAGAAGCTAGGGAATCTAGCCCAAGTGTCCCAATAGCTCCAAAATGCCTCTTCCTCTTCCATGGGAGTTACTCTTCCTCTCCATTTTGACATCATTGAGTCATGCCAAGTATTATGCCCTTCCAACTCCTCCAAGAACATTGGACTCCACCTTGGATTTGAATGGGTGAGAGTGGAATGCCATGTGGCATGGGGAATCTTGCTTGAGTGGGCCCCACACCTCCAATGTGCCCTCATGACCAAGTGCCACCTTATTTTCCTATCTTAAAAATTTATTTATTCCCCATTTAATATATTTTGTCAAGCTAATGTCCATTTGGGGGTTTTATAGTCTCCTTATTCCAAATCTAATGTTTCCACCCCAACCTAGGAAACTAGTAGATTGGTGGAATTTTCTCTTCTTGAAATTTATTTGAATGGGGACATTACAGAATGGAGAAGAAGAGATAAAGAAAACCTTGACTTGTTGCCTTGATGTTGGGTTATGGAGTGGATTCACCCCTCTTAGTAGACTGAAATAAAGTTGAGATCCACGAACTGTAGAGACCCTTGAGCAATCAACAATCTTGACCCAACTGAAGTGCCCTCTTGAACCCAACGCTTCTCCAACATGCAAGCTGAGTGAATCTTGGCAAATGGAAGTCGATTAGAAGTTCCAAAATCATGAGAAAAACCAACAAACAAGTTAGAAAAGTAATGTATAAATGGTGAGGAATAAAATCTAGAAAATAAAGGACATCCAATAGATTTCTAAGTTGTGTTTTTTACTAGAGAAATTCAAAGCATTAAAGCAATTGCAGTTTCAGATCTATACATGAATAAAGATGAAAGTATTACCTTAATTTGGATACGATGTCATGCACAGGACAATTGAGGAAAGCAAGAGCCAAAATCCAACCACAAATCAGAGTTGTTCTATTAATCTCATAATTGCCTCGTCTACAAATCTCTTTTATAGAAGAAGAGAGAGCAAAATCCCTAGCTACAAAAAGAAGATCTTGATTTGAGTCTTCCCTTTACATCCAATGGTTGAGATTAAAACATATAGTTGAGTTTTACAAGTGGAGTCGTCACCCCTCTCTTGTGTGGTGCACTTGGCCAAGTTGGAATCGAGTGGGGACCAAAAATTGTTGAGATAAAACATTAAATTGTTGAGAATGATGATGACAAAGGCGCCCTTGTTGAGTTGGATGACTGAGACAAGAAAGAAGGTGGAGATGAAAAGTGTGCCCCTCTTGGTGACTTAGTTGATGGGGCCCAAAATTTATGTGAATTTGCCTTCTAATTGCTAATTGATCATTTTAATCATCTTTGAGAAGGCCCCACTTCATTATTTGTCCAATTAGAATTTCCTATTGCTATTTAAATTATGCTCTACCGTACTTAGGCAATTTTTAAATAAGATCGTAGGAAGTCTTATTAATAATTTCCAATTAATTAGATCTTGATGCAACCATGAAAAATATACTTGGAAATTGCGTTGGATGATGTGTCCATGATGCCTTATAAACACATACCAATCATTACCATGTCAGAATATGATCTGAATTCTCCAATTACACGTTGCTCCAAATTATTAAGGTTGGACTTAGGCATTTTTAATCTTAAACTTAGGAAAAACCATTAATTTTTTCCTATTAGCCCATATAAGTTGAAAACCATATTTGGAAGGATCAAATTGGTTTCAAAGTCTTCAACAAGCTGCATGGTGATGAATATGAAGAATATGTTGTTGGTTGGTCTTGTTGATCGAGTCAAATCTACCTTTGACTAAGTCAAAATGTTGAAAAGTCAACTTTGTTGAAAGTTGGACAAACTTGTGCAATGAATGCATGGACCCTTCTAATGCCTTTGGAAGGAGGATATCACATCTTAAATGGCTTATAGTGATGATGTACTAGAGTCATAATACTTACATACAATGAATGTTCAAGTGAATCATTACATAGCTTCAAACATATACCATGCTACATGAGGTTAATGTAAAGTATGAGGTTAGTGTTTTATAAACATGTTATCAAATCAATCTTGTAGAAATTTCCTGAAAATGACCTTTTTTGCAAATTCAGAAATTTTACCTCAACCTTTACATATAAGTTTAAAATCATATTTGGAAGGATCAAATTGGTTTCAAAGTCTTCAACAAGCTGAATGGTGATGAATATGAAGAATATGTTGTTGGTTGGTCTTGTTGATCAAGTCAAATCCACCTTTGACTAAGTCAAAATGTTGAAAAGTCAACTTTGTTGAAAGTTGGACAAACTTGCGCAATGAATGCATGGACCCTTCTAATGCCTTTGGAAGGAGGATATCACATCTTAAATGGATATCAAGTGAATCATTACATAGCTTTAAACATATACCATGCTACATAAGGTTAATGTAAAGTATGAGGTTAGTGTTTATAAACATGTTATCAAATCAACCTTGTAGAAATTTCCTGAAAATGACATTTTTTGCAAATTCAGAAATTTTACCTCAACCTTGAGTTTTCCTGGATCTATTTTCTTGAACTTTCAGCCCTAGTGTTGAATCTGAGATATTAATTTACTGCACCAAATGTTTCACTTCATTGGAACCCAATTCATTAGGCAACCCAATGCCATAAAGCTACTGCAACACAGCTCTTAGGGCACAATTTCAAAGCATATAACAGCTTTGAAAATGAAATATTACAGTGGATTATAATAGCAGTAAATCTGCTCCTTTATCTTCTAGATATGTGTTAAAACATTTATCAGATTCGGTTCAATGTTATGTCAAATCAGGATATGTAACCTGCACGATAATCTACCCAATCATGAAGATAAGTTGAAAGTGATTGCTGGTGAGCATGAAACCTTGTTTTGTTTGAACCTTTGTTCATCCAATCACGGGGAACTCTTTGTAAGTCAAAATCCTTGGTATCTAGCAAGACCTGAATCTGCTAATTATTTTAATATTACCACTCAAATCTTCGTTTATATAAAGACATGAAGTACATTTACATACCGACAACTCAAGACAAGTTGGTACAAGTCATGCGCTACAAACCCTAGCTAGGGAAACCATAAGACAATTTTAGCCACCTATTGCTAGCTAGGAATCACTTATAACCAAAATTGGTTACTCCACCAAAGATCCTCTTTAGGCTAGCATCAACACCAACAAGTCATTGGGCCATACACTTGGGTCACGTGCACAAGGATGTCTCCCACTCTCTTGTCCACAACAAGCATACCAAGTAGCACTAGGGTTTCTAAATGCCATAAAATTCTAGTCTTCTCTCACAAAAGCTACAAGATGCAATTTTTTTGCTCCTCTGTGGTTTATGCAAAATGCGAGTTTGCTTTGACTCCTTAGAGAGTAAAACCATAACCCTAGTTTTACCTTGAAATTCCTCCAACAACCCTTGCAAACAAGACAAAGAGAGCAAATACACATGAAGAAGAGTACTAGAAGACAAGCTCGTCCTCGCTCTCACAACTCTAGCTTCATTATGTCATTAGATGAGTGAACAACCACTAGTGATGAAAATACTCTTTCTTCCCTTTATTTATATGAAAGATGAGGGAAGTCGACTATACAAACTAGACCTAGTTCACTACAAGCAACCTAACTCTACACAAGATAGCCCTGCATGTGAAGTGCTCCAGTTGTAGGTGACACATGTCAAGCTCCAATGCATGCATGCTGAACAAACAAGGCTCCAAGAGTGAACTCTCCTCAAGCAATGTTCAATGCTCCAAAGGCCTCCAAAGCTTCAATGTAGCCTAATAAACCATGTGTACATTTAGTTGCATCATAATGGCACAATCGAAGCATCCTCAAGTCAAGTATAAGCCCCCATGCAAGCAACCTAGTGCCCCCTCACCATCGAGGGTTCAATGCCCTTATCCAAGATGTTTAACTCCCCTCCTCCAAGCAGGCAACCCACTCACCACATGTTTATCATGAAGAATGTCATTTTGACTCTTAGGTCTTCAACGCACCAAAGAAGAATGCTACACAAGAATCAAGACAAGACAACTATCCATGTGTAAGCTAACTCCAATGCGTGTCATGGAACAGCCAAGGGTAATTGACACACCATGCACCCCACCTCACCTGAAGCAACCCTGACATTGGTGTAAACACTTTTGGAGTAACCCCAAAAGATAACAAACTTTTCAATGTATAACTGTTAATATGATAGATAGATAAGATAAATATATTAATGTCCAGAAATGACTAAAGAATTGGTCAATGGGACTAGAAATAGAGATGAGAAAATACAGCCAGTTAACATCGGAATATGGGAGTGCTGAGATCACTTGTAGATTCTAAAACAAGAAAAGATGATAGTAATTGCACAAAATGTAATGAGATGATTGACACTTTCAATACATTGCCCAAGTTTTTTGGCAGATATAGTTCTTCATGTTGGTACAGGTTAGAAATAAGAATTTAGAATTATTTCCCATTGTCACTCTAAAATGACAAGAGGTTCTTTTATTGCCATAAAATTGTATGGTTTTAGTGATCATCATTTATGGTATTAAAATTCTAAATAGTAACAGTTCAATTTTGTAACGAGTTGCTTAGCCCATGTTAGTTTTTATTTCCTATTTTTTGGACTGTCAGATGATTATTTGATCAATATCGATTATTTTGGTTTCTATTTTCAATGCTCCATGTCTTGCCATCAATCATGGTAAGTTCCTTGATGAAGGTATAATTGTATTTGTTTAGTTTTTAACTTTTTTAATTTAAAATTGCTCCTGGTTTGTTAATGCAGTCTGGTATTTGCATGTTACGGGATGGCATTTTCATTATTTTAAAATCTAGCAATAATTATTAACTAGAATGCTAATGCTGTTGCAAATTAAATTGTTTATAGAAAAATCTAGAAGAAAAGAGGTCACACTGAACAGAACTAGAAATCAATGTCCACAACCAAAGCATCCTCAAATCAAGTATAAGTCTCCATGCAAGCAACCGAGTGTACCCATGCCATCCAGGGTTCAATGCCCATATCCAAGATGTTTAATGCTCCTCCAAGCAAGCAAACCACTCACCATATGTACATCATGAATAATGTCATCATGACTCTTAGGTCTTCAACGCACCAAGGAAGAATGCCACACAAGAATCAAGACAAAACAACAATCCATGTGTAAGCTAACTCCAATGTGTGTCATGGAACAACCAGCGGTAATCGACACACCATGCACCCCACCTCACATGAAGCAACCCTGAGCATGGTGTAAACACTTTTGGAGTAACCCCAGAAGCTAACAAACTTTTCAATGGATAACTGTTAATATGATAGATAGATAAGATAAATATACCAATGTCCAGAATGACTAAAGAATTGGTCAATGTGACTAGAAATAGAGACTAGAAAATATGGCCAGTTAACATCGGAATATGGGAATGCTAAGATCACTTGTAGATTCTAAAAGAAGGAAAGATGATAGTAATTGCTCAAAATGTAACGAGAAGATTGATACTTTCAATACGTTGCCAATGTTTTTTGGCAGATATAGTTCTTCATGCTGGTACAGGTTGGAAATAAGAATCTAGGACTTATATATTATTTCCCATCGTCACTCTAAAATGACAAGAGGTTATTTCATTGCCATAAAACTATATGGTTTTAGTGACCATCGTTTTATGGTATTAAAATTCTAAATAGTAACAGTTCAATTTTGTAACCAGTTGCTTAGCCCATGTTAGTTTTTATTTCCTGTTTTTTTGGGCTGTTGGATGATTATTTGATCAATATCAATTATTTTGGTTTCTTTTTCCAATGCTCCATATCTTGTCATCAATCATGGGAAGTTCCTCGGTGGAGGTGTATAATTGTATTTGTTTAGTTTAAGTTTTTAAATTTAAAATTGCTCTTGGTTTGTTAATGCAGCCTGGTATTAGCATGTTACCGGATGACATGTTCATTATTTTAAAATGTAGTAATAACTATTAACTAGAATGCTAACGTTGTTGCAAATAAAATTGTTTATAGAAAAATCTAGAAGAAAAGAGGTCACACAGAGCAGAACTAGAACTCAATGTTGAATCTGCAATGGCATCTTTCCAAAAGTGGAATGCTACAGTTGAAGCTTACTCAAAGGTATATATATTTGAACTCCGACACTACTTTAGTTTCTTCATGTTTTTTTCTTGTCAACAGTGTGGGGAAGCTAGGAGCCATTAAACACCTAGCTGATTATTGTTTGTTATGCCTATGTTGCATTACAGCATGATTTTAATGATTTCTTGTTAAGAAAATCCTTTTAATGATGACCATGTAAGAAATCATCTCTTTGCTCTTTAACCTAATTTTGTTCCAATATGGTTTGGTGGCTCATTTGTGTACACACTAGGCAACATCTGGTGGTTCATTTGTAGTATAAAGTTTAAACTAGGCAACTCCTTTTCTGGCAAAATAATGTTTGTATGAAAGAAATGCAAGTCCGAAAGAGTTTTCTCTTGTTTGGTTCACAATGACTCTTTAATGTCAAGTCTACATTTAGAATATTCTGTCCAAGCTTGATAACTGAGTCAGTGTTGTCATTTCAGGCACATAAGAAAGTGACGAAGAGTTTGGCCCTAGTGCAAGCTCTGCAAGAGCAGGTATTGTATACTATTTTTACTTTTATGTTCACAGACTATGATAGCAGGTTTCTTTGAGGGATTCAGTTGAATTCTCAGTACTGATGTTTTTTTTATCATCCCTTTCCAGTTAAATTCATGCAAAACGGTCGAGAAGGATGTCAAGGCACTAAAGGCAAAATTCAAAGATGCAGAGAAAGAAGATTGGGCTTTTGAAGCAAAAAGGGTTGAACTTCACGTAAAAGGTTCTGGTTCAATGTTCTTGTCTTCCATGCAATCTTGAATTCTGCTCAAACTCTTTAAGTTGACTGGACTAATTATCAACTTTTTATTTAATATTTTGTTGGGTTGATTACCTCCTCTGCAGTTGAGCAATTGGAGAAGTCGAAAAAAAATTTAGAGGCAGAGAAAGAGGTAAAATGCACAGAAGCAGAGAAGGAGCTAGACGCCATGAATGCACAGATTGCTCCTAGACTGCAGGAACTAGAACATGCAAGGCAAAGACTGGCAGAAAATTTTTCAGAGGTATTTGATGCTAGGCAGACAATATGTTCTTTATTTAATCTGATGCTTTTATTAAAAAGTTCTTTAATTAACACACGTGAACATTTGTTTGGCAGGTAGAATATATCCAAAAGCAAAGGATACCAGAAGTGTCGGCCAGCAAAGAAGCAGTGTTGGATAGATTGGTTAACAAGCAGTTGGAATTGATAGAAAAGGTTTCTTCTCTTAATTAATGCTTCAACATGCATCGTTTTTTATTTTTATTTTATCTGTGCCCATTACATTCTAAATTTTCTCATAGCCAAAGTATGAAGTGATTTCTATTCCATGTTTTAGTTAATAACACGATACTGGAAAGCCTGATAATTACATTGTAATGATATCCAAGAATCTCCCAGTTGCCTCTGCATAGCCAAAGCCAGTCAAAGTATGATTAAGTCATGTTTTAATCGACTTGCGATCAGTATTTTTGGAACCCACAATTATTAATTGACAATTTCTGCCATCTCAACATTTAGAAATTTGCTATTGGGGATTTTCCTTTAAAATTATTTATGTATTACTGCCTTGCCTTGAAATATAATCCTTATGAATCATGACACATGAAAGGGTCATCTTTAGTTACCTGGATATGATTGATTATTAATAGACTTTAGGAATTTAGGAATGCAAGGGAACTACTAATTAGAACTTTAACTTGCTTTTTGTGTTCCACAAAATGGAAGTGGTAATGAAGTTATAAATTTCCATCTTAAATCATCTAACCCTGCAGAAAGTTGTTGAGAAAAGGGCATCTAATACAAAACATAAATTTTATGTCTTAAATACAGGTTTCCTGGATCTTTAACACTGAAATTTCAGCCTTAAAGCTGTTATGAAATATAAACAAAACAACAGCAACAGTGGACAGTATTTCAACTCTTAACAAGCCAATCCACTCGGCAATTCAAGAGCCCTCTAGAGCAGTTTTCTCATCCATAAAACAGTTCTGAAAATCACTTATGACAGCTGTAAATACAGCAGCAAATCTGCCCTATCTTTTCCAATATAAATGTCAAATCACTTGACACATTCAGCCTCATCTTAGGTCACATCACCAAGACACATGTGTTGGAATTTACTCAAACATGAAGGGATAGATGGCTGAAAATCAAATCTGCAATTACTCAAGTTTTGGACAGCTGGAAACTTCATTGATATTCATAAAAATAAAGTTCATGTACATTACCATAGCCTTATCACAAGGCTAATACAATCCTCTAGCTCTCCAAAACCCTAGCTAGGGAAAACAATGAAAAACCCTAGCTCACATCAAGGAGCTCCAACAAGCATGTCCTTTAAGGCATGATCTCTTCTTTTCTTCACTTCAACAAGTACAAACTTAGGTATTCTTCTGAAAATGCTAATCTCCAAGGCTTCAAGGGATGAAACCCTAACCTGGTATTCAACATGTTCTAAGAAGCTCCAAGAAACCTTAGCAACTCCACAAAGAGTGAGAGAGAGAGAGTACTAAAGAAGATCCCAGATAGAGGGGAAGACAATATTGCTCCTCTAGTCACATCTCTAACACGAGTGTGAACAAGAATGAGTGAATATGAAATGATTCTCTTCCTTCTTCATATATAACAGAGGTAAGGGAGGCCAACAATACATATGTGGGCATATGCTCTCACAAGCAACCTACAAAGACACATGTAGGCTAACACATTTGGAGCGCTACATTCTAAGGGTACACATGTCAAGCTCCAAGGTGATGTCATCCACAAGCAAAGTTCCAAATGCAAGGGTGCTTCATGAGGTGTCCAACACTCCTACAAGCCTCCAATGATGCCAATGAACTTCCTAAATCATGTACTCCATTGGGTCTGCTCTCTTTTACTTGAATGTTGTTGTAACCTAGGTATCCCTAAGTCAACTCTAAGCCTGCATGCAGGCATCCAAGCTACTCCATGTTGTCTAGGGCCCAATGCCCTCCTCGAGGATGCAAAATGCTCCTTGTCCAATGCAGGGCATTTTTCAAGACAGTAACTATTTCGGATTTCCATATGACCAGCATGTAGAATGCCACCAAATTGTCTGAAGACCTTTGATGTCCTAGGGATGAATATCATGCATGAATCCAACTGAGGAACAACCACAGAGTAAGCCATCTCTAATGTGCAAATTCATCAAGGACCATCTCCCATGTGCAAATCCATCACGATTCACGGGCCATCCAGCGGGTTGGGCCATCCAGTGAGTTGATCATACACCATGTACACCGCATCTCATGAAGAATCGCCAAACATTGTGTAAACACATTCTGAGTAACTCTGGAAGCTAACAATCCCATACTGAGTGTGAAGCCAAGTTAAAGTTAAAACACTTTTATGGGCCTTGCTCCTTTATTAAATGCAATGTTTAGCATTCATTTACTGTTGTCATGTTTTAACTTGGCATCTGTATTCTCAGCAGTCTTTCTATTGACGTGTCTTCTTGTTTTTTTTTCTGAAGTGTAAGTTGTTAACAACATCTTAAGATTCTTTCGTTGGTTAACTGATTGTTTTCTGTCATTTCTTTTGTGATGCGAGACATGATAAAATCTACTGATTCAATTATTTCATGTTGCATGCTATAAAATCTATTCTGTTGTCTATTGTGTGACACAACTTTGTTAGTATTTGCTCGTCATGTTTTAACTTGGCATCTGTATTCTCTGAAGTCTTTCTATTGACATGTGTTCTTGCCTTTTTAATGAAGTGTGGGTTCTTAACAACATTTTAAGATTCTTTTGTTGGTTATCTGATTGTTTCCTGTCATTTATTTTGTGCTACAATACCCATCTTTATGCGAGACATGATGACAAAATCTATATTGATTCAATTATTTCAAGTTGCATGTTATAAGATCTATTCTGTTGTCTATTGTATGACACAACTTTGTTAGTATTTACTGTGACATATAAGCCCATAAGAAATAATGTAGATAAATTCTATATTTTGAGTTGACATAATTTATTCTGTGAGGACTTATATAGACTGCTTGACAAACGTGACTTGAAAATGATTGCAGGTAGAACAATATGATCGTTTGCTTTCAAATAAACTCTACCACATACTAGGTAGTGAAGACAGAAGTTGATGAGGATTAATGGGCAAATCAAAAGAGGCCATTTCAACTTGCTAGTTGATGAATGTGGAGGTCAAGCTTCATTTCATTGTGAAGATGTTCATTCTCTTTTCTAACAAGTGCTCTCCAAAGATCTAAATGATAAATGGCAGGAACAAGGACAAGAAGTTTGTCAGGAGTTAAAATTCATGAATGCATTTTGATGGGCATTGGTCGATCTTTTGGGTGCTTTCAAAATGATTGCAGGTAGAACAATATGATTGTTTGCTTTCAGATAAACTGTACCATATACCAGGTAGTGAAGGCAGGAGCTTATGAAACTTAATGGGCAAATCAAAACAGGGCATTTCAACTTGCTAGTTGATGAATGTGGAGGTCATTGTGAAGATGTTCGCTAAATGGCAGGACTAAGGACAAGAAGTTTTTTTTCAAGAATTAAAATTCAGGATCACATTTTGATCGGCATCAGCCAATCTTAGGTATGCTTATTACTCTGTTATAACCCTTTCTACGAAAGGATATATACGTGGTCTTGCTGTCTAAGGCAAAGTTGTTCATAGTGGGTTCACATTGAGTTCTTACTTGTCAAGTTTACTGCTTGTCGTAGTTGATCGCCAGGGTGTCTTATCTTTTTATCTTGTGCCTAAGGCTGTCAATTTTCCAGATTAGCTATATTGTATCAGTTTCGTGCTTGGGCTCTCTGCTATTAGCTACTAAAATATTCGTTGATCAAAGCACGCTCATATTTTGCTATCAGCTATCTAAGCTCTTGTTTATTAAGCACGGTCATTATCTGCTATTAGCTAGGTAAGTACTCGTCACCAAGCACAGTCATGAAAAGATATCGAACATGTATTTGCACAAGCTTTTGCTATATGTGAACGAAATTGAAGTTCATTTTTTTGGAATTATTTTGTAAATGTTTTCTAATTAGGTTACAGTAAGTCATATGTGACTACATCTGACATATTTTACTGATAATTTGAAGCAGCTCTTCATATTTAATTTGTTATTGTGCTTTATAATATTGTCATATCACATGGTCCGTTGTTCTGGGATATGGTTCACTGGTAAACAAGTGTTAATTTACCTTCACTGTCGCAGATTTGATTTTGAAGTGTTAAAGGTGTTTGCACCAGTGGGAATTTATCTTCAATGCCTCGTGTTTTCTTAGTGGTAAAGTGTTGTTTACACCATCTGGGAATCCCAGAAGTTTTACCTTCAACACCCCAGGTTTTCTTAGTGTTAAGTATTGTTTGCATCGTCTGGCATTCGTCATTCAATCACTTGAAAAAATAGGAGTTTAAATGATAATTAAATTTGAAAACTGAAGTGTCTAAATAATAATTAAATTTACTAGGATGATTTAACAAAATTAAGGAACCTTTTGGCTTAGTTTAAATATCCGAAGGCAATTAGAATCAATGAAAATGCAACATGGTTAAATAATTACCAGTGAATCGAATGCTAAGTTAACTATCATGCTTTTGTTATGATTGAAAATGCAACATGGTTAAATATTTACTAGTGAATCCAATGTTAAGTTAACTATATTATTACATCATGCTTTTGTTATGAATGAATGTTTGTAAACCATTAATGTCATTAACAATCCTTATGTTTATGGTTATTTGTGGTGGGGATATTTATCAAGGATTAAAGATCAAATATTTTGATTCATATGTATTCGAGATATTAGATACGAAGAAGTTGTCAGTTATTCTTATTTTTTTTAAGCTAGGTTGAACTTTGCATTACTAAAAGGCAAAATATGCACACTTTTAGTTGGTTGGTTTGCCATTAGAGAAACTAGACTGGCCACAAAACCATTGTTTATCATTAGATTTTCACAAATTTCTTTGAATAAAAAATCTTTATACCATTGTTTATCATTAAATTTTCACAAAGGTGAATAAAAAATCTTTATGAATTGTTTGAAATGATTGTTAAAACTATTAACATATTGTTTTGGTGGATGAAATTATAAACAGAGTATAGGATGTCTAATAAAACTATGAGCAAAATTGACATATTCTATGTTCCAAAGGAGAAAACTATCATGCAACAAAGCAAAAAAACTTCATCATCGTAAATGAACAAAATTGACATATTCTATGCTCCAAAGGAGAAAACTATCATGCAACAAAGCAAAAAAACTTCATCATCATAAATGAACAAAATTGACATATTCTATGTTCCAAAGGAGAAAACTTCATGCCACAAAGTGTTATCAACTATTTTGTACAATAGTTGAATTTTTATTGAGCCGCCACTTATTGAACATGATCCATGTTCATTTCTAGAGTTCAGAGGTTCAGATGTTCCGGATTTGGTCTATTTTGGCCATTTTTTTAAGTTTTGTTTTGAAATGACCATGCCCCATGGGGTTTGTAATAAAGTGTGTTAGTATGGTGGTTTGAGTGGTTCGGTTCCCTAGGATTTGACAACCAAATAAGGTATTTCAAGGAGTTTTTTTCCTTCTCAATTATGTTTTGCTTTTAGTCGAGTAATAATCGATGAGTTTTTCTCCTACACCTCTAAAGCTGGAATGCCCAAATTTGGCGATTAGGCCTTGGGGGGTTATTATAGTCCAACTATAAAATATGAACATACTAGAGACTATTGGTGTGTTTTGTGGTAATTTCCCAGGTCCCTAGGTGTGTTAAATCATTGTCTGAAAATTTTTTAGTGGACGTGCACAATTTTTTTAATTTTTAATTATTAAAATTTTCAATTAATTAAACCAATTTTCCTATGGTTTAATTGAAAATTTTCAATTTGTAATAATTAAGTGGTTTGGGGTGGATTTTGACAAATGGAGATTCATTTTCTAAGCTAGAGTATCCATTTAACCTCTAAACCCACTTATCCTAAGTTTCTGATGATTATTTTGAACTTCATTAAATATTTCCTCAAAATTAATAAATGATTAATATTTAATTAAAAAAAATTAGAAAATAATATTTTGGAGATAAATAAAAAACTCTCCAAAATAATCCATTTTGAATAAAGTAAAGAGCTAAATGACATTGCAAAGGGCATCTATGAAGATTCCAATTATCACCTACCTGATTTGAGTCAAATTCGAAGCACTGCAGATGACCTGGCTTTGGGATTTGTGCCCTCCTTAGCTAGCTTGGGCGAATTGCTTTGGTGGCAATTGTTTATTGGTTGGTTGATGGCTACAATGCTAGAGGGTGGGCGCCTTGCCTAGGTGGAGGCCACCTCACCCTCATCACACCTTCCAACACCTAGTTCATCCTCAAATCAAGCGTCTTGTCTCCAGTTTGTTGGTGATTGTGCCTGCTTGGCCCTAGCTCTTCAACCCATGCGCATGAGTTCAGTAGCTCTTATTTTTGTATAAATACAGGGTCTCTACTCCCATTTCAATGTGGATGATTTTGGCAGAGAACCTCTGGTAAATATTGTAATGCTTGTTGCTTTCATGCAACTATTTGAATAAAGAAAGGCTTTGGAGGCTCATGTGGTGTGGTTATTGGATGCACATGCTTTGGTGAATAAGGTGATACAATTTCAATTTTTTTTTTTGCTTTGCTGATCCGTGGCTATAGATCAATGTTTTAGAGAGCTTACATAAGCACATAAGAATATATATTTGTAGTCTTAAGTTATCTATTTACATATTTACCCTTGGAGGTGTAAAAAAACATTGTCTTATTCAGTTGTATTTCATGTTTTTTTATTTTTTTATTTTATTTCAATTAGTAGATTGTACATGATCTAATTCCATTTTTGCAAGTGTATGAGTTCTTTGTTTGCAGATCATTCCATTCTACTGAGTAAAGGGTTGAACTAGTGTTGAGATATTGTAACTTCAAAGAATATTATATTTGTACTTTATTATTCCGGAGATGTTTCATTTCTCCGTGAAGATCTTATTGTATATCCGGAGATGGTTATTCCTCCGTCGGAATGTGGTAACTCGGGTTATTAGACTTCCCTAGTGGGGGTCGGCCCTGTATGTGTTATGTGGGTCAAAGGGTTATTAGACCACCCTAGAGGGGTCGGCCAGAGTCAGTTGTAGTGGGGTATTTAACCCATTGGTTAAATACGAGCCTACGGTACTTGTGTAAAAGATATGTCAGAGTAGTGTATAAATAGAGGAGGTGTGTTTCTCATTTGACACACACTCACTTGAGAGAGAGGCGCACTTGTGGAGGAGAGGTCTGGTATGGTGGAGAAGGAGATCATATCTTTGGTTTGCATCTTTGTATATTGCTGGTCATCTATATTGAGGAAGCTTTACTGGGTTTTCTACCCCATGAGGGTTTCCCAGGATAAATCTGTGTCTCTTGTGTTTATGCTATGCTTGTTGTTTCTTCAGTGATCCTGTATATGCTATTATTGTGAAATGAAATGTAATGCTGCTATTTTCTGTCTTAACATATTAAAATCTTAACATGGTATTAGAGCTAACCTTAAGGAAGGCAAGGTATGGCACTTACGACACTTGCTTTACTTACGACAATTTGAAGGTTAGGGTTTTACATAGCAAAAACCAATCATCGTGGAACTTTCGCTATAAATACATTTTTGCGAGGGTTCAGGATCTGAAAAGTTTACAGGTCGAAGATAACATCTCCAGGTACCTTGTGTCCAAAGGGCACCCTCAGATTCGTTGTACTTTGTGAGTTATGATCAGTACAAGTTAGGGTTTCTGCCTCTTCCAGATCTCAGTCAAAATCAGGTGGCCTTGACAAAAAGGTCATAACTTGGGATAGGAAGCTCCAAATGAAATTTCGTAAAAAGTGACAGGTAGTACACAGACTGTACTATCTCAGGAAACTTTTTTAGAGGCCGAAGTTGAACCAGTGACACGTGGCACGTCGTACAAGTTCGCTCTCTTGTTTTATCCCATAAACAGGTCACGTTGCGACACTTGGCATAACTCTCTCTTAGAGAGTCCAATTGAGGTCAGACCTATCAGGATGGAAAGATAACAGGTCGGGCTATCTCAGGAAAAGTTTTCAGAGGCCGAAGTTCAAACAGTGACACGTGGCATGCCGTACAAGTTCGCTCTCCTGTATTATCCCAAAACAGGTCACGTTGCGACATTTGGCATAACTCTCTCTCAGAGAATCCAATTGAGGTCAGACCTGTCAGGATGGAAAGATGACAGGTCAGGCTACTGCAGAAAAAGTTTTCAGACCCTGAGGAGCGAAAATTTCGGAGTTATAGCAGAAACAATCAGGTACATATTTCTGTCAAATCAGAATTATTTTTGGAGCACCTTCATTCATGGTTTCCAGAATTTAGGGTTTCGGAGAAAGTTAGAATTTTTGGAATTGGAATCCACGGCTGAATGCTACTCAGGAAAATTGAAATTTAGAGACCAAGATCGAATTTTTTGGTTGGGTAGAAGACCAGGCTTGATCAAACCCCAGTTCGGGATTTTGATCGGAAAGATAGAAAATTAGGGCTTCAGCAAAAGTTGGAATTTTTGAACTCTGTAACCATGGATGGAAGCTCCTCAGAAAAATAAGAGTTTAGAGCCTTGGATCGAACCTTTTGATTGGACAGAAGGGTGGGCTTCATCAAACCCTAGTTCGGGTTCCTGTCCAGAAGATCCAGAAGTTTCGAAGGCAATTTTGAGGGGTCAAATTTTGGAGATTTCAAAATTGAAGTACGTTAGCAAGACACATCCTTCTATCCATTCAGAAATGTAAAAATCAAAGATTGAATTTTTAGGGTTTCTCTAGCAAACCCTAATCAAGTTCCAGATCAAGTTTCAGGGGGAGCTGAGGCTAAGGCCTTACATAAGAAGACTACAAGAAGTCTGGACATGTATGACTTAAGGAGGTTCAGGTATGTCTTGAAATCTGATTCTTGATTAAGTTCATAATGTGTTTGTTTTCATGTTATCTATTAGTACAATCTTGATTAATGTTAGAATTGTCTTATCACCCTAGTAACAGTATGAGTGCATGTGAATGATCGAAGACATTCATTGATTAGGGCTATATGATTGTACTAATGTATTATGGTGTTGTGTGAGGTTGATGTTGTCTGCTAACAAGATACAGGTACATCACAAAAGACAAATCAAGTTCCATGACCATGACATCATGAAGACAAAGACTCATCCATAATCTTTGTTCTACTTACGAGGTATGTATGACTTTGTTATATTATGCTTAACCTATGAGACATGCAGGTTCTAGCTCAGGATCTCTAAATAATTGAAGAGATTGTTTAGATATGTTGTACATAACTAAGCATGTATACTAATCTAGGTATGTTTTCCTATGTCATGTTAGAATCTTACCTTGTGTTAGGATCCCTTATATAAGTATACTTGGTATGATTGGTTATGCTTATTCATAAAGTTAGTAATCAAGGGTTTATGCATATTATGTCTCTTATCTTGGTTGATTATTTAACTAACTAGATCAAACAAGAATATGCATGAGTAAAAGAAGACTTCTCTGAAACCTTGAATATTATCTATAATCATGACTATGCATATTCAAGATTATTTAGAATTAGAATGTTTTGAGAATATACTAATGAATGTATGTTTGTGTATGAGATCATGAGGATGACACTAGTGCACACTTGAGCATGCACAGTGGTACAGAATGAATAGAAGTTCAAAAGACATAGAAGATCAAGCGGGAGGCAACCACACAAACATAAAAGATAAGTATTTGAGTTGTTATTTGAAATAGTAAATGATATTGCTTGTATGCATATTTGTATTCCTAGAATATATCATGCTGAGTGTAAACATTCATAGAGCATTGAACAGTATACTACTAATATGCATATGATTGGTAAGTTGGACAAACATTCCATTGTTGCTTGTCTAGAATGAAACCTCTTTGCTGACATGCTGAGAGCTGTGCAAACTCTCGATAGTATGTTTTGGTAGAGATGGAAGGCATCTAGATAGCCACTGTATGCATACAGGATATGGGAAAGTGTTGTGCCAAAGTATTGGTCAAAATAGTTACATAACTATGTAAATGATATCTGTATGCATAATAGGTTATCATGTCAATATGATTTGATGATTATGAAGTATTACTAATCATGTACTTAACTTTGATTTGTAGGAAAGATCATGATGAATGATGAACACTGAAAAAGCGATGGATGTTTAACAAAAGGATTTACAAATCAAACACACTATAGAAGGCTTGTGGTTAGAAAATTCTCTTAGAAAGAGGAAGAGAATCATGATAAGATGTTTGCTCCAAGTGGCTAGATAAGACCATTCTCTTAATGGTGTAATTAAAGAAGAAGTGTGAATCAGGTTCTGTATGGGTACCCAGGATCGATAATCAATTGATGAGCTTAATGATCACCATGGGTGATGAGGATCTCAACCTTTGCTAAAGGTTGAATATCGTTTCTATATACAGACGACATGGATGCAAGAAGGAACTCACCACAGAGTTCAAATGATATTGAGGCTCATATCAGTAGACCCATCTAACGAGAGATGGCACAGATAGATATGCAGAAGATCATTCAATGTAGAGTGTGAATGATGTTCAGTCACAAAGGGAGAATTGACAGTTTCTTGATAAGCTTGGGCTTTACCAAAAGTAAAGTTGTTCCTAACCTTTACCTTAAGGTTGTGGATGATGAACCTATCATACCATTATTGTATGACGACGATCTCTTTCTGACAAGGAATGAGAAACAGATCATGAAAAGAAAGAAGAAGATGGCTGAAGAAATGAAAATGAAAAATCTCAGATTGATGCATTACTTCCTAGGTCTGGAAGTATGACAAGGCTCAGAAGGAATCTTTCTCAACCAGGGAAAGTATGCAGAGAAATATTAAAAGGACTTGATGTGTTGGAATGGCCACTCTTGAAGTTGTTATCAGATGACTCATCAGAGTTAGTGGATAGAACTCTGTACAAACAAAATATTGAGTCATTGATGTGTCTAACAAATACTAGGTCAGATATATGCTTTGCTGCGAACACCTTGTGTTAGTATCTAGTGGAAACCAGATGTGTTCACCTGTTAGTTGCAAAGCATGTGATGAAATACCTAAAGGATACGATAGATTTTGATCTATGTTATCTTAGAGATCATGACTTCAGATGGCTACACAGATGTTGATTGGGCAGAAATTGTATCAGACAGGAAGAGCACATCGAGAGGATGTTACTGTCTGGGATCAGCCATGATCTCATGGTTTAGAAGGAAGCAATATAGTGTGGCTCTTAGCACAAGCAGAATATATGGCTTCTTGCTTTGCTAAGTTATGAAACAGTATGGCTTCAGGATTGTTTGACTTAGAGATAGACCCAACTATGATCCTATGTGACAAACAGAGTTGTATCAAGATGGCAGAGAATCTAGTGTTCCAAGATATGGTGCAGAAAGGAACCAAAAGTTTGAATTTGTAACAAGTTACCAATGTACTAACCAAACTTCTACCGATCCGATGTACTAACCAAACCTCTACCTCAAATAAAGTTTTTCGATACAAACTTAATATAGTTCAGAAGGACCCTCCTCGAAAGGGGGAGTGATGTGATAACTCATGATGAGATTGCCTGCATCGACAGTGAGGTCGATGATGTGAATACCTATATTGGTGATGCCGACAGAGAGGTTGGTGGATGGTCCTTAGACAGGGTCTAAGGTGACAAGGGGATTGCATCATCCTTGAACACATGTTCTAAAAGGAGCCGTAGACGTATGTCTTCGAGAATGAAGTCCTTGGTGGACATATAGGACTGCATCATCCTCAAGACAGCTGTAGACGTATGTCTTCGAAAATGAAGTCCTTGATGGACATATAGGATTGCATCATCCTCAAGAGAGCCGTAGACGTATGTATTCGAAAATGAAGTCCTTGGTGGACATATAGGATTGCATCATCCTCAAGAGAGCCGTAGACTTATGTCTTCGAGAATGAAGTTCTTGGTGAACATGTGAGGGGATTGGATCATCCCTGGACTTCAGTCCTAAAGAAGAGCCGTAGACGTATGTCTTCGAGAATGAAGTTCTTGGTGAACATGTGAGGGGATTGGATCATCCCTGGACTTCAGTCCTAAAGAAGAGCCGTAGACGTATGTCTTCGAGAATGAAGTTCTTGGTGAACATGTGAGGGGATTGGATCATCCCTGGACTTCAGTCCTAAAGAAGAGCCGTAGACGTATGTCTTCGAGAATGAAGTTCTTGGTGAACATGTGAGGGGATTGGATCATCCTTGGACTTCAGTCCTAAAGAAGAGCCGTAGACGTATGTCTTCGAGAATGAAGTCCTTGGTGGACGGTTGAGGATTAAGTCATCCTTGGACGTAGGTCCTAAATGTACGGTGGAGGATTAAGTCATCCTTGGACGTGGTCCTAAATGTACGGTGGAGGATTAAGTCATCCTTGGACGTGGTCCTAAATGTACGGTGGAGGATTAAGTCATCCTTGGACGTGGTCCTAAATGTACGGTGGAGGATTAAGTCATCCTTGGACGTGGTCCTAAATGTACGGTTGAGGATTAAGTCATCCTTGGACGCGGTCCTAAATGTACGGTAAGGATTGGATCATCCTTGGACTTTGGTCCTGTGAACTAAGCCGTAGACATGAGGTCTCCGAGAATTGATAGGACTGGATCGTCCCTGGACTTTGGTTCAAAAGGTACATGTTAGGACTGGATCGTCCCTGGACTTCGGTTCAAAAGGTACATGTTAGGACTGGATCGTCCCTGGACTTCGGTTCAAAAGGTACATGATAGGACTGGATCGTCCCTGGACTTCGGTTCAAAAGGTACATGACTGGATTGTATCATCCATGGACCTATGTCCTAAAGAGAGCGGGATTGATCATCCTGTAATATGATCGTGTGTGTTGCAGGATATGCTGCTATGTATTAGTGAGAATACATGCTTTTGATGATAGATGTATTAGTGAGAATACATGCTTTTGATAATAGATGTATTAGTGAGAACACATGTTTTTGATGATATATGTATTAGTAAGAATACATGTTTTGATGATAGATGTATTGGTGTGGATACTAATACAGATGATCCAGATGATGTAGATCGTGATGATCCAGATGCTGTAGACCGTGATGATCCAGATGCTGTAGACCGAGATGATCCAGATGCTGTAGATCGAGATGATTCTGATGCTGATAATCATATGATGACGATGCTGATGATCGTGAGGATCCAGATGTTGATGGTGTTGTAGCTGTTCGAGTGCTGCAGAAGATAAAGACTCAGTACTGAAGATGTTGATGCTCCAGTATTGAAGATATTCCAGTAACTGCTTGAGTTACTGATGATGTTGAGAAAGCTTCCAATGATTTATAGATGTATCATGTATGATGTTGATGACTCCTTGCTCATGCAGATGCTGTTATAATATCCTTCTCGTTAAGGGGGAGTGTTGAGATATTGTAACTTCAAAGAATATTAGATTTGTACTTTATTATTCCGGAGATGTTTCATTCCCCCGTGAAGATCTTATTGTATATCCGGAGATGGTTATTCCTCCGTCGGAATGTGGTAACTCGGGTTATTAGACTTCCCTAGTGGGGGTCGGCCCTGTATGTGTTATGTGGGTCAAAGGGTTATTAGACCACCCTAGAGGGGTCGGCCCAGTCAGTTGTAGTGGGGTATTTAACCCATTGGTTAAATACAAGCCTACGTGTACTTGTGTAAAAGATATGTCAGAGTAGTGTATAAATAGAGGAGGTGTGTTCCTCATTTGACACACACACTCACTTGAGAGAGAGGCGCACTTGTGGAGGAGAGGTCTGCTATGGTGGAGGAGGAGATCATATCTTTGGTTTGCATCTTTGTATATTGCTGGTCATCTATATTGAGGAAGCTTTACTGGGTTTTCTACCCCATGAGGGTTTCCCAGGATAAATCTGTGTCTCTTGTGTTTATGCTATGCTTGTTGTTTCTTCAGTGATCTTGTATATGCTATTATTGTGAAATAGAATGTAATGCTGCTATTTTCTGTCTTAGCATATTAAATCTTAACAACTAGTTTGCATCTCCTTTGCTTGGAGCCAAGTAAAAATCCAACAACTAATTGCCAAGTGAGATCCAAGATTGCTTGAAAGATTCAAGATCTAAGTGGTTCTACTTAATCACCTTTAAAAAATAAAATTTCAAACTTGTTCTACGTGGTTACTAAGCTAAGGTTGTGGATCTATAAAGCTTGATCTTTCTCCAAGCCTTTTCGACTTGCCTCTTTTTCTCCTTGCTTGCTCTCGACTTGCCTCTTCTTCCTCTTCGCTCCTCCTCTTCTCCTCCTTGTTGTCATCCTTCTTCCTAGTTTCACCCTCCTTTGTTTGCCTCTTTTTTCCTCCTTTCGCCCTTCCTTCTTACCTTTGCCTTCTTCCTCCCTCTTACCTTTTGCTCTTGCTTTCTTGTCTTCTTCTTTTCCTTTCGCCCTCACCTTCACTCCTTCTCCTTCAAGCTTCTTCTTTCGCCTTCCTCTCTTCGTTAGCGTCTCCTTGTTTCATTGAGTCTTTCACTCTTCTCCCTTCTCTCTTTGCTCTTCCCTTTGTTTCATTGGTTGCTCTCTCTTTGTTTCTTCTTGTTTCTTTCATCTCATTGATCTCTTTCCTTTGTTTTATAGATTAGTTTTAATTTGCATTGGTTAGTTTATTATTCAAACTTTCTAACTCATATTTAGTTGCATCTATCTACTTTGGTTTTCTCATTTAGATTTGACTTTGCACCTAGTTTAAATTTCATTACTTAGAGTTTAGTTTGTTAATACTTGCATGCTAGTCTAGCTTGTAAATCTTAGTTCCATTTATTATTTTGCTAACTCTTAACAAATTAGTGTTTAAAGCTCTCATTTTTAGGGATACAAGAAGCTTCAAATCGAAACAAAGAGCCCAAAGGCTAGAAGCATAAGAAAATCAACAAACAAACTATTTGAAAGCACCTCCCTCTTTTTTCATTCCCCCATCCGATATTGTGCTTTCAAGTGAAGAAAAAACATCAAGGCATTGTAATTTTTAATAAAAGAGCAAGTGGGTTAAATGCTCCCACAACCCACTTCCCCCATTTGGAGGAAGCTTGTATCATCTATTGTCCATTTTTTGCATTAGTTTAGTCATTATTTTTTGCAAGTAGCTTAGATTTCTTTTGCTAGAGTAGTTTCATTTTCCAATAAATTGTTAGATCTTAGAAATATTAATTTGCTAGTCTAGTTTTGCTTCATTGTGTCAGTTTTGTATTTCATATAAACTGCTTAAAAGGAAAATAAAATCTCTTGAATCTCACCGAAAGGTGGATCAAGAGTGCTCTCTGTTGGAGAGTTTACTTGCATTTTGGTTTTTGTTAACCCCCTTGCTTTCCCGAGTACGATCTTAGACCTGAAAGAGACTCTTGGGTACTGTAGATTTTATTTCAAACATTTGTTATTTTCATAAGTCTCTCGAATCTCGCCATAAGGCGGATCAAGAGCACTCTCTATCGGATAGCTCTCAATGGTTCTTCTTCACAACACCTAATAAAATTGGAATTTACATTTACTATACTGCGTATGCTCTACCCACTTGTGGGATACTCAGAAACAGTATAGACTTATCAATTCTCCACATTTAAATCACTTCAACCACAAATAAAACACTCTCCCATATAAACCAACGAAAATCCGGTGTTGATCGTCAAATAGTCGAAAGTGGGCAAATTCTGCCTGGGGACGCTGGAACTCCTGGACCAAGACCTTAAAGGTACCGTTAGACTACAGCCTTGGTTGGTGTAGTGTTGAACACACTCTAGAGACTCCGACCAACCAACATGTCCTTGTACGGAACCACTTAGACCATTTTTCAGACATATCTCCTATATCGAAAGGTATATCTTTGAGATCCCCTTCCCTTTTAATAATCAACCTCACCCCAAAAATTTACAATAAAATTTACCAAGATCACTCGCAAAACAGTTCTCAAGCACTCCCAAGCACTTATTTGATTCCATTTGGCACTGATCTTATTATTCAACATCTTTATTTGCTTATTATCTATCTTGAGAATTTGTTTTATCTGTTTAAATGATATTATGCTGTGGATGCCTTGTTAATTTGTCATTATCATTGAATGTGTATCTTAATTCTTTTGCAAGTACATGCTTGGGTTATATAAACTGTTATTGTAAATCATAAAAACTCCTAAAAAACACCCATTCTCATCTTACACCAAAAAACACTTTAAAATCAGGAGCTTTAGAAACTCTTTGTAGGGTCTACCTCCCTTGGATTTGTTAAGAGTTTTCCTAAACAAAGGAGTCGGGATCAGGTGACAGCACCTGACTCTTTGCTTGCCCCCAAGGCCACACCTTTCCGACTTGGGAAACAACTTTCGAAATATTTCTGTTGTTGGTGTGCACATTGGCGAGCAACACAGCAAAAAAACTTCATCATTGGAAATTAACATAGTTCTGATGAACAAAATTGACATATTCTATGTTCCAAAGGAGAAATCATCATGCAACAAAGCAAAAAAACTTCATCATTAGAAATTAACAGTCGGTAGTGTCGAATTGGTTTGCTCTTCTACAACCCTCTCCTTGAATACAATCCTTGTTACTTTGGTCAACGAGTTGAGATTGGTTAGCAAACCTCTTAATGCTTTGGGGCTAGTTGGAGTTTGGACCCAGTTCACTCTTCTGCAAACCTCTCCCTGAATACAATCCTTGTTACTTTGGTCAACAAGTTGAGATTGGTTAGCAAACCTATTAATGCTTTGGGGCTAGTTGGAGTTTGGACTCCACTTTTTGAATTTGTTATCGTGTCTCATCAAGCTGTAGAGATATTTCTTTCCTATCTTCATTGTTGTCCATTAATGCTTTGCTCAACAATGTTTTATTTGTCAATGAAAGGTTATTGTCTTCACATAATTGGTGTAGTGTGTCCTACACATGCTTGCATCCGAAACCTATTGCTCTATTTTAGTTTGAAACTCCTTTGCTCCTATTGTAGACTACTCTTTTTTAACCTAGGTCTCCACCTCGTTAATCGCATGTTGGTCGAGATTGAGATTATTCGGTTGTAGACCTTTGCTGTTGCGGTCTTTTGGAGCATCTAAGGCATGTGGGTGGTCTCTTGCCCACTCTGCTCCCTTCATGTGTGCATGTTCGTCACCATGCTATTAGTATAAGCGTTAGACTCAATTTGACAAACATGTTTCGCAATTGCAGAGAAAGAAACTACATGAACCACGGCCCTAAAATTGTTGTCATATTTAAATGTATTTATTATTTGATTGCGCCTAGAGGCGCTTTACAACCCGGTATGAGGGAGATCTTGTAACATGTGAGTGTTTGTCGAGTAACAAAATAATACAAAGTAAACAAAAAAGAATAATACAAAGTAAAAATTAATAAATAATATTATGTCTGGCCATGAACAAAAAAGAATAATACAAAGTAAAAAGTAAATATGAGACTTAAACTAGAGACTTTAGAGCTTAGGATTAGGTGGTAAATATTATGATAAACAAAAAAGAATAATACAAAGTAAAAAGTAAATAAGAGACTTAAACTAGAGACTTTACTTTTTACTTTTAATACAAAGTAAAAAGTAAATATGAGACTTTAGAGTGTTGAGTTTGTCGAGTAACAAAATAATACAAAGTAAACAAAAAAAGAATAATACAAAGTAAAAAGTAATAAATATTATGTCGGCCGTAAACAAAAAAGAATAATACAAAGTAAAAAGAGACTTTACTTTTTACTTTTAATACAAAGTAAAAAATAAATATGAGACTTTAGAGTGTTGAGTTTGTCGAGTAACAAAATAATACAAAGTAAACAAAAAAAGAATAATACAAAGTAAAAAGTACTAAAAATTATGTCGGCCGTAAACAAAAAAGAATAATACAAAGTAAAAAATAAATATGAGACTTAAACTAGAGAGTTTAGAGCTTAGGATTAGGTAGCTCATGTATTGCACTCAAGGAGCTATTCAATAAGAGGTTTGCAGCTCGGGAGATTTGATCCTTCTCGGCCCTTGATAAAGCCTAGGATTTAGATTTAGGTTGGTTTGAATGTTAATTGTGACTTTAATTTAAATGGAATTATAACTCTTTGTATGAGAATGTGGTGTCATCAACTACTTTAATTTAAATGTAATTGTAATTTTGGGCATAAAATTTTGGCATGGCCACATACCTTTATTTAAATGTGTTTGTGACTTTAGACATAAAAGTGTAGTGTAACTCATGAAGTATTTTGAAATGTATTTAAATGTATTTGTGACTTGACATGAAAATGTAGTGTAACTTATGAAGAATTTTGAAATGTGGTGTTATTAACTACTTTAATTTAAATGTAATGATAACTATGGGCATAAAATTTTGGCATGGGCAAATACCTTTATTTAAATGTGTTTGTGACTTTAGATAGGAAAGTGTAGTGTAACTCATGAAGTACTTTGAATGGGATGCATTTTGTTAAGGACTTCTTTGCACGATGTAATGATATTTTTTGTATTTGTTTGATTTATTTTATTTTTAAATAATAAATGAGTGTAATATTATTAATTAGATATAAATAATAATATGTTATTTATATTAGCTAGATATAATTAGTTTACGTGTTTATGATTGTGGATTTTTTCTAGTGAAATAGATGGGTATAAGGATTTTAGAGATGCATCACATTGGGGCTTTGTTGAGATTTTAGTAACAACTAATGTGAATGGGATGGTGTTCGTATAAAAGAGACAAACAAGTGTGTTGGAAAGGGACAAATGGTTGAGAAAGATTGTTGAGATTGATAAAAATTATGGGAATGTATAACTTTTGCATGAGAGGAGCTTATTTTGGTGGTGTGGTAATCTCTTTATGTGAACTTATTATACAACTTGATGAGAACTCTAGAGTTTCTGTTTTTTATAGGTTGCATTTAGTAGCTATTTTTATCTTGAATTAAAAAGTGGTGTTATTGGTAGCATCATTTTTCTTGGAGGGCTAAAATTACAACTTTTTGGAAACTTCGATCGGTGTCAATGCAATCAAAGCTTGAAATCATTCATCGAATCGAAGAATGGTGCTATTGACAGCAACCATTTTTGTAGAGCTAAAATTTTGATTTTTTAGAAACTTTGGTTGATGTCAGTGCAATCAAAGCTAAAAATTAACTTTTTAATTGAAAAGAGGTGCTATTGGTGACACAATTTTCTTTTGTCAAGTTACAATTGAATTCATTTCAAAACCATACAGGTGTAAAAAAAAATATTTATTTTTTCTTTTAAATAACTTCAAAAGGAAAATATCACTTAATTATTTGTTTTAATAACAAATTAAATAAATTTGAAAAAACTAACTTCAAAAAGGTAAAATATTTATTTTTTAAAAAATAATTTAAAAAAACATAAATATTAAAAAAGATTAAAAAACAAATAATAAAAAACAAAATTGTAATTTAAATAAAAAAAAAAATTAAAGAATATTACCAAAATTAAAAGAAAACAAAAATTTTAAAAATTAAATTAAATTAAAGTAAAGTAATTTTTAAAAAGAATATACAAATATTTTAAAAAATCAATTAATTTTTTTTTATTAAAACTGAAAATTAAAAAATATTTAAAAACAACTAAAAAATATAAAAACTTAAAATCTAATGGTTTTAATTCCCCTCACCTTCCTCCTCCCTCCCTTGCGCCCTACTTCTACCCCACCTCTCTCCTCCCTCGTGTGAATCAATTGAGAAAAAAATGGAAACTAGTGAATCTTTTTTTGGAAAAGAAGATTGAAAATCAGCCCATGGACTAAATTTTGCTCTTAAAATTTTCCCTGACAACCACTGAATGTAAGCTCTGAAAAACTCGAAACTATTGAGGGTTCGTCAAGTTGATAACTATGTTTCATCTTAACTAGTATTTTGATTCTCTATGTTATGTTGAGCTTTCCAAGGAGACATGCGCCTAATATTTTTATTTCTCACCTATTGTGTATTTGGTTATATATTTCCTTCTTCAATTATATGTGGTTTATATCTAGGTTACATGTTTACATCCCTGTAGTCATACATGATTTTGTGAACACTTTCATACTTTGCCTACTCAAGTATTTCGTATATTTTTGTACTATATCCTTTTAAATATATAAAATATATTCTTACTCAAAGAAAACTATATGAAACATTAATTCATTAAATAGTATATAGTAACGTAAATTGTTTGCGAGGGATGGTAGGTGAAAGTCGGAGGGTGGGTAATTTATAACCTCAATAGAAAACAAGAATCAACCTACGCATAGGGTTTATGAGAGAAATACTAATTAAGAGGAAATTCTTTCACTATACCAATGAATGCTTATATTGTAGGCTTACGAAATAAGGAATGCTTTGGCTTTTGACAAGTCATCAATTGTCTTGGGACAAATGAGAAAAATAGGCTTGGGCTCCTCCTATCGTGTCACTAGAACTAAAGGGATTGTCTCCTTTTGTTGGAATCATCACATTTCATCACATTCTTTTGGATTGCAATGCAAAATACATGCAAAATTGACAATTAATCTAGGCAAAGGAAATTTGGTTAAAAAAAGAGGTAACCCTTCATTAATTTAATCCCATGTACAACAACATTAGCATAGAAAGCATAGAAAATCGTAGGACAAGTGACTCATGTAACCGATCGAATAGGTATTTAAGTACCCTCCTCCCCTCCATTAGAGCAAATTTGGGGTCTACAATGGGGTATACAATATTCTATATTTATTATTTAAGGTATATTTATCTTATTTCGAAATGAACTTTTCACAATCTTAACCAATGTGAGATTTATATGGAGTTAACTATTGTCAAATTAAAATATGACACAAACATCATTGACTTCATAGGTCCTACTCAACTATAATGGTTGACCAAAATATTGAAATTATATTGGTTTGAGAAGTCTGACTCATTGCACACTCATCCATGGCACATTTTTTTATAAGGCCCATTTTAAACCCCAAATTTACTCTAATGATACCTTGGAAACATTTTCTCTTTCCTCATTACAAGCAAAGTTTTAAGGCTACTAAGATATAGAATAGTAGTGAAGGTGAGATGTATTTTTTGGAAAGGCTGATGGATCTATTTTCTAGCTGGGTAGAGCTCTATCTGGTTTCGTACTGCACTACTAGAGTGTTTGGTTCCATCTACACTACGGATATGAAAAGGACTGCAGAGTCATAAGTTTGTTGGATGCTCTGCAGGTTTTTGAGGCTTTTGGTTTAGCTTTCTAGATTATGATACAATATTTCACAGGGTGGAAGAACAAAGCTTAAATTAGAGTGACAACTTGGGTTGGTCCTTCAATTCAAAATATTGTTCATTCATCAGCTATGTTTCTCATTTCATTGGTGCCATGACTGAGCACAATCATATTGTCAAATGTTCTTTCTATGAATGTGTGGATCAATGTAGACTAAATAATTATATGCCCTCCAGGGGGGAATCTTGCACTTATCAAAGCATGGGAGAACATATCAAATCCCAAATGGTAAGGAATGCAAAATTATAAAGGAAATTAGAGGTTAATAACAAAAAAATGGATAAATTTGATGCAAAACTTGACATGAACTACAATATGATACTAGGATTTTCTTGTAGCTCTCAATCTATGGTGGACATTCCTTCCGTGTATATAATTTAAATCGTGGAAGACCTGAAGGAGGATGTGATGATCCAATAGGCACTTGGAGAGACTAAAGAGGAAGCAACCAACTAGCCAACGCTTGGACAATAGGAGAATGGTGATGAAGAAATGAAGGAAGCCCACAGTAGACGTGGATTCATTTAGGTAGATCATGTTTTTTATTTTATGTTTTTCCATGTAATATTTCTATGTAGAGTTTGTAAGAATATAAATTACTAATAAGAACATCTAGACTGTAGGTTCACTGAAAGAACTAGAATTTTTGAGCCTCTTTTTGAAATCTATAATGTATTTTGTATTTGTATGCCTATTGGTTTGGTTCAAGGACAAATTTTTATATATCAAAGAAAATGTTATCCATTCTTGTTAAAATAAAATAAAAACATAAACTATAAATATGAATGAGTATACCCCTAATGCAGTTGATACCTAGATGCTTGACCATGTGAATGACAAGACGTGTGGGGGTCAAATTAATTCACAAGAGGACATGTTCAATGGGAATGGTTTAAGATAGCAGGGAGAGAGCCAACCCCTAGTCATCTGTTGGAGCACATGCATACTTAACTCTGGAATCATGGGAGTGAATTTCATAAGGTACAATGTATTAATGATATGGCATAGTTCCCTTGGAGACCTAGTGGTATTATTGAGTTCTTTGTGGCTTGGTGTTTCACAACAACTTTGAATTTGGGAGCCCTTTGCTACCTCCTTGTAAATAAATTGTAGATATGTTGCCCTATCAAAGGGCTCAAAGTCGGGGAGGGGGAGGAGGTAGATGATAGTGGTTGTGGGAGGAATATTATAGCTATGACACTCCCTTTCAGTTCACAAGGATATAAAGGGCGTGGAAGAATAATGTGTTGCAACAAGCAAATGAGTAGGAAGGAGGGTGGGTGATCAACCAACGCTCCTTGGACATACGTTAATGGAATACAACAATCTGTGAGAAGGAATCCTCATAGCCATTTGGGCTTTATGGGAGGGTATTAAAAGTTTGCACAACAAGCTATACCTCCCAATGGGCGCAACAAACACCCCTCTCCAAGTCGTTGAGAATTATTCTAAGGAGAAGTCTCGAACCCATATTCTCATATTTCTATTTCTTTGGATGCAGAACAACATGTTTAATAGCTTCGTCATTTCTTAGACTTTTGTTTTAGCTAATCTTTAGATCACCTATGGTTATGTTCAAGACTATAATCCTTTGCCTTTTTTGTTCAGTTAAATAGTAAACCTATGCTATGTTTGTGAAAGGAGGGGAGGCATTGGTTTCCATTTTTTTCTTGGCATGACTTCTTCTCTTGGTTTAATTTTGTTATTCTTTGGATTTTAGAACTCTTCCCGGATTGTTCCTGGATTGAACTTAACCCTCTTGTTGACTTGAATTCCTTATTAACATGCCGATCAAAGAACTCATTTTCTACCAAGCAATAAAAAGTTTCGAGCTAGTTTACAAAAAAAATTGAATGAATATTTAAAAATAAACAAAAATATAACATAAATCTAAACATTAACAAGAAAAATCTAACCATAAAGGTAAACAATCTCGTTATTATTAATTAATTATTTAAAACTTGTTATAAAAGAAGAATAAAAAAAATCATCATAAATTTTTTAAAATTTAAAATTTATTTTTAATTAATTAATTAATTTATATTAAAAAAACTACATTATAAAAATAATACAAAATCTTTAAAATTTTTAATATTTTAATTTACATTTTAATATTATTAGTAAGATTCACCAAAATTTATATTTTAAAGTAAATGTGAATTCTTAAAAGTTTTCTTATAATAAATTTTAAACCTTTCAAATAACTATAATACTTAACCTCTTTTCACTAAAATATTTCAAATAATTATAATACTAAACCTATTTCCACTAATATATATTATATATTAGTTCTAATTCTATGTGAATGTATTTATTTATTTTAACATTTTATGTTTAAGTAAACTTAAAAAATATGCATGAGAACATAATTTCAATTTAGAGCCGTTTTAAATGTATGCTGTTATATTTTTTCCTTTATAATTGTGTTAAGGTTTTAATTTAAAATTATATTTTAATTTTCCAAAAAGTTGTGATAAATTTATATATATATATATAATGTGTTTTTGTTATTGATTTGATTTATTTGATGATAAATAATAAATTTGATTTAAGTTATTTTTTATTTTTAAAAATTATGAATTATAATTAAAATTTTCATCCTCGGATGTGGGTGATCTCCCCAATCCCAAGGAGTATGATGAGCCGGTCCGAGAAGCCACCACTCCCCACCACGTGGCTCCTTCTCGATTGACCCGCCATGCAACTTAATGCTTGCCTTTAACGATACCCCCGACTTTTATGAGGTTGATCTTCCTGGCGATTTGCAGAGTTGGCTCTCATATTATGGCAATCATTCCATTTTTGTGCGAACTTATGACTGGTTGGAGCGTCGTTTCTAGGCTATTTGACAAGGTTTTCTATCAAGCTTTGTGGTGGCGCGGCGGAAATACGACCAGTACTTCTCTTCAGCGCTTGGTTGGTCACTCGCTCATGGTATGTTTCAACCTCCTTGTCTTAGATAGCTGGTTCTTCTATGCTCCATTCGTGTTCGGTTTAAGTCCCGCTCTTCTGTGGCTCTAGGTTGCATACTACGCATGCCTCATGCTCCCTCGCTTGACAGTCAGTATGTCCCGACGACCCAGAGCCAATTCTCGATGTGGCGGTAGAGGCCGTGGGAAATCAGGTAACCGTGGTTGCAGAGGTTCCTTTGATTTTGGCTATGACAGCTCTGTTCTAGTGCATCTGAGAACCATGCTAGATGACTGGGTGGAGGAATTGGTAATTCAACAGATGATCAGTCAAAGTGAAAGGGTTAGGTGCATACACTATTGGCTTGTGAAAATTCACTCGCTCAGATACTCATGCACTTGCAGGAACTCACTCAAGGGAATAACCCCTCCCCTTCTCCTTCTCCAGCTCCAGTTCTTCATGCTGCCTCCTCTCCGGTCACCTCTCAGGTCTCCAAACCCGTGGTGCACCCAGGCACTTAGCAAGACGAGGGGCTTCGAGGCCAAGCGACATAACAAATTTTGCCTCGACGAGCGATCACAAGCATAAGCATGCAAAGAGAAAAAGCTCGAGGATTCCCCCCCTTTAAAAGAAATCTGAATCAATTCCTGCAAAGATGGCTTCGGGCAACACATCCATCCCAGGAGACTATCGTTGCCCCATTATGGAAGAAAAGCATGAGGATGAAGATGCTGCCAACAACTTCAAGTAATTCTGTGGTATACTCTTTATTTTCCTTTCGCTAGCAATTTAGAGTGGGTTATAGGAGCTCGGTTCATGAGATTGTTATTTTCTCTGTTTCTAGTCTAACTGTTCACATCAACTGCCATATGAGGCGCTCTTTTAGTGTTATGCACTCAGAGGTTGAACTTTCTCTCAATTTTTCACTCCTTTTGTTATGGGCAACACTCTCCTATATGCTTGCTTTGATATTTCCATGTATGAACAGAATGTTAAAGGTTTTTAGTTTGTTTTTTTGGTTCGATGAGAAGCCATAGATAACTCTCAAACCTAAAAACTTTCCTGTAAATATAATATTTTTCAATATCATAATATAATTTCTCTATGAAGCTTACAAAAAAAATAAATTTTCATATATTAATTAAGTTTAATTTTTTAATATAATATTGTGGAAATATATATATATATATTATTTCAATTTTTTTATATTATTAAATTGTACTTTTCAACGATAAAATCTTATAAAAAATTATCATTCAAATTTTATTAAAAGATTTTAACTTTAAAACTATATCATTTATTTTAAATTTTATATTCTATTTTTTTTTTATAAAATTATATGAAATAATAAGTAATAAGATTAATAAGCATATACCAATCATATAACATAAAATTGATTTCAAAATATAATAAAATATCTCTGTTCAATTATTAGTCACTGCCGGGAGAGACTATATGTTCCTTTTTTAGTATTAATTTATTGTGTAAAAAACTATTTCTAAAACTTTCCTATAGTTTATCCAATGTTAAAATAATTTACTCATTTATTTGTATTTATTTAATAAAATATTTTAATAAGTGTGTAAGTTTGATTGGTAGAAAGTGCTTGAAAAGACAATTTTCATCATTGGCAAGGATTAAGTAAAAATGAAAATAAAATGAAAATAGAACGACTTTGAACTTGCAAATGTTAACATCTAAATATTTTGTTTATAGTGGATAGCCTGACAATTGAGCATAATGACATAAGTATCAGGCTTTGCAACTTTGCATTTAAACATTTTTACAACTGTGTGCTTCCTGGAATGCCACGTGTGGCAAACCTTGCTATGTGTAAGAACATCTGTTACCCAACTGAACTAGGTTGTCCCAAACTTATCCAATGGTGGCTCACGTAAGCTTAACTCCTCACCATTGTTTATCATTTGGTTTTCGGTCTTAAACATCATTCTCATGGCTCTTTTGTTTACCAGCGAACTGTTTCATGAGAATTAATGTATGTCTTTTCTATCCTTGGCAGGTGAGCTCGCCAGGACTTAGTTATAATACTCAGTATGGTAATAATCTTTGGATTATTCATACAAAATTTAAATATCATAGTCATACATAATTTAAATATCATACTCGTTTTTCAATGGTCTTGTTTTTAATACCAAATTTCTAAATGATTGAAGGGATTATGAACCGGGTGGAAAAGTGGGCTTAGTTTGCCTTAAAGGCCGACATGCTTGCTCAAGCTCTGAAGCCACTCTTCACTATAAGGGTTTTTTTCATTAATTTTTGAGATCTTTGCTCTTAAATTTAAGTTTATATTGATATTAACTCTACTATGGCACGGCGTTATTAACAACCATGATTTACAGGATATGCTTCTTAATTTGATGGAGAATGCTTAAGTGTTTATTTTGTCATAATATGAACTATTTTTTATTATTATTATATACAAACCAGAATATATTTGATCGACAGATTTGAGAGTGCTGCAAATGTAGAGCTTTGGTCTAAGTTTTAGGCTTTGAAACGGTTTCTTTGTTAAACTGAGGTCGTTTCTGGTTTTTGGACCAATTCTGGTAACAGAGGACTCTCAACGGTGGAATCCACGTCTAAACACATCCATTCCCATCCCTTTTCTCACATCTCTAATATATATTTGTATATGATGTATTTTTTTTAATAATATAATAAAACGAGACGCAGGTTAGGGTTTTTCTATTTAAAACATTTTAATTTTTATCTTAACAAATAATATGATTACACGGTAGTAAAGTTTCTACCATTTCTTATTGCAAGGTGGTTTTCAAATTCCAGTAACAATGAGCGTTCTAAAGGGTCAATGTCCCTACGCCTTCAAATTCAATTAGATAAAAAAGTTAAAAAGTCGTTTTTGGCTAAAAGTTACAGGGTTCAAACACAAGAATTTAGCTTTTATTTTCTTGCTAAAGTTGGGTTTAAACACAAGAATTTAGCTTTTATTTTCTTGCTAAAGTTGGGTTCAAGCGCAAGAATGTGTTTTTTATATTTTAATTTTTTTTATAAAAACTAAAAATGGGCTAAAAACTAGTTAAAATAATTACTTAAGTTGGAATTCAAGCACGAAAATTTATGTGTTAAGTATGCGTTTTCTATTTTTTATTGCTATGTTGCATGACTCTGGTATCTTCAATGAACTTTTGGATCTTATCCAGTTCTCTGCGGATCTTCTTGGGTTTCCTTCAACAAGCCAAAATTGTGCTGTTTTTGAATGCCAAAATGACTTGAATCTTTCTTTCCTTCCTGAGCCCTTACCTCTGTTGGGGTTGGAAGGATTTCGAGAGCATTTGGATTCCGTTCTAGACGCTTGAATTCTTTTTAAGGTCTTAAACATTGGTTCGAGTATTTTGGTTCTTCTCTCTACCTTTGCTAAGGCTGCCTTTAATACAGACATGTCAGTCAAAACATCGCTGACCAGATCTATCAGCTTGTCTGTAAGTTTCAGTTGATCTCTTGCTTGATCAACAGTTGACTTCATTCTGAGCAATTCCCTGTATAAATTATCAATATTTGATGCAATCAGATTTGCTGGTAGATTAGAATAGTGAAGCAATTTTACCTCATCTACAACTTGCTCAACTTTTGTCGAAGATCTATACAAATATTTTTTTAACCACGTCTGTGCGTGCGCCTGTTACTCCTTAGTTCGACTTGAACCATCTGCTGCTCAACTTGCATCCCATAACAGTAATCCTGTCTTCTACTGCCCAGGAGAAATACTCAATTTGCAATACTCGGTCAAAAACGTTTAAGTGTTTTTATAACAGATATTCCTCAGAGAAAAACAGGTCACTGATAAGGGTCAGATCCCTCCATACTTGCACTACCCATTCCACCAATCTTGGGATAATATCAATATCATTCAGACGACCCATTTTGTGAGTAGCAATTCCCAGCTTGAAATCATTTCTCGTCCGAGTTTCTTAAACCATCTAGACTGAGGTAAGAATTTTCAAAATGAATCCGAATTGCAATTGCTAGATGAAAATTAATGTATCAATTATCTTACTGGAATGAGGCTTCGAGGGCAAAGCAGAAACATGTTAACGAAGTGTCTGAAATGGTGGTAAAACAAAATGTTGTCCTATGCTTTTCTGGAGACGTGAAGGCAGAGGCTTTAGATGGTTTGTGATATCTGGCCATCAGATCGCCCCATTTCTGGCGAAGACCTCGGAATTCAGCAAATTATTGCTAAAATTAGAAGTTTTAGTTGCTTCAATTGTGCATTTGTGCATCTGGCTAGAATCAGAGCACCAAATTTAGTTTTGAATTGTAATTTCAAAATGTTCAAATTTAGATTCGTGTACCAAGAGATATTGAGAAGAGCGGCGGAATGAATTCCCAGCTTTGGATTCTAGCGGCTGCAAAAGAAAATCTGAAGCACACTATGGAATTTATCAACTGATTAAGCCTTCCCTTGAGTACTTATTTTCTAGGAGAAGTGAAGGCGAAGGCTTTACATTCCAACGGATGCAGAGGAAAACATGAGACACACTATGGACTTTGTCAACTCGTTAAGCTTTCCATTGAGTATTGCACTCTGGCAATAATATAATTAATCCTTGTTATATTGTAATGAAAACATTGATTTGGCCTTTTTGTTACTCTCGGTTGTTATTTTTGATGATGTCTTTATTCCTCCTAAGATTTATGTATCAAAAAGTCTGGCAATTCTGTCCCACTTACCATAAGATGATGGGACCCAAAGGGTGAGAAGGATTGTTGAGGAAGTTATTGATAGATTAGGCTGCTGGTGCTATTTTGACGATGCATCACAAGGTGATTCTGCTATGGGGGGAGCTGGTGGAATATTATAATTTTCAGATATCCATTGGATCAATTTTTTTGCAGGTTTATGTAGAAGTACAAACAACCAAGTAGAGTTGATGGCACTAAAACTAGTGTTGATTCTGGCTACTACTAAAGGTGTGTGGAAGATTCATGTTTTTGGTGACTCCATGTTAGTCATTGATTACTTGAGCAAGAAGTGTCCTCATAGAAACATTATGCATACAACATTATGTGAGGAACTATTGAGGTTCTTAGGTACCTTTTAGGCCATATCATTCAAACACATATATAGAGAAAGGAACTCCATGGATGACTTATTGTCAAAACATGGTCTATAGGTAGGTGAGGGTTTATGCCATCAATGGGAAATGACAAATGACTTGTTTTCTGAACATGATCTTGGACCTCATCCAGGATGATAAATAGAACATGTTGGGAAAAAAGAACAACCTATGATAGTCATACACAAGATATCTAGCAATTATCTATTCAATAGTGACACATAGGCTACAACTTGAACAAATTGTTTTTGCTTTAAATCTTGATATCATAAACATATAAGGTTAGGATGAGTCGATTCAAATGGTAGAGACTAAGCTGCTCACAGCTCTTGTTTCACTAATGGAAGGAGTTTATAGTGAACCTTTTTATTAATGATAATAGAAGATGATTAAATATCTTTGTTCAATTATTTCACTAATGAAAGGAGTTTATAGTGAACCTTTTTATTAATGATAATAGAAGATGATTAATTATAGGAGTTTCTAGTGAACCTTATTATTAATGATAATAGAAGATGATTAATTATAGAGAATATTCTTTATTTTTGCAAGGTTTGAATTTTATTAATTAAGATTTAAAAACTGTACATGACAGAGCAATCCAAAAATCAACATTCCAAGTAGGTATTCTTGATGACTAAACTTAGAGTCTAGCAGGTTCAGAGCTAGTCAAAACTACAGAAGTATGAGAGTTGCAAGTTTGCTAAGATCCCCCACAGGCCGGGGGTTATAACCACAATAATTCAAAAAAACATGTAAATTAAAACTAAGAAGGCTAATCCAATGATTGTTCCTCATTAGACATAAAGGTAGAAGAGGAATCAACACATGGTAGGGAACTGGTCTCCTTGCTGTTGAAAGTGTCTAGGAAATGCCTGTAGACCAGCTGGGTGGTTGCCACTTGCTGAGGCTGCGGATGAGTGAAGGTCTTACTAATAAATGGCACGACCAAATGCATCCATTTTCACATTGAGGTGGGCCATCTTGTCACGCTGGAATTGAAATAGGGAGCAGAGAGTGGCATTCAAGTTTGATACCTGGGCAACAAGCGATAGGGCACCACGTTTGGGAGTGAGAAATCCCTTGATGCAATCGTCCATGGCGAGAGAGAGTAGAGCTTTGGTGGTCCAGAGGACCTGCAACGTCTTGGTATGACGGGTTGCTCGCATGCTAGTCGAACCAGAGTCCTCAATTAGCCTGCCCAATTCCGCAGCTAGCCGTTTGGGAGAAGGGTAATCTCTCTTTCGCTTCAGGCAGTTTTCCAGGCGTAGAGTGCGTGCACAAGCAGAGTCTGGGATCTCCTGTTCAAAGTACCCCTGCGCCCTACCAAGCTCCTTCAAATCTCACGACATATGGGTGCGTTACGGTCCATGCTCAGTTTTGCGCAGGGTGAATTTGGTTCGAAGCATTGTCGCTCTGAAGTTACACAAAATACAGTGAGGAGGGGCATCCTGTGAAAGAACCCGAATACAGATAGAGCGACGGGGTGAAGAATGGCGGTGCAGACGAATGCGACGTCTGAGCCAGGCTTAGCGATTTAGTGCTCTTGTGCTAAGTCCAGGCACATGCATGACGTGTGAGATGCCACTTCCGCCATCTTCCTGCATAATTACCATTAAAAACCCGACTGCCAAATCGTTTAAGCTCTGTACGATGGGACGCCAACGCCTTAAAACACAATGAAAGGCTCGTCCTTGGAGCGTACCCTCTTTAAATTGGTGCATGCAGTCAAAAACCTGAGTTCCACGCGGCATGCTGCATAGAAGCTTACTAAGGTGGTGACAGAGTATGTCCACATGCATTGACATTGGCCTGGGTGGAGCACCTGCTATGGAGAATTATAAAAAATATTCAAATGAGACCACTGAAATAAATAATGAATATTTAAAAATAATAAACATAATTATATAATATATTTGTTAAACATTTAAAATTGTTAAATGCCTATAACTCATGAAAAACAATCAATTAGCCTCAATTTCTTCCACCAAAATTATTATACACTTCTCAATACATTCATTATAAGTTGTTTTAAAGATCATAACAATTTAATATTCAAATCGTATACTGGAGTTTTGATATGGATGCGAGAGAACCTCCAAATTATTTACTTACTTAATCATATCAATGAACAAAGAATAATCACTTTTGACAAATTGACATTGAACTTGTAGATGTTCATTACCCCAAAACTAAGAGAATTAGATGGCAATTAGTAGAAAAAATATGACAATTACATATATTTTTAATCTTTTAAAAAATACATAAAAATACAATATTTATTTTATAAATGAAAAATCACACACATATATATAATATATAGCTATATTATATGTAATGCCACGAGTATTTAGTATATTGACTTTAAAAAAATATTTGCACCAATTAAAAATACATTTAAATAATTAAGTTACTAATAGCTAACAATTTCTTTTTACTATTATCCTATAATAAATATAAACATTTTATAAATCAAATTTTAATTAAAATATAATTAAGAATGTAAATTCAATTAGAAATACATTTAAATAATTAAGATTTTTTATAAACTATAATCTTATAATAAATATAAACATTTTCCACATCAAATTCCAACTAAGAGTATAGAACCTTTCAAAATATAAATCTTAGTATATAAAAATTTAAAAATTGAAAATCAAAACTGAGAAAAGAGGTAACAATATATATAATTTTTTTTAACAAACATTGAAACATAAATTTATATTAAAAAGGATGTGCACAACCATCCAAGTACATATAAAAAACCACTCTACTAGCTAGAATTGCTTGAGCTAAAACAACTATAATATGAGCAACTTTGAAACTACAAAATTTCTATATAGGTCTTCTAGAACTAATCATATTCCTAGAGGGATATACCCTGACATATTGCTTACACAAAAATATAGAAAAAAACATTTAAAGGAGAAGTAAAATGAAACAGTAGCCTACTCATATCTGCCTAAGATGCCATATACGGGCTACTGAACCAAAGCTTAATCCATGGGGCAAATTCCTTCTTCTGGATATTCCTGACAGTGGTTACATTGGGTCATTTTTTCCATTTTCAATATTTCCTCCTTAATGATGTCCACCGTGCCTATTAACTCTTTTAAATTCCCTTCCAGATCCTCAACTCTGGAGTCAAAACAAGTCAGCTGGTTTGAAATGTATCTAGTGTTTTCAAAGACAACCACAGTTTCCTGAACACCCTTGCAAACAACTTCATAAACATTCATGAGATTTTTCCCGAAGTCTTCCATACTGCCTTTGACGTACGAATAAACTATCCACCAACCCTCCATGTCTTTTGCAATTGAAAGCAAGGTGAATGACTTGAAACCAAAATCCTGAAAAAGGAAGGGTCGCAGCGACAGAGCCACACCGCAAACCTCGAGCCTTCGAATCCTCCAAACTTGTGCCTTGAAATTCCGAAGAAACCACAACAGCTGGGAAAAGAGAGGGGGATCCAGACTGCAAATCTTGGAACATGGTCGAATCCTCACCGTACTTGTCATAACACAGCTCACTCACGAATTCCTCGATACTTCTCGATTGTTTCTTCATAACATCATTAATGCTAAGTGTGTGGGGGGATGAGAACAAGGAGACAACCTGCAGGCGAACATAAAAGCCTCTGCCAAAGGCTGCCCCTTCTGAATACAGACATACAACCTTCACATGTGTGACTCCACACTTCCTCCCCAAGGGGGGAAAGGGGGAGGCTTATAATGCCAAACAATATGCTCCCTTTTCAAATTGAATCAAAATTGTTTAGGCATGGGGAAAGGGTTAGGGGATACATTTAGTAACCTTATCCTTGTTTGTTAATACCACAATTCCAGATTTGTTCTTTACCCCTTGATTGGCAAGTTTGTCAGCTTTCCTAATATTTTCCCTCGTGACGTGGAGGAAAGTTATAGAAGGTGGCATGCTGATTAGTTTTATATGGTCATATATTCCGCGACACCTCGAAGAACCAGTTTCATAACCCATTCTCATTTTTTGGATTCTCTGTTTGGAGTCTCCAAAGACCATCAACTTTGGAATATACAAAGAAGAGATAAGTTCAATTCTAAATAAAAGAGCTAACCACTCAGCTTCATTGTTGGTTTTGGTTCCTATTCCCCGAGCAAAAGAGTTAACTATACTTCCTCTTGGATCAAAGATAATCCCTCTTGCACCTCCGCCCCGGGATAACAACATATATAATCTTAAAACATGATAAATATAAACATTTTGCACATCAAATTCCAGCTAAGAATGTAAATCCCGTCATCTCGGAATGTAAAGGTTTAAAACTTGAAAATAAAAACTTAGAAAATTGGTAACAGGATATATAATCTTAAACAAGGTAACAACATATATTAATTTCATTATACCTATAGGTTTTTAGATATTATTTCAGATTTTGGGTTTCTTTAAGTGGATCAAAAAAATTAATTTGAGTGTAACAAGTGTACAACTTGGATTCATTTCATGGTTGTCTATCTTATTATACTTAAATACATTTACGGTTGTTAAAGAAAAGGGTAACAATTAAGGTTCAAGCATGAAGTTTTTAATGTTTAGCCTTTGTTTAACAACCAGACATCTCCACAAAACTAAGTGGTTGGCTGCACCTATGCCACTTGTGGTTGTGCTAGGAATTTAGATATTATCTCAGATTATAGGCTCCCTTGAGTGGATTAACAAGATTAATTTGAGTGTAACAAGTATACAACCCAGATTCATGGTCATTGTATCTTGTTATACTTAACTGCATCTGAATTTTTTGTTTTATGTTTATATTAATTAGTTTAATGTTTATGTTATAACATAAATAGATAACTATAACACTCTTGTAATTGATTTAATGTTTAGTCAGTTTGTTTATAAACATTTGTTTAACAGCTAGACATCTCCAGAAATCCACAAAACTAAACCGCTGTTGAGTGGCTGTGCTAGTGCTATTGGGAAATATATACATAAGCAACCCATTACACAATCAAGAAACTTATTTTTTTTCTGAACAGGTATACAACCCTACAAAATTAAGAAATTGAAATTTTCTGAGCTCTGCAACCCATTACACAATCAAGAAACTGAAATTTTCTGATTATGGTTATCACGGAGAGCCCAAGACCTTTACCAAGGCCTCTTCAGCCGTGTTGACACAATTAAGAAGTACTCGGCTACTTTTCAATCTTTTAGGAGTAGCAACACTGTAGCGGGGCCACTCACAAAAATCATGTTTTGCCCCCTCTACTGAGCATATACGATTTTCATGATAATTGGGATCGGCAAACCCTTCTACCTCGTCTGCGAGTTCTATTTCGTATTTGTCACGCGCACCCAGGAAAGACCAGAAAGCCCTCAGATTTTCCTCAATGCACGACAACTTATCAGCTCTAGGGTTATTAGTGAGGTTGGCAATGCTCCAACCTCCACCAGATCCTTACAGAAGCCGATGTAGAGGCGTTGAAGTTTAGGGCAGACCCCCTCAGGAAAGAATACCTCCTTTATTTTTGTCTTGTACAACTCTAGCTTCTCTAACTTCTTGAGCTGAAACATGCCTTCGTAAACGGAAGAAGCCAATTCACTCTGCGGTCTTTGCCCTCTAGTGGATTCTGTTAATGGTATTATTTCTCTTTCTCCCTCAATCCTTTTAAGTGGCAGCTCGCTTAAAGGACAATTCCTTACTTTCAAATATTCCAGATTGTTCAACTTCATAATATTTGGAAGCCTCTTCAAACTTTTGCACTCAGATAGATCTAATTTGCCTTTCAACTTTGTTAAATACCCAAAGGAGTTTGGAAGAGTCTTCAATCTTATGCAGGAAGACATATTGATGTGTTCGAGTTTTGTCAAATTCCCGAAGGAATCTGGAAGCATCTCCAAACTTGTGCAGGAATTCATATCAATGTTTTCGAGATTTGTTAAATCCCCGAAGGAATCTGGAAGCATCTTCAAACTTTTGCACTTGGACAGATCGATGAATCGGGGATTTGTTAAATTCCCGAAGGAATTTGGAAGGGTTCGCAATTTCAGGCAAGATGTCAGACTCAGATATTTTAACAGCCGCAGAGTAGAAAATTCTTCAGGTAACGCTGCTACCTCTGCCCCCTCCGCTACAATCTTTTCGAGGTACTTTAGTTGCCCGAATGACTGTGGAAACTCTAAAAGTGGAGAATAAATAGTTAACTCGCGTAACTCTAGTGGTGCCTGCAATGTTCGTGTGCACGCATGAGAATTAAGATAAAATGATAACCTTTTCGATCATAAAAATAAAAAAGATGCATCTACATCAACGTGCCTGTGTACCTTAGATTCAGACTACCACAAACTTCTTAAATTTGTCTTCTACACAAGAAACTAGCTCCAGAAACTCATAGGAAACATGAAGATTTGAACTCTGAATTGGATGATGATGCTTCTGAACTTCAGATTCAACTTTATCAGCTAAAAGACTTGCAAATAAAATCAATGACAATGGCTGAATTCCATCATCCTCTCATAGAAATATGGGGCACATCTCCCAAACTTGACTAGGGGCACATCTCCCAAGTCTCTGAGGAAAAATTGCACTCATACAAATTCTCAAACTACCAAAAGATGTGAAATGGAGTGTAATCATGCTTTTATATATTGAGGTGACTAGTTAAACAAGTAAGATGGAGTGGATAAGGTTGCTTTGCTTTGTGCTTTAGCTTCTTCCTTGCTTTGCTTTCTGCTTTTGCTTTATCTTGCTTTTGCTTTTCTATCCTGTTTTTTCTTGCTTTTCTACCTTGCCCTGCTTTTCTTGTTTGTATTGATTTTTCCTTGTTTTTCTGCCTTACCCTGCTTTTATGCTTTGTCCTGCTTTTCTGTTTTTCCCTGCTTTTCTGCTTTTGTTCCGCTTTTTTGCTTTTGTCTACTTTTCTAGAATTTCCCGCTTTTCTAAACATTTTTGCTTTTTTGAACTTTCTTGTTTTTCTGATTTTTCCTACTTTCTGCTTTATGTTTCTTTTGTTGCTTTTCTTATTTGCTCCACTTTCTTTCCTTTTCTCTGATTTTACTATGTTTGGAATCTTTCTCTTTGCTTCTTCCTTAGGCTAACTCCAAGTCAACCTTATCCTCTCATGCACCCTAGTGGAGCATTATCCTCATTTATTCCACATAAAAATATTAAATGCATGGAAAATAAATATTCCAAGTGCATAATAAACTTTGGATACAAATTAATTCAAACTCCTAATTAATTAAATGCCTCAACTTAACCCCTAATTAATTAATTAATTCAATCTGTCACTAGGATCCATGGGGTTCGATCTGCTTCATGGTGCTGAAAAAATGGGAACATGATAGTTCTCCCCTCCCAAGATTGCTTGTCCTCGGGTAAGAAACCAACTCCAACCATCTATGAAGTCAACCAGTGGCCTCACTCCTCAAGATATGTCGTTGGCCGTCTAGAATCAAAATCCTCAATTCCAACCAAAATACCAAAAGTCCATCATGTTTCTGCTGCACCACTCTGATTATATATGGATCTTCAAGATTGATCCCAGGGTCCCATTGCTTATGTTGCATTCCTCCAGACATCAATGCAAACTGAAATGACTCATCAATTCATGTATCCCACTGCCATTGCTGCATGTCTCCCAATTGCACTGTTGCTTGTGGAAAACTATCATCCCAAAGAATTCCAAGGTCCCATTGTCTTAACTACATCCTCCCAAACATCGGTATCAACAAAAAGAATATCTCCTCTTGGGGAATTTCTAAAACACTGCACCAAACTGGAATTTCATCACTCCCAAAGGAATATTGAATCTCCTCATAAGGAATGTGCAAACTAGCACTGCAATCTCCATTCCTAAGACATAGATGGAAATCCCATGTCCAAACAAGAATACTAAAGACAACACATAGCATCCATAAATGCCTATACAACTGATCACAAAATATAGATGATGTGTCGATAAACTTTCCAATAATGCAATCAACAAACTTACCTCTTGGGGTACTCAACTCCCTCATGTAACTACACTATTACATATGGGTGGATTGTTCCACGAAATATTTCCACGTTTGCAACATTCGTGGGTTAAAAAAGTGAATTTTTATATTTTTTGTTTTTCAGGGCGGAAAAACCGTGGCAATATCCACGATTTTTAATGTTCCATGAACTTTCATCCCTATGTCCACGCAATTTTTAGGTTTCATTTTTCGTTGCAATATAGACGAATGTTGTCTTAGGCAATTCTAGTGTGACATTTGGTTTCCAAGCCTTCATTGTGCAAATTTCTTGTCACAAAGGAAGAGAGGTGGTGCCACATAACCACCCAAATAGATGTGCATACTGTAAGCATGTTGAGATAAGAAGGCTATAAATTAGAGAAGTGGGGAACATTGCAATGGATTCCAAGATAGTATTGCCTCGGTCATGAGGAAAATGAGAAGTTGGGAAATGAAAAATGAAAAAGAGCTAAAATCTATTTGTTGGCAATTAAACTTGATGCAAGCTAAAATTATGAAGCATATATAAAAATTGGTACTCTTGGAAATTGATGTGGAATTCCAAAAGGAGAGGCTCAAATAAGAAGTTTCCAAGGTTACATAATTGCTAGATAAAGTTATGTATTTAGAATTGGAATAGAGACGAAGCTTTGAAGAATTAATGACCCATATTTCTCATGAAGCATTAGTTGGATCACCACAAGTGGCTACAAGGAGTATATTGTGTAACAGGAAACATAGTACAAAGGACATCAAGGAGCCTCTTGCTTATCCTGATCAGTAGCAAGTTAGAAGAGACTTGGATATAATGGTCTATCTTAATTTTCCCTAGTTTGTCATATTTTGCAAATTTTCATTTGTACTAGGTAACTTTATTTGCCAATACACTAATCATAATATGTATTGTAGAAAGATCTTAGCTAGAGATGAACATGTTAGAACCAACATTTTGGACTTGGGTTTTATATTTGGTCAATGTTGAATTGCATTATGCTTGAATATATATATATATGTGTGTGTGTGTGTGTGTGTGTGTGTGTGTGGGGTAAGGCCATAATTCTTTCTTTTTTTATTTAATAATATTAAAGTACTCCTTCATGTTGGAAAAATGTGCGCGTGTGTGTGTGTATCTATATCTATATATATATATCAATTACTTATTCACTATATAAACTATTTTTATATAATTCTGATATTTTATATACAATTCTGTGTATTAATAATTATGGATGTATTTATATGTTTAGATGTCTATTATCATTTACTTGTCGAAATTGTACTTTCCTAATGATATAATATATAGTGATATAAATAATAAATAAATATTAATTTTATAATACAAAATATTTCCTAATGATAAATGATATGGTATGATATACATTGTTGTCAAATATGAAGAATGATTCATAGCCTTGAATTTTTTGTTATTGGTAGAAAAAAATTAAAATTAAAACAACAAATACAACACCATTGGCCCAGTGTTTATCTCATGTATCTCATGTAGCATTCTCTTCAAGCTTCAATCATCAACAATGGATTCCAAAAAATGATACACAATTCGATGCCAAATTGTAACAAGGATATAGGTCTACATAGAATCATAAGAAATGCATAAACAATAAAGAAGAACAATCAATATAAATTATGTTTATCAAGCATGTAGCCTTATTGCCTACTAGGTCTCGTCATCTCATGTAACTAAAATCATTCCAAGAACTTAAAAACAAATTAGGTTATCAAGCATAAAAACAAATTATACTTTTGGATCATCAACACCATCCATTTCAATGTAGGATAAATCCATTTTATAAACATGATGAAACACTTGCTTCAAGAATAACAACCAACACCAATCAACTACATTTTGATTTTTATTATTTCCTCAAGGCCTAAATTGTTCAACCTTGTTTGATAGAGCAAAATACCAACTTCCTCATATTTTCATATGTTAATAGATAGACTAGTAGAGGCCTCAAAAACAAAGTTTCAATCTCGTTAATGAGAAAGGGGGGCAGTCCCTAGGATTTCATCATCACAAGGACAAAAGGCCCCTTCGAAGATAATCACTATAATGAAATGCGTTTTATTAATTTAATTTATATGATATTATATTTTTTTAAACATCAACCAAAACATAACTGTCTCTGTTGAGCTTAACGAAAACGCTCTGTTGCTCTGGTTCGACCGCACCAGTTGCTTGCAACTGGTTACAGTTCCGTGTCCTCCTGCAACTTTCACTGTGCAATTGCTACGAGGGATATTGAAGTTGGTTTCGTGTGCTCCGACCGTGTTTTCATATCCCCGTAGACCCTCAATGGAAACCGTAAGTGGATTCTTATTCACCAGATTTGTTGTAATGGAACTCAAATTTGTCTAAAAAACAATGCTGGAGATAGAGCTAGTATTGGTAGACCCTAAATGGTTGCTTGTGTTGATTGCTTAGATAGGTTTTTTTTCCCTCAATCCCTATGAAAGCCCATATGGTATTGCTAGAAGGAGATTTGCAATGTATTTGAAGAGTTAGGGGTTGTCCCTTGTTTTAATTTCTAAGTATTTTGTTGTAAGTATTTGTCAAGGTAGGGTTTTTGTAAATTCCATATGGCAACGAGTAGTTTTACAGGTTATGCTTTGTCCTTTTTCATTGGGAGTGCTTTGGTAGGATTTTTTCTCTGTTACGAAGGAGGTTCCATAAAATTTTGCACCGGGTTTCTGCTGCTTACTACATGGTATCGTCCTCTGCCAACTATTGATATTTGTGTTGGAGATATGTCCAATCATGAATTGATTATGAATACTGTGGTAAATTCGATATGGCAATGAGTATTTTTACAGGTTATGTTTGGTCCTTTGTTACTCGTTATGCTTTGGTAGGGTTTTTGCTATGTTATTATGGAGGTGCCATAACAATTATGCATTGGAATGTGAGTATGTGGAACCCTTTTTGATAAACTTGTTTGCAAGTAGGGAGGTAAATTTTGGGGTTGAGCTGGGAGGGTTTTGCGCAAGCATTCCCTCATAGATATTCCAAATACTTTAGGTGGTGTGACATTCTTCTTCATCATCATCCTGGTGAACATCATCATATAATTCAGATTTTTTTTATCTTTGGAAATATCCCCATTGGGTACCTTTTATTCTCTCAAGTATAGCCTCATCTTCCACCAAGCTTCCATTCTCTACTTGTTGAAATTGTCTTTTGCTACTTCCTTCCTTCTTTCTTTTGACAGGGATTTGAATTTCATGTCCTCTATCATTGCCACTACATTTTCAGGTATGTAAAAGGTGTAGTGTGATGAAGCCTTAGGTTTCTCTATGAATGGAGGAGGAAGCATTATTACATCACCTTATCAAGGTCATCTTGAGCCTCCATGGTAGCTTTAACTTATACCCAAGAGTGTTGATTCGCCATCTTCACTTTCGCAAGTCTGCTTTCATGATCATTTGTCCTAGGTTGGGAATTTCCATTTAGCTATCATATTATGAAGTGAAAATAATACTTCTAAGGTTTTTCAAGTGAGAAAATCATATCTTTGAGTATTTTAGTTGCTTCCCTTGCTCCCTTGTGAATTGAGAATGCATAGCCACCTCACTATAGGATAGATTATATGTCTCTTCCTTTTGGAATTACTGAAGTAGGTTTCATCTATATGTCAGATTTATATAACATGTTCCAACATAGATTCCATATGGAAACAAGTAGTTTTACAGGTTATGCTTTGTCCTTTGTTATTGGGAGTGCTTTGGTAGGATTTTTTCTCTGTTACGAGGGAGGTTCCATAAAATTTTGCACCGGGTTTTTGTTGCTTACTGCATGGTATCGTCCTCTGCCAACTATTGATATTTGTGTTGGAGATATGTCCAATCATGAATTGATTATGAATGTTGTGGTAAATTCGATATGGAAATGAGTATTTTACAGGTTATGTTTGGTCCTTTGTTACTCGTTATGCTTTGGTAGGGTTTTTGCTATGTTATTAGGGAGGTGCCATAACAATTATGCATTGGGCTTATGTTTCTTAGTGTGTGGTATCGTCCTCATCCAACTATTCATATTTGTATTGGATAATTGTTCCAGTTATGAATTGATTATGGATGAGGTGGTTAATTCGATATGGAAATGAGTCAGTTTACAGGTTATTCTTGGTCCTTTGTTGCTAGTTATGCTTTGTCCCGGTACTAGTTATGCTTTGTTTACCATTACTGGTATGTAACTGGTTATGTTACTAGTATTATATAATTAGTAATTTCAGTGTATGGTGAATGATATGTTGGAGATTTGGACCGATTATGAATTCATGGTATATTCCATATGGCTTTGTGCTTCGTTACTAGTTATTGAGGGAAAAACCCTATCTCTGATATGCCAACAATTATTGTAGGTTGATTGCCTTGGACCAGAGTCTCCCCACTAGTCTATATGTAATCATAATCCCCGACATCAACCAACTGAACATCTTTGAAAGCACTATTATCAACATCAACATCTACAGATGCTAATTCTTCATTTCTAATAGTAGGTTCAACACCCATAGGAAGACTGTAAGATACCATAGCCCCAGTTTCAGCAGGAAATTAATTATTAGCATGCAATTCCAACTCAGATGATGGAAATTCATGAACTTCATCAGGTCTACATTATGTCTGCAAAAGCAAACTCTTGTCATTCTTAGCATCTACAACACTCTTGTCTCCATCAACATCTCCAAATTCTCTCTTGTTACTTCTAGTAGTAATTTCAGCACCTGGAGGGAGACTGTAAACTGAAGTGGGTCCAGTATCAGTCGGCAAGCCATTATTAGATGAAAACTCTAAATTAGAAGATGGAACTTTGTGAACTTCAAGTGCAAGATCACTCATGTCACCATCAATACATAGAGATGCTCTCTTGTCACTATCAACGTCTACGGACACACTCTTTTCACTTCTAGTAGTTAAGGCACCCAAAGTTAGATTGTAAGCAGAAGTAGGTCCAGTATCAGTAGGAAATTCATTGGTAGAATGCAATTTCAACCCATAATATGTAACATTTTGTGCCTAGGACACAAAGTTGTTGATTTTTTAATTATTGTATTAAAAGACTAGAGCTCATGTTATTTAGATGTTGATGGATTATCAATGTTTACAAGCCTTAACTAAGGTTGACTCCATCATGGACAAAGCTGAGGCTGGAAACATTAATTTCAAATCTCTTTTCAAAGACCTGTTAGAGGCAAATATTAGGGAGATCATGAAAATTAGTCGATTGGCATGTCTTCTCCAATGTTGTCATCATCCTTCGAAAGACTTGGCATTGGTTTGTGAATCAATGTTCTTTGTCATTAATGTTTTCATAAATGACAATCCTATTCACCATGAGACTATGAACATGGACTTCATTTCTTCTTTGTATGCATGGTGTTTTCGAATTATCAAAATTGACTTATTAGGAGCCCATGTTATGGTTGTCCTTCACTATTTATAGTTGCACACTATTTATTGGGTGTTAGTCATGGTTTGGTTGTTTCCAACACTTATATATCTTGTTGATTTCACTTAAGTTAAGGCTTAAATTTTCAAGGATTCTAACATTAGTCTTGAAGACAAAAAGACAAATTTACTGCTGATGGAGTTGTTCTAATGCATGATTTTCTATGGTTTTTTCTCTATAGAGCACATCACCATGGTGGGATTGTTTCTGATGGTATATTATTAAATAATAACATTCGGGAGGAAATCAGCCTTGGTACACTAACTCATTCACTCACTCATGTCATGCACTCACCGCTTAGCTTTGCAAGGTGAGGAGTGATGACTGACGACTACAAGGTACTAGCCACTGGGATTTCACTCTGAATCCTGATTCACCTCGGGCTTAGATCTAAGGTGTTTTAATGTGTCAATGACTATGGCCATGACATTAGAGAACCACTATAAGGCCCAAAACAAGGTCAACTAGAACCACAAACCAAGAAGAGGTTGATTTATGCATTGACATAGAGAGGTGGCACTAGGCACACAATATGGAGAAACAATGAGTTAGGAAAAACATTTGCACCAAAGTACCACAACGGTTACTAAAAAGAGAATATTTGACAGAGGAGACTGCTTTTAATTTTTAACAAGTGAGCCTTCTGCAAGCGAGCACGAGGAAAGCTAGCGTAGAAGGTCAAAGCGGAATCCAGTGGGCCCATAACCCACAAGTAAACATGAAAATCTATGCTTGGACTAGAGAAAAAAATCATATCTATACTATCAATGATAATATGAGTTGGTTGGATTATATGCAAGACTGGAAACCTAGGTGGGAGTTGAGACATGCTGAAGTATTAGATGCTAAATTACAGGGATTTGATGCTTTTATTAGACTAATGCCAGAACTGAGAAGAATGCCTATGGGATCCAGTATTGTACTAGAGATGATTTACAACAACTCCCTGTGAAAAGCAGCTGATGCAAGCAATTGGTTAACACACCTCTACCAAGATCTTAAATTAATCTCGACGGAGGGCTCTACACCTCAACCTGGGCTACAACTAGACCAACAATACTACTGTATTAACTAGATACGTTCTTTGGAAGCATGGCCACATCAAGATGCTAGTCTCCGGTTTCCAAGTACTACACACACTTATGAAAAATATAAAAATTATGGTGGAAATTCTTGAGAAAAGAAAATATAGATATAACATATTATACCATGCTAAAGTTTGGACTTCAAACTCCTCAAATCTATGAGGATCCTGCATTGTACGTCCCTGATTGGATTAGAGACTGGTGGCGGTCATTCGGCATCAATCTGGTAGCATTAGATCCAACTATTATTTATAATCTAAAACGGGAAGTTGGAGAATCTCTCGAACAGGTCAAAGATATTTTGCAGACAAAGCTTACTGAGGCTCAAATACTTGGGTACTATGTTAAAAACCAACGACAATGGCTTGTCAAAACCCACATAGACGTCCACATGCATCATAATATATGCATGGTCCTGAGGTCTGTTTATTCAAAGGTATGGGATACTGAATCCAATGTCTTTCGAGAATTATATGGTCCCCCATACTCCGATGAGTTGTAAATATCTCAAAAGTATTTGGCTATGAGTGGGGCCTGTCCATTCAAATTGTCATAAAGATTGAAAAGAAAGTCATAAAAAATTTTAGACCTTACTTTTGAAAGTCATAAAAACTTTTAGATGTTAGTTACTGTTAGATGTTTTTCAGCTATCATTGTAGTCATGGTTTGGTTTTTTCGAACACTTATATCTCTTGTTGATTTCACTTAAGTTAAGGCTTAAATTGTCAAGGATTTGAATGTTATGATATGGACGTATTGCTAATGCTATGGTGTACTCTTGGATCAACAATAGTTATATCCTGGGATGACTTGCAAGTAAGCTATTTACTGTGTAAGTACTAAGGTAAGTCTATTTGGTTTATGGTTGGACAGTTGGTGTATTTCTAGCTCTTGATTGTATGCCCTAGGATTCCATGCTTGATGGATATTATGCCCAAGGTAGTTTAAAGATACCACTTAAGTTATTCCCTTGTAGGTTCTTGGATAGATCTAGCCTTTTATGGATTCGATAGGGATTGGAATTCAAACACTAGATATCCTTGAATGCTAGTAAGCTCTTCTTGACTAGCCTTGATTGACCCCATATGCCCAACTTCTACCCTAGGAACTAGTCCTATGTTTCTAGCCATGTAAAATTAAAATTTAACCTCTTTTCCTTTTGTTTTGCAATCTGAAATTTAATTCTCTTAGGCATTTAAAGATTCTGTAAAACTCAAAAAATTGCATCTTTAGAAACCCCCTTTAGGGTTGCATTTAATTTCTATTTAGGTCATACTCTTAGTGCTGTAGCATGCATTTTTAAATCTTATTTTTTGCAGCAGTCTATGTCTGTTTTGCTAACTGATTTTACATAGAGATTGAGGGTGAATTTAATTCTAGGACTGCATCTAAAATTTAACGTTGTTTGTGCTCTCTTATCTTTCATTTGCTAGGTTAGATTTCTGCACTGTTTACTGAGTGTTTTGTTGGGCTAAAATACATCATAAAATCACTTTATTAACAGTCTCTAAAGTAGGTTCATATCTTGTACAATTTTATGGGTTGAATGCATGATATTTTAACTGTTTAAAATCTCATTTTCTCTTTCATCATTGGCTATGAACCAATTTAGTATCATAAAATATACAATGTTGATGGTAAAAAAAACTAATTGATTGCTCACTTTAATTGACCGGAAAGGTGCCGGAACCGGTCTAACCGGTCGGTTTTGCCTAAACCGGTCCGGTTTTTGTAACATTGAGCACATGTGGTGTATAAGGGTTGTTTGAGGGTCTTACATAACATTCCCCACACATTTGATTGCAACTAACACATTGGTCCCAAACGTTGTTATTTAATTATTTATCCTAATGGTATCAATGACCTCTAGGATTTTGACTATCAGGTGCTGAGGTAGCATCCTTCGGTTGTTTGCTTGCTTGGGAGACTAGATTGCTCCCCTTATTTGGCATATTTTGTAGTTATTTGGAGGCATAGAAACCTTAATAACAATCTATTAAAGAGGTCATTGATACCATTAGGATAAATAATTAAATAACAACATTCGGGAGGAAATCAGCCTTGGTACACTCAATTCAAAGTCCTCATTAGCTGATGTTATCCAGTTCTATAGCATGAAACAGTTCCAAAACCCCAAACTCAGCCCACTAGTTAGCTAGCAAGAGATGATGCCCACGTAGCTAACTTGTGATTATTAGGGTCACTTGTGCTAAAAGTTTGTATTGGAAGGCATGATGCCCAATTACTGCATATTTCAGGAGTTTGTTGTAGCCAGAGCAAATCCGATGAAAAGGTTCATACTTATTCATATCTGTAAAGTTTTTGTTAACCATTTTATATAAATGGTGTCAGATCAGGGGTAACCACAAGCACATTGCAACATTCACTGAATTTGGGGTTCAAATTTATCCATTTTAGCATGAAGAATTTCATTCTACTCAACATCTGGGAACCAATTTACCAAGGCACATATCATTTTCTATTGTTGGTAGGTTTTAAATTTGTTTAAGACTTCTCTAACACCCACTCTAAATCACGAACGGTCCTAAGATGAACATGTTAGTTTTATAAACCCAAGCAACCTGAGCAAAAAATATTTAGTCGTTCCTATAATAATCAAATATGCAATTATCCACTACCAACATAAGATTCAGGCGCAACAGCCCCTCCCTCATCTTTACTAAAAGATTGGACTGTTTCTTGTCTCCTCAATTTTGGAATTGGCTTGACAGGAATCTACCTCTAGATTCTCGGATTGTTATGGGAAATTTCAGCATGGTTTGAATCACCTTATAACAAGTTTAGGTTAATGGTTTCTCTATATCTCAATATAAAGCTAATGCTTTCATTTTATTTAAAGCCTCCTTTAGTTGGATGGATGTTTTGTCTTCCCCCTTGGAAAAATAGAAGGGCAGGTGCAAACAAAATGTTACAGAAGTATTATCTTTAAATACTCTTTCTAAGTTGTATCCAAAAAGCCTTAAAACTCCACCCCTTGACACCCTTGCCACTTTCCTTCTACTCTAAACTTTCCACTGCATTTTCTTTGTAGCATGAAATAAGCAAGACATAAAACAAAAAGAAAATAGAAAAAAAACTGATATGATTTTATTTTTAGCATACATTTATCTTAACCTCGTATTTATTAAGTATCAATGATCTAGGTGGCCATCCAAAGCCGTCTACAAAATGGGCATGACCTTGGCAGTTTTCGAGAAATTTTTGGCTGTATTTTTACAGACTTTTCCATGTGTTTTGTGGGCCAATTAGGACCAAAGTGCAGGGATTTGACTCATTTTTCCATTGTTTTCTTCATTGAGCTAAAGAAGACCTAGATCAGGGCACTGAGTTGAGTTATGATTTTGGCGAGATTCCCCTTTTTCTTAGACACCTCAAATTTGTCTACCACAACATTCTTAAGCCCTAATCATGCTAAGGTTAGGGTTCTTGCGTTTTAGGGTTTTTGCTTCTTAAGTTTTTTTGGCATTATTATAAAATGTAGTTTCAACATTTTGTTATGGCTCATGAGACTTTTTTTGCGAAGGAGCGCCTCTTCTCTAAGAGATAAGGTATTACCATTCTATCCATTTTGATTGCTATGTATAGTGCAATGTTTTTCACCCCTTGATTCATTGATAGAATTTGGTTTCCATTGTAATACTTTGGCTTCAACACTGTATTTCTGTTCTCTATGCAATATTGCATATTTTTTCATTTCATTGTCAATCCAATCCTAAGGAGTGGTATTAGAGCAATTTGATTTTTGTTCTTTTCCTATGCATGTTCCAATGAGGTCAGAATACATAGAGTTGGGCCTCAAAGTATCCGAGACTAGCGAAGGTTTTGCTTATTGATCCAAGAGGCCTCCCATGGTGCAGAAATCCCCCCCATAGATTCCCAAAAGGTGTTGTTGCTGCCCATATCAACCCATCATTGGAGGTTTACTGTTGCTATGAGGTCCAAACTCCACTTAACACACCCATGATTTATTCTCTTAGCCTTTCCATACCTCAAATTTTGCAAGCGTTTGTTGTAAGAAGACATGGATAGTCTTAATTTGTGCCCAAAACTACCTCACATCCACAAAACTGGCCTAGAACTAAATGATGAGGCTGCTAGAAGGTGAAACGTGTCTACTAATGTTCAAAACATTACCCATATATGTTTAATTACTGTTGTAGCTTGTCATTATAGGGCCCATAATTGCCTAGATGTGAGGTATAATGTTATTATGTGATTAATGTGTTTATCTTACATTACATGTCACTGAAAATTGTATTAGCACATTGACCTAACTGGTAGTGTTGAAGTTTCTTCAACACGGTGACCAACTTGGGACTGCTCTCAGGTTGACATTTTTTTGGTTACCCATATATGTTTAATTACTGTTGTAGCTTGTCATTATAGGGCCCATAACTTCCCATATGTGAGGTATAATGTTATTATGTGATTAATGTGTTTATCTTACATTACATGTCACTGAAAATTATATTAGCACATTGACCTAACTGGTAGTGTTTAAGTTTCTTCAACACAATGACCGACTTGGGATTGCTCTCAGGTTGACATTTTTCTGGTTTGGTCCTCCTGCTTGGTTGATGGATACGCTCATTCTCGATTGAAATTTATTATTTGTTTAAAAAAAAAATCAATATAGTCGAAAAATCAATATACACATAATGTCTGAAAATAGTCTTTGAAAATCAAATTTCTCATGGCCATTTGAGTGCCACTTTGCATGAATTTGAAATTTGCAACATGTCTAAGGTGTAATATCTCACCTAAGTTAGCTAATGTATTTTGCGTTATCTGCTGTAGTATTTTACTGATTATTTGGTTAAGATGTATTGACATGAAACAGTTACGAACACTGCTGCAATGTACTCCTGAGTGGGCCCTCTCATTGTAGTTATGGTTCGTTGGGCTGATATAGTCAAATAATGTTTCTTAGTTGAGTGATTTTGCCAAACAGTTCACTAACAAATAGTTTTCATATGCATTAGCATAAAATACCAGCATGTCAATTTTAAAAATGAAGGGTAGGCTGCCAAAAATATGCCATTCAAAGAAAGAGGGTAGGCTGCCAATAATATGCCCAGCAGTGTTGGAAGGACCAAAACTGGGTGATATACTAGTTAACTTCCTTAATTTGTTGTCCCTGGTGGTTTTGTTCTCGCCACAAGAGAAAAACACCCCCAAATGTGCAATCTCAGTCCACAAAAGAGCTCACAGCCTACAGTGATGAATGTGGTGTCTTATGGACAACTTTTTATGGCACTGTAACTTGGTCTCTTCCTGCCACAAATCGTCCTCCCAATACCAAACACTTCAGCTGAGATTTGTAACACTACACCCACTAGGGTTCGGCATGTCCCTCCTAATCCTCAGATTTGAGGGAAGTAAATGTGTTTAACTAAGTAAATATGTACTTTCAAAGAAGAAAGAAAGCACCGTCTTGTTTATTGTTGTTTTCTCGAGTGTAGGTACCACCAAATAGGTATCTGTCAGATCTATCTTCCTCAAGTGATGATGAAGATATATTCAGAGAGGTTGAAAGTGAGATGAGTTGTACTAGATCTACCGGTTCTATATCAACTAGATCTGAAAAGATAAGGAAAATATTTCATAGACGCATGAAATATTGTTTTGCCAACGCTGGGTCGTGTAATTATGATGTTGAGAGCATAGGAGACATTGATTTTCCATTTAGGTATAAACATCTAGTGCAACGATGGGTACCTAATATGCTACCTCAAGTGGACACAGATTTCCTCATCAATGGGAGGATGTATCGCATCGCTCCTTTGTCCTTACATGGTTTGGGGCTATTTTCCATGGATGGAATAAAGGTCCGCTATGGCACTGTAACTGAATTGATGGAGTATGTAGGACCACTATACATATACAATAACTGGTTGATATTGGTCCAATATACTTGAAGTATGCGGAGGTACGGAGTTGCTGCGAATTATATTCAACTAGAAGAAAACAATAAAAACAAAGGGGCGACTATGTATATTGATGGGAGACCAAAAGCGTCCGGAAACGTTGCTGGATTTATAAATAGTACACGACTAGTGACAACAAATAAGCAACCAAATTGCGAATTCGAGGCACACTAACATCATCGTATATTTGTATGTGCAATAAAAACAATACTTGCAGGTGAAGAGTTGTTGATCGATTACAACTTAAATTGAATAGATGTGGCTTCCGTGGTCCAGGGTAACCGTGGACCATCAGAAACTATGCCTCATCAGGTAAATGCTAAATGTAGTAACTAAACATGACTAGTACAATAACTAAATGTTTCATTTTTTTCTGTTAACATTCGATTTCCATTGTTGTCATTCGCTTTATTCATGCTTATTATGAATATTTCCATGTGATTACATGGTGATTACATTGCTATGAATATCTCATTTTTTTATGATGCAATTATTGACTCAACGTTTGTTTAGGGTGGCGGCAGTGGAAAGGAACATGTTGCTTCCACGGTCCGGGGTGACCATGGAAGGTCAGAATCTATGCCTCGTCAGGTAAATGTTAAATATGGAAAATAAATATGACTACAATAACAAGATGTTCCGATTTTCACTGTTAGCATTGGCGTTTTCCGTGCTTATTGTTAATATTTCCATATGATAACATGCTTATTAAACTATGGCAGGAGTCTGCACATCGACATGCGGCAGAACATATATCTTCTACTTCTGAGGTAAAAATAAATATTAATGCAATATCTCATTTTTGTTTATGTTACAATAATTTAGTATGAGGTAAATGTTTATTTATTGATTTATTATGTTAGGGTGGCGCCATTGGAAAGGCACCTGCTGCTTCCATGGTCGAGGGAGACCGTGGAAGGTCACACTCTGTGGCCCGTCAGGTAAGTGTTATGTACAATAACTAAATGTTTCGATTTAGTATGTTAACATTCAATGTCCACTATTGACATTCACATTTTTCTGAGCTTAGGATGGATTACTGGTTCATTTTTCTGACATTATGATGGATTACTGGTTCATTCAGGACCGTGGAAAGGCACCTACTGCTTCCACGGTGCCGGTTGATCGTGGACACTCACCGGCCATAACACCGCGTCAGGTAAGTGTTAGTGCATAATAGTAACTTAATTTTCATTACAATATCAATATTTGAATGATGTTAAAATTATATTGCTTAATTTATTTTATTGTTTGATGAATTTAGTCACGTGCACACGATCTGGGTGATGAGGGGTTTGAGGAATAAATTTTCTATTCCACTGACCCACTGCACACTTTTAGAGTAGCCTTGAAAAAGGAAAACATAGAAATGCTTTCCTTGGCTCGAAAAAGGCCCTTGACATAGGAGAATAGGGAAAGGATTCTAGAGTTGCAAGATCAAATACAATCTTATGGGGTAAGTGGCATCTTCACAATTTCTTTTAAGCTATGACATGATTTCATATCTGATATTATGTTTTTTATTTTTCCAAGTGATCTGAAAAAGTAAATTTTATTGTTTGTAGGATTTTTTAAAACCCGTGACTAGAGAACCATCCGAGACAGGTATAGGTAGCAGTGATGGTCCAATGCAGCAAAAATAATCAATGTACCAATGAGGCTTTTTTCCACTCCTGCGGTTGGCCTCAAATCCATTGATGACATGGGAATTGATGAGATAGGGCACGATGCCATGCCAGAGCATGATGAGACGGAGCCTATGACTCCACGTGACTCTGGATATGAACGTACTGTAGACGACCAGGAAACTTTTCCTGGAGCAGCATGAGTTAAAAGCACCGGATCACTAGATCTCACCTTTCTGGTGGATGACGATTGTGTTCCTATCAAGGTCTAGAAGATTGCAAGTATTTATTAATTAATTTATTGATTTTAATCATGAAATTGAAATAGACATACGTTGAAATTATTATAAATTAATGGATTACATGTTTTTGCAGGAAATAATGTCTTCTACAGGAATTTTAATGACAAAGCCTTGGAGCTGTTTGGCCCCATCATTCGCACACAGTGGAATAGCCAAGATAGCAATAAGAGAGATGAATTGACAGACCACATGGTCAACTTGTTCAACAATACTTTCAACAAGAAAGTTGTTGCAAAGTTAGCCGGTGATAATTTGAAATATACTAGGGCCCAATATAGGGAAAGATTGCAAGCTGACCTCAAGCATGAGCACCCTCCCATGGTTCCGGAGAAAGAGTGGAAGGCACATATAGATGATGCAAAGGAGAACTTGCTAAAAAAACAAGGAAAACAACCACGGCCTGGTAAATCAAGGTACAACATATATCATCTTTTTATTGAAATAAGCTCAATTATTTTTTTCTTTTTTGTTTTAAGTAAGATTTTTGATATCTAAGTTTTTTCCAAATTTTAATATATAGGATACCTGACACCTCCAAAGCAACCAAGGCTATAATGGAAAAGCACGGGCAACATAGACTGGGCTAGGGTGGCTATAGAAAACTAAGAGCAAGAATCGTAAGTATTAAATGATTAATTGTTGGGAATATTTATTTAACAGTACCGAACAAATATCTTATTTTGATACTGGAAATTTCAAAATGTGTTATCATACATTGCAGGGAAATACGTTCCAAGCTCCTGCCACCGAGGAAGACCTAAAGCTTGGTTTTAAAAGTGTGGTTGAATATCAGAAAAGCTTGGGGCAGACTCCAATCTCCCCAATGATGCAAATGAAGGTATATCACCAATTGTAGTATACTATTAAAGTCTATTCAGTTTTGATTAGATCACCCATAACTACAAATTTATGTTTGTTTTTAAGCAAAAATGCAACCGCAGGAGTGAATCTAGCGATACTCAGCAAGTACCAGTTGATGTTGGGGTGCACATGTCCCATGATAGTGTGGAGCATAGTGTCCATTATGGTATGTATGCTTTGGAAATAGAAATATCTACTGTGATTAGATATATATATTTCCTAACGTATACTTATAAATTTTCTTCTTTCAATGGAAGACCATGCAGCTCAAGAGCCTGAACTACAAGAGGGATCAAGTAGACCTCCAATTAACACCGCAGTGCCCGTCACATCCACACAGACAGGTAAAGAGAAATATTGTAATTTTAATCAAAATAATGAAATTTTTATTTCAATAATATTTCAACGTCATATATATATGCTCATTTCCGTTGTGGCAGTTCACACCCCTTCATAACTGCCTCCACGCCTTGCTCAGCAACGTACAAGAAGTGGCATACATGAGGCATGGAAACACAAACAATAATAGGAGATATCGCAGTAAATACTGCGGCAATTGATGATTGTGATACCGTACTCGCAAGTTTTTTCAATGCAAAAAAACATAAATCAATGAAAAAGTAGATGCAACATAAATTCATGACTTGTATTTTGATGTATATCGATGTTGTTAGTATGAAACATGGATTCTCTTAATATTAGTTATTATTAACATAATTGGGTTATTAAAATATAATCATTTTTCCCATTTATATGAAAGGTAATACAATTAACTTTTATTTGGTATAGTTACAAGGTACTTATCTTTTATGTGATGCTCTTGGAAATTTTCAAATTTTGTGTTTTAGATATGTTCATGATATATTATCTACATGTTTGTGATGCATGTAGATATATTAGTCTGAAACATTCATTCTCTTTATATTAGATATGTTCATCATGAATTCGATCATCATCACTCTTTATAATTTGATTACTGCCCATTACATCTCGAGGACCAACTTCAACAGGGACCATAGAGGAGTGCTGAAGTTGATAGAGATCAAATTCATGTTATAAAATCTTTTACTGTTGCTTTAGCACTAGTCATAAATTTGGATGGTGATTGTGAGGAAAGTTTGCTTTTGTAGACCATATTGCTAAATTGAAAGGTAACACAGTTGGCTTTTATTTTCTATAGTACAAGGTACTATATTTGTACCCACACTTCAGATTTGATTTTTGGTTTAATGTTGACGTGGAGATCTTCAACTATACCTCTCTTATTTTTATATGATCAATATGTTTATTTTATTACCCGTTACTAAAAGAGATGCAAATTATGTTATAAAATGTTTTACTGTTGCTTTAGCACTATTCAAATATAGTACCGTTTTATAATGCAGCTGTAGAATTGTTATGTTACTGTACCTTTCTTTCATCTGTGTGCTTAATTGTTGTAGTATGTGGACTATGTTAACCTGTTTGAGGTTTGTACTTTACTTTTCCTCTCTCTCGAGGTACTTTTATGTTCCCTTGGTGACTCATCCCTTGAAAGGATAAAATCCGAAACAAAATGTTGTCTGAGTACAAGGAAGCCTAATCAATTTTTATTCGCTTTTTTCATTGCTTATTTATTGCTGCTGCATATGTTATAATTTGATTACTGCCCATTACATCTCGAGGACCAACTTCAGCATAGGGACCACAGAGGAGTGCTGAAGTTGATAGAGATCAAAATTATGTTATAAAATCTTTTACTGTTTCTTTAGCACTAGTTAGAAATTTGGATGGTAATTGTGATGAAAATTTTCTTTTGTAGACCATATTCCTAAATTGAAAGGTAACACAGGTGGCTTTTATTTTCTATAGTACAAGGTACTTATCTGTTATGTGATGCTATCAGGATTGCATAGAGAGAAATGAGGGATATTTTTATTTGGCATCCCACCACCCTTCCTTATATTGTGATGATGAAATTTCAGGTTATATTGGATGGCTGTACATTTGAGAGAGATATGACTGGTTGTACCTTCCCCACCTTGATTGAGCTATGATTGGTCTTGTGGTACCTTATCTTTCACTTGTGTTTAATGGGTTCATTTACCCTCCTTGAGTAACTTTTTTAAAACCACCTTGTTGAAGTTTTTCTCTTATACAGTACTATGGTTGTTTGGCCACATTTGGAGCATACCCTTGGTTCTAAGGGTCATGGGTCTTCTACTACCCACATCTATGTTATGACCATTGTTTATATTTTCTTATTTTATGACCATTGTTTATATTTGTACCCACACTTCAGATCTGATTTTTGGTTTGATGTTGACGTGGAGATATTCAACTATACCTCTCTTATTGTTATATGATCAATATGTTTATTTTATTACCTGTTACTGATTGAGTTATTAAATACTTGTTGTACCTTCCCCACCTTGATTGAGTTATTATTGGACTTGTGGTACCTTGTCTTTGACTTGTGGTTAATGCGGACATTTACCCTCCTTCATTTTTTTTATACCACCTTGTTGAATTTTTGGTCTTATAGAGTACTTGACTTTGATCACCTGTGATCAGTTGTGGTGTGCTGATAATCACTTCTCTTGTGCTGAGACTTGGTTGAAGTTTATAATTTTTGTGACTTTATTTATGTTGAGTTATGTGCTGTGCTTGACTATCATTGACCCAATCAACTCCAGTCATTTCTCTCTCTCTGGTTTGTACACACCCTCTTGTAGGGTCAGCTGGTTCCTAGAGAAGACTGGCCTCTCCGAGGCACAATCAGTATTTTCTGAAAGTAACACTTCTGAGTATATTTTCAAGAATGGTTTCACACCCAGGTTGGTATATTCAACTATATCTCTCTTTTTGTTATATGATATATATGTTTATTTTGTTACATGTTACTGAATATTAGTTTATCGTTTTAGTTTGCTTTTCAATGTAACTCATTATAATATGTTGATATGGCAGTTTTGAATATAACAAAGAGCCCATGTTAAGAACTTACTGGTTGTACATTTGTAGTTCTTGGTTACAAGAGGTAAGTATGCATGTGAAACAACTTGGGGATCATTTGGGGTGTCAGGTGATTAACCATATATCCCTTGTTTGTTAGTATCCTAATCTTATGATTCCTGTGTAAACACGGGTATTGATTACCATATCACAGTGTTTAAGATGTTGATTTCCTTAAGTTGTAAGAATCTGAGAAAGAAAATAAAGATGATGGGTCAGCTTAAGTAATTAAGTATTGATTTCAATCCTTAGACATTTTGAATTTTGAAAATGACACCCATTGAATAATGATGGAAACCCTGCATACCCAATAATAAATATCATTCAGGGCCCTTGGAGGAAGCTTGAAACAAAATATATGCAGTAGACGGATGCCCAAAAAATAGGTTGAAGCAGTAATTGCATGCAATCTTAATTTCTTTGCTGTGAAAAATGAGGTATTTTCGGGCATATTCTCTCTTTCTCAGTCTCTTGTTCATTCTTTCATGTTTGGGTTATGGAATTTGTCTCAATACCCAACAGATACAGGTCATGAGAAAACTGTCATCCTACTTATCCTCATTAAAGAATACAAGTTCTAATGACAAGTCATCCTACTTATCCTCATGGAAGAATACAAGTTCTGATAACCCATGTGTTTGGAGTGGTGTGAATTGCACTTCAGATGAGAGCAATGTCATTAAGATTCATATGTCCAGTTTTGGTTTGGTGGGAAATGCTTAGTAGACTGTACGTTAGCTTCAAGGCCTTCAAGTCCTTGATATCTCTAACAATTTCCCGTCAACCCCATCTAATAATGATATCAAGGCTTTCACTAGATTGGTTTCCCATAACGTCAGCACCAATTTAATTTCAGGATCCCTTCCTTCGCTTGTACCATTGCGCAAATTGCAGTTCTTGGATGTCTCTCACAGTAGATTGGCAGGGAACTTTGGCCCACAAATTTAGAATTTGATAAACCTTAAGGTGCTCAATTTGACATACAATAAATTATTTGGTCCAATTCCTTCCTTGTTGGGAAGTATGGGGATGTTAGAGAAATTAGACTTCTCTCAAAATTCTTTTGGGGTTAAATTTCCCTAAGAGCTTGTGAATTGCACCAATTTGACTTATCTAGACCCGAGCTTCAATTTGCTGAATGGAAAAATACCTGATGGTATTAGGAACCTTACCTATTTAAAAACCCTGATTCTATCATCAAATAATTTATCTGGAGGGATTCCTGAAACATTGGGTGAACTCGAAAATATGATCCACTTCGAATCAAATAAGAATCATCACACAAGAACGATTCCAAAGAATGTGGGAAACTGCAAGTCCTTATTAGAGCTCTAGTTGGGTGGAAACAATCTAACTAGAACAATTCCATCGGAAATTGGCTCATCCATGAGGTTGCAAATTCAACTCAATTTCAGCCGCAATTCTCTAGAAGGGGCAATTCCTAGTGCTCTTGCCAGATTGTATATGCTAGAAATTTTGGATCTTTCCAACAATAAATTGATAGGACAAGTTCTAGGTTCTTTGTCAAATATGATGAGTCTTACACTGCTGAATTTGTCAAACAATAGATTAATAGGAAACCTTCCAGATTTTTGAAAACAAGTGCTTATTAAATCTTCAGGAAACTCTGGTCTCTGCAGTGGGAAATGTGTTTCTGCTCCTACCACTGTTGCAAAGAAAAGTCTCGACAATTTTGTTAATTTGAGTTGTTGTTGCAGGTGTCGTTTTTGCAATTGGGGCAGTTTCATTGTTCATTATTGCATGCAAATAATCTAAGTGTGACGATCATCAAATTCAAGAATTGCAACTAGTCCGTAATATTGAAGGCCATTTTATTCATCCAAATAGTATCCACAGGCTAAGGATTGACTTTGAAAAGGGTGTTGAAGCCACTCTAGATCCTGCAAATGTCTTCCTAAAGAACAAGTTTAGTACCTATTACAAAGTTGTCATGCCTTCTGGCATTATTTATTATGTGAAGAAGCTCATCTGGAATGACAAAAGTTTCAAATCGGGAAACTACCGAACGTTTGGTGCAGAATTGAAGAAGCAGGGGAGGCTACGACATCCTCAAATCCTAACACCATTGGAACATGTTCTAGACACAAATTGTGCTCACCTTTTCTATGAATATGCTCATAAAGGAAACCTCTCAGACTTCCTCCACACTAGTAATGTTTCTGTACTGGATTGGCCATCTCGTTGCAGCATTGCTAAAGGTGTAGCGCAAGGTTTAGATTTTCTACATGGGTGTCAATAGCCAATCTTCCATCTCGATCTCACTTACAAAAAAATTCTTTTGAATTCTTTTACAGAGCCACAAATAGGTGATATTGATATTTGCAAGATTGTTGATCCTTCTAAGATCAAAGGGATTATTTCTGCAATTGTTGGCTCAGTTGGATACGTCCCTCTAGGTATGCTCCAGCTGCTCATTTATGCCAAAACATTACATGTTACAGAACGTAGTGTTTTATAGTGTATTTTTAGCTGTCAGAGAGACCATACTGCAAATTCCCCCCAATTGTAGCTCATTATGATTGTAGAGATGCTCAAATTTTGTACTATTGTTTTCTACACAGATTAATGTGGATCTACTTCACTATGTTGCTTCTTCAAGTAGATCGAACCAAGATATAGGCCTTTTTCTGCATTTGATATGCTACAGGGAAAAGTTGCTACAAGAACAATCCATGGATTCAATTGCATTCCTCTCAATGTTCAAAAATCTTAACTAATACCCAAGTCCATCAAGATGCTCCAAGGTACCAGTTGAAAACCCCAATTTGAAACCTCATACAATATGAGGTGTTACACTACCCTACTATTAATATGAAATAACATAACAATAATTTAATTAATGTCATCCATATATCCTTGTGCCAATTCCTCCTGGTCTTATTTGGTAATGTCCCCATTGTCCTCCTAGTTTAGGAATAGCTCTATAGTGATTGGAATATGACCTTGGGTTTGTGGCCATAGAATTGTTGTTTGTCTACAACTTGAGTAATACACATTGGAAACAACACCAAACTGCAATAGTCCACCAGTGTAACAAGCCTATTCTAGAATTTTCCTAGGAATTGTGTTTCTTTTCACTGTATCTTCAATTCAATGTTCTTGTTGCAAAAGTAGCTGCCAAAAAAAACCAAGGGCACAAAAATGCTCAAACAATAAAAATACCAAAAGCAACATAGCCCCAAAAGGTACAACATCAAACAACTTTGCATCCCAGATCCATGCATGCAATAAGAAAATGCACGAAACAATTCCATAAATGTGAAAACAGTTTATAGTGTGTTATTCTTCCTTCTCCATGGACAAATTTCCATCCTGTGTCATGTTGTGCTACACTTTTTTTGAATTTAGGTCAAAATTGCCACTAGACCATTGCCCAGCAGATGGATCCTACTTGGCGTTGGACTGAATTGTGGTAGGCTGGATTCATTCATAGTATGCTTACTAGAATAAAGCAATATTTGACTCATGGCATCTACATAAGTAACAGAGTCAACAATACCGAGTTTTTGAAGATAGTCTTTGCACTTATTTCTTAAAATCTCACCTTTGCAAGATTAGTTGGAGTTGCGTAGTTGTTGATGTGCCATTAGTAGATTCTACAGGTGCTTCAACAGATTCCAAAACGACTTGCAAGTCCATGTATGGATTTTTTGTTGTTGAGGGTGAGCCTCTTTTTCGTAATAACTTTAAAATATGGTGAACATAATGAGACAATTATGCAGCTCACAAATAGATGAGTCTTCACCCTTTGAAGCAATTATGGACATGTTCATAAGCTTCATGTATATTCCTACAACTACTTTGCCTATAGATTGTCCTTGAGCAAGCTTGAACTCAAGTAGCTTTTTTCCATACTTTGGTATATCCATATTCTAATTCTTCACTGTTTGTGAACAGTTCTCAAATGCATTCACAAATTATTGTGCCCGCAAAAAAAAACTTCAGTGAATTCCTCAATTCTGCTCTTAGGTTTGTAGAGTTCATGATGAATGATACAGCAAACTAAGTCAAATGCAACAACCGGTGAAGACTGAGGTGTAGGATGATACCTCGTGATTTTATGTGCATTCAATTTTTTTTTAACACTTCCAGGTATCGTCGCTATATCGACGAACATTAGTGTAGGCTATAGAAATCGTTTCCACACAGGTGCTGAACCTGCCACGAAAGATTGTGAAACGATGTGTGGATACTGCGTCGATGATTCGTGGAACTATAAAAATGTTTCCACGTAGGTGCTGAACCTGCCACAAAATATTAAACGATGCGTGGATACTGGGACAATTATTCATGGAACTACAAAAATGTTTCCACGCAGGTGCTTAACCTGCCACGAAATATTGTGAAACGAGGTGTGGATACTGTGACGATGATTCGTGGGACTATACAAATGTTTCCACGCAGGTGCTTAACCTACCACGAAAGATTGTCAAACGAGGCGTGGATATTGCGACGATGATTCGTGGAACAATACAAATGTTTCCACACAGGTGCTTAACCTTCCATGAAAGATTGTGAAACGAGGCGTGGATACCGCGACGGTGATTCCTGGATCAATAAAATGTTCCCACGAAGGTTCGAGGAACTTATAGAAGCTGTACATTGATATAGAGATGAAACTTCGTGGTAGGATTCATTTTCCTTATATCTGATAACTGTTGTGTAGTTGACACATGCCCACTATGAAGCGTTGCTATTTCCACGACGGGGAATTTTTGTCCATATATCCACGAATGTCGTTCCACGAAAAAATGAAACCCCAAACATTGCAACAGAGACAAAAATTCGTGGCTATTACAACGAAAAAGCGTGGCAAATTTGACCATATGTACTAGTGCTACCCACCCAATCAGTGGATGAATGCATACTCCAACTTAGCGATCTTGATGGAGAATGGTGAATCAACTCTCTATAATAGTTATCCATCATGGTTGGCACAACTGAAAGGAGATCACGTGCCTCCTTGACCTCAAACTCCCCAAGCACATGCAAATCAGATTGTACTTCATATTCCCAATGCACACAATTACCAAAAATTAAAACATTGTTGTTCCAATGACAAGGGTGAAAGTCCCATGTCCAACCACAAAGAGGATAGGCATCATCACAAGTCCATGGAGGCCCTTGCTACTCACAAAAAATGTAAAATGTACCCAATAAGACTCCATATATGAAAGCAAGAATATCACTCATGTGTCTTTTCTCCCAAATAGGGAAAGAAGAGACACTCCAACCCAATGCTCCAACTTGAAAGCAAGATGATTCCCTATGCGAGTGCTCCCAATGGCTCAACTCTCTGCCATTGGTCCTAGGATGAACCAAATTTTTGCAACAAGTATCCACCAAATAAGTGGATGCATCAACTCCATCAAAGGCTGGTCCATCAACCATGAGCTCCTTTGACTCCTCATTGGAGGAATGCCTCACTCCAGGAAGAAACTCAGTTTGGATCTGGAAGGTAGTATGCACTTGGAGATGATCATTTGTATCTCTAAACTCCTCATGCACATGCATGCCATCATGAATCTCATGAACCAACATATCATGAGATTCCTCCATAGAACTCTGAATGTCATCAACCGAAAGAGGATGGATGATTTAAATGTAGGAGGGAGTATGAGATTTCTGCAATTCTTGGTGAAATTGTTCTATCTCGATCTTGGATTCCAAGAGGGCACTTTGAGTGCTTCTCAAAGAATCTTGGGTGGCCATCAACTCATCATTGGGCCTACAAATATCTTCATCATCCTTCAAGTATGCTTCCTACAACATATGAAGAAGATCATGCAAGTAATATATGTCAGAAAGAATATGTGAAAATTTACCTTGGGTTGTAGTCTTTGCTTTCTGAATTCTCTCCTCGTTAAGGACTTTGTTCCTTATGCACATGTACTCTATTCTACACTTCATCTTCACTAAGCCCATAAGAAATGAAAGAGGACTTGGTTTTATGTGTCTCTAGTCAAGGAAACCCTTGAGGTTCCTTTCATCTCCTTCCTTGAACCTTTTCAACTGCTTGTAATGAAAGATATTGATGGATGGCACATTGCCATCCATCATCAATTCAACCTCATGCTTCTTCACCCTGCCAGGTGGTCTACATGGTGGGTGGCATTCAATAATATTATCATGTTGTTGTGGTGACTTCCATATGAACTCAATATGATGTAAGTAATCTACACTTCTGCCTTGAATGGTGGCAAGGCCCTCGGTATCCACCACAATGTCACCATGCTTACTATGGATATCATGCCATGGGATAACTCTTCATCTTCTATGTAATTTTTCCTCCCAGGTATGAATGGAGATGTATGGTAAGAATCATGTTGCAACCATATATTTCTTGCATGCTGCTCATTGGTCATAACATATTTGAATGCAACAATATATCCATTACTAATGCAAAAATAACTCTTACCCATGTGAGCTAGTCTTTCACTGTTAGGTCTCCCAATGGGAAAATGAGCAGATTGGCTAACACACAGAGCCAAATATAAGAAGATGCACAATAGAATAGGCGTGAACTCTCAATGTAGTTTTCATTAACCAACTATACATATAAATACAATGAGAAATGTCCCTTGGGTTTCATATTCCCAAGTGGACTCTTGGACTCCCGAAGATTAGACTCCAACAAATCCCCCCTTAATCTAAAGGGTGTATATGAGTCCAAGAAAAGAAGAGAGCTGATTAAGTGGAAGGGGACAGCTACCACCAGCTGAACATTTCCATCTCGAACATCCTTTACTAAGAAGGTTAGCTAGAATCTTGCACATGCTTCTGCTAAATACAATGGCTCTCTGAAGGGATGGTTTTTCGGCTGAACATCAACCGAAATGGGCTAGAAGAAGGCTGAAATATTCTACTATGTGTGTGGTTCCATGTTGACCACAAACTCTAGAACTTGGCTCGAAGGCTCATAGGTTCTGTCTGAAATGGTTGGGATGGGCTCACACCAAACCAACTGGAGAGCTGAAACATGAAGTGAACAACTGCAACTTGCTAAACATTTCCATCTTGACAACTGTTTGCCAGGTTAGCTAGAAGCTTGCACATGCTTCTACTAAATGAAGGTGCTCTCGATACTGGTGGGTTAAGGCTGACCACCAAATTTGGAGCTCAGTTGAACATAGCTCTTCAAAGGCTCGCTTGTACTCAGTCACTTGTTACTAACGGTCTTCATTCTCCCCTGTCAGGAACAATGTGAGGGGAGGAGAGTCTTATGGTGTCACAAAACACATGAGTACTCTATGTCATGGTTCTCTTCTGTTTGAGTGTTTGAATCTGGCCTCTGAAACTAGATGTGGATCATGCTTGTTTGATCTCACTTACTTGTAGAGGGCCATGGCTGCTTTTTTGTTATATGGAGGTTTCAAAACTTGACGCCTGACATCATGTTCCCCCTTGTCAGGTACAAAGTGAGGAGAGGAAGATGTCTTAACTGCAAGATGTGTCAATACTCGTGAATGAATTCTTCGGTATGACTTATAAATCTTCTTAGCTGTTGACAACCATTTCCAAGAAGCGATCCACCCATAGTGAATCTTCTTTCTTGCATGTTTCTTCAAACTGAAGCATCTGCCTGATGCATGCGTATGTTTTCCACAATGCTTACAAGGGTGAAGATCAAAACAATGATCTTTCATGTGGCTAACTCGATCACAGTGTTTCCATGTCAAACTATGAACTGATGTGGATGAAGATGGACTCTCAATGATGAATCCAACACTCTGAAACTGGATAGTCTTGGAGAAATCGGGAATGTGAACTGTCACTTCCTTGTCGTATCCAAGACCGGTTCCATGCTTATTATGGCTGATCTCTTCCCATGGTCTGATGATGGGCTTGGAAGGAGCAAGCAGAACCTCTACATGCATGTCTCCATCTTCATTTTCTTTCACGTCTGATGGCATGCCACTGATTTTCTCATGTGCTTCTGAAGTGACATCAATATGTGCAAGCTGCAGAATAGAATCATAAAGAGGATTGTTCTGAATGTGAACAAGTTCATAATGATTTTCTTCTCGTATGAGTTGCGACTCAAGATGTAGAAACTCAATTGTGTCTTGTGACTCTTTTATACAATCTCGGATGTGAGTGAGATTGCTCTTGTCGATCATGACAGTGTTGTCAATAGAGGAAAATAGTAGAGTGTTCAGTAACTCTACAAGGCTATTTAATATTGCCATTGAAAAACTCAAGAATCACTCAAATGAGAAGGGCTTCTTGCAATTCCACCCTTTTACAAATAAGATTCAACAACTGAAGTACTAGACTCAAAAAGATGAAAGGGTGTTGGGTTCGACCAAAAGTGCACCCAAGTACAATGCAAATTCACCTTACAAAAATGACTGTTTGCATATTACAAAAAAAGTTTCTTTTGATTTATCTTAGATTTATTTAGTTCTTCGATGTTGATACAAAGGCCTCCTAAATATTCTTTAGCACTGTCTTGGAATTGCTCCTCGCAATCCTCGAGATCTCTAGCAAAAACAAATGTTACTCAAAATATGACAATCTTTATGGTAGCAAGCAATTTAATTTTGAGAAACTTCAATAACAATCGACTGATTCCCAATCTTCAATTTGGATCCATGCCATTATTTGCAATTGCAGATTGACAATATAAATGGCAGTGGTAGATCTATAATTTGTGCAAAACAATCTTTGCAAGAATAAAATAATACTAGAATATTGGATGCCAAAGAGACTCTTCAATGACCTCATGCACATAGGAACAAAACTCCAACTCTTTGACTATGAGGAGAGGGCTCACACTCGGCAGTGGAGAGCGAAACACAGACAGGTTGTGGGCATGTGAAAAGCCTCAGTTTGAAGTCTAAAATCCACACCTCAACGCAATACCTCAACAGATAGATAGACACCATTAATAGACCAATACCCAAGAGTAGGGCCGTATCGAATCTTCCAATGATCAATGCAAATAGCTCATTATCTGAAGCAGTGAAGCACCAAAAACGTTGATGCAAATCTTGAATCTCAGATCGGTGATTGCGGACTGAGGAATAGGCAGAATTGATCCAAGCAGTCCAACGTAGAGGTCGCATTAAGCAGCTCCTTGATATGGTAGTCTCCACTTCAACTGAGGTCGCGGTATCCAAAACGTGGATATGGATAACAACAAATATTTTGTAGCTCCCAAAATCGCAGAGACAAGGATGGACGCAGCAACAAGACTTCACGCTCAAAGTTTAGTATTTGTATTACCTCCACGGAGTTCTTAATCTTCACGCAATTTAGCGCAGGTCTCAGAAGAATCAATGCTCACACGCAGCTCCAATGCAGCTCACGCATCAACATAGGCAGTTGGAGGGAAAACAATAGCACCCAGGTCTTCAACACAATACGCAACAATAGCACTCAGAATGTCAAAACACTTCAATGATTGTCACGATTTCAAAAATCGATGAAGTCTTCAATAATATTTTCATGCATTAATCAAAACTTTATCTAGCTGCATCGGTGTCAACAAGGACAATGTACAACTTTTGAATATCCCTTCAATGTCCTTGGCACCAGTCAGATAGTTTGCAGTCTCAAGAGCGTTTCACATATCACACATAGTCACAGCAAACAGTGCTTCAATACTTCAGCTCAAAGGCCATGGATTGAAAACATATCCTACGAATTCAACAACAATTCTTGGAGTCTCACATAGTAATGAACAGAGTATTTGAGGTGAGAGTCTTCTCATTCAACTATGTGTTGAAACGTAGTTCAAAATCTCAAAAGGGAAGAATATGTAGCAACTCTTCAACACCACGATCAGGCAGCACTCAGAAATGGAGATAGCAGCAATCATAAGATACCATTCGTAGCATTCAACAAGTTCGCAGCTCTACACATGTTCGTAGCTCTCAACACGTATCTACAGGAAGAGAGAAATGATCGTGAAGCAGCCTTCATGTAGTCTGATAGCACCCCAAACAGCTCGACAATGGAGATGCAGTTGGTCTTCAAAAGAAATGGTACACAACACCTCGTTCTATCTGCTCCACGACACTCCAATGCTGTAGTCTCAACCATATGCAGTTCCACGCACAGATTCAACGCTTAAAATGGAAGATAATTCGCAGCACTTGGTAGATAATTCGCAGTACTCAGCTGTCTTCACGTCTTCACGTAGCTACAGTCGCTAAACAATTCAACGCAAGCATAGAATATGCAAAGGATAACAAGAAGCGCATGCCTCAGGCTTTATAAAGCTGAGCACAGGCAAAGGATTCACAACAGCTTTGATACCACTGTTAGGTTTTCCAATGGGAAAATGAGCAGATTGGCTAACACACACAGCCAAATTTAAGAAGATGCACAACAGAATAGGCGTGAACGCTCAAATGTATTTCTCTTTAACCAATTGTACATAGTCTTGCACATCAGCATGAGGCATGCGCTTACGCTTGCATCCTGTACATTATAGTCATGCAGCCATATATGGCTTGCATGATGCTCATTGGTCATAGCAGATTTGAATGCAACAACAGATCCATTACTAATGCAAAAATAACTCTTGGCCATGTGAGCTAGTCTTGCACAATCTTGAGTCTCCCTCTTGGTGATGTAGCTATCCATCCAATTCAATGATGAATAGGATTCTTTGCTTGTTGATCCAAATAGAATGTAATCAGACATATTCATCAAGGATAAGCCTTCCTTACATGAAAGAGGCTCACAATCTCTCTGGAGTGAAATAGGTGCTTGACAATCATCCTGCAAGTCAATGCTTCCTCGAAACACTTGTAAATCTGAGGACTCCTTATGTTTACCTTGGAAATGATGCTGCTCCATAATGTCATGTGTACTATTAGACACACACATATGATCACATGTGTGTTCATTCCACTCTTGAGAGTCATGCAAACTCTCCTTTAAAAATTCATCATTCTCAAAAATTTGGATCTCAGTACTAGAAGGATATTTTCTGCCAACCTTATCACTAGAAATGGCTGCCATATCAAGATGAAACAAAGGAACTTGGTGAATGCAAAAATCAAAATGGTTGTAATACATTTGTGATATCTCTATCTCTTCATTATTTGGAGTGGTGATGGCATGCTCCCCCTCCAAATCTCCCAGTTCACTCTCAACTAGAGTGTGGTTGTATCTTTCTCCATAATGATGTTCTGAGAATGCTTGAAGGGTTGATCCTTTCTCTTTTGTGATTAAATTAGTGGGACATTCTTCAGATTGATGCAAAAAAGAATTGATGCTACCAAGATTAGATTTAGCTTCATTCCTTAGCTTGAACTCTTCTTGTTCTTGCTCAATGCATTCATTTGAGGGAACACATGGCTCTTCTTTTGGAAGATTGTTGCTCCTCTCCTTTGATGAATGATTGTTACTATGCTTTTGATCCTTTAAGCTAGCTGATGCATCTTTCTCCTTGGTAACCTTAGAATTAGTATTATTGAAAACTTTGTTGAGGAGAATCCGAAAAGTCTCTTCATGCTAGAAACAATGGCATCAGATGAGGCTTCAATTTTGATTCATCTTTCTTATTGTTTGCTCACAAAGGTGGAACAACTTGTTACCTCTATGGGTGGTTTGCTGCTCTCTATTGATTCCAAAGATTTACCTTTGATCTCAAATCCATATTTGTAATAAAAATAATCTTTGAAAGAAATGGCTTTGTGAATCTCTTCTCTTAAAGCTAGATACTCCTGGTAGTGGAAGGACAAATTTTCAATTGTTGATATCCTCTTTGCTAACTACTTCTTAGGATTAGCCATCGGTGGTTCATCCCATTGATATATGTACATCTAGTCACAATTGTAACCATCGTCATCTCTTGGTAGGCCTCCATCGATATAAATTATTTCTTCTTCCTCGTATAACTCAAAGCCTTCATCTTCCCTGATGGCAACTAGTTTCATAGCTGCAACTTGAAGATAGTTCTGAGATATTTCTTCATATGAGATTTAATTTCCACAGGATGAGCCAAGGAAAGTGCTCTGATACCACTGTAATGTACCAACTTGTACATGTGATACAAAAACTCCTTCCTTCTCAAATTTAATTAAAACAATGGCTAAGGAAGTTAGAATTGTTGGGAATGGGAAAGATTAGAGGCTATGGAAGGATGGTAGGTTCTGATGTGGTTTCATACCTATAAAAAATGCACTGAGACCATTTATGTTTCAAGATAATCCCGGATGCAATCTACTCCAATGCTTCTGGAACCCTCAACATATGTACACTAGTATGGGTGCAAACTTGGACTGGAGGTTGTGGATGAGTATTTATGGCTCTAAGATGTTAAATATGAATTAATAACATTCATTTAACATTAAAAAAACATTCCATAAAGTTGCAAAGAGATATGAGCAAGTCTCACACAAAACACACAAAAGTTACCTTCCAGTACAACTCAACTAATGCGAATTCAAGATTCCCCAAAAGGCTTTAAAGGCTCATGAATTTCTGATATGAAGTAGGGGATGTGATGTTTGTCATATTATTGAACTCCAGGAACAAAAATTACTTCATTTGGATACATTCTCATGCATTTATTACTTGCAAACTGGAAACTAGTCAAAATCTAGCTAAATCTAGAAGGGATGGAGAAATAAATCTGAGTTCTGAAATTTTATTCAATATGAATGATATAAGAACATTAAATAATCTGTAATTACATCATAAATAGGCCAATATGCCTCTCAAAACATTATGGAAATATCTCTCTTCTTCTACACAAGAAACTAGCTCCAGAAACTCATAGGAAACATGAAGATTCGAACTCTGAATTGGATGATGATGCTTCTAAAATTTAGATTCGACTTGATCAGATACAGGACCTACAAATAAAATCAATGACAATGGATGAATGCCATAATACTCTCACAGAAAGATGGGGCGCATGTCTCAAACTTGACTAGGGGCACATCTCCCAAGTCTCCGAGGAAAATTGCACTCATACACATGCTCAAACTACCAAAATATGTGAAATGGAGTTGCAATCATTCTTTTATAGATTGAGGTGACTTGTTGAGCAAGTAAGATGGAGTGGATAAGGTTGCTTTGCTTTGTGCTTTAGCTTTTTCCTTGCTTTGTGCTTTTGCTTTTGTCTTTGCTTTTGCTTTTGCTTTTGCTTTTACTTTATCCTTCTTTTGCTTTTCTATCCTTCTTTTTCCTGCTTTTCTACCTTGCCCTGCTTTTCTGCTTTGTCTTGTTTTTTCCCTACTTTTCTGCCTTACCCTGTTTTTCTGCTTTGTCCTGCTTTTTCCTGCTTTTCCCTGCTTTTCTGCCTTACCCTGTTTTTCTGCTTTGTCCTGCTTTTCCCTGCTTTTATTATTTTGTCCAACTTTTCTGCTTTTGTCTGCTTTTCTGTGCTTTCCTGCTTTTCTGAACATTCCCGCTTTTCTGATTTTTCCTGCTTTATGCTGCTTTTGTTGAGCTTTTGCTGCTTTTTTTATTTGCTCCACTTTCTTTCATTTTATCTGATTTTCCTAGCTTTGGAATCTTTCTCTTTGCTTCTTCCTCAAGCTAACTCCAAGTCAACCTTATCCTCTCATGCACCCTAGTGGAGCATTATCCTCATTTATTCCACATAAAAATATTAAATGCATGAAAAATAAATATTCCAAGTGCATAATAAACTTTGGATACAAATTAATTCAAGCTCCTAATTAATTAAATTCCTCAACTTAACCCTTCATTAATTAAATTAATTCAATCTGTCACTAGGATCCATGGGGTTCGATCTACCTCATGGTGCTGACAAAATGGGAACGTGACATCTTGAAACATAGACACACTGAGAAAAGTGAAAAAATGTCACATTAGCCATGGTTTATCTAATTCCATAGGTCATGCTTGTTTACTTCGAAGTTAAATCCATACCAAACACTTAAGATTAGAAGTGACATGTAGTTTTGTGCGTATGAGTGGTTTAAGTGTTACATAACGCATGTGCATTATGTTTAAATTCAAATTCTTCTTCCCACACCATTTTAACTCTTACAAACCGCGTGCACGATATTAATTTACTAAAACACATGCGCAATTTGGAGTTCATCAAATATTTCTAGATATCAGGTGTAAGATTTGGAATATGGTTCATAGTAACATTTGGTTATGCCATGGATGGAGGTGTATCTTAGATTTGGTCACAAGAAACTTTTTATATAACTAAATGATCACTGAACGAATGGTTGATTTAGTTACAATGCATGACAAAGGAAATTTAGATGTGTGCATGGTAGATGAGAGAGAGGAGTCTCCATATTGGAGGAAGTACCTTCTTCTTGATGTAGCACATGATATACCAAACTAATGATGAAATGATCTATAGATGCACCCAAATCCTATTATGTAGGTATTTCGTTAGTGAGAATAGAGTATATTCACTATCCGATAATATTATATGCCCTACCTTTGGTGGTTTTATTTCCTAGATTTAAGAGCAAAGGTAGAAATTACCAATTTGAGAGGATGGTAGGTAGTAGACATATCACAACAAGGACACATGTAGATTGACAAACTATCGGAGAAAATAATTCTTGTCATAATGGCTCACATGTTTAATGTGATAAGGATCAAATTTGACATGTCCAAATGTACCAATGTGCATCCCTTTCTAGTATCAGTAAATTCTAGTGAGTTTTTGGAGCTGGGACTCTCAACCCCTATTTGACATAGTTGAAAATGAGGGGAGGGAGAGATTAGGATTATTGGGGTGTACCTATTGGTGCCACAGGTGAAAGATCATGGTGTTTATTCATCTAGTATATAGAGTAGATATTCATCCAATCATAACACTATTTTGGAAGAAGACATGAAGATCACCTTACAAGGTACAAACTTTTCATCATAACATTCAATGATGGAACAAATACTAGTATCACCAAGAAAGTAGGGATCCATGTGAGGTAATGAGTTAGGAAGAGATGGAGGTTATTCTAATGGAATTGTTTGATGTTTACCATTCATAATTATGGTCATGTTGAGAACTAACATGGGTTTATCTCCATGACTAACAAGTTCACAAGCCACCATAGATGACTACTCAAGGGGATAGTTGGTCTTCAATAAGAGATATGGGAGCATTACAACTTTTTGAGATCTAGGTATGGGGCTTGTTTCCCTATACATAGTCGAGGCCAAAAACCTAATCCATAGGCCCCAAGAAACTTTCTAGGCATCTAGGATAAGAATAATGTGTTAAACAATTAAAAAAAAATTTCTTAGGTATCCTTGTCCTCTGAGTAGATCATTTTCAGCGCTAAGTTCGTGTCTTGGGTCATTGGATCATGGTAAGGGGAAAAATATTAGGCCTTAGGCACTAAAGGATAATTCTAGGCATTAATCCCTAAAGGAATCTTCTATTGATATAGGGACAATCACAATGTCACAAACAAGCACACGTGAAATCATTAAGGTATCAATGGTCTATCAATGGGGATATCAAGGATAACTCTAGGTATGGGTCTCAATGCCCTAAACATGGTTAGTGGAGTAAACTTAATCCCTAAGTTGCAAAATATGATTATAATCATCCAAGTTGAGAATGGAACCTAAAAGCATTACATATGACCTATTGAGGGTATCTTGGATTTGAATGGGGATACATTCACCGTTATGAGGATTTTAGCACTACTTATTCTTCTAAGGGAACTAGACATTGTAGAGGGACAAAACCTATGCCTTAGGTTATAAATCAAGCTTCTAGACATCCAAGGTCATGAACTATGACTCAAAGAACCCCACATAATTTCTTGAGGGTAGCCTTGGTCTCTAAGTTGGGATATCCATTCTATTAGGAGGTTGTGAGCACCATCTATGTGTTTCAGAGCCCTAGAGATGGCTAAGGGATTTCTAATCCATGAATTACAAATCACACATGTGTCTTGTAAGCCATGAATTACAAATCACGTGTGCATTTTGTAAGCCACGAATTACAAATCGCATGCACGTTTTGTATGGCCAGGAATGTGTGCATGATGTCTTCACCTAACTTGCGTGTCAAGTACATTCGTAGGTTTGGGGTTTGTTGAACCTAGTTTTCATAAACATGACCATGTTGTTGATTTACATTAGGTGAGTTGGTTTTGTAGAAATCCGATTGCATCTAAAATATCCACCAACTTTGTGCACTCACCCTTTCACAAAATCCAAGAGGACCGAAGGAATAGCTTCCAAAAATCCAAAAGGATTAAAGCCACATAAACAAATAAGGATGTTATGGCCATCTTATCTTCTAAAAGTTATCTCAAAAAATCCAATGATCAATCATTGCAAGAATATACATCAAAACAAGGGTCCAAATCTCTTGCTCAATCTCATTGTAGATATCAAGTTTCAGCTAGACACAAGATAAATCATGTATCTTAACTATGTCCATTGTATTCACTTATATGCTAATCACTATAGCATGCTTCAAATTCAAATTACCAGATTCACCATACATGCTTATACATGTTTGATTTCTAATTCGATATTCACTAGACCTTCCCTATTAAAAACTCAATCTACATCATCAAACTATATTATCTTTCAACATTCCAAAAGATCAAGAAATCCCGTGATCAATCATTGTGAGCATAAAAAAACAAAAATACAACAAACTCTCTTGGACAACCTCATCCCAGAATTCAATTTAACCACAAAGGCACAAAATAAATCAATGATCTTTATTATCCCCATGGTTGTCATATACATGTTAGGCACTGGAGTGTGTTTCAAATTCAAATGACCAATTCCACCACCCATGACCTGTTCATGGTTGATCTGTAATTCAATCTTCACCGGTCTTAACTGTGACAAATCATCTTACATCATCCACAACAAATGAAATTGACAATAACTTTCACCCAATCAAAATTTAACAGAGCTTCACAACCATGACACTACAACTAATATAATCCATATTGCAATAAGCACATTAAAAGTTGACAAACCTACTGTGACAATTACATTCCATGAGTGTTAGAATCATAAAACGTCATGCCCCCTCCCGTCGATCCGTTGCAAGGGAGGAAACATGAACAAACATAACAGGCTTATTTGACAATCTCAGCCCCATTCATTAGTAAGAAATTCATGGATAAATAAAAACTTATGCATACAGATCATTCTTAATAAACACAGCGGAATTACACACTATCCACACACCATTTCATCATGCATTCAGCATATAAACAACAGTCATTAATTAAAACATTGCAAAGCACATAACTGACATAACTCAAACCACAAAGAATGCTTATCTTGAAATGTAGTGTAGAATCATACTCAATATAAACACAACAGGATAATCATAATAACACACGCAGAAAGGAATACATCAGCCTATTTCTTCCAAGCAGAATAATGAAATATTCATACAATAATCAATCCCATCCCCATGCTATGCACAAGCTTCATATCAACCATATTAAGAGAATCATTTCATTTCATTAACATGGATAATTAACATTCAGAACATAACACATAATGATCACAATTTAAGCCACAGATAATACTTATCTTTAAGATGAGACTGTCCAACAACTGGCTATGGGAGAGCAACGTTCCACCCAACCATAGGTCTCTGTCCATCATGTATTATTTCAGCTAAGAGACCACCCCCGAGCTGGGTTGTGTATCCACTAAGGAGGAACTAGATGGGCTCACTTACAGCCATGGTTTCACTCAACCAGTCATGCTAAGCCAACACACAGTTGGGTTTATCAAGCATGCAATAAGAAAAGGAGGAGGATGCTAAGAAAGTGAGTTCAACCACGGAGCTCTAGACATCTCAAGCTAAATTCAAGCAATCCAATCCTTTGTTCAAACATTCACATTTGGATTTCTCACAATTCTGTCTTCAAATAACTCAATCCCGTCACTGGATTTTTGGTCTATAAAAATTGTGTTTTCCAATAGATTTCGGGGTAGCTAATGCTCTCAATTTTGCCCCAAGGTTCATATCTATGGATCCCCCATTGGATTTCACTGTCAATACCAAATTCTGGGCATTTATGGCACTTCAAAACGTGGGTTCTTGTGAAGTTGCGATTTCTGGTCTTTATCACTACTGGGCATGTGTAATGGATGGAAACTAAAGCTTGGATCCTCAACAATGGAATGGGAATGAGGAAAACGAATTCCCATGAGGTAGAGTGACTTGTGGGTCAAGAAAACAGAGCCCATACCCTGCCATAAGAATTTATAGGTTGCCTATGCTCCATTGAAGCCATGGACTGATTTCTCAACAATTTTCTTACAATTGAATTAAATGTCAGCAAGGAAAGTCAATGGGTTCTCAAGATGACATTTGGAAGCCTATGGTTCAATCCCACAACCCCCTCACCACTCCCTAGTGGATACACATGGCCCCTTCTCATTAGTTGCTCCCATAGCCAGTTTTGATATTTTATTGCATGATGTTTATTTACATCATTTTTACAATGTCCCATGGATAAATAGCACATGGGTAACGTAATATCTAATACTTGTCTTTTGAATAAATTTCGAGCATCCACTAGTGGGGCCTTGGCCTTGAGCTCCACACTAGGAAAACATACATCACATGTATACAATATTTACATTAAAAGCTAATATATCCTAAGGGTCAAAATGGGGTATTACAATCCCCTCCCCCTTAGAATAACACAGTCCTCAGTGTTCCAATACTTAGGAATACATATACAATTTACACGTCCAAAAATTTTCAATTTTTTTTTTTGCATATCTGCCCTGCATTCTATCCTTTACTTTGAACTTTCACGACCAAGTCCTTTGGCTTCCACAAACTGCTCCTGCTAGTTCTGACCTTCCAGCTCATTCACAAGTCTAAAAGCTTTATGACTGCTACCCTCTTGATGTTCCTTTGTTGGACAGTTGCGGAGGCAATGATTTCCTCCACATTTCCAACATTTCACTGGCTGCTTTATCTTTACTTGCTCAATTTACTTTGAGCCTTCATGCCTATAACGTTTCTTAATGGATCGATTGGACGAATGCCTCATCATTGATCCACTTTCCTTTCCCTTACTGATTGCTTTTATAATGCTTTTTACCTCCCTTTGCAGACAAATAGAGTCCTGTAAAACCTTGTGGTTCATATCATTCTGCCTCTTCTATATCTTGAGCATCTCCCCAAGATTTTCTTGGGTCTTGGCAATTGTTTGAAGGAGACTTCTGGCCAAGTCCAATAGCCTTTAGTCTGCTGCCATGGTCAATGTGCACAACTGGCTTTCACTTTGTTCACAAGTAGCACTTGCTTTGCAACAATTGTAATAAATTAACTTCACTTTCTCACCTGTGAAATGCATCATTGTAATTATGTTAGGCCAAACATAGTATGAATATTAAAATCAGTCAATTAATTTCCCAATTGACATGGGCAGTCCATGCTTTATCCATGAGACTTTCATACTTTTCATGCTTTTCCAACAGGCACATGATCTCATTCATGTCCATTCTTTCATAGGGAATTAACTACTTTAGCATTCACAATTTATTTCAAGCAAATAAACACACTCTACTTTCAGCCATACATGCATTCAACAATTTTCTGTTTTTATAAATGCATCAATAAAAAGGAAAGAGAGAGCAGTAAGAGTTTTTTTCCTCTTCGCCTTGTTCCATTCTGGAACCCAAACCACCACTGTGGTTTTCATGCTCCTAGTCTCTTTCACTTCAACGTGAATGCTTGACCTGCCCTTCTTGGCTATGAAACTTAGTGTCTATGGTCTATTCCAGACCTCTCAACCATGGAGTCCCTCCACATGGTTTGTATACAACTCTTGGCTGCTAGGACCCACACAGTCCCACTAGCACCCTCTTCATTACTGCTCATGCTGAGCTCTTTAGGACGGTTACATGTCCACATGCATCCCTAGGACGCCTTCATAGTCCTTGTTTCCAACAATACCTACACTCAAACATTGAATCAATTCACATGCTTAGTTTATTCTCATAGGGTTTATCTCTAAACAAGAGTTTAGGAAATCATAACCAAATCATATACACATGTATATTCATAAGCAAGAAGCTGCAAGATAACCAAATACTTATCTGTATTGTGTGTTTCCTCTCTAATCCACAGGGTCTTGCTTTGCTTTGCAAGCCTTGGGATCACCTATGGACTTGGATGTTTGGCCAGCACATAGGCTGCTCCACAACATCAAATAATTAATGTCCAACCAGTACACCTTCACGTCGACTTGGAAGGAAACTTCACCACGACCCTTTCTAGGTCAAGGCTCTACTATGGAGCCATATACATATAAAAACCCTTTCATCGACACCTTCACAACCCTTTCTCAAAATCTCCACAACATCCTTTCATATACATTAACCCTTCCACCACAACCCCTCACAACAACCCTTTACTTTGCTTCTTTAGTGTGCAGCACCAAATTGCATCTGTTTAAGGTGACAACACAAGTAGTATAGGCAAACACGTTAGCATTGTTACTCTAAAATTGTAACCATAATTCATAGCATTCACTATCAAGTATTGAAACACCATGAATGTGTCCACTCCTTAGGGTGTAGTCAATATTGAAAACCCTATCATGACCCGACATCGGGGAAGTGTGCACCCCTTTCCGATGTGAGCCATGTAGGCCCTACTCATACTCAAGCAGTCTGCCATAATGGAAATAAAATCAAAACATGCTCTGCATATTGACTCTAACAATTAGACATGCATATTCTTAGCTAGGGTCACAAAACACTTATCCATTTGCAAATGTAGTCTTTCTTCATTAATGAGGAATGGGGGCTCCTTCTCTGAGTTGACATTCCCTCGGTTTTCCATCCCAACTCCTTTTGATGTTACATAACCCTCGTATGTCTTACTGACATAATCTTTACCATCTTACTCATTTTGTTTACCAATCATGTAGTGCAGATGGGACATTTCCAATGGCGTTTCACTCGAAACCCATTTCCAAGATATGGGATCCTTCCCATGAAGTTTGGCTCCTGCAGGCCATCACACATGGTCTTCCTGCAATGTGTATTCCTAACACACTTATCAAATAGCCAAACAGTCAATATCATTTAACAATACAATTCAAATCTGATTGTTCCATAACCAATCAATGGCACTAATAATTAAATTCAATATGAATTTGCAACTTTGTCTACTACAGAAATTGATTTGCTTAGAAATGAGGCTATCCTCATATTGTTTGTCTCTTGTAAGTGGAACCACTCTTCCCATTATAATTTTATGCTTACTAGCATAACATGAACATCCACTTACAACACGTCCTCCTGACACAATTCTGTGCAAGCCAACCGTGATTAGTAATTATCAACAAATTCTCAAATCTGAAATCTACAAGTCCAAATTAACAATCTGTTCTGCACATAAACTATTTTTACAACCATGAGACCTTTCTCATGTGGTTTGGATCTTTCACATGGTAGATTCTAGCCTTCGTCATGGACTTACCCACATTTCCATGCCCAAAACAATCTACCTGAAATCTGAACTTCAATCAGCCAAACACTTTGTAAGTCTCTATGCATATAATATTTCATTGCTACAACAATCACTGAAGCATTTTCAGAATTATAACACGCCAGAATTCAAACACTTCTAGCTGTAAAGATATCAATATCACCAAAACTCATTTACTTCACGTGAATCATTATCATACTAAAATTTCAAGGTACAGACACATCATTTATGCAATTTAAATGAAACTTTAGATACTCATTATTTCACAGTCATATCATTTATACAACTTTTTCCTTCCACAGAGCATTCCGGCAGCCCATCGATCATGACTACCCTCTTCTTGCATTTACTATTCTGCATTCATAACAGTCCATGAAATGATCGTAGAATTGTCATCAATTCATCATTTCATTCATTATTTAGTTTGCAATAACACACGCACCATCCCTATGCATTCATGCAATGCATCACAACATGTGCACCCACACTTATGCATGCACATTTACAACATTTATTCAAACTTTTCATATACATCCACTCAATGCATAACTACAAGATTTATAAAATTTCTTATTGCATATCCACTCAATGCTACCTTGTATTGATTCATGAATACTATGCATTCAAACATATTATGGCCTAATCATGACTACCTCATATAGGATGCATTACCATAATCAAGACAGGGCATGATATATTTTTATAAGAATGTAGTCTAAATTTCTAAACAATCACATGGTATGATACCTCTTGCTTTCACCACTCCATGCTCCACCACCCTATGGCAGTATGTCATTCACATGAATGCATTTCAATCCTAAATGCATACCATTCATATGATTATTAAATATGGTTCAATGGATTCTTACCCAATCCCCTTTCAATACTTATGCAATAATCATAATTAAACCATTACCTGCATGGCTCCCATTTACACCCTTGATGTTACCTGATTAGTTGGTCTCTTATAGAAGTTTACAGAATTCTCCCACCAACTTCTTGATCAAGGATTTGTTTCCTTATCCTTTTCTTCATAAGGTTGCTGGTCACATGCAACAACATCATCAACATCTTCAGCCATGCTCCTGTTGTCTTTGGTCCTACCACCAATACCAACACCAATAGTGATTATCAACCACAATGTTTACCATTAGTGGTTCATTTCATATGTAAAATCCCACTACTTTTACCAATATGTAATATCATATGTCTCAAAAACATATTCTCATGCACTGTGCATTGTTTATGAATATGCCAACTAGTACATATTCATGCCATCCATCTAATCTTTGCATTTTCAGCATTCCCATGCCATAATTTTATGTACACAAAGCTTATAAAATATAAATATAGTTAGCAAGAGATGGGTTAAGGAATTCTCCCTTTCTAATCCCTCATCTTTGCATGGAATTCCTCTTCCACATAATAGTTGGTCTGATTTCATGGCTTCTAGCAAACATACAAGGAATCATTAGCTATAATTTTATCGCCAAGCATCAATTCAATACATATACTCATGCATAATATTTCAACTTGCTACTTTCCAGGCATGCAATTCTAGAAATTACCCATATTGACAACAATCTTTGTCAAAACAACCACTGACACTTTTCTGCTCTGCATAACTATGAGGTATGATAAACTCCTTCAAATTTTGGTAATGCACCATTGTTCCTTGCTGGATAAGATTTCCAATTCCTATCCATGTGCTTCATTGTGACTTCGGGTGTGGTAATTACATTACTTCAAAAATGACAACTTTTACCAAAATTTTGCACTTTTACACATAGCTGTGTTTTGGTCTGGAATGCCAACTTCAACCACCTGTAGAAGAAAATATAGGAAGATTCAGGAAAACTTTTCTATCGGGAAAAGTTAGTCCATACAACAAGGAATACTCAGCAACTTGCAAACCTATGTTCTAATGCACCATTAATCTTTTATGAATTTTTGGGTTTGACTACTTTCCACTTTTCACATTTTTACAAAATTTCAAATTTTGGGCCAAAAATGGCTATCTCCCAAACTGAGCATTTCTGGAAAATCTCTGTCTAACGGAAAATGTCTGGTTTAATGAGAATATGAAACATTGAGTTCAGCAAATTTCTTGAATCCTAATTATAGGGTCACTTTCATCCACTGCAAGCTTTTCAAAAATTCCCAAAACATGGCCCAGAATAATGCTTTTTGGTCTTCTCACTCACCCCGACTCTACATCCTTTGGAGTTTGGCTCCAAAATTCCAAAATTAACACCGTTCCTGCTCCATGGATGCTCCATATCAGTTTCAGCTCAATCCGACCTTATGTCAAGCGTCGAGACACTGATTTGTAAAAGCCATTAATTCAAATTTTATGCCAAATTGGAGCATAATGGGCTTGGGATCTTCACTGGTTCATTCATGTTCTCAGAACGCCATTGAACTCATCTAATTCTGATCCCGCAGCCTCCTGCAATCCAAAAATCAATTTTCGGGCTCTATATTTTATTTTTATTTTTTATTTTTATCCCGCAATCCACAGCTCGCAACCCATAATCCGAAGCCCGAAATTGCAGGCATGGGATTGCGAAAATCCAAAATGCAATATTTGGAAATTTGTGTTCCCGCAACCCAAAACCCGAAACCCAAAATTGTGGGTGCAGGATTGCGGAAATCCAAAACGCAATATTTGGAAATTTGCGTTCCCGCAACTCGAAACTCGAAACCCGAAATTGTGGGTGCAGGATTGCAGAAATCCAAAACGCAATATTTGGAAATTTGTGTTCCTGCAACCCGAAATTGTGGGTGCGGGATTGCGGAAATCCAAAACGCAATATTTGGAAATTTGCGTTCTCGCAACCTGAATCCCAAAACCCGAAATTGCGGGTGCGGGATTGTAGAAATCCAAAAGGCAATATTTGGAAATTTGCATTCCCGCAACCCGAAACCCGAAATTGTGGAACACCTCCGTTCCTGCAACTTGCGGGGTTCATATCTCCTTCGTTCCTTAACCAAATCAGGTGAGTCTGGTGCCGTTGGAAAGCTCTTGGAGAGATCTATGCACTTGTGTGATCCTCTTCCATACCTGAGAAATCTGATCCTGATATTTTTTCAATAAAAAATGCCGCCCAAACTTCATCAATACTGCGTTAAAACCTTCTGTTACCTGCCTGTAACTTAGAGTTTGGCCCAAGCAACCCCAATGTTGCAACATGGACTCTGATACCACTTTGTCATGTCCCCTCCCGTCGATCCATTGCAAGGGAGGAAACATGAACAAACATAACGGGCTTATTTGACAATCTCAGCCCCATTCATTAGTAAGAAATTCATGGATAAATAAAAACTTATGCGTACAGATCATTGTTAATAAACACAACGGAATTACACACTATCCACACACCATTTCATCATGCAATCTGCATATAAACAACAATCATTAATTAAAACATTGCAGAGAATAGAATTGACATAACTCAAACCACAAAGAATGCTTATCTTGAAATGTAGTGTAGAATCATACTCAATATAAACACAACGGGATAACCATAATAACACACACGCAGAAGGGAATACATCAACCTATTTCTTCCAGGTAGAATAACGAAACAATCATAAAATAATCAATCCCATCCCCATGCTATGCACAAGCTTCATATGAACCATATTAAGATAATCATTTCATTTCATTAACATGAATAATTAACATTCAGAACATAACACATAATGATCACAATTTAAGCCACAGAGAATACTTATCTTTAAGATGAAATTGTCCAACAACTGGCTATGGGAGAACAATGTTCCACCCAACTATAGGTCTCTGTCCAGCCTGTATTCTTTCAGCTGAGAGACCACCCCCGAGTTGGGTTGTGTATCCACTAAGGAGGAACTAGATGAGCTCACTCACAGCCATGGTTTCACTCAACCAGTCATGCTAATCCAACACACAATTGGGTTTATGAAGCATGCAATAAGTAAAGGAGGAGGATGCTAAGACAGTGAACTCAACCACAGAGCTATAGACATCTCAAGCTAAATTAAAGCAATCCAATTCTCTGTTCAAACATTCACATTTGGATTTCTCACAATTCTATCCTCAAATAACTCAATCCCGTCACTGGATTTATGGGCTACAAAAATTGGGTTTTCCAATGGATTTTGGGGTAGCTAATGCTCTCAATTTCGCCCCAAGGTTCATATCTATGGATCCCCCATTAGATTTCACTGTCAATACCAAATTCTGGGCGTTTATGGCACTTCAACACGTGGGTTCTTGTGAAGTTGCGATTTTTGGTTTTTCTCACTGCTGGGCATGTGTAATGGATGGAAATTGAAGCTTGGATCCTCAACAATGGAATGGGAATGAGGAAAAACGAATTCCCGTGAGGTAGAGTGACTTGTCGGTCAAGAAAACAAAGCCCATACCCTGCCATACGAATTTCTGGGCTGCCCATGCTCCATTGAAGCCATGGACTAATTTCTCAACAACTTTCTTACAACTGAATTAAATGTCAGCAAGGAAATTCAAATGGGTTCTCAAGATGACATTTGGAAACTTATGGTTCAACCCCACAACCCCCTCACTGCTCCCTAGTGGATACACATCGCCCCTTCTCATTAGTTTCTTCCATAGCCAGTTTTGGTATTTTATTGCATGATGTTTATTTACATCATTTTTACAATGTCCCATGGCTAAATAGCATATGGGTAACATAATATCTAATACTTTCCTTTTGAATAAAATTCGAGCATCCACTAGCGGGGCCTTGGCCTTGAGCTCCACGCTAAGAAAACATACATCACATGTATACAATATTTACATTAAAAGCTAATATATCCTAAGGTTCAAAATGGGGTATTACATAAAATGACCATAAACATGTATGATGTAACTAATATGATTGACATAGAAATAGTCACATTATAAAACTAGAGCACTCTCGCTGCAACAATATAGTTAATCTTGAAAATGTATCATCTTAGAAACAATAATTTTCAAAGTTTGCTATTGCCATGTATTAATTTCACAAAGGCTGCAAAACTACAAGGAATGATTTCATGATAAAAGCAACAAACCGAGCATAGAAAACATAGAAAACTTAGTATCACCCATAAGTAAAACCAAGAGATGGTGTAGAAGGCCACCATGAAAGATTGAACAATAACAACACAAACAAGAATACCCCAGTGGATTAGCTCAATTGGTTTAATTGGTTTAAAGTAATTGTTTCAAGCTGGAGTTTGGCATGATGTTCTTAGTCCAGCTGAGATTCAATTATGGTTGAGGCCTATTGGGTTACCAACTGCTATTGTGGTTGGGTCGAAGCACCCTCAGTTGAAACACCCTCCATCTGAATATTTTGAGGAAAAGTGGGGCATCCCCAAAAAAAATTCTTGGAGGCAAAAAAAATGCAAAGATGAACAATTTTGTTGTTTGCCAATTAGACAATGTTCATGGATAAATCATCTGCAGATTACATTCCAAGATGAAATGAATATCAACACTATAATCACCATCAAGAATATACTTAAAAGATGGGTAAACTTGAATAGCTTGCAATGGGATAACACAAATGTATAGATAACAAGTTGCATATTAAAATATCATAATGGTTATTAACCCCCCAACCCCTTGAATATTAATAGAATGGAACTGGACATTACTGAAAACAGAGTGGGGACTTGCAACAAAAATGAGGTAAGAGAATGGATATGAAAATAATAGGAATAACAGAATCTTGAAACATCACTTGAAAAGGGGCCTTTACAATATCGTTACTGCCTCTGCATAAAGTTAAAGTAGAAAGTATATCTCCTCATCTACCTACCCATTATTCCCCAAGAGAGATTTGCAACTATTGCAAGGAAAAGGTCAAAATCCATTCAACTTAGCAAAATATTAAGAGGTGATCATGTGACTAATCTGTATTAGCTTCTTTTAGTGCTGGCCAAGTCAACGAGTTCATCACAATTCTGGGACCTGGTTCACAAGATTCAACAAGGAATAAATAATATCATAAGGGATTCTACTATTCAACAATGTCATTCTTATCCATAAATCCATTCATGTAATTACGGAAAGCAAGAGATGAGTGATAATTTTCATATAGCATTAAAATATGGCATCTTCAAGTCAGACTTCCACAAGTGGATAGTTACAATGGTTTGTGTTATCTCCTCAAATAAAGGCTCCATTCTTTCATTTTGTTCTAAGTAGAATGAATGGACTCCCTCTATCATTTGCATTGTATGTTATAGAACCATATGGATTCCATCATTCCCTTTTATCCAAGCAATTCTTATCATCTTGCTAATGATATTACAACCCATCCATTAGGTTGTGCTCTAATGGTCAAGACAGGGTGTCGGGTGCCACCACAATGATGACCCAAGTTCAAACCCTGACAAGCAAAGAGCCCTGGAAACTAAGTTGCTAATGATAATATAATTGATCCATTACGTTGTGCTCTAATTGTCAAGACGGGGTGCCACCACAATGATGATCGAGGTTCAAACCCCAACAGAAAAAGATCCCTGGAAACTAAATTAGTCAAGAGGGGGTGCCACCACAAAGATGGGCCAAGTTCAAACCTCTGCAGGACTGGAAACTACATTGGTCAAGAGGGGGTGCCACCACAAAGATGAGACAGGTTCAAACCCCGACAGGAAAATAGTCCTGGAAACCACCACAAAGATGAGCCAGGTTCAAACCCTGGCAGGAAAAGAGTCCCGGAAAGTGAGTAGTTAGCCATATTTGACAACATTCAATATACATAATTCATTCAACAAAATAAAAATTATGATACAATCCTTATAGATACGAGTAGGCTTAAGAGATGACAAAGTTTGGAAATGTCGTTGAACTTTCTGACATAATTCATCACCAAAAACTAAGTAAAACTATTGCAAGTGTTACATGCGACAAGACTCTTCAGATCTCCCTTTCCTATCTCAAGGCCTTTCACTTGGTTGGTATTTCACTTGGATGGATGCTAAAAGAATTTCGGGGAGGATTCTGACATGATGGAAAGAAGAATTAGTTCTTATGAATTCATTCTCTATGGAGTTAGGTCTGGGACGTTGCTCCATAGTATGGAATTAAACTTACTGCTTACAAGTTTAAATGTTTATGGACCTTACTTACAAAAACATGAATTCTAGAGAATATTTTTTCATTTAAATATATTAAAAGAAAAAAAATATAATAGTTGCAGGACACTTGAATTTTACCATAAGCAAATCTGAGGTTTGGGGTCCTTGAAATATAATAGATCAACTAATTTTTTTTCCCAGTATCATTTGGAAAGTTTGAATTTGATGCATTTAGAGCCAACTGAACTTAAACCAAATTGGATTAATAAAAGGGTAGGGGAGGTAGAAATTCCAAAAAGGATGGACAGATTTATATTGATAGGAACTTTGTTACAAAGGATTGAAAGAAGTGGAATCTGGAGGGTAACTGGAGGAGGATCATATCACTTTCCTATTATTATTCAGTTGGATAGAGGAGAGGAAAAGCCTTTGACACCCTTTAAATTCAATCCATATTGCTTAAAGGACTTGGATTTCATAAGCCTTATAAAAAACAATTGGAAAAAGTATGATATTTCTATGGATCATACTCCAAGCCGTTAGTTTGCAAAATTTTCATTAAGTTTGATTAAGAAGTTGGCTATCAATTGGTCTATCAAAAAATTGAAGGACAAGGACATAATTTTAAAGGTAACTGAGAATAATATTGATGACATTTTTAGTAGCTATGATTCAGAGACTTTGATTGTTGAGCAACTACAAAAGTTAGCAGCTCTGGAGGACACCAAAAGCAAAATTCTTAGAGACCAGGAGGCATATTTGCGTATAAAAAGAAGTGCAATTTGGATGGAGTTTGGGGATGAAAATCATTCATTTTTCCATAAATATGCAAATCAAAGCGTAATGTACCTCAAAATACACCCTAAAATTTATTTTTATAAGGGTCTAATCTGTCGTAAAAACACATGATTATTTAAATTAACTTCAGCACTGAGTAATTATTGGTAATTACGCTTGTTTGCTTCTCGAGTGATCTGTTACTCTATTATCGTCAATGTAAAGTTTGAATTGTTGTTTTTTAACTAGACTTTCGTCTTATAGACTTTGACTGATCTGTATGTGATTGTTTCCATTAATGTATTGACATGTCTTCTAAAGAAGATTGTCTATCTTACATATGATATTTTATCCGTCATACCATGATTTGGTCTTTTAACTTGTTCTAAGTCATAATGATATTAAAAGTATGTTTACTGTAAGTGATCATATGCTTTGTTTTACATTGTTTGTCTCATGTTGGAATTGTCTTATCAGTGGTCAAATCTCTATGGGCGGATTTCTGATCCATATCCACTTGAGTTTTACTTAGCTTTCAAAAGCTAACATTATTATTTCCTTTGATTCTTGCAGGTAATTGGTTTGGCCTATACTATGTTGTAAAGGAATAATACCAGTTTATAACATATCCTAAGTTCTTTAAGCATGGACATACACAATCCAAGTTTATACTATACCACAATATAGTCATAATGCCAGAAGGGGGGACCAAGCTCCAATGCTGGTTACAAAAGGCCCATGCAAAGAGAAAATGCCCAATATAAAACTTAATGCATCCCATAAGATGGTAGGTTCATATTTAATGCAGCCCATGTGATGGGAAGACATGAGGCGAATGGTAAGCCTCCATGTTGGCATAGAATTTACATTTTGCACATGAGGTAGGGTTTTCTCCTTTGATGCCCTTTCGGGAAGGTTCACTTGGTCATTTCGATTTTGTTGTGGGAGAGGGAAGCTGAGGGATTTCTCTCTGCACCATTTTTGGAAATTCTTTGCATAAAACTAGAGTTGCACTCTTGGTCCCAGATTTGATCTCGTGGGTTTCAATGGAGGCATCTCACTCTTACTCAGGTATCGATCTGCTTCAAGCGTGGGATCTGTTTTTTTATTTATTGCATCTCTATATTGTAAATATCGATACTAACGTTTGACCTATTTTCTGTGTGTGAGGTTCTTGTGCAGGCACGTTATGGCTTAGAGCTGCCAACGTTGCACTCAGATTCTACTTTTGGTCTCCGGATAAGCTCATGGCTCCCTTGTGGATCCACTTTCCTCTGTGGATAGGATACCTTGAAGAGGCATCAGTTCTTTTTTGTTGTTTGGTATTCTTATTACCGGCTTGGCTTCTCTTACAATGGAGACAAGGGGTTTTAGCGAGTCATGGTTTTCTTAGCAGGGTTTACCATGTTTCGATTTACATTGTAACTTTGCCCCACTAGGATTTTGAATGTGTAACTCAGAAATTGATGTATAAAGTTTGACTATTGGCTCATACCAATGCTTACGGTTTTAAATAAATACTCTAATCCTTTCAAGGCGTTTTAACAAATTTTCTTGTGTTTTTTTACTGTGTTATAAGAGAAAATCGTTTATGCTTTTATCCTGTAGATTATTATGAATTTGAACTCTGTTTTTGGTTGAAGGTTTTGTGTAAATTGAATTTCCTTGAAAAGTAATTATAGTCCTTTTCCCAGGGCGTTTATCCTTTGTTTTAAATATTGACTGTGTATTATAAATGCATACTCTTTTTGATGCATTAAATTACTATGTATAAGTTTGATTTCTATGTATGCATTTGTATGAGAAAATCTGGGTTTGATGACCGTGGATGTTTATTGTTTACGGGATTCGATCCCATACCATTTTCTTATGTATTCTATGCTGTCTACGTTTACTTGTTTTGAATGTGTGCCATGCTGGCAGCGAATCTTTTGCTTCTTTCCCAGTCCATGAGTTGGTATCAAGGGGATTTGATCCTTGGTCAAACACTTAAAGTGTGACCCTATATGTCTAATGATGAGAAACGTGAACCCTGTATATTCAGTTTAGTCGTGACAGAGTGTTTTTATTGTAGACTTGGTTGACTGTTTGCGACTTCCACAAGTCGTGTTCCGTCCAGCTCTCATGCTGAGAACATCAATCTTTCGATTGATTAATGAGGTCCTTTGATTTGATGTTTATATATATATAACATATAAGTAGGTTTTACAGATATTAACTCTACGTTGAAATAGGCAGTCACGATATCGTGAGCCTTTGGATGTGTGTGACTCAGCTTTTAGCATGAGAGTGTTTTATGTCTCGAGGTTGTCTTTTTAAAGATTTAACGTTGGCATGATTTTTGTATATATAATATGAGCGTTTGATCTCTAATCAATGCATATGATATGTTATGGTCTTTAATGATGGAATTTGGTGTATGATTTGATTTGTTTTATAAATAATACTTGGTTGATTTAATATATATAATTTATAAATATATATTAAATAACCTATCTAGGGTTTAGGGACTTGGTCCCGGGATCCAGTTCTATGATCCTCTCCCTATTTAGGAATAATGGGAGGTTTACCCTTAGGCTAAATAGCCTATGATATGATAGGTAACTATGGTTTGGATTTAAAAGCAATAATAAGAATTAAAAAGAACCCATGCGTCATGAAAAACTAATTCTGCCAATGACTGTATCCATAATTCTAAAACAATTATTGCAGCATATAAAATAGGATTGTATATCTAACTTGGAAATAAAAATTATCAAAATTAATTTAACAGAAATATATTTATCCACTGCTTTCTCAATTAGATTTTAATGAACCAACTGACTTGGAAACTGCCATGTTCCACCCAACCGTAGACCTCAAACTGTTCCTGGTTTGTTCAACAGGTCAACCTCAAGCCGAACCGAGCATGACAAGAGCTAGAAGGCCTAGGGTAAAATTTGTTATCTTCCTTACTAACAGTAGAGTAGTCACAAGGTCCATTTACTAGCCATTTGTGTAGATCTTGTAAAATAATTTCCCCTAATGTTCCCACAGTCCACTTTCTTGGACACACCAAATATCATACAATTTGGTAATCTGAGCACTCAAAGATCCACGACTGAACCCTCCAGTGAAATTGGAATCACTTTCCCCTTTCAAGGTTCTCTCTCTGCTACTTATAAGATTTTATGAGAAAAAAGGCTTCTAGGATTTAGGTTTATATCATTTTACTTAGTTGTTAAACAACCTCACTGTTTTTTTATCTTTAAATAATAATTTAGTTTATTTTTAACTCTCACAATTTATGTTATCTTTATTTATAAAATAGTATTTTAACTCATCCTAACATCTAGTTGATCTTAGTTATCAACTACTCAACCATTCTATTCTCTTACATGCTCGATCCCTCTCTGAGTGGTAGTCCCAGTCAGTTTAGAAAGAATAAAGTAGATAAGTAATAATTTAGTTTAATAATAGTTTAACGGATTACTGATGCTCCAGAGCTCTCATCTCAACATCAGTTAATCATCATGAGTCTAAGTGGTCCAGAGCATTACTGCTTAACACTCACTCAATTAATAGTGCTCCAAAGCTCACTTGCTCAACACTATTAAATCAATAGTCCTAGTGCTCCAGAGGTTATACTCAACACCAGTTAACTAGTACAAATAGTCCAGATGCTCCAGAGCTCACTTGATAAACATATTTTAATAAAAAAATATTAAAATAATTTAGGTGCTATTCAGAGCTCACTTTCTCAACACCTAAATAAACAGTCTAGGTGCTCTAGAGCTCTCTTGCTCAACACCTGACAAAATGAATTAACATTTAAAAATCAACATAAAAATAAAAATAGTCTTTTCTTGGGATATTACATCCCTCCCCACTTAGAAAAACACCGTCTCGGTGTTAAGGAATTCAAATGAAACTGTGCAATAAGGAGGGGTAGGCCTCTTTCATTGCGGTTTCATTTTCCCATGTGGCCTCTTCAGGACCGAAATGCTTCCATTACACTTTCAACTGAACAATGGTTCATTTTTTGAGCTGTACATCTCTCTTGTCCAGTATATGAAGGGGTTCTAGCATAAATTCCCCTTCGGGTTCTGCCTGTAACAATGACCAATCAATTACATGTTTAGTATCATAAACATATTTCTTAAGTAATGATGCATGAAAAACATTGTGAACCTTCACATAAGCAGGAAGTACTAGTTCATAGGCCACTAGGCCTTTCTTGGCCAATATTTCAAAAGGCCCACAAAATATGGAAGCTAGTTTCCCACATTTTCCCAAGCTCAATGAGCTCCTTTTTGCTACTACTTTTAAGTAAACATGTTCTCCGATTTGATCTTCTTCTTCTTTTCTTTTTCTATCGACATCGCTTTTCCGCTAGTCTTGTGCCTCTTTTAGAATATGTTGTAACTTGGTAACCAACTGTTCCAAATCTTTTAATAGATCCGACCCTAACATGATCCGATCCACTGGGATATCCCAAGTTACTGGTGTTCTTCACTTTCTGCCGTAGAGCACTTCGAATGGGATCATCTTGGTTGAAGTCTAATAAACATTGTTGTATGCAAACTCTGCAAGATGTAAATATTCTTCCCACTTTGTGGGGTTATTCATCACATACATTCTAAGCATATCTTCTAGTATTTGATTCACACATTCTATTTGTCCATCCGTTTGCGGGTGATAAGCAATACTAAAATTTAATTGTGTTTCCAATCCAGAAAATAATGATCTCCAAGAGTTACTTGTGAATTTTGTATCTCTATCAGAGATGATGGCTTTAGGTATTTCATGTAGTCATAAAATTTATTTTAAGAAAATATTTGCAATGTGAACAACTTTATAAGCATATTTTACCGGAATGAAGTGTGCGGATTTGGATAGTTCGTCTACTACAACCATAATAGAGTCATTATGTTTCTTGATTTTAGGAAGACCTGTGATGAATTCCATGCTAATCACCTCCCATTTCCATTCCATAATGGGTAAAGGTCGAAGCAAACATGTTGGATGTTGATGCCCAGCTTTAACTAATTGGCCTTCTTAGCATTTGACAATGAATAGTGCTATATATGTCTTTAACTTTGTCCAGAAGAAGTGTTTCTTTACTGCTGATATCATTTTCTGATATCCTGGATGTCTAGAATAAGGCTTCTGATGGAATTCAACCAATATCTCATATCTAATATCCCCACTCTCAGGAACATAAAGTCTATCTTTAGACCACAGTAGCCCTGATTCGTTGATTTTATATTCATTCTGTTGTGAAAATGACATTTTTTCTTGTATTTTCTAGAGAATTTCAACATAGAAATGATCACCTTTACTTGTCGTTCTTATTTTGTCCTGTAAGTTAGTACTTGTTTGACTTACCGTTACTTCATAACATAGATGGATTCTACGACTTAAGGCATCCACAATTTTATTGTCTTTTCCCTTGATGTGTTTTAGTTCAAAATTATATTCGCTGAGGAAATCCAACCACCTAGCTTTCGTAACATTTAGGTCTGGTTGATCAAAAAGATATTTAAGGCTCATATTGTTAGTCTCCAGGATAAATTTCTTCCCCATGATATAGTGCCTCCACATTTTCAAGGCGTGGATGATGGAAGTTAACTCAATATCATGTGTTGGATAGTTTTTCTCGTGTTCTTTCAACTTCCGTAATTCATAACAGATCACAGAATCATTTTGCATAATAAATCCCCCAATTCCTTCCTCGCTTATGTCCGTGCAAACAAAAAAATCCTCATCGAGATCCGCAATCCTTAGTATTGGTATAGTAGTTATTAATTGTTTTAGTTTCTGAAAACTTTCTTCGCATTTAGTTGTCCATAATAATTTTGTTTCCTTTTTTTTTAAGGATGTCATGAGACAAACAATCCGAGATAATTTCTCAATAAACTTCCTATAATAACCCGCTAATCCCAAGAATGATTTGATGTCTGTGACACAAGTAGGTGTAGGCTATTCTTCAATAGCCTTGATCTTTTCCGGATCTACGACAATACCTTCCTCAGAGATGATGTGGCTTAGATATTGTATTTGTGGTTTATAGAAGTCGCACTTATTGAATTTAGCATATAGTTGATGTTCTCGCAGGACTTGCAATACAATCCTGAGATGTTCTTCATGCTCTTCCTCACTTTTAGAATAGATTAGTATGTCGTCTATGAATACTAGTACAAATTTATCGAAGTACTTACTGAAAATTTTGTTCATCATGCACATAAAATTTATCGGTGCATTAGTTAGCCCAAAGGGAATTACTACACACTCGTAGTGACCATACCGGGTCCTAAAAGAGGTCTTGTTTATGTCTTCGTCTCAGATCCTTACTTGATGGTATCCTGATCATAAGACAATTTTAGAGAATTATTCTTCCTCCAACCTAATCAAATAGATCATCTATCTTGGGGAGTGGATACCTATTCTTTATAGTTAACTTGTTTAGTTGTTGGTAGCCAATGCACATCCACATTGTACCATATTTCTTCTTCACAAAAAGTATAGACGCTCTCCACAGGGACACACTAGGTCTGATGTACCCTTTATCAATCAGTTCTTGCAATTGTAGTTTTAGTTCTACTAACTCAAGGGTACTCATGCAATAGGGGGCTTTCGAAACTGGCACCAATCTGGTACTAGTTATATGGATAAATCTAGATCCCTTTTTGGAGGTAACCTTGGTATCTCTTCTGGAAATACATCTCTAAAATATACTATGACACGAAAGTCTTAATTTTTCTATTCCTTCTCTTCTTCCAAGTTGTGAATGTTCACTGCATAAATTTTGCATCCCTTCCTTACACACTTTTTAATTTGTAAGGATGATATATATTTGCTAGAGACCTTCTTAGGTGTCCCTTGTACCTTTCTTTCATTTCCTTATTTATCTGTGCACATGAAAGTTTTTTTTAAACAATCAAACATGACATGGTGTTATTCTAGCCAATCCATGCCTAACAGTATGTCGTATGCACCCTAAGGGTAAAATGTTTAAATCTTCCCTGGTTTGGAAACCATTCATGTCAATCTTGCAACTTTTAATAAGCTCTGAAATATTTCTTTTCGTACTTGTGGCTAATTGTGTTGAAATATTGTAACTTCGAAGAATATTCTATTGTATTTTATTATTGTAATTTATTCGGAGATGTTTTATTCCTCCGTCGGGATGTTATTATTGTATTTGGTCATCATAGAGTCATGAGGTAAATCCTCCCATGTAAGTCGGGGCAATAGATACCCTAAAGTCAAATGTAATGGGGTTTTTAAGTCCCGTAGAGGATTCGGTCCAGTCAACATTAGTTGAGTGGTAAAGTTAGCTAAGGCCGACATGTAAAGTTGTAAAATTAAAGTAGAAGTGAATGTATAAATATAGAGATAGGCTCTCTCATTTATTCATTCATTCACACACACACTCACTTGTGTAATTCGCATGAGAGAGAGAGAGAGAGATATCTACAAGGAGAATGAACACTTATTTGGGGTTTTGTATTTGTACTTTTGATCATCTATATTGAGGAATTTTTGCTGGGTTTTCTTCCCCTGGAGGGTTTCCGAGGATAAATTTGTGTCTCTTGTGTTTATGTTGTGTTTGTTATTCTTTCAGTGATCCTGTATATGCTATTGTTGTGAAATTGAATTGAATACTGATGTTATCTATCTTAGCATATTGAATCTTAACATGGTATCAGAGATAGCCTGAAAGAAGGCAATGTAGGGCATTTACGACACTTGTTTCACTTGCGACAATTTGAAAGCTAGGGCTTTGTATAGAAAAAACTAGTCATCTTGGAATTTTCGCTATAAATCATTGTTGGAGAAGGTTCAGGATCTAAAACTTGGACAGGCTGAAAATGAAATTTTCATGTACCTTGTGTCCGAGTTTCAGCCTCATATTCATTTTACTTTGTGATATGTGATCCATACAAGTTAGGGTTTCTGCCTCTTCTAGAATGCATCCCTAAACAAGTGACCTAGGGAAAAATGTCATATATTGAGATATGAAGCTCCAAATGGAATCTCGTAAAAAGTTACAGTTAGGGCACAGACTTTAGTTTCACAGGTCCGAGTATCAGAGACCGAAGTTGAAACAGTGATATGTGGCCCGTCGTACAAGTTCCCTATGTTGTTTCATCCCATAAACAAGTGACCTAAGGAAAAATGTCATATCTCGAGATAGGAAGCTCCAAATAGAATTCCGTAAAAATTTATAATTAGGGAACGGAATTTAGTTTCACATGTCTGAGTATCAGAGGCCAAAGTTGAAACAGTGACACGTGGCACGTAGTACAAGTTAGCTATGTTGTTTCATCCCATAAATAGGTCATGTTGGGAAACTTAGCATATCTCTTTCATGGAGAATCCAATGAAGCTCAAATATGTGGGGTTGGAAATATGATAGGCCAGGATACCACAGGATGAAGTTTCAGACCCTGAGGATCCAAAATTTCAGAGATACACCAGAAACAATAAGGAACATCTGAAATAGATCAACGGACGAAATCAAAGAAGAGGAGGAAGAAGCTCTCACTTAGGGTTTTCAATATGGAAGGACCTGATACAATGTTGGAGACACCTGATGCAACATTGGAAACTTTGAAAATGGATTTGGAATCCCTTCATCGTATATATTAATCTTCCATCAAATGTTGCGGGAGGAAGGAGATTGAAAATTAGGGTTTTTCGGGTTCTACAAGTAAGAAGAAACCCTAGCAAAGTTGGGAGACTCATAGGGAAGCAATGAAGGAGGTTTAAATGGCATTGGTATTATATCATCCTAGAACCATGAATATATATATAAGATGTTTACAAGTGATCTACCTTGAAAGATTAGGGTTTTACCTTTATAGAGAAGACTACAAGCAATCTCGACAAGTATGACTTGAGGAGATGCAAGTATGTTTTGAAATCTGTTTTATTTATCTGATGATTAAGTTCATGATATGTTTGTATTCATATTATTGAGGTTAGTACAATCATGATTAATTTTATATTTGTCTAATCACCTTAGTAAAAGTATGAATGCATGTGAATGATAGAAGACATTCATTGATTAGGTTTATGACACTTATGATTGTACTAATGCACTTGTGGTGTTGTATGAGGATGATGTTGTTTGCTAACATGAAAGGTACATGAATAAAGACAAATCAAGTTATATATCAAGAATATATGACCATGATGACATGAAGAAAAAGACTCATCCATAGTCTTTGATCACATAGAAGCTCTACTTACGAGGTATGTATGATTTGGTTCTACTATGCTTAACTTATGAGATATGCAGGTTACTAGCACAAGGTCTCTAAATCATTGAAGAGAACAAAGAAGATAGCATTTGCGTATGTTCGACATAACTAGCAAGCATGCTAATCCAGGTATGTTTTCCTATATCAAGTTAGAATCCTACTTTGTATTAGGATCTTAGATAAGTATACTTTCACATGGTTGATAATGATTATTCCTTAAAATAGAGTTTAGCTAATCAAGGCTTTATGCATATTGTGTTTCTTACTCTGATTAATGATTATGACCGTACGTGTTTAAGATTATTTAGGGTTATAATTTTTTTAATCTTATTGAGATTATACTAATGAATGTGTGACTATGTACGAGATCTTGAGGATGACACAATGATGAAACTACTGCACACTTAAGCATGCATAGTGGTACGGGATGGATAGAAGTTCAAAGACATATAATCATGATGCTATCATAAATGGAAAATAGAGATCAAGAGGGAGGAAACCACACAAACATAAAAATATATGTATTTGAGTTGTTATTTGAATTACTTCTTGAATCTCTGAATAGTTAATGATATTGCTCATAATAGTTGTATGCATATTTGTATTCCTAGAATCAACAAATATACCATGCATAGTGTAAGCATTCATATAGCATTGAACAATATACTACTAATATGCATATGATGGGTAAGTTGGGCAAACATTCCATTGTTGCTTGTCTAGAATCAAACCTCTTTGCTAACATGCTGGGAGTTGTACATGCTCTTGATAGTATGTTCTGGTAGAGATGGAAGGCATCTAGATAGCCACTGTATGCATACAGGATATATGGAAAAGTGTTGTGCCAAAGTATTGGTCAATATAGTTGCATAACTATGTGAATCATATCAGTATGCATAATAGGTTATCATTGAAATGTCAACATGATTTGATGATTATGAAGTGTTACTAATCATGTAATTGAATTTTATTTGTAGGAAAGATCGTGTGCTATGATCTACAAAAGAAGGATGATGAACACTTGTTCTGAAGAACAAGTGATGACTGTTCAATAAGAAGACTTACAAATCAAACATACTATAGAAGTAAAAATAAAGGCTCGTGGCTAGACACACTTCTAGAGATAGATTACACCCATGGATGATTCCCAATATTTGAAAGAAAATCACATGATTGAAGAAGGATTTGTATGGGTTCAACAGGTACTCAGGATCGATAGTCATTTGATGAGCATGATGATCACCACGGGTGATGCGGATTTCAACCTTTTCTACAAGGTTGAAGATGGTTTCTATATACAGATGACATGCTTCTCTCAGATGGATGCAAGAAGGAACTCACCATAGAGTTCGAGTGATCTTGAGGCTCATATCAATAGACCGATCTGAAGGGAGATGGCATAGATAGATATGCATAATATCACTCAATGCAGAGTGTGCATGATGTTCAGTCACAGAGGGAGGACAATACTCAGATGTAGAAGACTCCACTTCAGAGGGAGTAGATATCAGAGTTAAAGAATATTGGCATGATTCTTGTGATTAGATATGTGGATGAGATTTTTCCTTAGCCAAGGAAAATGTGAAGTAGAGATCCGAGATGATGGACGGTGGTTTCTACAGTTTACATACAGATGATGTATTTGACGAATACTAGGCCAGATATATGCTTTGTGGTGAACACCCTGAGTTAGTATCTAGTTGATCCTAGACGTGTTCACCTGGTAGCTGCAAAGCATGTGATGAAGTACCTGAAAGGTACAATAGACTTTGGTCTATACTATGTTGGAGATCATGACTAAAAATTGTATGGTCATACAAATGTAGATTGGGATGGAAGTGTCTCAGACAGGAAGAGCACCTCCGGTTGATGTTATTGTCTGGGATCCGCCATGATCTCATGGTTTAGCAGGAATCAGTCTAGTGTTTCTCTCCGCACAGCTGAAGCAGAGTATATAGCAGCTTGTTCTGCTAGTTGTGAGGCCATATGGCTTCGGAATTTGATGTCAGGACTATTTGACCTAGAGTTGGATACCACAGTGATTCTATGTGACAACCAGAGTTGTATAAAGATGACGGAGAACCCAATGTTCCATGACAAGTCAAAGCACATAGAAATCTGGTATTTTTATATATGAGATATGGTATAGAAGGGAGCTATAAAGCTACAGTATGTGAGCACTGATGAGCAAGTTGTTGATGTGTTGACTAAGCCTCTGTCTCGAGTGAAGTTTGAATCTTTCCGTGACAAGCTTGGTGTGGTTCGAAAGGACCTTCCTCGAAAGGTGGAGCAGTGTTGATGCTGATGATGATGTTGCAGTGGGATTGTATCATCCCTGGACACATGGCCTAAAAGGATCCGCAGACTCTTGTCTCCGAGAATGTGATGATGATGATGTTGTAGTGGGATTGTATCATCCCTGGACACATGGTCTAAAAAGATCCGTAGACTCTTGTCTCCGAGAATGTGATGATGATGATGTTGTAGTGGGATTGTGTCATCCTTGGACACATGGCCTAAAAGGATTCGTGGACTCTTGTCTCCGAGAATGTGATGATGATGATGTTGCATTGGGATTGTATCATCCATGGACACATGGCCTAAAGGAATCCATAGACTCTTGTCTCCCGGAGAATGTAGTGGAAAATCCTAGATTTGATCTAGGTCACATCCAATATGAAAACAGGACTGGCACTGTGGTGGTAAACCCTAGATTTGATCTAGGTCACATCCAGTATGAAAAAGGACTGGCATTGTGCTGGTAAACCCTAGATTTGATCTAGGTCACATCCAGTATGAAAAAGGACTGGCACTGTGGTGGTAAACCCTAGATTTGATCTAGGTCACATCCAGTATGAAAAAGGATTGGCACTGTGGTGGTAAAACCTAGATTTGATCTAGGTCACATCCAGTATGAAAAAGGACTGGCACTGTGGTGGTAAACCTTAGATTTGATATAGGTCACATCCAGTATGAAAAAAGACTGGCACTGTGGTGGAAAACCCTAGATTTGATTTAGGTCACATCTAGTATGAAAAAGGACTAGCACCGTGGTGGTAAAACCTAGATTTTATCTAGGTCACATCCAATATGAAAAAGGATTCGCACTGTGGTGGAAAATCCTATATTTGATCTAGGTCACATCCAGTATGAAAAGGACTGGCACTGTGGTGGTAAACCCTAGATTTTATCTAGGTCACATCCAGTATGAAAAAGAACTGACACTGTGGTAGTAAACCCTAGATTTGATCTAGGTCACATCCAGTTTGAAAAAGGACTGGCACTGTGGTGTAAAACCGTAGATTTGATCTAGATCACATCTAGTATGAAAAAGGACTGGCACTGTGGTGGAAAATCTCATGGATTCAATCATGGAATCCCACCCCTCATAAAAATTTGCTAGGATGGGTTGTCTTGTGTCTGCAAACCGCAACAAAGAAATGATTGGCTCCATGATCTTAATGCTAAGATATACCATGTCCCACCAACCATCATTTAACACCATGTCCTTCACCTTTTGTGAAGCAAGCTTATCCGTTTTTCTCCAAAAAGACCAAAAATCTGAAATCACCATGGACCCAAGAGCGGTTTTGACCTCCCTCAACCTCTTGAGCATGATGAATGATGAAGCAAACTGAGCATCTGCAATCTTCAGCAATGAAAGCTGTGTGTACTCTTTATAGATGGTGAGGAAATTTGTGTGGTTTTGTACAAAGTTACGGATATGGCGTGCATTCTCAATAAGGTTTCCAATCCATGTCACATCTAAAGCAATGGATTTCAGTGCTGAATTCAAGGAATGGACAATGCAAGGTGTCCAAAAAACCTGTAAGAGCAATAAAAGCATGTATAAGTGACTCTACAACACTAACATTACAATGACCAAATTCAAACAATGAGAAAATTAGAAATGAAAGGTGTCCAAAATGAGCATACGTGTGGATATTTAGCTTCCACAATCATGCCAGTATCCTTGCGAACTGGTGCATTGTCCGTGATGATTTGTACACAAGAATCAACACCTACTTCTTCAATGGTTTTGATGAATAACTCACCCATATGCTGTGCATCCTTGTATTTCCCAAGAGCATCCACTGCTTTCAAGAACACCGGTCCATTTTGGGAAGATACCATGAAATTGATGAGTGGATAGCGTGCTGGATCCGTCCATCCATTAGAAACAATGCTCACACCGGATGAGGGCCATGTTGTTCTAATTGGCTCAAGAATTGTATCTACCTCCTTCTTTGCTTTAACCAACAATGTGGTTCTAAGCTTCTCTGAACCAGGAGGCACATAACCACTTGGAGCTCGTTCCATGAGACTTCGACACATCTCAATAAACAATGGTGACCGTGCAACATTGAATGAGATGAAGTTGAGGTAGAAATAGAATGAAATGGTAAGGTCCACCTCTTCTCGCGCCTCTTGTTGGAAAATCCTATCCATTGGACCACTTGGAGATTGCCTCTTTCTTGTTTGATAAGTATCCCCACTCCCATGAATGCTAGGTGGAAATGGAGGCTTGGTGCTAGAGGATTTCCTTAAGAATGGAAGAGGATCCTCCTCTTTTTTCTTGCTTGCTACTGCTACCTTCCCTAAGCCAACATGATCCTCTCCTTCCATATCCCTCCTTTGGGTAACACTCACTGCTTTGCATGAAGAAATCCCACAAGAAGGAAGGGCCAACAAATGGCCCTTAACCCAGTAATATGTGCTCTTGAACTCATTCTTGCAAAAATTGCATCTCCAAGACACATTGCCTCCCCCACGAAGCTTTTCCCCAGGCCCATCTTTTCTTGTCACATACTTCCACAAAGGGTATTTTTTTTCTTAGGCTTGTTGCCTTGCTAAAACGGGGTTAAATGAAGCAATAGCATGAGCTCCACTAGGAGCAGATGGAGCACTTGAAGGAGGAGGAGAACCGCTTTTGCTTGGAGGAATAGGAAGGGAGGCACTAGATGGTGCATTTCTCCCTTTCCTTTTCCCCTTAGATCTTGCCCTAGCTGCTTGAGACATTCCCTTTCTTGTTTGATGGTTAAGCTTGCAATCCTCTCCACAAATCCACCCCCAATGCACTTGGATTCCCTTGGATAGCCTTCAAATCTCCTTCACCTACACATAAAATCCACTCTCAACCTTCTCCACACTTGCAAATGACAAAAAGAAAATGAAAAATCGGTTTTAAACTAAACCCGAGCGCTCTTTTTTGCAGAAAACGTGTCCTGTTTTCGGGACACGCGACGCACAGTCGAGGACATGATGTGAAATCGTGTCCGACACGACTTTCGGACACGACCAAAAGTCGTGTCGGACACGATTTCACATCGTGTCTGTGTCTGACACGCCCCCACGGGACACGTAGGCCCTTTTGGATGAATCTAGTTTCTTAGTTGTGCTCTAATGGTCAAGACAGGGTGTGGGGTGCCACCACAATGATGACCCATGTTCAAACCCTGGCAAGCAAAGAGCCCAGGAAACTAAGTTGCTAATGAATAATACAACTGATCCATAAGGCTGTGCTCTAATTGTCAATATGGGTTGCCACCACAGTGATGACCCAGGTTCAAACCCTGGAAGGCAAAGAGCCCTGGAAACTAAATTGGTCAAGAGGAGGTGCCACCACAAAGATGAGCCAAGTTCAAACCCCGACAAGAAAAGAGTCCTAGAAACCACCACAAAGATGAGCTAGGTTCAAACCCTGGCAGGCAAAGAGTCCTAGAAAGTGAGTAGTTGGCCATATTTGATAGCATTCAATATACATAATTCAGTCCAGGAAACCACTACAAATATGAGCCAGGCTCAAACCTTGGCAGGCAAAGAGTCCTAGAAAGTGAGTAGTTGGCCATATTTGACAGCATTCAATATACATAATTCATTCAAGAAAATAAAAATTATGATACAATCCTTCTAGATACAAGTAGGATTAAGAGATGAAAAAGTTTGGAAATGTCGTTGAACTTTCTGACAGAATTCATCACCAAAAACTAAGTAAAACTATTGCAAGTATTACATGCGACAAGACTCTTCAGATCTCCCTTTCCTATCTTAAGGCCCTAAACATTTACTCACCAAAGATACTACCTCGTAAAATTGTGTATATAGAAGACCATGTGAGGTTTGGTCATAAAAAATGCTTTAAGATAAGCCCTTCGCCTATAATAATAAGCTCACATCTTTGGCACAAACAAAATTTGCAATCCAATACCAGATAAACATTATATAGATGAGGGATTCATCACCAAACGTAAGTTGGTTGAGAATTTTCAACCAATGGTAGTAGAATATAACAATCATCTGGAATTCAATAAGTACCTAAACTACAAATGTATCGTATATTATCATGTGGAGTTATGAAGAGACAACAAAGCTTAACAAATTAAAAAATAACATTTATTGGACAAAGCTTTCCCTGAACTATACTCAGTAAATGGTAAACTGTATGTGGCATACCGAAAAGGCCCAAGGGATTGTCATAAACCGTTCAAGGATTTTCCAAGAAAGGTACAAAGCCCTAACAATAATCTTCAGTTAATTAAAGACCTGAGCTACAATTTAAGTATATTATCACGTGGAGATATGAAGAAACAACAAAAGCTACTACATAACAAATCACTAAAATCTAAGCAAAATGGTTGTTGTCATTGGACAAAGCTTTGTCTTAACTGTACTTTATAAGGAAATTAACTTATAAATATTATCACTATAATTGTATCATTCAATAAACATTCCACATTAGTTCCATCTAAGCTTTAATCCATATCATATCATATCAAATTCATTCATTCAATAACACTCCATATTAGTCCAATCTAAGCTTTAATCAATATCATATCATATGAAATTCATGCAGACAATGACTATTAAAGTGATAAACACTGAAAATAGAATAGCGTTTAAGAATTTACTCAACATTCCATTTCGATCAAAATTTCTTTCTGCAATATTTCTAGCCAATAACAAATGATAAATCATGTTCAACCTTCAAATTTCATCAAAAAGATAAATCCATTGTATCATTCAATAAACACTCCACATTAGTTCCATCTAAAGCTTTAATCAATATCATATCATATCAAATTCATGCAGGCAATGACTATTAAAGTGATAAACACTGAAAATACAGTAGCTTTTAAGAATTTACTCAACATTCCATTTCGATCAAAATTTCTTTCTGGAATATTTCTAGCCAATAACAAATGATAAATCATGTTCAACCTTCAAATTTCATCAAAAAGATAAATCCAAGAACGCAGTTGAAAACCTTGTTGGGCCTTTTGTAGCAGCAAGCAATCTGCATTTGATATCTGCAACCAAAGAAAGTTGTTGTTGACTTCTCACCATGAAGGCATTTAAAACCAAATGAAATTTCCTTGTTGGACTTTTATGAAAAAGGGATTGATACACAGTAGTGAGCACTAAGAAGAATTGCCAACTCTCCATTTAAAATCACAAATTTTATGTTTCAGAAAGTATAAACAAGTGCACTGGGAAAAGCTCTCATCATAATGCTCAGCAGTACAAGAGAGCCAAGGACTTAACAAATAGCAGAACGCCAACAAGACAGTTCACTTAAAATGGGTTTGAAATAATGTGTAAGCGGATTGAACTAAAGCTCCTGCTCTAAGTTCAAAATCAATGTAATAGGTAAGGGCAATGAAAATATTTTCATAGAGAGGACCAATCTAACACCATGTACCTCTCCCAATTATCGTCTAAAATGGTAAGGTAATTGTCAATAGAAACTTAGAAAGACATGTCCCATTACATAAATCAGATTGCCATTTCTGAAGCTTTTGTTCATATTCATAGTCATACTATCTTATTTAGGAAATGCGTTACTTGCAAGTTACCTTTAAAATTATACTTTGCTAAGAAAATTACTTAAAACAGTTGAATAGTTGAATATCTGTGCATACACACACATTCAAACTAGTTGAAACATGCGGAAAACAATTGCCAGACTAACTTTCCTATCAATATTTCTAGATATTATTTTTGTAAAGATTTAGTATATTTGATATTTTATGTGACTAATTGCAGTCAGGATGGATGCTAGATCTTGGAGTGGATGAAGAGAATGTCTGACTATCAGGCCTTGGTTAATGTTCAACATTTACTGTTGCGTGAATCTTCATTAATGACTTCTTCATTCTGATAGCCATCTCACTACTGCCCCCACCGGTATCTCGGGGATTATATAGTTCCTTTAGTGATTTTGTATCGTCTTTTAATCCTCTACTATCCCTTAAGTCAATTGTTCGACCAACTTGGCATCGCTTAGGAAGAGAACCCAAGGCACTGAAAAGAGATTTTGGAATCACTTATTTTGATGAAGATGTCATTAGCAGCCTAGTTGCTTCAAAACTATTTAAAATAAAATAACAATGTGACATAATAATAGCTTGTACTCCTCTTGAATTACAGTTTATAAAGAGATCAAATACTTTCAAAACAAAATATCTAAATAATCAATGCATACCTTCATGAAGAAGTGCCATGCCTGCAGCGACCAGCTACCACTGTGGCCACCATTGCAAGTAATATAGATTTAGCCTCTAAGCTCTACTCAGAATAACAATTGCAAAACTTCTCCAACGAAACATCGTCTTCCTTGCCTTCGGAAGTGTCGAGTGCAGTATTTGATAATGTAAGACCTGAAGAAATTAAATTTTGAAACCCTGGCAGCTTCTCTACTTGTATGTTATTGCACCCCCTCGTATCCAGTTTTCTGAGATTTGGGAGACTACAAAGCCCTCCTATCATCTTTGATGCAGGACACCCCCTCAAATCTAGAGATTCCAGTGTTGTTGGCAATGCTCCAACTTCCACTAGATCATTACAGAAGGTGATGGAGAGATCTTGAAGGTTTGGACAAACACCGTCAAGAAAGGATACCTTGGATATTTCTGTGTCGTTCAGCTGTAACACCTGGAGCTGAAGCAATTCTTTTTCTCCTTCAACCTTTCTAAATGGCAGTTCGAGTAAAGGACACCCGTGTACTGTTAACCTTCTCAACTCGTTCATCTTCATGACAACTGGTGGTAAGTATTGTATTCCACATTTCCGTATATCCAACCGTCTCAACTGAGTCAACCGTTCAATTGAGTTCGGCAAAACTTGCAGTTTCTTGCATCCATGGAGCCACAATTCTTTCAATGTCGTTAGATGACCGAGGGGATCTGGCGGCTTTTCTAACGAAGGGCTCCCTAGTCTCAGGACTTCCAAATTTCCGAGGGATACAATATCACAAGGCAATTCTTTTAACATTGTATCTAACAAATTTAATTTTTTCAAGTACTGTTGACGTCCAACCTGAGGAGGCAATAATTCCATCTGGAGACATGAGAGATCTAAGCATTTAAGCCCAGTGACATTTCCAAGTGTTTCGGTGGAGATGGTCAAACTGCAGCAACCCTTCAAACTCAGACAGTGTATGTTCAATGACTTTGGAAGCATCTTTAAACTCTTACATCCAGTGAGATTGATGGTATTGAGATGTGTCAAATTCCCCGGAGACTCTGGAAGCGTCTCCAAACTTTCACATCCACTGAGATTGATGATGTCAAGAGGTCCCAAATTCCATAACGAATCTGGAAGCATCTTCAAACTTCGGAACCCACTAAGGTTGATGTATAACCCATAATGACCAAGGTATCTGATGGTTGGGATGCAACGGAGATTTGTACGTTTCAGTAACCAATCTGGAAGTTTCTCCAAACTTATTAACGAGTGTATGTTGAGGAAGTTGAGACGTGTCAATTTCTTCATTGGAAGCAACCTCAAACTTTTGCACAAACTAAGATTCATGTGTTTGAGATTTGTCAACTTCCCCAAAGAACCTGGAAGCAACACCAACTTTTCACACCCGGCCAAAGAGATGTGTTCGAGATTTCTCAAATTCCCCAACGAATCTGGCAACGATGTTAGACATGTACTTTTCAGTACAATCTTTTCGAGACTCTGCAGTTTATCTAATGACTCTGGAAACTTTAACAGTGGAGCATCAATAATCAACTGCCGCAAGTTCTCAGGTGCCTGCAATGTTCAAGTTTCAATGATAAGAAAGATCAAAATGCGATGATTCTCATTTGCAAATTACAGCATCTACGTCTACCTACCGGAGAGTTAGAATCCCACAAGCTTTCCAATATCCTCCCGTCCACTTCTAAAACTGTCAAATGGCACATTGGAATCCAACCAGGCAGGGAAGAGTAGGAACAGTCATTCCAGCGGAGCGATATGAGGTTGCTTTCCAAGGCCTTCACCTTAGTCAACATGCGTTCTACAAAATCACCTTCACCTTCAAGAAGTTGCAATTTCTTTATTTGGAACGCCTCGGGCGGCTTAGTCTTCAGTAGATCTTCTAATTTTAACCGGAACAATCGCTCGGCGAAAGTATCTCTGATGGACGGAGAGGCCATTCTAATTCCGCGGACTTCTCTCATTTTCTGTTCGTTATTTAAAATCAGTAACGACTCATCACTACCTCGCACACTTTTTGAAAAAAAAATATTGAAAGTTGTTCACAAAGATACACAAGCTGGAACGATTGAAGCACTTACCTTTACCGATAGCTCCAAGAGATTGTGAACGTTTTCTGACGTGCCACGCCATATACGGACCGGCATTGATCTTTCATTGGCGATATTTCTTCCCATAAGTTGGAGATGATCATGCATTCTTATAATATTTTCACTGTCAATCTCGGCAAGACACTTATCCTTTAGAGTTTGCATACCTAGCAAACCATTCCATCGTGATTCGTCCCATATTTTGATCCATTTACTGCTTTCTTCTCCTACGGAAAAACATGCAATATCTAGAAATATTTGCTTGTCCTGATACTTAAGCGAGTCATAACTAACTCTGAGGCTCTTCTCTATTTCTTGAGGAAGTATTTTGCTATGTTCATTCAATAGCATTTGGCAATGAGGTTTTTTATTTCCACGTAGCAAAGCCCCAAGCACTTTCAGACATAACGGCAATCCCTGGCAGAGCGTTAAAAACCCATTGACAACATCTTCGAATTCTGGTGGTGGATGTGTCCCACGGAATGCATGATAGCAGAAAAGCTCTCGAGAGTCTTCTGGATTGAGGCCATTTAAGCGATGAATGAATTGCTCTTCCATTATTGCAGCTCGAAGGACATGCTTGTCACAAGATGTAACCAAAATCAAGCTCTCGGGGTGAAGGACATTTATAGATGGCAATAAGGCTTCCAGTTGATCATCGTGATCTACATTATCTAATACTATGAGAACCTTACAATTGGAGAGGTTCTTGTTAAGTTCTCCCAAACCTTCTTCAGGAATTTCAATTTTGATTTCTATACCTGTAAGGTTTTTAATAAGTTTACTCTGTAAAGAATTTAGAGGCGTTTTGGCCACATCCATCAGAAAAGAGGATCCATTGAAAAGTGGTCCCATATCGTTGAAGAATTGTTTGGCCACTGTGGTTTTTCCAACTCCCCCATAACCCAGAATCCCCACAACCTTAGCTTGCCCGTCCGGCGTCTGCTTTGGTCGCAGTGTCACAGCTTCAAGCTCTTTTACCTTTTGTTGGAGGCCAGTCGGATATTTTGCCACATACAAGGGTGGTTTTGGAACCATTTTCATAACTCTGTCCACAACATGCGGCAAGAGCTCGAATACGCCCCTGGATATTCATTGAGGGGGTAAAATAACTAGCGAGAAAAGTTTACCCTAGTTGTCATATATGTTCTTACTAAATCAATCGGATCCAAGAAATTAAAAACTTACAACACGGATTGGGACAACGGCAGATTCTTACCCATTAAACGCCGCCAGCTCTAAGCCGCTTATATCTGCAGCATGAGAAAGAGCATTTCTCCAATTCTGAACTGTTTGGATGTCGTATTTGTTTTCGAGTTGGCGCAGGGCTACAGCGTACACTCCAGGTTCATCTTTGCCCGTGTGACGGAGGTCACTGGGCTTCACGTCGTAAAATACAGGAATAATGGTACCCATTGACTTTATCATCAACTCGAGCTCAAGGAGGCACCAGTTCGATTCAGCATAGCGCGGTGAGAAAATCGCCACATGAACAGAGGCGACTGCAATAGCGGCTCTTATTTGCGAGTCAATCTGTTGTCCAACCTCCATTTCCGACTTGTCTAAGAAGGCTCGCAATCCACGGGAATCGAGGTTGAGATGGAGAGCGGTGGCGAAGGTATGCTTGACATCAGGCCCCCTATGATTGATAAAAACATCGAATTTCGGAGAAATAGAATCTGAAGAAGCAGCAGAAGCATGTGCCATTGAAATTGGAATATGGATGGATAGAAGTCGGAGAACAAGATGATGTGCAGGCACCGAGATTAAGGGTGAAATTGTGAGGGAGCAGATAGGTAGACACAAATCGAAGAATAAGATGATTTGCAGACACGGGCACCAAGATTAGGGGTGAAATTGCACGGGAGCGGGTGGGTGGATATAAAGTCATGTCTGCGACCCTACCTTCGCCGAAAGTAAAGCAACACACGCGTTTGAAGAAGATGAAGATGTGAGTATGATGTGACTTCGAATGTCGCTTTCCAATGAACCTTAAGCATTTAGCTGCTACATTTAATGCTCTGCATTTCAATGCTTAGCTTTCATTTTTATGAGAGCGGATTTCAAATTTCTACTTAGGGGTGTCTTAACCATATTAGCAAAATACAGCTGTGTTGGCAGTTGCTGTAAGGAAATTCGAACTAAGTTAAAAATACTTCGAACATTTGAAATGATACGGTTCGCTACAATCAATCATTTATTTACCGAATAAGAAACTCCAAATCATGGCCGCTCAACAATGAGGAATCCTGGGCTATGTTCAAGTTTGAACACTGAGGTGCCACTTGTGTGTGCACGAGTTAGAAGTTAAAAGTTAATTTTAAACTTCAACAAGAAGTATGTGCACACTAGACACTGTATTGTTTTTATATCATCTACTTAGTAATACTAACTTACTTTTTTTCCAGAGAAAAAAAAACTACTATTGATATTCAAAGCTGAATCAAATAGTACAATATGAGTTCATGATCCAATCAAAAGGATCATTCGGAAAAATCCCAAGATGTTTTCTGCAATAGACTGCCAATACATGGATTGAAATTTACCCCTATAGGAGATATCAAAAGAGTGCATCCCCAGATAACTTTGCCAAGCATAATGCCTATTACAATAAAAAATTAAACCCAACTATAACAGCAGAGTAATACTAACTTACTTGTACATGACTACTTGTAGTTTTTTATTTAAGTTTTATTCTATATGTAATTGTTATTTTAATTTTTACTTTTATGTTTTACTTTTTAGCATTTAGGTAGTTCATTTGTTCTCATTTTTCATTTTTCTTAAGTCATTTTGTATAAAAATAGATTTGTGTGGATTTTTAAGTCATTTTGTATAAAAATAGATTTGTGTGGATTTTTAAGTCATTTTGTATGTATTATGTAGTTGTTATTTTAAATTTTATTTTTATGATTTTACTATTTATTTAATAATTCTCTTAGGATTGGTGAAGGAATAGAGACGAAGACATATAAAACATTGTTATATTTACGTCGAAGGCGTTTTCTCAATAAAAAATGATTTCTCAACACTGTAGCTAGATTCCCCGTCTATAAAACGAATGGAATCTCGCCACGTGCCATCACTTTTTTCGGTCAAATTTACTATTACCGTCATATTTAGCATTTCCCGAAGTTACAGGGCCTGTCGCCCGTCGTTCTAGGGCACGCCTCGTTCAAGTTTTGGGAGACCGACGAGGTACAAACAATATGAATCATAGGCAAAACCCTCCTGGTTCGTTTCGATCTACAGAGACAGGTTCGCAGCGGTGAGGTGTAGCGACGGATTCAACAAGGGCGGTGGTAGGTTGTGGCGAGGGGATTTAGAAAGGGTTTCGTGTTTGTAGAGCAGATTTGGCCAACAATTTACGATTTCGTGTTGTTAGCATTTCGTGCTGTTAGCGGTGGTTATGGAGGCGATAAGGGTATTTGGGACACTGGTTAGGTTAAAAATAAGGGACTTCCAGCACTAGAGAGCATGCTGTGGCTATTTTCTCTTCGCTCTGTTGCAATAGCAGGCAGAGGGCCATGGAGGTTCGTGAGGTTGTGGCACTGGAACATTGCAGGGAGATTCCCAACCACTGGATAGTGTTATGGCAGATTACAGTTTCAATAGAAATATAATGTTGTCTATATACACGGAAGTTGGATATATTCTCTCAAGTTTTCTAGAAGGATCAAGATTGGGGAGATTCAACATCTTTATATATACACATTCAAAGAAACAAAACTTTTATCGAGTATATTCGCTTGTTGGTGGGTAGGGTTGTCATTTTTAAGGCGATCTCAGGTTTCGGGAGGACAAATCTAGAGGGTTTCAGTCATTCGCCCTTGATTCCTCATTTCCAGGCATGAAATTTAGTGAAATTGAACACCCAATGTTATTTAGTTCACAATTATTCCGTTGAATGGATACGAATTGCAGTATGTACTATTATTTAGTTCACAATTATTCCGTTGAATGTATAATTGCAGTATGCACTTTTTTCTGTGTATATATGTTATATTTTGGGTTTATTTTTCATGTTTGATGAATGTAAGAATTGGTCGTTGTTTACTAGGGCTTTGAGTACAATAATGGCTGATACTTTCATGGGGTGTCTGAAGAGAAAGAACGTTGACGAGCTGGAATTGGATTCCTTTGGTTTCCTACGCTCTCCCGAAAAGAGTGCGCCTGGTAAGTGGCTTTGGATGTTGGCTTCTTTCAATTTGTAGGGTTTCAAAAGAGGGACTGAACTTGCTCGGCCGGAGCATTTGTCTTTGCAACATAATAAGACATCAGATAATGGCAGCATTTAGAATTTGTAGGTGAAACAATGCAATGACCATCATCTACATCATGTATCTGTGCCAGCTGATCACACATGGATTTAAATCTACCTAATGCAAACTGAATATGTGGGATCGATGGCACACCTAGAGGCAATTTGAAATCATGGATATATTGGGGATGAACATAAGGTTTTTGTTTCTTGAATTTATCCACAGGTTCAGACGATTCAATCCCATCCAAATCAATTATGACCTTGTTATCATGTGGAGGAGGTTGATTGCGTATGGTACAGAACTGAATCCTAGCTTTTGTCTTTCAATTTCAAGTTTAGTCATTTCACTAAATCGCTGATCAACATCAAAATTCAATTTACTTAAAGACTGGGTCGTAGGAATAGCAATATTTTCCAAATTTGGAAGAATATCTAATGTCTGAAAAATATGATCCTCTTGATGTTATTTAACATCAAATTTTTAAGCTGGATGGACGAAAAGACTGTCAAGCACCCGTTCATTTAATGTAGACGATTCTTCTACATTAAATGGAGAAAACAGACGATAACACCTTCTGGTGTTCGGGGGTTGGATAAAGTAGAAAAAATGGAGAAAAATTGAATAAACAATACTTTTTGTTTTGGTTTTGCTTCTGAACAGTAGTCTAGCTGATGGAGTGCAATGGAAGCATTGCTTGACACCCCAGCCCCCTGTCAACTAACCAGTGATGTGGTCGTACTAATGACTGCCACTTGATATGGTTTTGTTGAGTGCCCCGTGGTTGTATGGCTCTTACTTTGTATGGAGAGGACTGAGAAGGAAAAGAGGATGGAACTAGAGCAGAAGCTCTGTTTGTATATGGAAATCACACTTCATGAAGAACGTCCAATATGTTTGATTAGTTGACACATTTCCTTCTTTCTCCTTGGTCAATTCCTTGTTAGGCTTTTTGGTTTGGGGTATTGCTAGACGTGTACATTTCTTTGTTTTTTTACCATAGGATATCGATGCTAAGGAAATTCTATACTGTTTTTTTTCTTCTACAGTCGATTTGCAACACCATAAAATTACAGTCTGAATCTTGGTCTAGGGGTTTTCTTGAGAAGGTTCCAAAAAGTTAAAAGATCAAATGTTCCACAAATGACTTGTTTGTTTTGTCTTTATTTTTTAAGAGAAAGTCCGAAACTGGACTTCTATCACAAAGAAACTAACTGAGACACTCTGATTTTCTTGTAACAAAAACTTTCCTTCTATTGAGTAAAATGCCAGCAAAACAATTCAGATTTTCATTATGGATTTGTTAAAGGAAATATGATGCAGAGTGAACATATATGTTAGTGCTTAGATAGGATTGTTATGGATGAATTCACAACTTAATATTGTCTGTCTTATGCTTCTATATGCTGCAATTTTTGGTAATGGCATGGAAAATCATGAATTCCATGACTCATCTTACACATGTGATAATGTGTTTTTGTGATAGTTAGGATATGCTGTGAGTTTATGCCAACTTCACTTTTTCGGAAGCACATAAAATGGAGTTTTTTCTGAACTTCTCTCTTTCCCTGAGACGCACACTTCATTTAAAAATTAAGGACACCAAATGTGGGAGTGTTTCTAAACTTCTTTCTATTTGAGAGGCAATTAACATTAGAAAATTAAGCAGGAGATCGGAGTAATAGGGAAAACATGATTGAGATAGTACGCATTTTGAAATGAGGCCCAATTAAGCAAGAGATAAGTAAAATACTAACAACACTGAGATAAATACTTTTCAAGATCCTATCAACACTGTATCACTGAATTACTAAGAATCGTATAATGTTAAGTACTTTTCAAGATCCTATCAACACTTATCAGTGAATTACTAAGAATTGTCCAATGTTAAGTTCATTTTTTCAACATTTACTAATTCTGATAATACATACACTGAGATTACAAGTAGCTGCATTTATTCAACCATGTGCAAGAGAAATCTTATAGATATCCAAAATCAAAGAAAAAAAAACTACGCAACATATGTACAGAAAGAACCAGACATGCATAAGATGCTTCACCCGACCTTCATGTCAGGCCTGGGGTCAAATGCCATAACTCTCACTTAGCCTTCGTTGTCTAAAGGATAGCTGGGAAGACGACTCCATGTCTTTTCACTCACATTGTAAAATACCACCTCCATCACCCTCATACATCCATGGAGTATAAAGCAGGCACAATCCCCAACTCCTATGCAACTTATAAACGGGCAGCCCATGGAGTTGTCAATTTCATACAGAGTCCTGTTAACATCCTCACACAAGGATGAAGGCATTCTGGCGATCTCTTTCCACGATGATGATGAAGAAGAGGATTCCCCCTTCAGCTTTTCAAACTCCCATATAATGACCTCCTGCAAAATTCCCTGTCCTTCTTTCAACTTGCCACCTGTAATTAGAAACCTCGACCCACAGGTGATCATGTAAGGAAAAATGTGTTTTTTCTTAGCCATTTCTGGCAAGGGTGCATAAATGAAACTCCCATTTCTGATGTTGAAACCCATTATGCCCCACCCGCCATCAATGATCGTCAAGCAGTAGAAAGCACCATCACAAAAAACCATCTCCATTCCCATACCTACCCACACTATCCACACATCCTCCGGGAGGTGTCCTGCAATGCTCCATGACTTGTCATTGGAATTATAGATTTCCACTATATCGCCTTTCTGATCATGCAGTCGACCGATAGCCACCACTTTGTATGTCTTTCTGGTGTCGTCATTGCCTCCAATGGCTCTAACCGACCATATGGATGAGATAGGAGGAAGTTTTAATGACGTTCTTGTGAGAGGATTGGAAACAACAAATTTTGGAAAATTTCCCACGAAGAACAGGCCTGCTGCAGATCATTGACAATCAATATGTATTTGCTTTTCTTTCAGGAAGGAAAGGGAGATGGAAGAGCTTTTCTTCCATGTCTAGGTGAAGAAGCAATAAAGCAAACAATTAGGCATTTTAGATTGGGCATTTTGCACATCCGTGGCAGTAATTGCACTAGTAAAAATGAATTGTTTTACTGGAATTGTCCATAATTTTAAAAAGTATGATGTTGAAAGAGAGTGGAATTGAAACTTTTGAATATTTATGTTAAGTGCTAATTTATTCTTTGTAATGGAATTAAAATTAAATTGAGCATTCAAAGCAACTACTTATTAATCCACAACCCTTTTTAACTGTCACCTATAATGATTAAAAACAATGTGATCATAGACATAATGTTTCTCATAAGTTCTTGATGGACAAGTACAATAGGTAAATACTTTATGGACAAGTTCTGAAAGAATTTATGCAGATTCTATTTTTTCCTGAGTTTGTCATTGGTAGGTAGCAATTCCTAAAGGCATAATAAGAAATGGATAAAGTTAAACTCGTATATTTTGAGGACAACATAAAAAGGGCCAATTACAACATTAAAATGATATCTCAAGAAATATATGAACTCATGATAGATGAAGAGTTTGAGCGATACAATTTACCGCCATTTAAAAATGGGGATAACTTCGTTCCATTGCCTAACCTCATCAACTAGCTAGAAGATTTGTGAGAGGAGGCCAAGGAGAAACTACAAGACCTACAAAGCATTGATGAAAGTTCTATTAAAAGCGGAAAACATTTTTTTAACCAATTTTGTTTCTAGGATTGATAAATCTATTCCTATGTTCAGACATCAAATTTCTGTAATTAATGTTGTTCATGAAAACATCGTTTTCTCCAGAGCGTTTGCTTTGGAATCCACCTATTTTTGGTTAGAGAAGTATGTGAATAGTCCAAAGGGAATTTGAAAGGTTTTATATAACTCGCACTTCAGTTTTTTATAAATATAACTCTCTTTAGTTTTGTTTTTATATAAATATGTGAAGTTGTATTTTTCTAAATTTTGGAAAGCATTAATGAAGTTGTAAATGGGTTTTGTGGAAATAATTGGAGAAGATACAGTTGTAATATTTTTCTAAATTTTGGGAAGCATTGATGAAGTTCTAAATGGATTTTGTGTTTAAATATGTGAAGAGGAAAGCAAAGGGAGGGCTTTTCTGGGGGAGATTTGGAGAAGAAAACAGTTCTAATATTTTTCTCGGAAGCATTGATGTAGAATTGTAAATGAATTTTGTGGATGGATGTTCTGTTCAGTATTTCCACTTGCTTATGTTTATTTATTTTCATTTACTTTTGTCTATTTATCCTTGAATTGAAAGTATGTTATCTAGTTTTTCATTTTATTTATATTAAAATGTAAAACTTATATATTTATATATAAAGTCACATTTTATAAGTGTAAAATTAGTCACAGTAGATCTAATGAACAAGTAAATCAATCACAACAGATGAACATAGAAAATATGGTGTAAAACTGTGTAAAACATGCACAGTGCTCAATATCCCAATAAGGGTGAATAATTACAATACAATTCTTTGACAATGACTGAGCAATTCGAATTGCCTAAGGAGGTCATTCGAATCACTGAATGGAGTAGCTTGACTCCAACTAGGAGTCCTGATCATCAATCAGTGGTGGTCATCAATGCACAAGAACCAGTCATCTAGGTGTCAATCTGAGTCTAACTGAGTGTAACATGTGTAACTGAAGTGTGTAGCAATGATATAGGGAAGTGGGCTCAGTGAAGGGCGCATGGGAGGCTAACTGAAGTCAGAACAAGTCATCTAGTCAATCTGGAGGTCCAACGGAAGTGAAACAGTCAGTCGGGAGTGAAATTAGCCTCAAATCAGGGAGAATCAGAGCTAACTGAGTGTAACTGAAGTGGAACTGCAGTGGTAGGTGAAGAAGTGCGTCCTTCTCTGGCAGTAGGTGAGAAGTGGGCACCTTCTTGACTAGGAGGGCTAAAACTCTGAAGTAAGTGGCTCCCGAGTGCTAGAATAAGGTGGCTAAGGTGCTGGAGGCATCAACCTGGTGACTGGGATGCATGCAAACCCTAGAATTTGCATGCAAGATCCTGAAAAAGATGATGTGGATATCCGAACACCCCCCCTCAAGCTAGACTATGATGTGCAAAAAATAATGTGGGGCCCTGGTAACTAAGACCAAAGGTCACCCCAATACAATAATCCAAAAAATGCTGAAAATAAACTAAGTGAGGAAAGAGGGAAAACTCAGTGGGAAGAAAGCCCCCCCCTCAAGCTAAAGCATAATAATGGATCAATTTGTCTCCACCATGATGGAACTCACCCCCAACAGTGAACGGAGGTAAGAGAACTTCTTCTCAGTGAAGCTCTTGGTGAAGATGTCTGCAATTTGCTCATCAGTAGGGCAATATTGCAGAATGATGGTGCGATCATGCACCAACTGTCGAATGTAATGCATATGAATCTCAATGTGTTTGGTCCTCTGCCGCTGAACTGGATCTGTGGAGATCTTGATAGCAGTTTGATTTTCACAAAATAGGAAAGTCGAAGTAGTGCCACCAAAACCAAACTCGGAAAGAATACCCTGCAACCAAACTGCCTGAATGCAGGCATTGACTGCCCCTCGATACTCTGCCTATGCTGAAGAAAGTGCAATGGTTGCTTGCTTTTTGCTGGACCAGCAAATAACACCATGACCAATCATGAAAACATAACCGGAAGTGGACTTCCGATTAATGCTATCACCTGCCCAATCTGAATCAGTAAAACCAATGAAATCAAGCTCAGAATCTGCAACATAATGTATGCCAAAATGTTTCGTACCTTGCACATACTGCAAGATCCACTTGGCTGCCCGCCAATGAAGCTCATGGGGCTGCTGCATATACCTTGACACGGCACTCATGGCATATGAAATATCAGGCCTTGAGTGTGTCAAATAAAGTAGTGAACCAAACAACTGTCGATACATACTGCAATCTGCAAGCGGTGCAGAATCTCCCTCCTCAAGACTGATTCTTGAGAGGAATGGGAATGGGGCTGCCTTACATTCAGCCATATTAAACTTCAATAACAGGTTGGAAGCATATTTTTGCTGAGATATAGTGATCCCATCAAAATTTTGAGCTATCTCCAAGCCCAAAAAGTGACTCAGCAAGCCCAAATCGCTCATGTCAAAAGCTAGATTTAAGGCAGTTTTTAGCTTGTTTATTGAAGTAAGAGTGCTACCAGTAATGAGAAGATCATCAACATAAAGTACAATAACCAACAAATTACCTTTAACTCGCTAAAGATACACATTCGGATCAGATTTGCATCTTTGGAAATTCTGAGAAAGAAGGAAGGAGTCCATCTTTGCGTACCAAGCTCTTGGGGCCTGTTTTAACCCATACAAAGATTTCTTCAATCTGCAAACTAATGATGGATCTAATGTGTAGCCCTATGGGTATTTCATATATACCTCTTCAGCAAGGTCTCCATGTAGAAATATACTCTTCACATCCATGTGGTGCACTTCCCAGTGCTTGGATGCGGAAATAGCCAAAACAAGGTGGATGGAATCCATCTTTGCAACCGGTGCAAAGGTCTCAATGTAGTCCACTCCTTGGACTTGGGAGAAACCTTTTGCCACCAACCTTGATTTGTATTTGCTGATAGAGCCATCAGCAGCAACTTTTGTGCGGTAGGCCCATTTACACTTCACTAATTTTCTTCCAGGTGGAAGAGAAACTAGCTCCCATGTATTGTTCTTTTGAAGAGAACTGTACTCTTCATCCATGGCACTTTGCCATATCGGATCTCGATGGGAAAAATAGTATGATGTGGGATCTGAACGAGCCATCAAATAAAAAATCTCAGGAAGTAATGGATCAGCAATAGAAAGAGCCATACCTGCTCTTTGAAAGTCTGCTCTTGTTCGTCTCGGATCAGCAGGATTTCCAAGGTTCGAACCAGCAGATTGAAGAGTGTTTTGGGCCCACTTTGGTAACTAAGGAGGATCAGAATGGTCAGATTCCGAACCTGATATGTCATGATCACCATGTGCTGCTAAAATATCAGAAATATCAGAACTCATACCTTCATTATCGCTGCACGGATCTTCTTCTAGTGAATGCGGTGAATCAGCAGTCTCTTCCTCGACTAGTTGCAATTCTTGAAGCGGTTCTTCAAATTGCACACTGCGCTCTATGAATATCTTTTGAGATCTGATATCCATGAGTTTATATGCTTTTTATTTTTCCCCATATCCTATCAGTATGCACTCAATACTTTGTGGATCCAAAGCTCGTCTCTTCTTGGATGGAATTCTAGCCCATGCAGTAGAGCCAAAAACTCTCAAATTTGACACATCCGGTTTGTGACCAAAGAATGATTCGAAAGGAGTCATACCTTTCACGGATGAATGTGGAACATGGTTCTGTATGTATGCAGCAACATTGATTGCTTCAGCCCAAATATTTGCAGCCAAACCTTTTGATTCAATCATGCATGTAGCCATCTCTTTCAGTGACCAATTTTTCCTTTTCGCTACACCGTTCTGCTGGGGTGTGTAGGGAACTGTATGTTGGATCTGAATTCTACTTTGGGCACAAAGTTGCAGCAACTCGGCCTTGATATATTCTCCACCATTATCAGATCTAAGAGCTTTGATCTTGCTCCCAGTGGCGGTCTCAATAGAAGCCTTAAAATCCTTGAATTTTCCAAGCACTTCTGACTTGTTTTTGAGAAAGAATACCCATGTAAAGCGGGAAAAATCATCAATAAATGTCAAAACATACCTTGAACCATTTAATGACGTATGGGGTAGCGGACCACTTATATCAGAATGTATCAACCCCAAAACTGTAGAAGCTCTGCTAGCTTTGCCGTGGTCGAATCTGTGCTCGGGGTGCTTCCCAATGATGCAACCAATGCATATTCCCTTCGAGGAACAGAGTTGTGAAAGACCATCTACCATGGAATTGTTTGATAGCAGCAAAAAATACTTATAATTAAGATGTCCAAATCTTTCATGCCAAAGCCTACTAACCTCATTACCATGTGTGCGAAGAGCAGTGGGCTTTGCAAGCGGAATAAAGTGTGAAAACTCATAGCATTTTGCAGTGTGGTTTGCCTTTCCGACTGCAACAAGTCTTCCACTTTTGATATCAGAAATTTCAACTGTATTAGGGCTGAATGCAACTTGCTTCGGTTCACCAATGTGTGTCATTTGATACACAGAAAGAAGATTTGAAGCCAAGGAAGGCACATAGAGAACATTCTGAAAGCTTCCATGATCTACATGAATCGTACATTTGCCCTTTGAAGAAATTTTTGAGTCATCTCCCAAATGGATGGGGATGGAGCTGTTTGGATCGAATGAAGAAAAAGAATCAATATTTGCAGCCATATATATCGATGCACCCGAATCTACCAAGAGAGTAGTGGGCTTCGAAACAGTTGCCATGAGTGCTTGTCCTCTTTCATGATCATCATTCCTATCCTTCTTCCTTGCACCGTCAGGAAGAGTTATGTTGTTCTTTTCCAAAAGGAGGGCCATTTGATCTATTGTCTTCTTTATACATGAACTTTCGGGATGAAAGCCACGGTTGCAATAAGTACATTTAGATTTTTGGTTACCTTCTTTGCCCTTTTGCTTAAACTTTGAACTGGATGGTGCATCCGTCTGTTTGCCTTTCTCTCTTTGCTTGTGAGGTTCGAATTTGGGCTTCTCCTTCTTTTGCTTTCCTTTACCATTCGAGATCTTGGGTCCTTGAACATATAGGGCTGAATCTTTGGAGCTCATGGACTCCATTTGAATCAACTTGTCATGCTCTTTTGTGATGGACTCAATGAAGGCATTCAAGGTAGGCATCTTCCAATTCGGGGTAGTTAGCCGACCGGAATTGAAAGTAGAGACAAATACCGAATAATCTTTACCAAGCTTGCTGAGAATGGAGAGGATCAATTGTTTATCCTCTTTGATAACTCCACTGTTCTTCAACTGCAAGTTCAAGTTCTTGAATTTTGTGAAGAATTCATTAATGGTCTCGAAATTCTCAGGACTAAGGGAAATCAATTCATCCTCTAATTGAAAAGCCCTAAGCTCGTCCTGCTTGCCAAATAGTGTTTCAAGTTGCTCCCATATAGCTTTTGGAGTCTTCAATCTGCTGAGATGGAAGTGAAGATATTTAGAGATGGAGAGACAAAGAAGACCATAAGCTTCATCAAGCTTGTTGTAGTGTTTGGTTCTATCTGACAAGTTGTTTGGCTCTAATTCAAGACCAAGAGTGACTCGGTAGTAACCTTTTGAACGTAATATGATCTCCATATCATCTTTCCAATCAAAATAATTGAATGGGGTGAGGATAGGCTTTGAAGAAGAGTATTCCATTGCTAGGAGCGAGTGCACACTGATGCAGAGGAGCTTGCAAGGGCAGAGTAGTGAATGCAAATGATGGAGACAATAACCTGCAAATCACAATAAACCAAGAACAATGAGGTCGAACAATCCACCCTTTTAGAGTTGCATCACACCTGGGATTGGAGATCAAACAATGTTGAATGGGTCCAATGTATCAGATCCAGGATTTATGTGGAAACTCAAGCTTCTGGAGTGGTATTGGATGTATTTTCAAGCTTTGCATGCACATGAGCGAATGCCCTTGAGATCTTTCATGCCAAAACTTTTTGCAATTTTTGAGCAATTCACTCAAATCTTCTTGTAAAAACACCTGTAGAAAAGAGATCTTGTCCCTGCAATGGCTCTGATACCATGTAAAATTAGTCACAGCAGATCTAATGAACAAGTAAATCAATCACAACAGATGAACATATAAAATATGGTGTAAAACGGTGTAAAACATGCACAGTGCTCAATATCCCTATAAGGGTGAATAATTACAATACAATACTCTGACAATGACTGAGCAATTCGAATTGCCTAAGGAGCTCATTCGAATCACTGAATGGAGCAGCTTGACTCCAACTAGGAGTCCTCATCATCAATCAGTGGTGGTCATCAATGCACAAGAACCAGTCATCCAGGTGTCAATCTGAGTCTAACTGAGTGTAACATGTGTAACTGAAGTGTGTAGCACTGATATAGGGAAGTGGGCTCAGTGGAGGGCGCATGGGAGGCTAACTGAAGTCAGAACAAGTCATCTAGTCAATTTGGAGGTCCAACGGAAGTGAAACAGTCAGTCGGGAGTGAAACTAGCCTCAAATCAGGGAGAATCGGAGCTAACTGAGTGTAACTGAAGTGGAACTGCAGTGGTAGGTGAAGAAGTGTGCCCTTCTCTGGCAGTAGGTGAGAAGTGGGCGCCTTCCTGACTAGGAGGGATAAAACTCCGAAGTAAGTGGCTCCCGGGTGCTAGAATAAGGTGGCTAAAGTGCTGGAGGCATCAACCTGGTGACTGGGATGCATGCAAACCCTAATTGCATGCAAGATCCTGAAAAAGATGATGTGGATATCCGAAAAATAAGTAATTAGTATATTATTAAGTCATTTATTTTAGTTATTAGAATATAAATCTTATATATAATAAAGTCACGTTTTATAAATCATTAGTTTAATAAATTTTATTAATAAATTATAAATAAGTATTTTTAAATTTCATTAATAAATTATAAATAAAGATTTTTTATTAGAGAAACCTCCTTTATGATAGAAATAAATAAGATCTCATATAAACTTTGCAGCCCGTTGTAATTGTAACAATTTTTTCAACATGAATTTGTCTGATATGTTTATGTTTCTTCATTTCATTTATAGCACGAATTTGTCTAGGATGTGAGTTCTTAATTATGTTTCCTCTTCAATTCATTTATTGTAATTGTATTGGTATTTGTCTCATATGTGAGTTTTTAATTATGTTTCTTCCTCAATTCATTTATAGCACAAATTTGTTTGGTATGTGAGTTTTTAATTAGCAATTGCACTATAAGGTGCAAAGGAACGTCGAAAAAAAAATTGAAAAATAAAGTACAGATGTGATGAAGTGAAAATGCAAGTATTCAAGTAGGCTAAGAGGTTGAATGTTTGCATTTTTTCTCAATATTTAATTACTTTCCACTTCATCCCCATTGTGCAAAGTAGATGCATTCGATGAAGGAATGTTGTATAAAACATGTTATGGAAAAGGGGATAAGGATTTAGGCTTATTATATTGAGGTATATATGATGATATTGTGGGTTGGTGGAGAAGCTTGTTCTTGTAGACAAAACTATTTAAATCTATCCCAATTTCTTGTGTTGGATGTAAGTAATTAGACACTGAGAGAAAGGCAAGAGTGAGACATTGGAGCAATAGGAAATGAAATCCTTACGGAGAGTGACAAAGGAGCTCACTAGAGACATTCCCCGCCTTTTTGTGATTTATAATTTGGAGAATGAGAGAGATTGGTGGGAAAATAGAGATCTTTTGGAGCTTCTTCCATGTTTTTGTAGAACAACACATGTAATAATTTCTACTTGACTTTCGAGTGTGAACACTGAAGTGATAGGAACGTCATAAGATAAAAATTGGTGCATTTGACCCAGAAGGTGCAATACTCTCTAGCATGGCAATTTCTCTATGCACCTTTGCACCAAGATCGCTTGATGCAATTGCCCCAAATAGGTGCAAATTCATGCCGATAAAATAAGATTCTCTTAAGAGTAACCATTGTGACAATGTTCATTTTATTCATGAACTACACTTTTTGACAAATAATAAAACATTCAAACATATGGGATTCATTTGAATAGTTAAAAACTGTATGAATGAAACAAAACAATTTGAAGTTATTTGATGAATGACCTTCTTTGTTTTTGAATCCAACATTTTTTTTGAGAATTACTTAGATTTTATATTTTGTATATATGGTGAATTCTTAATGTAAATATATAGAATTCAAAATTCTTAATGTCACACCTAGATTGGATTGTGACTGAATTGCCTTGCAATAATATTTTGGCAGTAGATGGTGTTGTCGAAAATAAGTATGATGCTTTGAAATGTGTTGAGATATATAAATATTGGTTGTATTCCGAAGGATTTGCCTGAGTGTCAAAGGGAAGGAGGTTGATGTTGATGCAAATTTCAGTTAGTATTTTGTAATTTAGAAGAATTGCATCCTTTGTTTTCTTGAGAATGGTAGAAGCTTTGTTACACAATTTGGAATGAATATATATAAGAGGTGATAGAGAAAAACCAAAGAAATCTACAATAATAGAACTTGTAAAAAGTTTCAGTTACAATTATATCTTTGTACATTGTTGAGTTTTAGTTATCTATGTATTGTTGGCCTTCTATAATTGTGATTGTTACTATTTGTTTTGTGAAAGTTAACATGTGGTACAATATCAAAGTCAACATAATACTTTTCATTAATGATTTCACATATTCCACTGAGAAATTATTTGGTATGACAATGGTTATATGTTTTAGAAAACACTGGTTAAGTTTTTTCTAAATGAACGGTTATTCTTCTCTATTGCGTAACATGTAATTTTGAATGATAACAAAGTCAAAGTAAAAATAAATTCTTCATGAGTATCTCAAATTTTACTAATATGTTTGGACATGGACCCTCCACAATAGGTTACAGTGTCTTGCTATCAAATTTTTAAACGCTTAATACTTTTAAAACAATGTATATTATTGGTTTTGTTCTCTAATTATGAGTATTAAGTAATTAAGAAACATTACAACATTAAAAGATAAAGTATGTTATTAATGTTTATAAGGATGGATGGTTATTAAGCTTTATGAAAATAATTTTGATTTATAATATTTAAAGAGAAGTTTTATGCATTATAAAATTATTTTGATTCAAACTAATTTATGCATTACTAAAGTTTTAAAAAAAATATTTTTTAATCAATATAGTTTTGATGAATTAAAAAAAATATTATTCCTCGGATGCGGGTGTCTCCGGGACCACGACATGGGGCATTCCCATCTCCTGCCAGGATACCAGACCTTTCGGTGGCGGAGTAGGTGACGATAATTTATGAGCCATGGGCTCTTTACCCCAACTCACTCTAGACAGACGCTCCATGTCACTTGTGCCATTTGTTTCCTTACACCACCAACAAAATCATAGCCAACGTCATGCAATATGTCTTCTTCTTCTTGTTATATTTGCTCTCCCTTACAAAATATTTTAGTGCTTGGAGAAACAACACAATGTTCACCAGGGTCTGTCTCATACATGCATTATTAGTCTCATTTTCGAATGTAACACTTTCAAATTTTGGATAAAGCTATTATCTTTATTGTAATCTGGAACACTACTCACCTCCTAATTCAAGAAAATCTCCACATCTCATTGTTTTAGGAAAAGCCTTATTCGCCTTATGATACATGCTTGTCCTTTCATTAGCTTTGTAGAGGAGAAGCAGAGGCTTGAAGAGAGAAAACAGGGTTGAGGGTAAATAATTAATGAACTAAGAAACAATTCAAGAAATACCTTTGCAACAAAGGATTCAAAGTCAGTCTTGTCAATATATTGACAAGGAGCTTATGTAATTTGATTCTGGTTTTCATCAGTGAGCTTTAAAATTTGTTTGAGATGAGAACTTCTCCATTCTTGGCTTCTCGTGCGGCAGCTGGAAGATTTTTTTATTGATGTTTGAAGTAGTTGTAGAAATCCCTCATTTTTCATATTCATAAACATGTACTTGCACTTAATAAGAAGAAAACCAATTTTAAAAAAATAGATAAAGTATATTATACTTAATTTTAAGAAAAAAATTAAAAATATTAATTATAAAACATGTTTAGATTTTTCTCTTTTTTTTTCGAACATTTTTTTATAAATAATTAAACTCCAAAATTTACCAACACATAAAATCATTAAATTAATGAATATAATGAACATACACTTACTTCAATAATTAATAATAATTTTAATTATAACACACATTATAATAAATAAATAAATGAATATTCTTCTATTTTTTTACTCATTTTAATAATAAATAATAATTTTAATTGTAACACATCTTATAATAAATAATAAATAAATATTCTTCTAATTTTTACTATATAAAAATGGTTAAAACAAACAACCCAAACTTACCAACACATGAAATCATTAAAATGACAAATATAATGAGCATTAACTTCTTTTTATTAATAAATAATAATTATAATTATAACATTTTTTAATAAATAAAATATAAATATTCTTATATTTTTTCGAATATAAAAATGTTGAAAATCACACCTCTGAATGGTCTAGTTTAAATATTCTATGTTTTCAACATTTTTCCTAGCATATTTTCTGTTTTATTTTGTTCGAAATCTTCAGTCTTATTTTGTTCGAAATTCAGTTCGAAATCTTTAAAAAATCTTAAAATCACATATGTTAGCTATGAAAATTGCATAATTTAGGTGTCACGGGGGTATTTGAGGGTGATAAATCTATTTATATATTTAAATTGATGTGTCTTTAGCATTTGACAATTTTATAGACTTGTTCTTCAATTTTGTAACTCCCACAAAAAGCAACTAAAACAATTGACACTTGTGTTTATATGATCAAATTACGATAGTTGTATATTTGATTATGTGAGCAAATTACAATAGCTATATATTTATTATCAAATGAGATGGAAACAAGGACTCAAATGTTGACGAATGACATGATTCTTTTCAAGTTTCCACAAATCAATTCCTTGTTAGGTACATGTTAAGAACATAATCTAGGGAAAGGTTATATGCCGAGATGTGATCTTCCTATATTTCACACATTCATATAGCAAATGAGATTTTTGGGTATTGTGGTAGGGTGAAAAAAAATCTATGGCTCATTATCAATTTTCAAAGTAGGAGGTGGTTTTTCATCGTCGTTAAGTAAAGATATATCGCAGAGCCCGAGAATCGAACCTTGTTATGTATAAAACCCCAACTATGCATCTTTTTGATAACTCTACATAATTATTCCTTCTTAACAAAATACATATTTGGTTTGTTTCTTGGAATTAGATATACATACATCCCTTGTCATAGCTAACACATCTTTTTGATAACTCTACATAATTATTCCTTCTTAAGAAGATACCTATTTGGTTTTTTTTTTTTTTTCATATCGACGTATCATTGCACCTTATTGGGGCAATTGCTAGTATATGGTATGCCATGTATCGAATTTGAATTTGAGATATGTTTCAAGTTGTTTTCAATGAATAATGAATAATATGTTAAAATTTGGAATGATTTAAGTATTATTTTATTTTATTTTAAATTAAAATTGTATGTTTTTTGTATTTACAAGATGTCTACTTCCCGTATTTTAGTCGTACTTGGTGTTCTACATCTCACAGATAGTAAGCACACTTAGAATTAACATTGTAAGCACACTAAGAATTAACATTGTAGAGGAATTTAAATTTTAAAGCTCATTCTAGTTTCTTTTTCTTTTTAAATTCTAGTTTTATTACTAATAGAAGTACTTTAGATTTGTAAATGGTATAAAAAATTCATTTTATTTATTTTTTAATAAATTATAGTATATTAATATAAATCTTTCACAATTACTATTCTCTATCTATGTATATAAGATTGGAGTTTCAAACATATTTTCCAAATAATATAATTTATTTTAAAGAATGTTATAATTGCTATTTTAAAACATATATCAAATTCAAAATCATTTTAACACATATATCATTAATGTGTAAAACATATAATTTTGTAATTGGATTTGATCTTTAACTCAATATAATTTCAATTACGAAAAAAGAATACGAAGTTATAATAGATCATTTGTTTGAATCAATTTAATGAATTATAATATATATTTTAAATAATTGTCTCACTGGTTTCTTTTACTAACATCTTTGATGTTGGCCTCATAGTAAATGAGGTTTCCGAAAAATTTAATAAAATTTTGTATAATAATTTTAATTTCAATTCTTCTTTTTAATTTATAAATTAAATATCTACTCTAACATTTAACATTGAAATCTATTCTATATAAGTTTCCTATTCTAGAGAGGTGATGTTTCTAGACCCCAAAACCAAGGCTAAGGTCATTAGAAACCCAAGGGAAGGTTGAATCAAGGTAAATGCACATCAACATAAGGTTAACTAAGGTTAGGCCATCATGACAACAAGCCAATTAAATAAAACAATCAGCCTTTTAAAGACAATGCAACCTTGTGATGCATATCATTTTCCATATGCACATGCTATGCAAGGTAAATGAAAGCATAAATATAAACATATCTCAACAAGCTATTAACATGTAATGGAACATCAAATAATCAGATCTACTACAGCCATATAACTATTAACAAAATCATATTTGCATGATAACTTATACAATATAGCTAAAAAGATCTGCAAGCTACCACAATCAACCATATTAACAGTGTTAGAAACCAGATCTACTAAATGCCACCTACATCCATACTAACATAAACAAAACCAAATATGAGGGCTTCCATCTACAACCATATAAATGATAATAACATCATATCTCAGGGCTATCACCTACAACCGTACAAACCATAAGCAAACTAGGTCCAAGAGCACACATACATCAAAAATACAGTAAATAAACATATAATAAAATACTCATCACTGACTACCAACCATAGCGATATGAAATATGTGATCTACAACCATATAAAACCATATCTCATGACTGTCACCTACATCCATACAACTCATAAGCAAATCAGATCTATAAACACATATATTTTTGAAAATGCAGTAAACAATCATATGAGGAAATACTCATCTCAATCATGGGCAACTAGATTCAACAAGACAACGTTCCACCCTACCATAGACATTCCATGCCCATGTGCATATTTCAACATGACAGAAACCCTCGAGTTGAGGCCATAGATACATAGGAGAGGTACTCTCATGGTGTACTCATGTCAACATCATAAACACTGCCATACAAAAACAACTCTATCTTAGTTATACATAAATATTTTTCAATGAAACAAAAAGTGTTCCTTATCGGAAATGTCACTCTAGATGCAATGGAATAGGTCTCACAACCCACAAATGATTAGAAATGGGTTAAACATAACATATAGTTTCTCCCTTTTCACACTGCCAGAAACCACAACTACACCTTTCTCCATCTAAATTTTCCCTTCCATATACACCACCCAGTGCAATGGGATTCCATTTACTACACAAGTCCCTCAGAACATCACCATCCATCGTCCGACTTCATGTGCATAGATTCAAACATGGCCAAGCAATGGAATAAGGACTCATGTTGTGTTATGCACAGTCAATCTTCAATCCCCATTACAGGGTCTTCAAACCTCATTACAATGCCTTTAATATTCTACAATAAAACACATATCCTACTTGAGAGCATGTATTTCCAAAACCAAGAGAGCATTTCACTACACTAGAGAGTTCAAGAGAAAAAACCAGAGAAGAGAATGAGAGGAAATTTATTCCAATCCAAAAATAGCCATTCAAATACGCAAGTGAGTAATTCGAATTCCAAGAGAGGTAACTCCAAAGGTTAGACGCCAACTCAAATTTCATGAGATTACATTCCCAAAATAGAAAAAAGGTGTATCAAAAGCTAAGATTTACACTTCAAAAATCGATGGCTAAAAATAGCTAGTGAGGGTGCACTAGCACATGAGGAGTTAAAAATGACACAAAACCAAGGCCAAGGAAGGCGCACTAGTCAAGAGGGTCCCACCAAACATCCAAGAGGGTGTAATAGTACTTCCATAAACCAAAATAACCAAAATAGGGTCCAACAAGCAATGTTAGGGAGAGCAACAACTCATAGTCCCCAACCCCATCACATGTGGAATCCATGCCCCCCAATTCTTGTTAGTTGTCCATATTAAAAGTATTTATTTAATTAAACAATAATAAGAATAGTAATAATGTCCAAATTCCATAGTATCGGCACCTAGTACCCAATAATAAATAAAATAATAACATATGTCTGGGCCTTAACAACCGGGGTATTACAAGAGACATATGACTTTGGATTTTAAATGTCACCAAACATAAGATTTAGACACACCTAATAACTGTCATGACATGTACATCGTCATATGAGATTTCTATTCCAATCATTCATCACCACTACTGAAGAAACATAAAAAGCAAAACAACAAAAGGCATCATCCAAAGCTCATATTGAGTGAAAATCAACATTTTAACCATTTTAGGCACTTCAATGCAGTGGAATGCACTAAACCATCCAAATTATATGGGATTATTAGAACTGTTTGTATTTTCTATGGCCCATGAGCAGCCTCACTAGTTAACATCCCAAGAATTTCACTTTTATATATACCATGGAAATGAAATGAGGAGATAAAATATTTTGAAGAAACTCATATGGAAGGGGTTTTGTTTCTCATAATTGTTGAAGTATCAAATAGTAAGTATGTTTTGGGAATGGGTGAATCTCTCTTAGCACTGGAAAATCAGTGTACTAAAGACTCGGGGAATGACGATGAAACAAGTAAGTCATTATTTTCCCCAAATGAATTAGACAATAATATTCTGAATGAGTTGGGTTTTTCTTCCTTTCAAGAATCTCCTCTGTCAAACTATGTTTCTAGTATGGAAGCTGTTGGAATCCTTGGAATTAAAAATTATCTTATTAATCACAAAATATTAATTCGTAAGTTTTCTCTAGGAAAAGATTTTACACCCATGGAGTTTTCGATGACACAACTTATGGAGGTCGATCTGCAGTTTTAGGAAGGAAATAGGGCTTTTACGCAGTTTTGCATACTGATAATTCATGGGATGACTAGTGTATAGGGGGGGCGCAACCCCTCCTCCATTACCGAAAAAAAAGCAACACCACGAGGGTTCTCATTCAACCGCGCATGAGGCTGGAATCAGAGGAGAGGGATCTGCATGCCTGATTACAAATCAACGGTCATCCCAAGGGCTTCCTAGTCAAGGATCCTGTATCCCAAAATTGACCAATATCCCGACCATCACAGTGGATCCTACAAGAATCAAAGAAAAAATACAACACATGGCAGGTCATGCCCTCATTGGTAAGTTTATCGGCATCTGGCAGACTGAGAAAGCCCTAATATGGTGGATTAACTCCACCTGGAAACCGAAGGATCACTTCGATCTTCTGCTAGACTCGAAGGGTTTTTTCACAATGGTGTTCTTTAATGTTGAAGACCAAGAGAGGATTTTCGAAGGAGGAACTTATTTTTACTACTCAGCTGGTCTCTACCTCAGATTTTGGAAGGATCATTTTAATCTGGACAAAGAAGATTTATCCATTGCCCTGGTATGGATCTGGCTATACTCACTACCTACTGAATACTGGGACCCTAAAATCTTGGAGGTGATAGGAAATGCTCTTGGCCATTTTGTGAAGACCTCAGCCCTCACCAAACAAGGAAGGTATGTTTCATATGCCAGAATCTCTGTGTATATGAATATTTCTAAATATCTCCCTGAGGGGATTAACCTGGCATGGGAAGAATCTGAGTGGTTTCAAACCCTAGACTATGAGCATATCTCGTTTTGTTGTCGTCGTTGCGATGTGCATGGAAATCTGGTCCGACATTTTCATCTAACCCCACAAGTGGAGCCAAAGTCTAACAAAATCAAGGAGGACACAGATACAGAAGGGTTTTTTAAATTTACCAACAGGAAAAGAACTGGATAGTAGAAAGCACAATGGTCACGACCTAAGTAAGAAAGAAAACACGTCAAACAATTTTGCTGCTTTGGAGAATACTAACCTAGACTCGTCGAATCCCCCTGGGGAAAAAGAGACTCAACCTAAGGTTTTGGATCTTTCAGCCCCTAAAACAGGGGAACCCAACAAGATCCATACTCAACCTGATAATCCACCTGAAGGGGAAAAAATGGAAGAAGATGGAGATGAAATGGAAATGGGGGATTTGGATCTGGATGGCATTGAAGAAGCATGCCGAAAAAAAGATGTCCATTCTATCTCAGCTTAACAACTCCATCTCCTAAAAGAGGCTATTCTTAAAGCCAAGCCAATTCCGAGTCTCGGTATTAGACCCTTAAATCTCAAAGAGACTAAACACAAAAACAAAGAGGGTGGAATGAAGAGGGGAAGAAAAAATAATAGAGATCGGATTGGAGAAGCTGGGGTGCAGCTTGTGGACTCTGGACAGTATCACACGATTCAGAAGGCCTTACTCTCTGTAAGATATCTTTGCTGATGAAGATTCTATCCTAGATTATCCGAGGGTCGAATGGCCCTCTCAAGATCGAATATCTAAAAAGGAAGATCATTATGGAGAAACCTTCTATATTTTTTTTACAAGAAACAAAATGCTCCGAGGGATAACTGTTGGTTAAGGCTAGGAATATTTGGATAAATTGTCAGATTATGGCTATAGATGCAGTAGGACAAGCAGGTGGACTAGCTATCCTCTAGGATCCCAATCAGGTTCTTTTTGAAAATTTTGTTTCGACGTTTTTTAGTCTGTCGGTGGACTTCCACATCCTGGGAACAACTGCTTGGGGAATCATTACAAATGTGTATGGCCCTAGTAGCTACCCCCTGAAAAGAAACTTCTTCAATTGTCTAAGTAGAATGAGGGAATATTTTGAAGGGAAACACTGGCTTATTTGAGGTGATTTCAATTTAATCTGCTCGTTCACTGAAAAAAAGGAGGCAGAATACTTCTAACACTAGAGAGTAATATATTCAATGAATTCATTGATTCTAGTCACTTGGTTGACTTAGGCATGGGGAGTGGAGACTTCATCTGGAATAAAAGAAGGGGAGGGGAACACCATGTTGTAGCCCGACTAGACATGTTTCTTATTTTGGAGAGTATCATATTGTTTGGAGGGGCCTTGGTTTCTCGATCCCTTCTAGGGGTAGGCTCGGACCACTGGCCGATTAATTTAGTGTAGAGTAACATAGGGATCAAAGTGAAAATGCCGTTTTGATTTGAGCAATTTTGGATAACTCATCCTGATTTCCACGCTCAAATGGAGACATGGTGGTAGTCGCTTTTCCCTCCCAAAGGCACAAAGATGTACCAATTTCAACATAAATTGAAGCTTCTTAAACTAAAACTTAAAAACTGGAATAAAGAGGTCTTCGAAAATATTTTTCATGAAAAATCCAAGTTAGAACAACAAATGGAAAAAATACAAGAAAGCATCATGACGGAGGGACTCATAGAATATCTCTACCACAAAGAAAAATCAGTCTCAGAACAGCTTAATGAACGGGAAAAACAAGAATAAATCCTCTGGAAACAAAAATCTCAAAATCAATGGTTGCAGGATGGGGACAAAAATACCAAATTCTTCCATCGAGCAACCATTCAACATAGACGCCACAATCGCATAACCAATCTGAGAACTCACAATGGATAGTTAGTGGATACTCATGAAGACATTGAAACTGAAATGATCTCCCATTTCCAAACCCTGCTTACAAAACCTAATACTGATAGGGTTGAGGCCATCGGGGAAATTAAGAGGGTCATCCCCAGTTTGGTTACTATAGAGTAGAACGATATGCTGATAAGACCTATAGCTATGTAGGAAGTGGAGGAAGAAATTAACCAAATGGAGGATGGCAAAGCCCCAGGTCCTGACGGTTTCACTACAATTTTTTTTCACCACTTTTGGCATCTGATTAAGCTTGAGGTTTGGGAAGTAGTGGAGGAATCTAGGAGAATGAGGGGAGTTATGTCAGCTCTTAACTCTACCTTCCTAAATATGATACCTAAAATCGCAATGGCTGATAGACTAGGTATGTTTAGACCTATATCTCTATGCAGTATTATTTACAAAATTATCACTAAAGTTATGGCTAATCATCTCAAACCCCTCCTTCCTACTCTGATCTCTCATGAACAATCAGGGTTTGTGGAAGGGAGACAGATTTTGGATGGGATAATTCCAGCTCACGAATTTTTACACTCCCTCAAAGTGACCAAGAAGGACGGAATGATGTTGAAACTGGATTTGTCAAAATCCTTTGACAAGCTCAACTGGAATTTCATGAAGGAGATAATGAATTCTTTTGGCTTTGGAGACAGCTAGATTCGTTGGATAGAAAATATGACATCGTCATCTTTCTTCTCCATTCTTATAAATGAAACTCCTCAGATTTTTTCAAACCATCGCGGGGCATCAGACAGGGAGACCCTCTATCCCCTGTCATCGTTGTTTTGATGACTGAGGATCTGGGTCGTCTTATCTCTCATATGGTGAATACACAGACCCTCAAAGGCGTATGTTTTCTTCCTTATGAAAAAACATTGATGCATCAACAATTCATAGATGATACACTCCTCATGGGTTGTTCTTCAGCACGAGAAGCTAGACAATTGAAGAAAGCCTTAAACATCTTCGTCAAAGCTTCCGGGATAAAAATAAACGAGGATAAATATCAAGTTTTTTTCTTCAACACCCCTCCTATTACCCAAAGAAATATCCTCCGTATTTTGGGATTCCAATGGAGCTCCCTTCCTTCTAAATACCTTGGAGCACCCCTATCAGTTTCTGTTTTGAAAAATTTTTCATGGGAAGAGCTCCTAAATAAAATGAAGGAAAGATTGTTGGGCTGGACGTTGCGCACTCTAAGTTTCCCTGGAAAATTGGTTTTAGTTAAATCTGTATTACAAGCTATGCCAATGTATATTTTTTCAGTATTGGAAGCTCCAAAGTCAGTGATGGAAGAAATTCGTAGTCTCCAAAGATCCTTCCTATGGGAAGCACAAAATATCATCGCAAGTGGCCACTCCTGGACTGGGAAACTCTCTGTCAACCTAAAAAAGATGGAGGTCTAGGATTGCGTGATCCTGAAAGACTCAGCACAATCTATAGGGCGAAAGTGTGGTGGGTATGGATCACCCATACTGATGAACCGTGAGAAAGTTTATGGTGCAATAAGTACGCTCCAGACATTCCAAAACAAAACTTAATAAGAAATGATGGGTTGGATATAGGATCCCAGATATGGAAAATGGAGTGCGCTGGGAAACTTATAATCCAAAAACACAGTTTCTAGGAAATCAAAGAAGGCTCATCGAGCAATTTATGGACAGACTCCTAGCAACAACAATCAACTCTCCAGAATATAACACCAAATCTACAAGTTCCTCGGTTCATTCAGGACCATAGCTGGAGGACAGTTAATCACTATTGGCATGGGGAGTGTGATGACAGAGGATTCCGCAAATGGAAACCAATTGAATGGTGGAGAGACGATTATGGCATTGAGGAAGGGGACAGGATCTATGGACATCTCTGTCAAAGGCTAATTAAAGTCCAGGAGGGCCCCGATATTATTCGATGGGTATATTCCAATAAGGATATGTTCACGATCAAGGAATCTTACTCTTTACAAAATGTGACTGAGGACCAAGATTTGGGTCAAGAAACATCGAAACTATGGTACAAAAACTTATGGCCTAAAATAACCCTGTTCTTATGGTTAGTCCTCAAAGGTCGTATTTTGACTTGGGACAACCTAATGAAAAGGGGCATTGTAGGACCCTCCTTCTGCATCATGTGTGGTGATAACAATGAAACCATTGCACACTTTCTCGATGCTTGCAGTTTCAGTTTTGACCTATGGGATCGAAGAGCATAGATCTTTCGCATAACCGACAGAGTCCATACAAACCCCGAAGCCTCGATCAAGGAATTGAGGGACAAACCTTTCCAGGGCCAAATACCTAACCGTATCTAGCACTTGTTCCTAGGATTCCTCCTTTGGGAAGTTTGGAAGGAGCGTAACGGGAAGAATTTTCACAGGAAGATGTCAAACAAAACAAGTAGCGTGGAATCAAATTAGACGAGTGATTCATGAAACATTATCGTTATCACACTGGAACGAGCAAGATATGCAAATTCTGGAAAATGAGAAAGTTCTCATGCATACCTGGGGAGTGCAGAATATCCCTATCTACATCGACTGTACTCAACGCAGCAAGCGCACCCCTGATAGTCCGATTGCCTGGACTTTTCCACCTCCTAGATGGATAAAGCTGAAATTTGACGGCGCTTCTAAAGGAAACCAAGGCAAGGCAGGTTATAGATGAGCTCTCCGCAATGAGCAGGGAAAGGTGGTGGGTATTCTCTATGGCTACTTAGGTCTGGAAACAAAATCATATCCAAAATGGAAGCTCTTCTACAAGGTCTATGCATGGCTAGAAGATGTGGCTACACAAGACTGCAAATTGAGGGAGACTCGCAGCTGGTGCTCCAGATTGCTGCCAAATTATACCACGGTTCCCAAGCTGCCAAGGTGACGCTATCCTGGCATATAACCTACCGCACACTCCGCCTTAGATAAATCTTGTCATCAGTTAATGTCATAACTTTTCATCATGTTCTCTGCCAAGGAAACAACCTAGCAGATCAGCTCACCAACCAAGGATCATAATGAAATACTGATGGATGGGAAGGCGCATTAGATGACATGCTTAAGGAAACGTGTTGGGAAGACTGCATGCAGGTAGAAAGAGAGGAAATGAAGGCCCCAAACCTACTTTCTAGCCTCGGGGTCCTGAATCCGATCAGTGTTCTTTCACGCCCTAAAGCATCCACATTATTAGAAGGACATGTGGATCCCCGAATATACAAGCTAATGCCCCAGCTGGCAGGGCAGACAAAAGTAACCTGCAGAAGGTGACCTTAGAGCAAAAGGTTACTACTCAGTCTGATGAAAACCGCCTGTCTAGTTAACAATGGTTCTTCACAAATTTTATGGGGGGGTCATAGGACTTTACTTAAGATAGTAGAATATGTTAGTTTTTTTCAATCTAGGCCTAAGTATCGAGTCGACTGGTTATGTTAGTCTTACTAGGTATTCAGTTTTTTGTGGACGTTGTGCTATAATGGAACATCAATGTCCAAGACTGGGTCATATCTATGTCAGTTTTTTCGGTTATCAAACAGTTCTGCTCTCTGTAGGTTTTTTGAGGTTGATAGTAGTTTTGGGAATCTTTCTATTTGGAATCCCTTTATTCAGAACTGTTATGCGAGAAGATGTCTGAAATGTAATCTTTTTCTAGTTTGTAATATATAAAGTTTCTCTCTTTTGCTTTAAAAAAAAATATTTTACATCCATTAAATCTACTCAAACAAAGATCAAATGGGATGACAATAACCCATATGCATTAAGATCAAAAGGCTCATTTAGGATGGATGGATTTAAAGGGCCGTGTGGGATGGGTTTTTTTTCTCCTTCGTTTGGGAATAAATTGAATCTTGGGGATGATACTTAGAAAGATCCAGTTGTTAGTTATAAGGTTTCTCAGATTATGAAATAGGCTCTTAAATATCAACCTAAGACTAGGTTTAAGAAATGAAAATTCTATTTTTTAATATAAGAGGGTTAGTCAGTCCCCATAAAAAACTAGCACTGGGTAGACTAGTAGAAAAGTATAATCCCGAGATTCTGTTAATTCAAGAAACTATGCATGGTGGGAAATCATTAATAGATAGCTTATAAGTATTTTTCAAGGGTTGATATTTCACTTGGATGGATGCTAAAGGACTTCCGGGGAGGATTCTGACATGATGGAAAGATAGATTAGTTCTTATGAATTCATTCTCTATGGAGTTAGGTCTAGGATGTCGTTCCATAGTATGGAATTAAACTTACAATTTACAATTTTAAATGTTTATGGACCTTACTTACAAAAACATGAATTCTAGAGAAGATTTTTTCATTTAAATATATTAAAAGAAAAAATATAATAGTTGCAGGAGACCTGAATTTTACCATAAGCAAATATGAGGTTTAGGGTCCTTGAAGTAGAATAGATCAACTAATTGGTTTTTTCCAGTATCATTTGGAAAGTTTGAATTTGATATATTTAGAGCCAACTGAACTTAAACCAACTTGGATTAATAAAAGGGAAAGGTGGGCAGAAATTGCAAAAAGGATGGACAAATTTATATTGATAGGAACTTTGTTACAAAGGATTGAAAGAAATAGAGTCTGGAGGCTAACTGGAGGAGGACCATATCACTTTCCTATTATTATTCAGCTGGATAAAGGAGAGGAAAATCCTCTGACACCCTTTAAATTCAATCCATATTGGTTAAAGGACTCATATTTCATAAGCCTTATAAAAAACAAATGGAAAAAGTATGATATTTCTATGGATCATACTCCAAGCCGTTAGTTTGCAAAATTTTCATTGAGTTTGGTTAAGAAGTTGGCTATCAGTTGGTCTATAAAAAAATTAAAGGACAAGGAAATAATTTTAAAGGTAATGAGAACAATATTGATGACATTTTCAGTAGCTATGATTCAAAGACTTCAATGAATGTTGAGCAACTACAAAAGTTAGCAGTTCTGGAGGACACCAAAAGCAAAATTCTTAGAGACCAGGAGGTAGATTTGTGTATAAAAAGCATAGCAATTTGGCTTGAGTTTGGGGATGAAAATCATTCCTTTTTCCATAAATATGCAAATCAAAGTGTAATGTCCCTCAAAATACACCCTAAAATTGATTTTTATAAGGGTCTAATCTGTCATAAAAACACATGATTATTTAAATTAACTTCAACACTGAGTAATTATTGGTAATTATGCTTGTTTGCTTCTCGAGTGATCTGTTACTCTGTTATCATCGATGTAAAGTTTGAAATGTTGTTTTTAACTAGACTTTCGTCTTATAGACTTTGACTGATATGTATGTGATTGCTTCCATTAATGTATTGACATATCTTCTAAAGAAGATTATCTACTTTACTTATTATATTTTATCCGTCATAGCACAATTTGGTCCTTTAACTTGTTCTAAGTCATAATGATATTAAAATTATGTTTACTGTAAGTGATCATATGCTTTGTTTTACATTGTTTGTCTCGTGTTGGAATTGACTTATCAGTGGTCAATTCTCTATGGGAGGATTTCTGATCCATATCCTCCTGATTTTTACTTAGCTTTCACAAGCTAGCAATCCAATTTTATACTATACCACAATATGGTCATAATGCCATAAGGGGGGACCAAGCCCCAATGTTGGTTACAAAAGGCCCATGCAAAGTGAAAATACCCAACATAAAACTTATAAACAAAGCTTTATGGCAAGACCAAGCCCTAACTCTGGTCATGCCATGTCCATACATAGCGAAGGTGTTGTGATGGCTTATGGATTTAAACGTTGAAACTTATGTAAAATTAATACCATGTAATGAATGCGCCTTTGTATTAAATGTTGGGAATTATGCAAACAAAAACTATACAACCAAAATATGACAGTGGAGGTAGGTTCATATTTAATGCAGCCCATGTGATGGGAAGACATGAGGTGAATGGTAAGCCTCCATTCTCGCATAACATTTACATTTTGCACATGAGGTAGGGTTTTCTCCTTTGATTCCCTTTCGGGAAGGTTCACTTGGTCATTTCGATTTTGCTGTGGGAGAGGGAAGCCGAGGGTTTCTCTTTGCACCATTTTTGGAAATTCTTTGCAAAAAACTAGAGTTGCACTCTTGGTCTCAGGTTTGATCTCGTGGGTTTCAATGGAGGTGTATCACTCTTACTTAGGTATCGATCTGCTTCAAGCGTAGGATCTGTTTTTTTTTATGCATCTATGTATTGTAAATATCGATACTAACATTTGACCTATTTTCTATGTGTTAGGTTCTTGTGCAGGCACGTTATGGCTTGGAGCTGCCAACGTTGCACTCAGATTCGACTTCTGGTATCCGGGTAAGCTCATGGATCCCTTATGGATTCTCTTTCCTTTGTGGAGAAGAGACCTTGAAGAGGTCTCGGTTCTTGTCTGTTGTTTGGTGTTCTTATTACCGACATGGCTGCACTTACAATGGAGATACAAGGGGTTTTAGCGAGTCATGTTTTTCTTAGCAGGGTTTACCCTGTTTCGATTTACATTGTAACTCTTCCCCACTAGGGTTTTGAATGTGTAACTCATAAATTGATGTATAAAGTTTGAATAATAGCTCATACCAATGCTTACTGTTTTAAATAAATACTCTAATCCTTTCAAGGCGTTTTAACAAATATTTATGTGTTTGTGTACTGTGTTATAAGAGAAAATCGTTTATGCTTTTATCCTGTAGATTATTATGGATTTGAACTCTGTTTTTGGTTGAAGGTTCTATGTAAATCGAATTTCCTTGAAAAGTAATCGCAGTCCTTTTCCCAGGGCATTTATACTTTGTTTTAAATATTGACTATGTATTATAAATGCATACTTTGTTTGATGCATTACATTACTATGTATAAAGTTTGATTTCTATGTATGCATTTGTATGAGAAAATATGGGTTTGATGACCATGGATGTTTATTGTTTACAGGATTCGATCACATACCATTTTCCTATTTCTTTTATGTTTCCTACATTTACTTGTTTTGAATGTGTTCCACGCTGGCAGCGAATCTTTCGCTTCTTGCCCAGTCCATGAGTTGGTCTCAAGGGGATTTGATCCTTGTAAAACGCTTAAAGTGTGACCCCATATGCAGATTGAATCTAGTCGTGACATAGTGCTTTTATTGTAGACTTGGTTGATTGTTTGTGACTTCCACAAGTCGTGTAACGTCCAACTCTCATGCTGAGAGCATCAATATTTTGATTGATGACCAAGGTCCTTTGATTTGATGTTTATATATATATATATATAACATATAAATAGGTTTTATAGAGATTAACTTTGCGTTGAAACAGGCCGTCACGATATCGCAAGTGTTTGGATGTGTATGACTCAGCTTTTAGCATGAGAGCATTTTATGTCTCAACGTTGTCTTTTTAGAGATTTAACGTTGGTATGATTTTCACATAGATAATATGAGTGCTTGATCTCTATTTGATGCATATGATATGTTGTGGTATTTAATGATGGAATTTGGTTTATAATGTGATTTTTTTATATAAATAATACTTGGTTTATTTAATATATATAATTTATAAATATATATTAAATAACCTATCTAGGGTTTAGGGACTTGGTCCCGATATCCAGTTCTAGGATCCTCTCCCTATTTAGGAATAATGGGAGGTTTCTCCTTAGGCTAAACAACCTATCATATGATAGGTAACTATGGTTTGGATTTAGAAGCAATAATAAGAATTAAAAAGAACCCATGCATCATGACTAACTAATTCTACCAATGACTGTATTCATAATTCTAAAACAATTATCGCATCATATAAAACAGGAATGTATATCTAACTTGGAAATATAAAAATTATCAAAAATAATTTAGCAGAAATAGATTTATCTGTTGGTTTCTCAATTAGATTTTAATGAACAAACTTAGCATATTTATGAATAAAAATCACAGCATGTAGATTTTCTATCAATAAGAATCTTGCATGAACAAATTTAGAATATAAGAAGGATCGATTCAGATCTATAAAAATAACTTTAAATTAACAATAATAACATAAAAATACTTATAAGTCCTTTTTCCGATTTCCGATTGACTTGGAACTACCACATTCCACCCAACCATAGAACTCAAACTGTTCCTGGTTTGTTCAACAGGTCACCCTCGAGCCGAACCGAGCATGACAAGAGCTAGAAGGCCTAGGGTAAAATTTGCTATCTTCCTTACTAACAACATAGTATTCACAACGTCAGTTTACCAACCTTTTGTGTAGATCTTTTAAAATAACTTCCCCGAATGTTCCCACAGTCCACTTTCTTAGACACGCCAGATATCATTAAATTTAGTAATCTGAGTGCTCAAATATCCATGACTGAACCCTCCAGTGAAATTGGAAACACTTTCCCCTTGCAAGGTTCTCTCTCTTCTACTTATAATATTTTATGAGGAAAAAGGCTTCTAGGATTTAGGTTTAAATCACTCAGTTTAGTCATTAGACACACTACCGTTTTGTTTTTATATTTAATTAATAATTTAGTTCATTTTTAACTCTCACAATTTATTTTACATTTATTTAATAAAAATAGGATTTTTACTTATCCTAACATCTAATTGATCTTAGTTATCAACAACTCAACCATTCTAATCTCTTGCATGCTTGATCCCTCTTTGAGTGGTAGTCCCAGTTAGTTTAGAAATAATAAAGTAGATAAGTAATAATTTAGTTTAACAATAGCTTAATGGATTATTGATGCTCCAGAGCTCTCAACTCAACATCAGTTAATCATCATGAGTCTAAGTGATCCAGAGCATTACTTCTCAACACTCACTCAATTAATAGTGATCTAGAGCTCACTTGCTCAACACTATTAAATCAATATTCCTGGTGCTCCAGAGATTATGCTCAACACCTAAATAAACACTCTAGGTGCTCCAAATCTCACTTGCTCAACACATGACAAACTGAATTAACATTTAAAAATAAATATAAAAATAAAAATAGTATTTTCTTGGGATATTACACAAAGGCATGGGAAAAATACAATATGGTAACTAATAGGAAAATATGGGGAGGCTGTTAGAGGTTTCAAAAGTCTGGATAATGAAGGGGTGTATTTTTTTAAATCATTATATATTGAACCTTATAATAACAATTTACCAGCTATAGTGAAGGCATGTTCTTATTTTTCTAGATAGGTCACTGAGCAAGAAAATGAAAGATGTTTTTCTCTGGTAACTATGGAGGAGTTAGAAATTGTTCTTGGAAAATTTAAAAATGACAAAAGTCCAATCCTGGATGGGTGGACTAATGTGTTTTTTCTTGCATTTTTGGATCTATTGGGTGAGGACCTGCTAAGAGTTATTGAAGAGACAGGACACTTGGGATAATGTTGTCATCCTTCAATTCCACTTTTATTGTACTTATTCCCAAGGTGGATACCTGACTCAGTTATGAGATTTTAGACCCATTTCACTTTGCAATGTGATTTACAAAATTATTGCTAAAATTATAACAACCTAGATTAAGCCAATCCTCTCAACAAATATCTCGCTAGAACAATTTGGTTTTTTGGATGGAAGACAAATACATGATACAATAGGAACTTCTCGGGAGGCCTTACATTCAATTAAGATAAAGAAGATGGAAGCTAAAGTGGTAAATATGTATCTCTCAACAACATACGATCGGTCTTGTTGGATGTACCTAAGATTGGTTCTTATCAAGGTTGGTTTCTTTGTGGAGTTGGTGAACTAGATTTGGGCATGTATTTCCACCATAAAATTTATAGTGTTAATCAATGGGTCAGATTCAGAGTTATTTAATCCTTTTCGAGTTCTTAGGAAGGGATTCCCAATGTCAACTTATCTTTTCCTATTTGTGATGGAAGGATTGAGCGGATCTCTTACCCTAGCTCGTTTGGATGGAAACATTCATGGCATCAAAATCAGTTTGGCGGTAAGTGTCACTCATATGTTGTTTGTTGATGATGTACTGGATTTCCTTAGTGATTCAAATGATGAAGACATATATTTTAAAGAGATCATAAATTATTGTTGTTTAGCTACGAGTATCACTGTCAATTATGAAAAATATGCATGCTTTTATAATGGTATTGAGGACCAAACATTTAGAATACTTAAATATATTTGGCTGGTGGAGAAAATGGATTTAGATGTTGGCTTCAAGTATCTTGGATTTCATCTTAAGCCAAATAACTACGAAAAAATTGACTAGGAGTGGATGCTTCAAAATATTGAAATTCATATAAATTTTTGGTGCAACAAATGGCTAACAAGGTGGGGTAGAATTGTTCTGAGAAAGGTTGTTATTTTTTCTATACCTATGTACTGGATGACTATAACTACCATTCCAAAAGGTGTCTTGGCGAAGATTATGAAGATGTGTAATATTTTTTAATGGAAAGGTAAGAATGGTTCTAGTTTGCATTGGACAACTTGGCAATCTATAAAAATTCCAAAATATCATGGAGGTGTTAGCTGAAATATTTATTCTCAGGTCAACAAAGGGGTGACAAATTGAGTCGGGGGTGTTTAGAAACCCCTAGTCATTTGGGATGGTTGTACCTAATGGGTTTAATGACTCTGTTGTCTAATTGGGACAGTAATCTAATATAAATAAGTTGAAAACTAAACTAATCCTAAAACTAAATATACTAACTATACAAATATAACCAAGATATACAAATCTACAATGAGTTTCTCGGAGAGTCCCAAGAAAGACCTAAATTTAAGTAGGAAATAGTAAATAGAAAGGTTAAACAAAAGATATGAACTTTGAACAAAACATTCACTTAGACCTTAGCAGACATACATCAGGTTCAAGGCAGCGGTTAGCTCAAATATATAAGAGATCAACTAAGTTTAAACATATTTTTTGCTTTAAAAAAACACTAAAACACACCAATAATACAAATATATTAATGAAATCTATTATATACTATGCTAAACTAGCAGTTTCTTGGCCAAGATCCTATCTAAATGAGAACAAATCAGTTTATATTTGAACTAACAGCTTTGATCAATTAAATGTATGCTTAATTAGAGACACCCAACAAACAGAAAATAAGAAAACATACATTTTTCAAATTCTCTTGTAACTATATAGAAACACAATCATACTTATCACAAGATCCTCCTACTTATTATTAAGGAAAAACCAATCTAATTCTATTTTGCATAGATAAGAACATAATATTTTTCTAGATCAATGAACTACAATTCACTATTTAAAATCTTCTATGTGAAATGTAAAATAATTTCTTCAAAGTATTGCATATCACATTCAAACAAGTATAGAGATAAACTCTTTTATATGATGCAAAAATAAATATATATAATTTCATAATGGTGTAAATTATCTGTTAAAATTATTGCTATTTCTCGAATGACAATTCAAAGAAAACACAATAGTATATCTTTAGAACAGAGCCAGAAGCATAGTCAAAGCTCTAATTAAGAATCACGGAAAAACAATCAACAATAACTACAAATGAAAACTTATGTATCACCGGTACTAAAGACATTCACATACATGCATATAAAAGCTTCTAGGAAAAAAGTGTTGTATTGTTATTTCAAAATAGAGTCTACACCAATTCATCCTAGAAAGAACGTTTTTTAAAGCATAGCCATCATAAGATTTATAAGACAAAGTTATGATTTACAAACTCCATCACGATTCAATGCACAACATTTGCAAAGAAAATAACAAATGATTAAAATAAAATGAGGTAAATAACATTTAAGAAGTGGCTATAGAATTTAAGATTCTACAGCTACTTCATATAAACAATACTAATAATTGTAAATAAAGTAAATATTAAAGCAATGGAAATAAATTGTTACCTACATACTACTTATATACAAACCCAAAAATACACATAAAACTCAAAATCATTCACTTGATCGAACTGGGGGTTTTAGGAGCATCTAGAGTCACATAAATGTTGATCCTGGGAGTGTGAATTATAGCACGGCCCTAAAGAATTTTTAATTCTTCCTTAATTTTATTGATTTCATCCTGGTGATTTTCTTTCAACCGTAATATTTGCTTCTTATAATCATGAACCTTACGTGCTAACTGGTGAGCATCCTTCAGGATATAATCTGATTTATATATACTAGGCTTGGGAATAAACTGGTAACATGGGCTGCAAGGCTTGGTATGTACACTTAGAGGAAAATCCATTTTATTCATTTGATCACAAATAGACTTAAATCTATTGAGTGCTGGCTCTACATCTGCAACCCGAGGATATGACTTAATGCCATGAGGTAACCGATAATCATGATCAGACTAAGGTTGACTAATGAGATGTGGTTTCTATTTTAGAGTTTCAGGGAGAGACCTCGATTCCTCTAGTTGATTTATATCAATGACCTCATTTGAATTTTGCATAAATGATTTATTCCTAGCTTTCCTAGACAACAGTCAAGCCATCTTTTTACCTGCTATATCGATATGATTAAACTCAATCATTTTACCATGAGATTCGCCATGCTTATTATTCAAATCAAATGATTGGTTCGGAAAAGGAATTGAATTAGGAATCAAATGTGCAGATGCGTCTGCGGCCTAAACTGAATAATCAATTCCATTATGGACTATACATGTTTCTTTCAATTGATCATAGGGTTTGACCTCATTTTCCTATTGAACTAAAATGGATGACCCTTGCTCATCATGAGTGGTATGGGTACTCCCAATTTTTGCTTCATAAATTGATATGCTTTCCAAAGTGCTACAAACTACCTTATTCTCATTTTCAACAAAACCAAATTGACAATTTTGATCAAGAATCTGACTAGGAGGCAAAGTGTTATTAATTTAACATTCAATTCCTCATTACTTGGAAAATCAAACTGAGATGCAAAATGAGCATTTTTTTTTCCTTCTAAAAAACTTGATCTATTTGACTTGTAGAATAGTTATCCTCCCGTCGACATAAAGTCTGAGTAATTGAAGGGTCCGAGGTTGGGAAAAATACTTGTTTCTCTACTCGAACAGACTCGCAATGAGTGGTTCCATAAAAAGCCTCTTCAGGAAGGGATTTTTCAATAATATGGTCACGATACTAAATACCATAACCACTTGTATTATGTACCAAACTATTAATGAATGGAGGATTTATTTCTTTACTAGATTCAACACGGACCTGGTTTTCCAAATGACCATGTTTTTGGAGGAGTTGAATTATCCCCATTTTCCCAAGGGTTTGTTCCAGAATGTATTGCAATGTTTCCTATTGGTCACAAGAGGGTCGACTCTTACCATCCACATGTAAGACATAGGCCAAATATGTTTCTTCATCTTTCAACCCAGATGAATGGCCAATTAAATCAATAATTTGGAGTATTTTACATCGTGGCTATCAAATTGTTGAGTGCGATCCTATGAAGGGGAATCCTCATTCGCGTGAGGAACATGATCATTTTCCTATTGATGGGGATTATATGGAGCTTGAAATTTGGGGCTTTCTTCAGACATGACTGAATCATCTTGAGGAAGAGACAAAGAGACTTGCTAGCCGGGTATTTAATTAACAGATGCTGAAATTTTAGGTTTGTGAGTAGAGGCAGGGATATATCCATGAGGTAAAACCTGAACTATATCTTGGACAATACTATTCTGCTTAGAGGATGTCCCTTGAAACTATTCCTCATAATAAAACTCTTCCAAATTCCAATTATCCCATATGAGGTCCAACCTATACTCAACCAGAATCCGAACCAACTTGAAATGTAACAAGCTATGAGGAGAGCATTCAAAAGCTTTTTGGATTTGTTGATCCATGGTTTTAAGAGTCATACACAAGAAATAGGGTAGGTTTAACCCGAATCTCAAAAATTCCATAAAAAGATGAAGATGATAGCGAAGAACCAGGGTAAACCAACCATCGCAGGAGACATACTGAGTCAAAACCACAAAAATTTCTTGCCATAGAGTTTTGAATAAAGCTTTAAGCATACCTTTTGTGTTATGGATGGAGGAGCTTGGCCTACAAAGAAACTTCTTCCACGAGATGTCCTTTAATGGCATATTATTGAACCATTTTTGGCTTGTGCAAGGTAATTTGGTGGCTAATGCTATAAAATTCTCATCAACTTCAAACTCAATATCACCAATTTTGACTCGGCGATCATCAAAGTACTTCACGAACACAAGGGATATGAATTTATTGTGCCCATGAAATATTCATATGAATTTTAACCAACCCACAATGGCCAACTGATGAACCGAGCGTTCATTCACCTCGATAGATCTCAAATTCATTGGTTCAAACCTGTTAATTAAGCCCATGATGAGGTGACATATTAAAATCAAGGTAAGGCTAGGTGAGATGACAATGGTGGATGCATAGACCAACCAACATAAACGTTTTACTAGTTGCGGCGAGGATAAACCCTAAGGTAAATACCGAGAGTAGGAGAAGCTCCTAGAAGGAAAAGAACAACTAAAATGATCCCAAAAACCTCAAGAAATTAGATCAAAAGTGATCTTAATGATCTTGTTGCAAGTACGCAAAGTACCATGATGGCGAGTTATAGCAATAGGTGAGGTGATGCTAAGGGTAGTAAAATCTCGGAGTGTCGAGTCACGATTATAGGGTTGAAGCCATGGCTCATAACCAAGTCACACCGTTGAGTTAGTAGTTCAAGATGGAAATGTGGTAATTCTAACCAGCCCACGTTGTACATCCCATGCAACGAGTAGGCATGTAATCTAGGTAAATCCTGATAGTGTCGAGGGTCATGGTAGAGGTGTCATAGTTTTGAAAATAGGGTTATCCACCTCATCGACCTGGATGCAAACACAAGCTTTGGTACAACGCCACAAGGCATGAAAAGTCATATCGACTAGCTGGATGCATATTTCACATGTTTCATCATGATCGACCAAAAGTAATGCTGACCTTGATCCATTGAACCATAATTATGACCATCCATATGCCAAATTATAATTTTTAACATGTAAGTTTGGTTTGATTTATTACACCTTTGTTGGAATTGTGCCAAGGTAAGTGATTGATAACATAATTAGGCTAGGGTAAAGACTTAGGAAATATAAGATTAGACTCAAGCCATTAGTATAGTGTTATCACCATCTATATTAGGACAAGGGTCAAACAAATAAAAGGGATCCGATAAAAATAATTTTTTACTAATGTAAAAAATAATAGGATCAATTTACTCATAAGAATATAGTTAATTAATCCAACATAGCAATGAATATTATTAAACTAAACCAGACCAATTGAATGACCCTTATCCACTGAAGAAATCACTTAAGTTTGACATAATGAAACATCAAATTTGATCAAAGGTGTCCATCAATACCATAATACCATATCTTGAGTGCATGATTTAGCATAATAGAACATGTAGGTAGACTCAAATTTATTTCAGATCCCTATGAAATATCAAGGAAGATGAATGATTACAGAATTGGTTGGAAGTTGAATTAAGTCAATTTTATGATACCACATCAAATCAAAAGTAGTAACAACAAATCTAGATGTAAATATGAGATATATAATCATTCTTTCAATATACATAATAGAATACTGACAAGGTTCAAATAATGTATAAATTGAGACAAACAGGTAATTTAAACCAAGCTGCAGAATGTTCATGTATTAGGATGTAGAATGACAAAATATGAAAATTCAATTATTCAAAATGTTTATCAATTTTTTTTTTAAATTCCATGCTTTTAGCCATGGAATCCAAAAAATTGATCACAATCATGTTCATAAATATCTCATAAATTACCCCCATAATACATGCATTTCAATATCGAACAGTAAATAAAATCATCCGAACTCTCAAATGAGCAGGAAAATAAAAAACTTAAACCCAAGCAACTACCCTCAGTTAATTAGATACCTAGCATATTGAATCATTGTTTGAAGTACGCTGAAAATTCTTCTAGTGGGGGGCCATTCATTTTTCAAAAATGAAAGGGTTGTTGTTGGGGAGGCCAATAGGAGGGTGAGGTGTAAAGGATTTATTTAAATTTGGCATGTCACTAGTAGCTAAATCTATGTGGAATTTCATACCAAAGGAAGGTCTATGGAAAACTAGCAATAAAATTGTAGATTGGATCAGGAATCCGGAAAAAAGATACAAGGGTGGATTGGTTCATTTTAAAGCAATTACGATTGCTTTTTTAGTTGTTGGTGCTTTACTTGTGTGGAGGTTGGGTGATGGGGCAAGAGATTTAATTGGGGAAGACGTTATTATGGGTTGTGGGTTGTAGCAGTTTTTATCAAATGAATTTAATTTTTGTTGAAGAGCCATGGTATAGTCTACATCAAGCATGCTGGGGAATTATAAAATGATCCTACTTAGACATAGAGGTGGAAATATACTGAGTCTTTGGGTCTATCTCAGATTTGGAAAATAGAATGGGACAATTGGTGTGCTAAAATGTGACATGGACATATCAGTTTAAGTGAGGAAAGAGATTCACTGATATGTATAGGTAATCTGGTGGGTCGGAGTTTTAAATTCAAGCAGGCTTATAATCTAATTTGTATTGGTGGGGACGAACAACATAAATGGTGGTGGTCAGATTTATGGAAAATAAAGGTCCCACATAAATGTAAAAAAATTATGTGGTTAATCCTCAAAGGAAAATCACCTACATGGGATAATATATGGAAACGGGGGCAAAGTTTTTGTGCTTTGTGTAAGTGTGCTGAAGAAACCAAGGTTCGTGTTTTTCTTCAATGCCCTTTCTCTAAGCAAATTTGGATAGATATTGTTATTTTTTCACTTGTTTAGCATAATAACATTAAACAATTCATTCACTGAAAGAAAGACAAGCACAACAAATACAAAGAACACAATATTTATCTCAGGGAAACCACAAGGGATAAAACCCCGACAAAAATTCCTCAATATAGAATTCACAAGTACAAGATAAAACCCCAAGATAAAATCATATCCTCTCCTTCACTGGTGAGGACTTCTCTCTCTCCTATGTGAACTTGAGTGACAATGATATGAGTGTAGCAAATTATCAAATCAGTCCCCTATTTATACTTTACAATTGACTTGACCTTTTACTAATTAGGTCGGCTCTAACTCACCTAACTGGGACGACCTGTACACTTTACAATAAAATATTATTTTCTAGTATTTCTAGGCCAACCTAATAAGTTAGGGTTTACATTGACTCTTTCAATGACTCTTACATTATCAAATACATCAATGAAATATCCCGAAGGAGTAATACAATAATAGACAAATACATTTAGAATATCTTCCATAGTTACATTTCTTTAACACTCCCTCTTAACTAGGAAGGTATTATGTGGGCAACATACACAACATCAACAAATGTCCAACTGAATTGTGAATCTCTATATGTCGTAGGATGTTTTTGGAACATCATCATATGTCTGGGGTATCATTAACACCATCTACTGGAATCATCATCATCAACATCATCATCATCTTCTGCTGGAATTTCACCATCAACATCCTCGTCTGCTGGAATATCATCATCAACATCGTCGTCTGCTAGAATATCATCATCAGCATCCTTGTTTGCTAGAATATCACCATCATTATCATCATCATCATCTGCTAGAATATCACCATCAACAACATCATCAACATCTATTAGAATATCACAATCAACAACATCATCAACATCTGCTGGAATATGACCATCATCAACATCATCATCGTCTGCTGGAATATCACCATCAGCAACATCATTATTGTACAAGCACTGGAACAACATCAATCATTGTTCGGAAAGCACTGGAACAACAATAATCAATCAGTAAACACTAGAGCAACAACAACAACCATCGGTAACCAAGTACTGGAACAACAATCATCAATAAATAAATACTGGAACAATAATAACCATTAGTAAACAAGTACTGGAACAACAATCATCCGTAAATAAAGATTGGAAGAAAAATAACCATCCGTAAAAAAGTACTGGAACAAAAATAACCATCAGTAAACAAGTACTGGAACACTATCAGTCGACAAGTACCGATCTTCAATCGGAAAGGACTGGAATCTCTATCAGTCGGCAAGTACTGATCTTGAGCCTACAAGGACTGGCATCTCTATCAGTCGTAAATTACTGATCTTTAGCCTACAAGGAATGCCATCTCTATCAGTCGAAAAGTACTAATCTTCAACGTACAAGGACTCACATCTCTATTAATCAGCAAGTACTGATCTTCATCCTACAAGGACTGGCATCTCTATCAGCCGAAAAGTACTGATCTTCAGCCTACAAGGAATGACATTTCTATCAGTCAGCAAGTACTGATCTTCATCCTACAAGGACTGGCATCTCTATCAGTCGGTAAGTAATAATCTTCATCCTACAAGGAATGGCATCTCTATCAGTCAGAAATTACTGATCTTCAACTTATAAGGATTGGTATCTCTATCAGTCAGAAAGTACTGATCTTTAACCTACAAGGACTGGAATCACTATCACTCCCTCTGTCGAGGGAGGTCCTTTCAGACCACACCAAGCTTGTCTCGAAAGTATTCAAACTTTATGTGAGACAGAGGCTTAGTCAACACATCATCAACTTGTTCCTCTATAGGAACATACTTTATATTTACAGCTCCCTTCTGCACCATATCCCAGATATGGTGAAACTTGATCTCGATATGCTTCGATCTATCATGGAACACTGGATTCTATGACATCTTGATACAACTTTGATTGTAAGTTTTCTCTTGCACCCATCCATGAGATCCTCATCTTCAACCTTTTAGCAAAGCTTTATATCTCATCACTCTAGGTGATCATCCTATCCCATGGGTGCCTTCTGATCTCGTACAAAGTCTTCTTCGATATGCACACATGTGGTTCTCTATAGAGAGTCCTGGAGGTTGCTCGATATCTTCTTCTAATTCGATTACACCATCTATCTAGTGTAATATCCACCACCGAGGAAGTGTGTTTGGCCACTAGAGAAACATCTCGTCATAGTCGAATCCCTCTTTTTGAGAGAACCCTTGCTTTGTACTTCTTGATTTCATAAGTCTTGTTCTACAAAACAAACATCATCATTCTTCGTTTGTAGGTGATCGTACACGATATTTCCTACAAATCAAATTCAATTGCATGGTTAGAAGCATTTCATAGTTTCCAAAATATATTAATAATGACAAATTCACACATTCATGCAACTATCTTAGCCAACACAGCATTCATCCATATCCCTTATTCATATGGTAACTTTCTAGATGCCTTTCATCTCTACCAGAACATTATTAATAGCGTGCACTACTCTCAATATGTCAACAAAGAGGTTTCATTCTAGATAAGTAGCAATGGAATGTTTTTAAGGATCACATGCATATTAGTATTATGTTCATTAATGCAAACATTCTGACATGCATAATACACATCATAAATCTAGGAACATAAATATGTACACAACTGGACAGTACAGGAAATGACAATTCAAATACTTATCTTTTTTTGTGTGGTAGGATCTCTCATGATCCTAGAATCCTTGCAGGAGTCTCTAACAGTGTGTTCTAGTTCATCATCTGATTCCAAGGACATGTTCCTCTCTTCTTTGTCACATCTTCAAAACATGCAGGATCTTCTTCAACAAGGTTACACATCAAGGCTACATAACTGGAATATGGCCTTGGTCTCTTGCTTTCTCTACTGGTTCCTTCTAGGGCACCATATATTCCCGCATCTTGTATTAATTCTCGTGCCCAAGCTGGTCTTCTCTTTCGTGGATTTTCTTCATGAGGTGTCTCCTCAGGTTTTCAAGGTTCTGTCATATCATGATCTTTTGGAATAGGTTCCTCTTCAACATTTCTATTTGGTACATTATTAGTTTCTGTAACTCTAGGAGCGTTATGCCCCTCTTCATCCTCATGTGTTTTCTTAGACTTGTTGAAAGTTGTGTCTCCATCAAATGTAACATCGCTGCTAATAACAATTTGGTGGAATACTGGGATGTAGATATGGTAAGCCTTTGATTGCTTATTGTAACCAATAAATATTCCCTTCTTTCCTGAAGGATCCAACTTCGATCTCTTCTCTTTTGGAATGTGAATAAATACTGGACATGCAAATACATTTAGATGACTAGATTCAGGCTTCGTACCTGTAAACATCTCTTATGGGGTCTTTTGCCAAGAGCATTGTGAGAGATTCTATTTTGTACATAGACTACGGTTCTAGCTACTTCATCCCATAGGTGTATGGGTAGGTCTTAATCATGGATCATGGCCTTCACTGCTTCCTTGATAGTTACGTTCTTTCTTTTAGCTACACAATTCTGTTGTGGATTATAGGGAATGGTAAGCTCCCTCTTAATCCCTGCGTGTTTACATAAATATTTGAAATCACCTAAAGTGTATTCCCATCCATTATCTGTCCTTACTATCTTGATCTTCTTTTCAGAGAGGTTTTCTACAAGAGCCTTGAACTCTTTAAACTTTTCAAAAACTTCATTCTTATTCTTTAGAAAATAAATCCATGTTTTGCGGGAGTAATCATCAATAAAAGAAGCTCAATAAACATATTACCCTCTTAATGAAGTGTGAAGTGTAAAAACTTCTTAACGCCCGTAAATAATCTAAAATGCCACAGATACTTTGAATCCCACATTTCGATAATAATAATATATTTGATAGATGATAAGATGATATTAAATTACAATGAGTTGCCCACTTAAATATAGCTTGGGAACCTTTTAATGAGGAGTTGCATCTCCTCATATATGATATTTCTTGATTATTATTAATTATTGTAATTAGATATTTTCTTATTTTTATATTTGTAACATTTCCTTCCCATTAAGGGAAGCTTTGTCCTCAAATATTAGTTTAGTGAAGTACTTATCAATTATTTTTGTTCGTAACATCTTCTTATGTCTCTCTGAAGCTGCAACTTCGACACTTGACGAAACATGGTGATATAATTTTTGAATCCATGAACTGAAATGTCGCATTTCCTCGGAAGTGATCCATCCAAGATTTACTTTCATCGGAGTTGATTGTTGGTCGCCTTGCTAGATAAGTCTTCATGTTTTTTGTTTAGGTTATAGATTTTGTGTTCCTTCGCATCTGACATCATAAATTCCCTGTTTATGTTCATTTTGACCCTGTTGTTGGTCAAAATGACTTTTATGATTGGGGTGTTGATAAGGAGTTTTTATTGTTTGCTTTTATGGTAAATTGACTTCTTTTTGAACTATGATGAGGACTGAATTTGTTTTCGTTCCTTCTTCGTCAACTTGAATTTGTTTTTCGGAGAGTCTAGATGCTTTCTTATGGATTTGTGCACTATGAATCTCCTCTAACCTTTTGTCTTACGACTTTTTTTCTCTTTTTAACTTCTTGATTTGTTCTTCTAGTTCTTGATTAAGATTTCTTAAGATTTGGTTTTCTTCTTGCGTTTCTAGTATTCTTCCTTCAAGATCTTCATTGGAATGTTCCTTCGTCTGACTATGTTTCAACTTTTTAATATTCGTAATTAATGTTTTGTTATGATTTCGTAATCAACTTAGTTTCTCGGTATTGCTTGATAATGTATTGTTGATTTTTGTAATTTCCAACTTATGTGTCTTCTTAATGTCTTCATATTGTTGTTGGAGTTTTCCCTTCTTTGTTGATGTCGACATCTCTTTGATTCTTGATTTCCTAGTTTTCTCTGGGTTTGCATCAATTCAGTATCTTTATCCATGATGAGCTTGTTTAAACGCTTTATGTATTCTTCGAAGTCATTATCGCTTCTATAAGGTGATTCTTCGACATTTTTGGAGTTTTTGATTTTGTCTTCCAGGTTTTGATCATGACTTCTTAGATGTGAAATTTCCTTATCCTTATCTAATAACCTTTTCTGGAGCTCTCGCTTTTTATCTTTTAAGCTATAATTCTCCTGTTATGCTAAATGATTACGCAATTCTTGCTTCATAATATCGAATTGAAGATATTTATTGGTCGCTTTGTATTTCTCTAACTTTTCCAATGCTGCTTGTAATTGTGACTTCATTTATGAATATGTAGGTGCCATCGTTTGCGATTATGTCTTTTGCTTCTTTGACAATCCTTGTTTTGACTTTTTTTGTCGTTTGATTCTGTTTTGTTCTCCAAATAATTCTTATTCAAAAGAATTTGATTATTTTCCTTGATAATAATGATAATTATTAAAATGTAATAATAATAATATTATATATATATTCCTTTTTTCTTTAATAATAATTGTAATAACTACAATTATTAAAAATATATATTTATTATTACTATTATTAAAAATTAATATTAATAATAATATAATAACAATTATTATTAATTGTAATAATAATTTATTATACTTTTATTTAAATGGAAACTTGTTTTTTTTTTAACATATAATAATAATAATAATGTTTTGTTTTTTAAAGGTGGACGGAATTAGAGTTTAAGACTGGCGAGCAGATGCAGGGTTGGAGCAGGTAGAGGGAGCAACGTAGGCGTAGGACATGGGGGGTTCACTATCAAGGAAATATCATATCACGTCCATTCATATTGGGGGTTTGAATACTCTGAAAAACCTCAAAAATATATTTCCTCGTATTAAGGGGTCAAGGGGGTTTTTAATTTGACACAGTGATATAAATATTGGGGGTTATTTTATTTTGGTGGGCTGAGGAATAACCTCCAAATCATGGGATGGATTCATACCTCCAAATCATGGGATCAATTCATACCCACGTAAATCTTAAGGACCCTCCATTTTTATTTGATATTGCTTATGATCCTAAGTTTTGCATAAATATGATAATAGTGTACCAATGATAATATCGATGGAAGTCTCTTTGGATTATTGGCCTTCAGAAATACTCATTTAATAGCTTATTTAGTCTTGGTTTGAATTGATTTTATATTTTTTTTCATCTTTAAGTTAAGAGATGTAGCTAATTGGGAGTTCCGGGGTTGAACAATTGTATTGTATTTTTTGTAGGCATTCGAGTAAAAGATCTAACTCTTCATTTTTTAGGTTGGGTATTGAGATTCAATAAAACCTTGCTCCATGACAACCAAGAAAAGTGAGATCAATCTTTCTTGGCTCACTAGAACCAAGAAAATTTAGATCAATCTCTCTTGACTAATTATTTCTTTCAACTTTGTGTATTCTTATTTAACATTTTCACATTGCACGTTAGGAATAGTTGTTAGATTGAGTTATATTTGGCACATTCATAATTGTAATTTCAATTCTTATATGCAAGGCATCCATCTTAATATTGTATTGAAACTGACATGAACATAAGTGAAGATTTAAATCCTTATTTACATACCCTATGTGTTATTGTTACCATGAAATGGTATCATATAAGTTTCACCATTTGTGTATCTTTATAACTATTGCATGCTTGAAACCTAACAATGGAGATTTGTCCCTCTCTTGTAAAAAAAAAGATATAACCCAAGAAAAGGTAACTAAATGTTGTTAATTCCCTTAATTGCAAAAATAAATGTAGAGGAAGTGGAGGAAATTCATTGCATCTTGTGAATGACCCAAATCCAAGCGATGCACATGATCATATGGTGTTATTGGAAAGTAAGGAATTTTGCTATGTTCATGTGGGTTCAAACATCAATGATGTTTGTTTTGATAGGAAGGTAGGGGAGTCCATACATCAAAGGGTTTCACTTTTGAATTTTTATGGAGTTTAATTTATTAATCTTATAGAAAACATGAGCTCTCTATGGCTATACTTATATTTACATGATATAAAATTGGTAGATTGGCAGACTATGATGTGAAACATATGAAATTCTCATATTTTGTAAGCATTGCACTAACTATTGGACTATCAGCCTTTTATATTCTTTGTTATGTTGATCTCTTGACTAGATTTCCTTTTACGCATTTTCGCTTCCCAGTACTATTTCATTGGGTCTTCCACTATCCAACACTACAAATTGATCATTCATCCTTGCAATTCTGGTGGGATCATTATTAGCAGTATGCTATTATTTTATTTAGCATCATGTTTTCTTATACTAAGGTGTGTTAGCTAGGATCTTGTTTGTTACAACTTGATAATATGATATAATGGGGGTATTAAAAATGGGTTGATAAAAGTGGATACATACAATATCTAGTGAAACTAGGGGTTTTATTAATTGGAAAGGCATATTGGGAGGGGGTTCAACAATAAACGTTTAGGAGGAATTTTCCAATATTTAGTAAAATTAGGGATATTATTTAATATCATGCGAACGATCGTGCTATGTAACAAGTTCACTGATTGAACCCCCCGTGGCAGAGGATGAAGGGATGGATTGGATGCGATGGCATGGGATGGTTGATTGGGGGGTGGATGCAGCATGACGGAGTTAGAGCTGCGCAGAGAGGAGGGAGGGATGGCGAGGCTAGTTTCCTGAGGTGGGCGCGTGTGTTGGTGGAGGTGCAGGTGACGTGGTTTGGACGCGGCGGCGTGGCTGGACGGAGGCGGAGGAGCCATGGCAAAGGGAACTTGCGGGAGGGATTGCTCGAGGGTGAGAGCAGGGGTAGGCGCGGGAGTTGGCGGTGTAAGGGAGGTGCGTGAGAGGAGGTGACAGCTGATTCGTGGGAAAATCGGGAGGTGGAGAGGCACTGGAGGGGCATGAGGGATGACATGAGCGAGGGGAGGGGTACGTTGGGAGGTGTGCAGAGCATGGAGAAGGAGGGAGAACATTGGACAGGAATGTGGGTGTAGCGTGGGTGTGTGAGTGAATGAGTGATGGTTAAGGTCAAGGACCTCAAAACTCAGAAAACCTCTAAAATGATCAGACAAAGTCTTAATTTTTAGCCAAAAGCCAGTATCGGAGATGCCCAAGAAGGGGATCTGATACCACATGAAGTGTAGAAACTTCTTAGCGCCCGTAAATAATCTAAATGCCCATAGATACTTCGAATCCCACATTTCGATAATAATAATATATTTTATAGATGATAAGATGATTTTAAATTACAATGAGTGGCCCACTTAAATATAGTTTGGGCACCTTTTAATGAGGAGTCGCATCTCCTCATAAATGATATTTCTTGATTATTATTAATTATTGTAATTAGATATTTTCTGATTTTTAAATTTGTAACAAAGTGGTAGACATATGTCCACAAATGTCAAAGTGAATAATGTCCAATATACCTTTAGATTTTTCTATCACTGCTCGGAAATGGATTCTTTGTACTTTTTCCTTGTGCACATCCTTTGCACACTCCTTCATTATCAACTTGAATCTCTAGTAGTCCAGTCACCACCTTACTCACTGTTGGTAAGGCATTTTAATGTACATGAGCTAGTCTTCTATGCCATAGTTGACAGGGGATCATGGTACTAGTCATCAGTGTTGAATCTACATGACCCTTAATTTTATCAATTCCTCCTTCTTCTACCCGAATAGCGGCTGCATCATTGATAGTCTTCTCCTTTGGCCACATAATAACTTCACCATCTATACATGCAATTCTAATACCTTTCTTATCTAATGCTGAAATAGAAAGAAGGTTCTTTTACAAACCTGGGTCATATAATACTTCCTTCATGTTCATGGAATTTCCAGAGTCCAATTTGTAAGTGGCCTCTCCCATTCATTTGATAGGATATTGGTGGTCATCTCCAAGCTTTACTTTGTGTGGAGAATCTTTCTGCATGAGATGTGAAAGAGATTCCTTGTATCCCATCATGTGTTTTGAGGATCCACTATCCACTAGCCAAGTATCACTTCCATGGGATACTGAACGAGTGTGGGATGAGATTAGTACATATTCTTCACTAGTATCATCATCTTCTTTGGTTTTGACTTCATGATCATCATATTCACTATCTTCCGCTACATGAGCATGAAATATTTTCTTTTTCTTCTTAGGTTGTCCAGATTTGAATGGAAAATATATTGCAATGTGTCATGTCTTGTGACAAGAGTAACATTCAATTGATGATAGGTCTTTCTTGAATCTCTTTCCCCTTTGATATTTATGATATCTCTTGGGAGAGTGGTCACGGGTACGCACACCATTCTTTCTTTTCCTTCCACCTTTGGCATGAGTTTCCAAAGATTGATATTCATTGTCATTCAATTTCTCCTCTCTTACTACTATTATTTATTCTTCTTTCACACACTCTTCCCATAGTTGTCTGAACTAGATTAATTTCTTCCTAGCACATATGCCACAAACAAAGGGTTCCCAATCTGTAAGAAGACCATTCAGAGTAGTCATCACAACTTCAGCATATTCTACCATATCTCCAATACATTCTAATTGTTCTTTGATCTGGGACACTTTGGAGAAGTATGAGTGCATAGTCTCAGACTTCTGGATCTTCACACCCTTGAGTTGATTTCTCAAGGTCATCTTCCTATTGATATTCTTTCCTTCAAACATGCTGGTCAAGGAATCAACATCTCTTTTGGAGTCTTCTTTGATGATACTTGAGGGATCAAGTGATCTTTGATAGAATCAACTATGATCCTCTTAGCCTTGATCATATTCTTCTTGTGTCTTGATTTGGCCTCATCTCCTCCTGGTTCTGTAAGTCCCTCTTTTATAAACCCTTATAGGTCATGTTCTTCAAGAATGAGCAAGACTCTATATTTCCATGCCCTGAAGTTCTCAACTCCTTCAAGCTTCTCATCAAGCTTTGTATTACTTGTCATTTTGATAAAATGAGAACCTCAAATGGAAATAGAATAGATGTAGGACTTACCAGTAAAATTTGTCCTTCTGAAAATTGCTTCTTCCTTGACCGAGGGTTTGACAGAGAAACCCTAATTTTGCAACTTTAGAATTTTGGAAAACCAATGGGATGAAAAGATGCGTTTCCTCAATGCAAGTTGAGAAAAGTACTCCTTCTCCTGATTCTGTGAGCACATGTTCCAGAAACTTGATGCACTAGTTCTCTCTAGGCCGAAGTGGGGGACCCAAAAATGAAAAATATCAGAATTAAATTGTATTCGACTGAAAGATGTGCCCTAGGGAGGCAATTTAGATGCACCCTCTTTTTTAGCTGATGCGTGGAGAGAGCTCCTGGAATAAGAAACCCTAGTTTCTGCAGTTACGGAAGCTGCACAATGTTTTCTTTCAGGCCTGCTCTGATACCATGTTATTTTTTGACTTGTTTAGCATAATAACATTAAACAATTCATTCACTGAAAGAAAGACAAGCACAATAAACAAAAAGAACACAATATTTCTCTCGAGGAAACCACAAGGGAGAAAATGCCGACAAAACTTCCTCAATATAGAATTCACAAGTACAACATAAAACCCCAAGACAAAATCAACTCCTCTCCTTCACTGGTGCGAACTTCTCTCTCTCGTATGTGAACTTGAGTGAGTTAGATGAGTGTTACAAATGAGCAACTCAATCCCCTATTTATACTTTACAATTGACTTGACCTTTTACTAATTAGGTTGGCTCTAACTCACCTTACTGGGCTGACCTATACGCTTTACAATAAAATATTATTTTCTAGTATTTCCAGGCCGACCTAATCAGTTAGGGTTTACATTGACTCTTTTAATGAATCTTACATTATCAATTACATCAATGACATCTCCCAAAGGAGGAATACAATAATAGACAAATACATTTAGAATATATTTCGTAGTTACATTTCTTTAACATATATCAGTTTTAGTCTCTAGATTACAAATTTATATGAAGCATACACTACTGTAAATTGTCTTGAACAATGGTTTAGGAGAGCTGAACTTTGACCTCTAAAGAGTTTTCCTTTTCTAGTGATCTGGGGTGTATGGAATGCAAGAAATGAAAGGATATTTGAATAAAAACAAACCCCTTCTTTCCAGGTTACTACAATAGTACTAGCACTGTCCAAATTCTACAAAGAAAAGGAAAAGGCCCCAAAGGTGAGAATTCATAAGGATATAAGTATTGATAAAAAGTTCTAATGGTTTTTTTTTTTTTTAGGGGGATGTGAAGGTGAGGATAGAATTTGTGGTTTGGGAGTTATTCTTCACTTTTCAGATACTTACAGTATTTTTTTCAAAGAAAATAGTGGTAGTGGTTCAAATAATAGGGCTTAGTGCCTAGCTTTGAGAATCTTACTAAAAAATGTTATACAAGAAAATGTGAAAGATTTGTAAGTGTTTGGATATTTCTCGTTAGTGGTGAATTGGATGGAAGGCACAAAGCAGCTGTGGAATAACAACTTGTAGGGAACAGGGAAGCTTTTAAAAGCTTTTGCAGGGACTTTCAATTCTTAAAAATTTCTCATATTTTTAGAGAGAAGAATGAAGAAGAAGAATTACTATGAAAGGTTGTATTGTTGCATCCTACAAGCTCAATATCTTTCATAAGGAGAAAAGATGGAGAATTTGATGAAAAGATAACAATACTTGACTATATGTGATGATAGCTGATTAAAAGTCTTTTTATAAACAAAACTAAAACAATTTCAAAATTTTGAAAGTATGTTTATTTTGGTTGACATTTAAAACTTTGTTTTAAAAAACGAACAAGAGTGAAAACAATATGAATATACATAATATTTTCTTATTGGCATTTTGGTAAAAGAATTGTAAAACGGATATTTGCAAACTCTATTTTTTTTTGTTTATATAGTGGGCAAGATTAAAATCACCGTAGTGTTATAAATTGTTCAAATTAGTGCCAAGTGCACCTAAACAATGTGTTTTGGTTTACTATGAAATAAATAAAGACAATTTTTAAAAAAAAAATATTTGTTTCACTATTTTTATTTTCTACTATGTTTATACATAAAAATATTTGTGAAAAAAATATTTCCTACTATTACTATTTTTATACATAAGTAAGTAAACAAAATATTCAACTATGTGTTTGTCACCATATGCACCAAGTCAAGCTTGACATGATAGAAGGTAAAGTAACCAAGAAAAAGTGGAGTATACATAACATAATTAATTAAGTTCAACTTGACGAAAGTTAAATTATTTTCTCATCTAATGAGAAAAAAGTGAGACATGTGCTTGAGAGAAATGTTTCTAACAACTAAATTGTTTTTTCATTTAATAAGAAAAAAGAATTAAGTTCAACTTGACAAAAGTTAAATTATTTTCTCATCTAATGAGAAAAAAGTGAGACATGTGCTTGAGCGTAATGTTTCCAACAACTAAATTGTTTTTTGAGAAAAAAGAATTAAGTTCAACTTGACAAAAGTTAAATTATTTTCTCATCTAATGAGAAAAAAGTGAGACATGTGCTTGAGAGTAATGTTTCCAAAAGCTAAATTGTTTTATCATCTAATGAGAAAAAAGTGAGACATGTGCTTGAGATTAATGTGTCCAACTATGTGTTGGCCACTCTATGTTATTTTATCATTTAATGAGGAAAAAATGGAACACATACTTAACAATAATGTGTCCAATAATGAGAAAAAAGTGAGACATGTGCTTGAGATTAATGTGTCCGACTGTGTGTTGGCCACTTTATGTTATTTTATCATTTAACGAGGAAAAAATGGAACACATACTTGACAATAATGTGTCCAACTATGTGTTGGTCATTCTATGTTATTTTCTCACCTAATGAGAAAAAAGTGATACATGTGTTTGACAATCATGTGTCCAATTATGTGTTGGATGCCCTATGCACCAAGTCAAATTTGGCATGACAAAAGATTAAAAAAAAAAAAAACATATATATAATATAATTAATAATTAAGTTTGACCTGACAAAAGCTAAATTATTTTCTTATCTCGTATTAAAAAATGAGCTTCTTGTTTAAACAAACAAGAAAACTATTTTTTTTAAAGAAAAGATTGCTAAACTAATAATAATAATAACATATTTTCTTATCTAACCAACGGAACATGTACTTCACCTCGGTCCCCCACACAAAATCCATATTATACTAATGTTTTCACATTCATAAAGAAAGTTTGGTACTGTTTGACATGATAAAAGCATAATAACCCTATGACCTAACAAAGAAAATGCCGGCCATCTATTTTTATGTCATCTCCACCATATGCACCAAGTCGAGTTAAGTCCACTTTTTTATTGTTATGTGAAATATGAGATGACAAAAAGTTTGAAATATTTGTACATCGTGAAAGAAAAGGTGTTTAGCATTATGAATATGTGTGCATTATATATATATATGCTTGACAATAATTCAAAAATTAATTAATTATTTATTTAAAAAAAAATAATTAAAAAAAAATATTATTAAATAAATAGTGATAACATATTATTTTGATCTAAAAAGCAAAAAGTAAAGTAAAACATGTGCTTCACCTCACTCCACAAACAAAATCTGTATTTCATGAATATTTTTATGACAAAAGTGAACAACCCCCTCACCTAACAAAGAAAAATGCTGACAATCTATTTTTATATTATTTTCACCATATGCACCAAGTTGAGTCAAGTCCATCTTTTTTAATTTTTTTTAGTCGATTTATTTTTCTTGCTATTCATGGGGTGAATCAAAGAAACTTATAAATGTTTCCTATTTTTGGATAGAACTGTGTTTACATTCATTACAATATAATCTTTTAGTTAGAAATCATATCTAGCCTCTATCAATCCAGAGTAGTATGTTGTTTACATAATGTTTACAATGCTACCATAATTCAAAGCGTATCTAATTTCACTAGTAATATCAAAAAAACCTTTTTAATCCCAAAAAGGATAATCAAAATAAACAAAAAATAGAGTTAATACATGTTGAAAATTCCTTCCTCGATTATCTTCTTATCATAAAAAAAGGAAGAATGGAGGACACCTTCTCCAAGGCTCAATCCCTTCTTAGAAAGAGTATCGGCTCTTTGGTTAAATATCCTTGAGATATGTTGAAAATTAAAGGTAGAGAGTTGTTGAAGTAATAAAGAAATTCTCCTTTTCCAATGGTCAAGTCAGGCCACCCAAAGATGTTGCTTGCCTTGGGCCCAGTCAATGATCGTAGTAGAGTCTCCTAAAATCCGTAAGCCTGTAATGTTCTTAGAAATGGAAAAACTAAGGAGACCCCAAAGTGATAATAGTTCTGCTATGGAGTTGCTCCCCATTCCACATCCAAGGGAGAGATCATAATAACAGTCACATGTGATAAGGAGTAGACAACTTGCACCACAAGTTCCATTTTGTTCGGCACCATCAACATATCCCATTGGATTCGAGCCAACAATATGAAGAAGAAAATAAGACTTAAATTTATTAATAGGCATTTCATCAATAGCACCCGAGAGGAACCTCATAATGTAGGAGAAGGCTCAAACAAAGTTGCTATTGAATCCTTCAAATAAGATCAGATTCCTTAATCTCCATATACCTTAGATAAATAATAAAGGAAAGGATGAAAAATACCTTCTCTAATGGTACCACCTGGAAAGAACCGAGCCTAAGGTTCCTTGATTCTAGCAGAAATCGATGCCCCAACGATCTTAAACTTAACACCAAATATGAAGAGTAAATTGATAATTAACAAACATATGATCCACAATCTCAAAATCTCGATAGAAAAGGGGGAAACCATTGGGGCTCATTCCCCCTCTTCTAATAAAATGATCAATAGTTAAAATATTATTAATTAGTACCAACCAGACGAAACAGAGTATTTTTATGGGCGTGCACCAATTTCATAGTCTTCGAAACCACCATCGCAGATGTTCAAGAAGATGTTTGGAGGAAATGCCTGAGTAGGCCATGCTTGTGGTGATATCACTACTCTATTCACCCCAATACCACAAAAGGATGTCTTGTTGCGATAATAGTCGAATCCCACAGTGATTAAGAACTGTAATATATCCATCCCACTCCCGACCCACCTCCCCTAACATGCCAATTATGCCACTGATCACCATTAATCAATAAATGGGATGAATAGCAATTTTATAGAATGATTTAAAAGATATATCCCTTTCGAGTGTAATGTGATCAACGTAGTCTGTGAAAGGAGTACCTTGCACCCAATCACCGGGTCCACCACCAATTGAATTTGGAAACCATCACCTACCTACCATACCAGATATTCATTTAAGAGTGTAAATACTTCAAGAAAGCCACCACTAGTGGATTTGGACTGACGACAAAATCTAACGACCTCCGAGGAAAAAGGACCGTGTCGTGGGATTTTAGCTTAAAAATTTCAAAATTTGATGACTTTTTTTAAATTGATAGAAGGAGACGTCGGATATCCGACGGATATGCGGATATCCGACGAGGCCCTTGGGATATCCAACGGCCTGTGGATATCCGACATCATATTAAGCCTTAGGATGTCGGATATCTGACTCCAAGTTATACCACCCGTTGATGTCGGATGTCCGACATCAAATCTCCAATGGTAACTAGGTTCAAGGTGTCAGATATCCGATGGCAGGATGAATTTTAAAACTTATAAATATTGAAACATTCCGACATGTTTGCTATACAAGCAATGGTTTGCAGAAGTTTTTTTATTCGGTAGACTATTTTTCGGCGGACTGTTTTTCATTATTTCCATTGTTTTTATGATTCAAGCAAGCGAAGTGTGGCCGAGCTTCATTTTCTAAGATCGATAATCTTCAATATTCAAGCACTTTATGAGAAAATGTCAACTAGTAATATTCCTGATCCAGACGAACAAAATCGACAATTGCTTGCTAGATTGTGGGAAGGAGTTGAAAGAAGGGGTGATGGGAAATGCTATTGTCCATGCAGTTAATGCAGGGGCTTTAAGAGGAGAAGAATTTTGATCACAATAGCTAGAAAACATTGTAGGGAGCATGGGCACACTGAGGGGGGACATGAATACCATCCATTTGTAAGTTTTGCATTATATATGTTTTTATTTTGATTGCTTTTGTAAATTTATGTATTGATCGTGGTTTCAATAGATGGGGGCTAACATGGACAATAAATATTATTTTAATATTAAATATTTATTATAATATTCGGATATCCGACGGATATGCAGATATCCGATGAGGCCCTTGGGATATCCGACGGCCTATGGATATCCGACATCATATTAAGCCTTAGGATGTCGGATATCCGACGCCAAGTTATACCACCCGTTGATGTCGGATGTCCGACATCAAATCTCCAATCGTAACTAGGTTCAAGGCGTCGGATATCCGATGGCAGGATGACTTTTAAAACTTATAAATATTGAAACATTCTGACATGTTTTCTATATAAGCAATGGTTTGCAGAAGTTTTTTATTTGGCAGATTGTTTTTCATTATTTCCATTGTTTTTGTGATTCAAGTGAGTGAAGTGTGGCCGAGCTTCATTTTCTAAGATCGATAATCTTCAATATTCAATCTATTTACGAGAAAATGTCAACTAGCAATATTCCTGATCCAGACGAACAAAATCGACAATTGCTTGCTAGATTGTGGGAAGGAGTTGAAAGAAGGGGTGATGGGAAATGCAATTTTCCATGGAGTCAATGCAGGGGCTTTAAGAGAAGAAGAATTTTGATCACAACAACTAGAAAACATTGTAGGGAGCATGGGAACGCTGAGGGGGGACATGAATACCATCCATTTGTAAGTTTTGCATTATATATGTTTTTATTTTGATTGCTTTTGTAAATTTATGTATTGATCATGGTTTCAATAGATGGGGACTAACATGGACAATAAATATTATTTTAATATTAAATATTTATTATAATATTTTTTTTCTTTTGTGCGTGTTGAATCTACAATATAGTAGAATAACTCATTTATTTGTTCATTAGTGAGACTAACCCACTCACTGAGGAAAGCACTTAACTCTCTAGATTTGTGACACTTTCCATCATGATAATATAAATAATGACTATATTGGCATGTTGTAATTTCTCTTATATTTTCTCTATAGAAATTACCATAGCATCATTTATCTTACCTTAGTGGAGTACAGTCTGAGAATTTTCGGGTTATATTTGAGTAGCTTTGCTCAGTAATTGGGTCAATTATTATGTCTCTTGGATAGTTTGGATGCACCTATTTGACCAACAGTACCATTGGCCGTTGTTCTTTTCATCCCAACAGTACAAAATTTGTTACATTTTAAATGCATCACATAAATGTTTACATTTTGTGTTTGAAATTTTTACATTTTGCGTTTGAATTTCTTATATTAAACTTTTATCTATTTATGGTTTCATGTAATTATAAAGGAAAGACATCCTAGGGCACTTCATCCAGAGGAAGTGCTTCCAGAACAAGTCCTGGAAGCTATGAATATTAATGGAGAACAAGTTAACGATCATCACATTAATGAAGAAGATGATCATACTGATAACATAGTTGAAGATGATGTTACAAATAATTTGATCCATGATTCATTTAATGTTGGAATGGATGTTGATGATGATGATCATGATCATGAAAATGATGAACATTTTGATGATACCTCTTCTTGATAAGGCATACGAACCCCTTTATGAGGGCTCCAAGACAAATCTTCTCTCTGCTATATTGTTGATAATGAACTTGAAGGTTATGAATGGTCTTTAAAACATATCAGTCACACGGATGTTAAGGTATGTAATATATTCCATCACAAAATATACATGATTTTGTATTTTATTGTTAATTCATATATAAGTCAAATTAATACGGATGAAATTTGTTTCATTAATACTATTTCTATATTATATTAACTAGATTTTTATTTTAATTTGTTGTAGCATGATAGGTGAATATTTGTTACCACCGTCAAATATTTTACCTCACACATATTGAGATTTATCTACCATCATGAAAGAAATTGGAATGCAGTATGAAGCAATTCATGCATGCCCCGATGACCATGTTCTATATTACAATTAGCATGAATTTGCAACAGAATGTCCTGAATTTCATATCAGTAGATATCACACAAATCAAGTAACTAAAAAGGTGCCTCACAAGGTTCTACGTTATATTCCCATTATTCCACGTTTGCAACGACTGTTCAGGTGCAAAAACATAGCTCAATTTATGGATTACCATGCATGGTACAGAAGTCAAGACAACATTATTCGGATGCCTGCAGATGGGTCTGCATTTAGAGATATGGAGGAAAAATGGCCTCACTTTAAAGAAGAACCTCGTAATCTTAGGATTTCTTTGGCAGCAGATGGTGTCAATCCATTTGCAAAGATGAGATCCGTTTACTCAGTGTGGCCTATTTTTGTTATCAACAACAACATTCCTCCATGGTTGACAATAAAGAGGGAGCACATAGTGTTGTCGATGATTGTTCCAGGTACGAACCCTGTAGTTTTTTTTTTAATGTAGTGGTATCTCATTTGTCGTATTTTTGTCGCATAATGTCATATATATATATATTTAATGTTTTTCTATTATGCAATATGGTTTAATATATATAATCTAAATGGTACGTCTCATAATTATATTTTTTATATGTTCAAATCAATCACGTAAGTACCAAGTCAAAGATATGAATGTATAAATCGAACCTCTTATTGACGAGCTACTGAAGTTATGGAATGGAATCACTATGAATGATGTATCTAGACCAATACGACAAAGGCAATTTCAATTCCATGCAATGCTTGTATGGACAATACATGATGCCCCAGGTTTAACCCATTTTTTTGGTATGTAATTATAAGTTCCACTTTATTTGCAAAACATTATACGAACTACTAGTTAATATACTATGCACGCATGTTTTTCTAAATAATCCAGTCATTTTGTATATAATTATAATGGACATAGATATTCCATCTCATTATGTAGGTCTTCAGACAAAGGGGAAATTTGCATGTCCAGTTTGTGGTCCTAAGATCAAATCTCATCGTTCAAAAAGCTTAGGAAAGGAGGTGTTTGATGAGTATAGACACTTTCTCTATAAGAATCATAGGTATCAAACTACCAAAAAACATCTGTTCAATGGCAAGCAAGAGACTGCATTAAAACCGCAGAGAATGACACCTCACCTATGGAAGTTGCAATATAATAGAAATCGCCAAGGTACGTATAATGAATCATCGTATATGATATGTTATATTGTATTTTTTTATATTGTGTATTGTTTATTGTAATTGACATTGATTTATGTAATTTCATGATTGTTGTTCATGTGATCCTGAAGGAATTAATGGGCTTCCATGAGAAATGAAAAGTTATCCTAGATAATTTAGTAGGTTGCCCTACTATGAGCACCTACAAATTGCTCATCTATTTGATATAATGCATATCGGAAAGAATGTGACCAAAACATTATGGCGAATATTGGATGGAAGGAGTGACAAAGAAAAAATTGTCAAAATTTGCAAATACATTCAAGATAGCAACCATGCAATGAAAGATGTCATTCAATTTCATAGCAACGGAGAGCAAATTAATATAAACTCACTTCCATGGATATTAACGGACTAGCAAAATAATGTTGTAAAAGAAGTCATTCGAAAAATTAAATTTCCCACCGGATTTTGTGCGAACATGAAGAATATCATAACAAAGAAAGGTGATTTCGCGGGGGTGAAAATTCACGATTGGCATGTCTTCATGAAGGTAATTATTATGGTATAGATTTAAATTTTTTTTTTTCCTATTCCAGTGAATATGGTTGGTATATTTTTTCTTTGTCTACTCTTTGTTGATAAAATGAAACGATTTGTATATTATTGTTATAGTATGTTCTACCTCTCTCTATCCCGGACAACTTCAACAACAATGTCAAGCAAATAATATATAGTCTCGGAAAATACATGAGGCAAGTGGTGTTTTTTTCCATGCACTTAGTGTTTGTTTAATTCAACATAGAACTTATATTTTATTTTCGTTCTGTAATTCATGTTACGTAATATAATGTTTTTTTCCTTTAATCTCTTGATTTGGTTGTCATGTCACTTTTAGATGGTTGTCATCTAAAGAACTCTATAAAGAAGACATAAAGTATTGGAGGAGAGAAATTCCTCGTCTCATGTGTGAAATGAAGAATCATCTACCTTCGGCATTTTTCAATGCACAAGAACATTACCTCATACACCAATTTGAGGAGATTGAACTGTGTGGAATTGCGCACTTAAGGTCTATGTGGATGGTTGAGAGGCACTTGAAATTTATGAAGGGTTTGGTCAGACAACGAGCATATGTTGAGAGTTCTATGATGGAGGGATATATGGTATCCCAAAACATGTTGTATATTAGTGAATATCTTCCTAAATTAGTAGAAAAACTCAATTTACGTCGCATTTGTGATCCTGAATCCAATAAGAGTTTCAAAGGGGAGTACTCGAAGGGGAAAGGTAGATCAAGGAAGGTGAAAGTTAGTATAACACATTTGATTGGTGATTTTTATGTATATATAATATCATACATATTCTATTTTTATATTCAGTATTTTGCATCAATTTAGAGTGTAATATACTTTGTTAAGTTACTATACATTTGTATTGAATTTTAATTTTATTGTCATCAAACAGTTGGTCAAGAGTGGGATGCAATTCATTTATACATCGCAAACAATCTTGACTGGATGAAGGTATGGATCGAACGATGTGAACAATCTAGTCATGGAATATCATGGGAAGGTGTGGCTTCATTGGTTAAAGCTGCACATCGCAATGGAGACACCAATCTAACACAGAGGGAAATCGATTTAGCAATAGGTTTAAAAGATAAGCAGATAAGCATATTAATCATCCACAGTATTTTTTTTTTGTAAAAAATAATGTCATTATACGTCGCACTGATTTTCTTAATTCTTGTGTGGCATTATAAACATGCAGCACTAGTTAATCATAAATATTGGATCATTATGTAATCTTTTCCTGTATGGCTTGTTGTAGGTAAAACACCATAAGGCTATGTGGTGCAATGGATGTAGATATCGCACCAAAAAGTTGGATGAAACAAAGAAAACATCTGATTGTGGGATATCTGCAGTCTTTGAGGTGACCAATGTTTCTTCTAGAAGTGACAGACATCCAGAATTCTCTGAAAATCGATACTATGGGTATCTGGAAGACATTCTTCAATGTGACTTTAACTCCTTCAAGGTATATATGCTCGTTTTCAAATGGTACAGGTGCCGGTTGAATCAACGTGATCCCGATAAAACAATAATTGAACATGATAATGGATTTACCATGGTACATACAAGGTTGTTTGAGCCAAGAACGGAGCCCTATGTTCTTCCAACCCAATGTGAACAAGTATTTTACTCTGAGGTTCCAAGTAGAGCGGGTTGGTCATTTGCTGTGAGACACGATCCAAGGGGAAGGCCGGTAAAATATAACGTAGATGAAGGTAATGAAGACGTTCTCGAAGAAGAAGACACTGTAGAAGATGATCATGATCAACATGAGTTAGATGATCATGTTCCAGAAGAAGATGTCAAAGAACTTATTGAATCAGATGATGTATCAGACAATGTCCATGGAGATGATATCGGCGATGACATGATGATCATAACTAACATCGATGACGAGGATGATATGGCCAATCCTTACAATGTTGAATCTGGATCATCGGATGATAGTACAAACAATGACTCAGATGAAGAAGATGGTGAAAACCATTGAAGTTTACAAGGTATGCAGTAATAATAAATTAACTGTTTCTTAGTGAGTTTCCATTTTCCTGTATGATATAATTGGAAACATTGCTTGTTATAAAGTATGTCAAAAAACACATTTAAAGTTTTTGTACATAGATATTTTTGTCAGGTTATGGGGAATTGAGAGTGATGTGAGGGGGGGGAGGGTCCATAAGAGCTTCCACCTTCACGTGGTTGGCCATGTTTAGTAGAGAATATTAATTTATTCTCAAAACAGAGAAAAGCTTAGTAAGGAAATGCACAATAATCAAGACTCAAACATCATCATCATCGTCATCGTCATCTTCATCATCATATTCATCATCATCATCTTTTTCTTCATCATCGTCATATTCATCATCTTGATCATTGTCATCATCGACATCATCATCAACAACATCATGTTCATCGTCGTCGTCACGGCCAACATCATCATCATCATCATTGTGATCCTCCTCCTCCTCCTCCTCCTCCTCCTCCTCATCTTCCTCATCATCATCAGCATCTTCATCATCATCGTCATCATCATCGTCATCATCGATCGTCATCATCATCATCATCATCTTCATCATCATCACCATAATCATCTTCATCATGGTCATCATTGTTGTATGATATCCGATGTAGCTACCTAGAAATACCAATGGCGTTTTCCGTCGGTGGTTTAATAGCTATCTTGTCGGATTCTTTTGAAGTTAGAAGTATGATATTCGATGAAAATTGTCGTCAGTGGTATGGAGAGGTTATTGGATTCATCATAATCATCATCATCATCATCTTCATAATAATCATGATCATCATCTTCATAATCATGATCATCATGATCATCATCATCAACATCAGCATTATCATCATCATCATCATCATCGTCGTCATCATCATGGGGCCAACATTGAATTTTTTTAAATATGCGCTAGCTCGGACTAAAATTTGGCATGGTTAGACTAGACGCATGCATTGATTCAAGAATCAAATGACTGACACTAACCATTGCAGCATCAAAAAACATACCTATAAATTAAATAATGTGATGCATGGGGCCAACATTGAAATTTTTTAAATATGTGTTGGCTTGGAATGAAATTTGGCATGGTTAGACTAGATGCATGCATTAATGGTGTGGGAGGGTTTCTAGACTCAAACATGACTGACACCAACCATTAATGGAGCATCAAAAACCATACCTATAGATTAATTAATGTGCTACATGGGTCCATCATCATCATCATCATCGTCATCATCATCATCATCATCATCATCATCATCTTCATCATCATTTTCATCATCATCATCATCATCCTCCTCCTCCTCTTCCTCATCACCATCATCATCATCATCATCATGGACGTTGTCGTCGTCGAATTCTTTTGAGATCATAAGTCTGACATCCAATGCCTCTTGTCGTCGGTGGTATTGCGAGGTCATTGGATCCATCATCATCATCATCATCATGGACGTTGTATAGCTATTTTTATATTATTAACGGTTAAGATGAATATATGTTAATTTTGAATGATCATAAAATATCTTTATATCTTATTATAAAACATAATATAATTAGACAATCTCACTCTTCTAAGCTAATCTAGTCTATATTAACTCAATGTAGCCAATAATTAGGTTGAAAAATAGCCAAAAGCCACTAAATGTGATGTTGGATGGAAATCATAAGTAATATTTCGAATTTAATTAGGTGAGTAATGAAAGATAAAGACACAAAATTAATAGAATTAATAAAATATAGATAGATTACATGTCTTAAGAAGCTAAGGAGAGAATATAATGTTTTCACTTATCATGTTTATATATATTAAAAGGATTTGGTCAATATGATACCTTAATTCAAATCGTCGAGTAGCATGTTCCTTTCCTATCACTTTATTTTAAGGAGAGTAGGAAAAGAATAAAGTGCAATGTTGAAAACCTACTCACTTTTAGTGGTGAATTACATGATGATGATGCTTATGATGACAATGATGTTCTTGATGATGATGCTAATGATGATGACAATGATTATCATGATGATGATGATCGGGATGGTGGTGATGATGACAAAGATGATGAAAATGGTGTTGTTTATGATGATGACGCTAATTAATGACAACGACGATGTTAATGATGATGCTTATGATGATGATGACGATGATGAAGATTAATGATGATGACAAAGTTAATCATGATACAACGTTAATTCTTAATGCATTTTTTATTTTCAATAAGGTTTTACTTATAAAAAATATTTCATTTTCTAATTGAACTATGCTCATCCATTATTTATACAACAAGGTTATAAGTTCAAGATTATGACTTGAGCTTGTAAAAATGATTACATATGTTATTAAGACATTACCCACTTGAGCAGAAATTAATCAATACTAGGGCTTGAGATTAAGATCATGATTAGACATATAATTAGGACCAAGATCATCTTTGAGCTTAAGTTCAAGATATAACCAATTAATAGGACTAGGATATTCTTTGAGCTCATCAAGCTAAGGATCTAACCTATGTTTAGGACCAATATCTTTCGGAGCTCAAGACCAAGATTTTTTTTTTTGAAATAGAATGTTTAACCTATATCTCCAAATGAACTCTTGACACAGCTTTTGACCTAACTAATAGAATTCATGTAATAAATTTTGACAATTAAAAAAACATTATATATAATAATTAAAAAAACACAATATATATAACATTATATATAACAATTAAAAAAACATTATATATAACAAAAACAAAAACATAATATATATAACAAAACATTATATAACAATTAAAAAAACAAACATTATATAATATATATATATATATATAACAATTAAAAAAACCCCATATGCATTTCATAAAACCAAAACATAAACCCTGCGCAGGAGTTTTCAATTTGGTCGACCTACTCTCATTCTTCTCTTGATTTGGAGCAGAGATTGACTTGTTCTCCACTTGTTCTCGACGTTCTCTCGACCAGAGGCATTGTGCCATTGTGATAGGGGAGTGGGAGTGCCCTGATTAGCAAGAAGTTAGAGTGACCCGACACGCAAACAATGGGCCGAGAGGTGGTTTGGACCAGTGGATAGTTCTCATTTTTGGGTGTGGTTTCGACTAGTGCGATAGTGGGAGAGGCAGTTTGCAATTGCTGCAAGGGAGAGGGAGTGACCCAACAAGCAAGCTGTGGGAGTGACCCGACGAGCAAGCAGTGGGAGAGGAGGTTTGTAATTGTGGAAGGGGAGAGGGAGTCTAAGCATAGAAACTATAAGAGGAGCCGAAAATGCTTCCCAAGTCTGTGAGTACCAAGCCCTAATTCAATCTACATTGGGGTTTCTATATTCCAAGAGGGTTTCATTTCTAATTGAATCTACATTGGTGTTTCTATCTAACTGGAATGTAGTTCGAAGTGTTGCACACATTTCATGTTTCAGTGGTATACCTATTTAATTTTGAAGTACTTTACAGTGGTCCATATTGTTTTTGTATGTTGCAAACCTTGAATATCAATCTATTTTTTCCACTGCTTTCCATACCCATGCATTTCTAGAGCGGCTCATGTATCTAGAGAAACATTGCAAGGACTGTGTTAGAATCACATGAGTAGGCCTTCTCCTTCATCGCAATTAAACCACCAGATTGTTGGGATCAAGTATACCCTTAAGTTGGCTCCAAACCCTCTTTTTTGTACAAGTCAACCCCAAAAATTGTTAGAATGGATCGACCCTTGGAGACACAAGTTGGTCCTATATCAATCTTTAAAAAATACAGGTTGGACATCTTAATTTTTTATGTCTCTATTTCTATTTTGAAGCGTAAATTGGTACAACTGGATGCAAATTAGTACAAGGTTTTGAGAAGTATTGACCCCCTTTTTTGTTGTTGATATACTACTACTATTGATGATGTTTGACCACTGATTTGAGGGAAAAGGAGTTTTGTTTAGTGACTAGTGCCATTCCCAACAAAACAATAAATGTACCCAATATTGATGACACTTCTTTGATTTGTTGCTTGTCCATGCCTAAATACTCATACTTGTAGTGAGAAAAGTGTATTTTATTTATTGAACTTGCTAGTGATCCCCTTGTTACTTGCACTTCATCTCCCAATAAAGAAATACTATTGTAGAAGATTGTCTTGATTACTAGGGCCATTGTTTGGGGTCTTTTCATCACCCAGTAATACTTCACTTTTTTCCAACACTATGATTTAGAGTTTGATTATTGTTACAACTACTCATATTTCTTTATTGGAGTTGTAGTTTATGAAAAGGTGCTCCTCAAGGGATTCAACATTCCCACAACTTCCTTAGAACTGCCCAAAATCCTTTTAGGCATGTTTTATGACTGATTGAGAGCTTAGAATTGTTTAGAGTATTCTGAGATATTCTTATGTAGGTTGTGGTTGTAGGTGAATGCTACTGTTTTTTTATGCTCCAAAATGATTTGAAAAACCTCCCTTAAACTGTGAAAAGTTCCCAGGATTGATCAAACGACTGGTATGCTGGTAAATGACAGTCCTAAATCCTTATCACAATCTGTTGGTAACCTTCAAAAAATTGTCCTTCAAAACATCGTCTATATTAGCATCTTTTAGGTTTCACACAAGGTATTCTTCCTTAGTATATATACTTACTAATCAATGGTCTACACATTAGTTTTGATCCATAAGTTTTAATCTATGAATATGGAAGCAGTGACACCTCAAATAACACCCCTTTTGAAGTTACAATATGCACAAATCTATCTTCAAACTCAACCCGAATTTGGAATATGATCCTCAAAATTTGTTATGGTACTGAAGTTACTTCCAAAACCCAAAAGACTATTGGTTGAAGGATGTAAGGTTCCCAGAACATCCTCTTCCTTGCAAAAAAATTCATCCCCACTATTACATAACCTTGACCTATTGCATTTTTTCACCCATGCCAAAATGAGGGTAACAGTAAGGATAGTTAATATTAACTAGGGGCAATTGTTTCAAAATAGGTTTCCTATTTGGATATTTTGTATCACATGTTAACATCATTTCCCATTTTTGTTTCAAAGTTAAGCAACAACATGCACTTAATACCCTTCATATTAATTATATTACTACACTTATCATTCTATTGTTGGCATGTATTCCTATTCATTTTACACATTCAAAGTTAGCAAAGAAAAGAAAAAAACAGTTGATCAAGAACAGTTCTAGGCATGAACAGTTCTGGGACTGAAGCATCAAACTTGAGCCTTTGAACAGTTCTGGGACTGAAGCAACAAACTTGAGACTTCGAACAGTTCTGGGCATGATTCCAGGGTGGATCTATGTGTTGAGTAGTTGTAAAATAAATTATCGATTACTCCTGTGGGCTAGATCAACAATCTAGACACATTGCAGCGTCTTAAGCAGTAGTAAATAGTGTGATATCCAGGTCTAGTATTGTTCTAAGCAATTCTAGGATCCTATCTATAAGTCACGAGTCTGTTCTATGCATAAATTCCAACAGTAGGAGGCTCGATTTCCAAGTTTGGGCAAACTACAGATTATTTCCTTTGTCTCTCTGCCTTCATAACAACAGTCAACGACATTTTAGGGCATCCCTGATTTGAGTTTTGGGCATTGCACGGACTTGAAGTATGGTCCATCCTATGGCAGAAATGCATCAATACACTAAGTTTGGCTTCCAGCATAACGTGTGTATTAAGGGTAGAGGTGACAACAATATTTGCAGGTCTGTTCTAGGAAATCGTTTGCACAACATCAATGATGGACGTATAAACAAGTGCATTCAAAAAATTGTAGCTTGGTTGATAGATTAGTTAAAGTAATCTATTTGGGGATATAATTATAGTGAAAGCCACTTTACATATAAAAGGACTTTTCCGAACCCATGATTGCGATTGAGTTAAGAATTTTTACATGTCACCTCTCTCCACAAAACTAACCTGGCCCCAGAAGTACAACTACCATTTCTGGAAATACCAAATCCAGTCATCACCTAGTTGAAGCAACTTGGATTTTGGCACCCAGCTTAGATTTGCAATTTGGATTTTGACCTAAGCAATTTGGATTTTGGCCTCATTTCTGCTAGAGGCTAGAGGATAAATAATTTTGTGATAGCAATTGCATTCAAGTTCGAGATATATTTTGCATCCGATCTCCCCTAGAAAGTGTGGAACTTCCTATGAAGGATTTTGACATTGTTGCAATTTTGTATATTCTCCCTAGGAAATTGTGGGACCTTAGAATAATTTCACACTTAAATTCCATATATAAATAGATGATGCCATAGTCTTCCACAAAGTTGATAGTATGTATCGCATACTTAGTTTTCTGAACCACCACATTGACCAAAAGTCCCTACCCTAATCTTATTGGTGTCCAATGAATCAAATCACTTTCAAATAGTGAAAATCGAGTAACAGTAGATCCTTCTATTCTTACATGTTTTTTGGTTTAGTGTTCAACATAAGATATTTGTTTCTTATAAGAATAAGAGTTCACATGCCACTCATTATTCATATGTAAATAAAAATAACTCAAGTTTTTTCCCAAGTGAGATGCGAACTTGCATTTCCAACTTGAGTATGAGTATGATTTGTTGGGGAGTTTGATTGCTTCAAAGTGCTTGCATTCTGGAAGAAAAGTGAATCCCCACATTCAATTTTTCAACTCCAGTGGTAGCTTCATTTAAATTGTATTCCCTAATTGTGGTTTTGAAGGTTGGGTGTGTTATTAGTGAAGTAGCAGTGAATCCAGATATGACTTGGAGTTTTTTTCATGGGGCCTGTCAAGGCCCCATAGAGTAATGCAAGATCAGGATTTCTCTATATATCTCCGATAGCGATTTCATCTCACATATTCCCCTCCCTTTTATGTATGCAAAATTTTATTGAACTTTTCATACTACTCTACAAGGACTTTAATGTCTGAAACTGCTCAAAGACCTCTAACATTTTCTTGAGAAAAAATATCCAGGTATGCCTTGACTATTCAACAATTAAATTCAAGATATATCAGTGGCTTTAGTTATGGATGGATGAGTAAATAGGCCCATCAAATCTATGTGAACTAGCTCTAATACTTCATATGAATTAGAAAAGTTCGGGCAATGTAGAATGTGAGGAATGAGAATGATCCAATGTGATAGCTCAATTGGCATTACGGAATTGTGAAGGGTTATAAAACTATGGAAATAAATAACCCTATAAATTTTGATTTCCATTTGAAATTGGTGCAAAATTATCTAAAACCATCTAATAGTTAATTTTGATATCAAATAAAGTTGGCCTATAGTTGTGTTTCCAGCGGTCTTGAGTTTTAGCTTGGAAATGGTGACCCATGCTAGTCATCACCGTTGCCATGTTGAAACTCAAGACCGCTGGAAACACTCCTCGGATCAAGTCACATTGTAATTAGTACTAGTAAATGATTGTTCTTTAAGTTCACAATTCTGTCCTACATAATGAATGATGTAATTAGATGTATTTTATGGTTTCCTGGAGGAAGAGGAGTTGTAGGGCTCCAGGTCTTACTTAGCTCTTAGGTGTGGGGTACTATTTCATACTTAACATCCCTCTAGTTTGGGAAAAATTTCAACATTTGTTTCCACATGTGAAGACTTTTATTGGTTATTATGTGGACATGGATGGTTGCTTGTGAAGAACTTGCAATAATTAATTAATGCAAATACACAAGATATCAGAAATAATAGAACTTAGAATCACTTTTATATTGATCATGGGCCACTTCGAGGGGGCAACCTCCTTTGAGCAAGCTCAATACAATTAACTTCACGGTGCCTTCAATGACCTCAACACACACTTATATACTAAGTCTATGCCCAATACTATGAGTCAAAACCATGGGACATATAATACTACGGGACAACTTACAAAGCATATGCGTCCAATACTATGGGTCAATACTATGGGTTAATATAAACTATGGATCAACAAATACTATGGGACGACTTACAAAGCATATGCGTCCAATACTATGGGTCAATACTATGGGCTAATATAAACTATGGATCAACAAATACTATGGGACGACTTACAAAGCATATGCGTCCAACAACAATATACTAGCATAGTAAAGAGAAGGGCTGACACAGGTTCCTAACATTGCTTCATTTTCCAAAGTGGACAATCTTGATGGGTGCAAACCCCCTTTGAGGACCTTGCTTGTTGAACAAGTAATCTTGATGGAAGCCTTTGGAGGAGGCTAATGTGGGCATCTTTTGGTTGCTTTGAGCACTTGGTGGGTTGAAATTCCATGAGTAAGGTATGGATTCACTCCTAAGGTACTAGCTCGTAATTGAGAATATTAGTGGTTGGGATCAAAAGGACTACAAATCCATCCTTAATTTAAAGTCAAATAACCTTGTAAGTTGGAGCCCCCATAATGTTTTTCTTTGTTGATGTATATGTAACTTCGGAATGTATTTCATATATGTACTCCTATAGAGATGATATTATTCCTCTATACGGAAGTGTCGTCATTTATATTGTAAGCGTCGTAACTTATACTTGATGGGTTATTAGACCACCTTGTTGGGGTCAGCCCTGTATAATTCATGTGGGTTGAAGGGTTATTAGACCACCCTATTGGGGGTCGGCCATATGGGTCAAAGGGTTATTAGACCACCCTATTGGGTGTCAGCCCAGTCAGCATTATGTTATGTGGTTAAGTTAAGGCCGACCTAGCAAAAGGTTATTAGGCAAGTCAAGTCAAGTATAAATAGAGTGCGGGAGGCACTCTATTTGATCATTCTATTCTCTCACACACTTTTTGGAGAGTGGTGCACTTGTGGAGGAGGAGAAACTACTGCTAGGAGATGTCCATCTCTTATGCTTGGGTTGTGTCATTGCTCTATCTATCTCTGAGGAAGTTATTGGGGTTTTTCACCTTTATGGTTTTCCCCAAGTAAACTTTGTGTCTCTTGTGTGCTTGCATTATTGTGTTCATGATTGATATGTTGTAGATATGCTGTACATGTTGTTCTCTCAGTTAATATCCTAGATCATATTGAAGTAAATTCTGAAAAATTAACATGGTATCAGAGCTAGCCTGAAAGAAGGCATGGTATGACATGTATGACACTTGTTGCACTTACGATGCTAGGGCTTGATATAGCAAAAACTAGTCATCGTAGCACTTTCGCTATAAATCCATTTTGGAAAATGTTTCAGATATGAAACGTTTACAGGTCAAAGATAAGATCCCCATGTACCTTGTGTCCAAAGGTCAACTTATAATTCGTTGTAATTTATGTTTTATGATCTGTACAATCTAGGGTTTCTGCCTCTTCCAGATTTGAGTCATAAACAGGTGACCTAGGAAAAAAGGTCATAACTTGGGATAGGAAGATCCAAATGAAATTTTGTAAAATGTGACAGATAGTGCACGGAATTTAATTTTGCAGGTAAATTTTTCAGAGGCCTAAATGGAACCATTGACACGTGGCATGCCGTACAAGTTCACTCTCCTGTTTTATCCCATAAATAGGTCACATTGCGACAATTGGAATAACTCTCTCTCTCAGAGAATCAAATTGAGGTCCGTCTTGTGGGGTTAGAAAGATGACAGGTAGGGCTACCATAGGTAGAATTTTCAAACCCTGTGGATTCGTAATTTCAGAGTTACACCAGAAACAATCAGGTGCATATTTATGTCAAAACAAGATTGGATTTTGAGCACCTTCATTCATGGCTTCGGGAATTTAGGGTTTCAGAGAAAGTTGGAATTTTTGTAATAGGACACCACGGCTGGATGATACTCATAAAAATTGAAATTTAGATACCAATATCATATTTTTTGGTTGGGAAGAAGGCCGAGCTTGATCAGACCCTAGTTCGGGACTTTGATCGAAAAAGTGGAAAATTAGGGCTTCTGCAAAAATGGGAATTTTTGAAATCTGTGACCACGGCTGGAAGCTCCTCAGAAAAATAGAAGCTTAGAGCTTTGGATAGAACCTTTTGATTGGGCATAAGGGTTGGATTTATCAAACCCTAGTTCGGGATCATGTCTAGAAGATCCAGAAGTTTCAAAGGCAATTTTGAGGGGTGAAACTTTGCAGTTTTCAAATTCTAAGTATACCGGCTTGATCAGCTCATCAAGGCACATCTTTCTATCCTTTCAGAAGTTTGAAATTCAAAGTTTGAATTTTTAGGGTTTCTCTGACAAACCCTAATCCATCTCCAGATCCAGTTCCTGCAAATCAAGTGGATTGGGTTAATCCTAGAAGAGAATGGATTGGTCACTTGCATAAGTGAAGAAGTTCCTATTTCAGAGGGAGATAAGGCTAAGGCCTTACATAAGAAGATTACAAGCAATCTTGACAGGTATGACTGATACAGGTATGTTTTGAACTCTATTCATAATTAAGTTTATGGTATGTTTGTCTTCATTAAGGTTAGTACAATCTTGATTAAATTTAGACTTGTTGTATCACCTTAATAAAGTTATGAATGCATGATAGAAGATATTTATTGATTAGGGTGTTGAAACTTATTATTGTACTAATGCATTATGGTGTTGTATGAGGTTTATGTTGTCCGCTAACATGAAAGGTACACCAAGAAAGACAAATCATGTTCTAGTTCAAGAAAATATGGTCATGGTGACATGAAGACAAAGATTCATCCATTGTCATGGATCACATAGAAGATCTATTTACGAGGTATGTATAACTTGGTTCTATAATGGTTAACTTATGAGATATCTAGGTTACTAGCACAAGTCATTGAAGAGAACAAGAAGACATCATGTGGGTATGTTAGACATAACTAGCTAACCTACTAATCTAGGTATGTTTTTCCTATATCAAGTTAGAATCCTACCTTGTGGTAGGATCTCTTATATAAGTATACATGACATGATTGATAATGATTATTCATAGGTTTGAATAATCATGGGTGTATGCATATTACGTTTCTTACCTTAATTGATGATATGACTAACCAGAAGAGTCATGAAAGTATAGGTTTGAGTAATCATAGGTGTTAGCACTTAGATTTTATTCCGGTTGTAAGAAAATAAGACCTAAGGTAACCTATTTCAAACCAGGCTTTAGGTAGAAAAACTAGCCATTTTCTCCACCAGAGAGGGCTCTCTCTTGATATATATGTGAAGGCTAAAATATACAAAGGTTCTTTTAAAATTTCTCAAAAAATATTTTCTGGTCGAAAAGGTAAACAAGAAACATTGGGCATGGAGTCGAAGCTTTCAAATGTATAATAAACCAATAAGAGACTTTCACCATACAAATTTACACAGAGGCAAGATAGTAATCATATTACAGTCAATTTGATTTTTCAGGTGACATAGAAAGAAGTAAAGACATTCCATCAACAACAGGCATCTATCCAGGATGAATCTATTGTCAACTTTGGAGAATATAATGGATATTTAAATGCAAATAAAATGAGGCATAACCAGTATGAATCTCAAGTTATTTCGAGTGCTCATTTAAATATGGAAGAAAAAACACTATGGGAGATATAACGAAGAAAGTAAACATGCACATATAAAGATAAGGAGAATAACAGACTGTAAGACTGATTAACTCATGAATCTCTGATATCAAAAGATAGGTATCATCACTGTACTGCTTTTATTTCTCAAAAATAAACTTCACAACATACTTGTTTCTCAAAAATTTTCCAACCCTTTCAACAATGACCTCTATTGTTTTTATACAAAATTTTTAGAAGACGATCCACATAACTGCTTCTTCTAATCAATAATTAAAAATGTTTAACTAAAAGATAACTGTCTTCGAGTAACCCATAACTGTCTTTCAAATAATATTACAAATTTAAAATAAAATGTCTTTTGCCACTTGGAAATTTTTTTTGAATATCATCCTTTTGCCACATGGCAAGAGTTTCAAGTGCCTTTAAGTATGAACAGAATATCTGGTCTTTCCGTACTTCTCCACATAATTCCACTGGTCAACCGTGGGTAAGTCATAATTGGTCATTTCCTTCACCAAGACTCGCATCTCAATATGACCTGCATAAGAAACAGGAAGAAGGTTTGCACAAGTTGAAATTAGCATATTTAAAATTTCAAATTCCCCTGACATTTTCTCCATTAAAATTTTTCCTGTGAGCATATGATCTAGCTGCTGGAAATTTCTGTGATCCATCCTGATATCAAACAGTAATCTTTTATATTCATTTGGAGGAATTAATTCATTCTTTTCGTTCCAGAAAGCTGGGAATCCCTTATTCACTAACTTTTCAAATTGCTTTTTGAACTTGATTACTTCTTCCCTTATTTCTCCTGCTTTAGCCTCGACATTCTCGACATGTGAGTATTTTCCCAAGATCCTTCTGGCCCAAGTGATGACAGAAATTCTGTTCGTTATACTCATGGCTGTCAGGTCTGCCTCAGATAGACTGTTTAAAAATGTTATTGCTCTCTGGGCTATTTCTTTCGGCTTTCTATTTAAGCTCTCCCTAACTGCTCGGCAACTTTCGAAGGCATCTTTGGATACCTTTTCTTTAACTCTTATATAATCCAGATATGGCCTAAGTTTTTCAACCTCTTTAATGATCTGGTCCCACACCATATGTTTACATCCCTGCATAGCAGCTTGCCCTGTTGCATGAGCTGCTAATCCTTTATTATTATTGCTCAATTCCTGATTTTTTACTTGCAAAGTTTTTATTTCTTTCTCTTTTACTTCATTTTCTTCTTTCAATTTCTGTACTTCTGTCTTTAACAATTTGATTTCATTATCTTTTAGACTTATTTGTGACATTGCATGTAAAATCCATTTACACCGGTCTTATCCTCTTCTGAGCCTGTCTGTACTCGTTGCTGACTATTCTCTGCTAATTGTTTTCTTGTTGTTGCCAACTGTTCTTCTAAAATGAACCTTTCTTTTTCCCAACAATCCTTTTCGTCAGAAAGCTTTAACATTTTAGCAGTGACATCATTGACTTCGTTAGATAGTTCTTCTTTCTCTTTTTCTAATACTGTCAATTCTGCACCTTGAATAAGTACAGTGTCTGGGATTTTTAATTTTCGTTTTAACGTTAAGATTGTATCTTCCTTTTCCTTGAGCAGTTTTGTGGCTGCATCTCCATCTTTATTAGTCAAATCCATTTGCAATTTCTTAATTTGCTGTTGTCGAGACTTATTCTCTGCCTTTTCCTGTCTCAACTGATTATTTAATTTGTCTACTGAATTCTTCAGTTTGTCTTCTTTCAATGTGGCCCCCAAATAGTCTGAGTATATGACCTCTCCAGTTTGTCTATGTAACAAAATTTTATCAGGGGCATTTACTTTTGACAAGTCTATCTTCATCTCTGAGATCTTGTTTTTTGTCACAACTGAAAATTTCAAAGAATTTTCTTTGATGTTTCTACTGGTAAATAAGCTCACTTCATTATTTGATATATTCCTGACCTTCGGAAACAATTGACTTGTTTGCTTCGCGGATTCCTGTTTATTTTTACTATGTTCATCAAATACGTCCATGATATTCCTGGGTCTATTTACATCACCCCCTACATGGGTTTCTTCAATGTTGTATTCCTTCACTGTAACCTCTGGTATTTCATCTTCTGTCGCTTTTGCTTCTTCTGAAATTGTTGTCAATTCTTGTGACTCATCGGTTTTCAATCTTTTTCCTTTTTCCGTCTCTTCATCATCAATGATCATAATGTCCTGTATAGGTCTTTTGGACCCCACTAATGCAGTATTTATTTCGCTTTCTGGTTCCGCCGTTGCTTCTTCCAATGATATTTCTTTGTCGGACGTGTCTGGAATAATTTCTTCTTTGTATTCGAGCCAGTTGGCTCTGTCTGCCATCCCTTCAACCATTTGATGATTCAGAGCCTTGATACGATGCTCAATTCTTCGTTTAGATATGATATTTAATGGGTCATATTCCATAGCTGCATCTGTCTCAAAATTCATGTCTTTTAACAACTTCTCTATATATACAGCAGCGTTCTTATTCTTTATTGTGAACGGACCTAATGTGAAAGGGTATTTAATGTCCGTTGCTTGTCTGTGAACTAAAAAATTGTTATCTTCTACAATCAACTTCTGTCTTAAGAATTCCAAGGCAAAAATCCTCAAAGTGAGGAATGCTGGTAACACATAGGGTTTATGTTTGAATCCATACAATCTGACTACTGTACTATCTTTCGATAAAAACCAATCCCCTGTAGCATATTCTGTATTCAATTGCATTGATACCTGCATTTTCGACAGTACTCTAGGCAGATTTTTCCCGAAAATCATCCTAAAGATCGCTAAGAGCATGTAGTTGATAAAATTGAACATATTATTTTCCAGTAGAGTTGTGAAAACAATTTCTGGGAACTGTAATTCTTCCTGACTGGATACCATAACCATTCTCATTAAAAAGGCCTGAAACCTGAAATGTCTGTGGGTGGAAAAATTGACCATCTGGTCATGAATCCTTTCTGTTATGAATGCTTCAAAATTAAGTCGAGGAATTTGACTTTCGTCAATCCCCGACTGGACTATACTTATTCTGTACAATAGACTCAATTGAAACTCAGTTATATACAAATACGTATCTAACCCTAAAACTACGGCCAACAGTGTCAAGACCAACTGAGTATTTTCATTAAAAAGATTGATATCTAAAGGGTAAGGGAGTTCCGAAATGCTAGTCTCTGGTCTGAGACACGTCGACAAAAACATTTTCCTATCACTCTGAGAAGCATGATGAAAATTTTCAATAATTGAGACCTCAGAAAAAACCTCAGGGTCCAGGGTTTGGGGCAAATCTACTTCCAGGGCTCTAATCAATTCGGCTGGCTTGATTTTGCAAATGGCTCTGGTTTTCTGGCTGTTTAAAACGACTCTTTCTTCCCGGGAATAATTTTCGGCACACCGGGAGATGAATTCTGGGAAAACAGGAAATTGGTCTGGGCAAAAAGCTATCAGAGACGACTGGTGAACCCTATGGGGGTCTATACCCTCTTTTAATAACTCAGACAATCTAATTTTTACATCAGAGACCGGAAACCTAATTAAAGTATCGTAAACATCTTCATCTCTGTCTTCTAGGGCATCTTTTGACCTAAAAACGTCTATATCTTGCACAGTCTCCATTTAAACGCTTCTTTTAAACAAAATTCCGTTTAAAAAGTGTGACAGGTCACCAGACCCTACCTGTAAGTGCTCGCTTTTCGCCTTCTGTCGCAATCGCCAGCTTCCACCAGTCTTCGGAGCTCTCCAGGATAACGACACATGCAAAATGCCGTTATGTGGAGCCCTTTCTTTTTATATAAGCCTTTTTAAATTAACATCCTTGCACCTTTATGAACGCGGGTCATATCCAACCGTTGATCTTCGAGGCTTTGTTTTGGGCCGTCAGATCTCGTCTCCCTTTATTCCACCGGTGGTATCCGCGATCGAAAAGGCTGTTTCCTTTCCCGGTTCGCTCCCCGCGAGGATTCACCACCTATTGACACCTGTTATAGCGGTTTATTCTCCGCGACCCGCTTTTCCTTATATCCTGTGTGCATGTTCCTGGCCGCGGATGAAACGCTAGCCGTTGATTTTATTTAGGTATGTATCAGCCCTCCGATCCTTACAAAGTACAATGCCACGTGCCATGGCCTTATCAAACCATTTCCTGTTCGCCACGTGTTAGGCCCCACCTTGCCACATAATGTATCCCTCCGTATTTTCATAATGGGTGGTTCCGCCCGGCGCTAAGGTGGTTTCCAATACCACTTTATCCATACTCGGATGAATGAACATCGGACACGTGCCCTGGTGGTATTATGTCCGCTACCGCCCACCGCTGTTTGTTGACGATCACTTTGGCGACGCGGGAGTGATATTAGCCGTAGATCTTGATCTGTCTAATCTCCGCCGGTGGAACTTGACCGGGGTTTAACCCTTACCTATATTTGTTAGTGGACTTTATAAATATGGGTTTTTATCCGTCGAAAGTATGGAAAAGGTGTCGGATGTTAGCCTCCGGTCGTTGGTTAAGTCATCGGTTAAACGACTACCCTGTTCGGATATCCACATCATCTTTTTCAGGATCTTGCATGCAATTAGGGTTTGCATGCAAATTCTAGGGTTTGCATGCACTTTGCATGCATCCCAGTCACCAGGTTGATGCCTCCAGCACCTTAGCCACCTTATTCTAGCACCCGGGAGCCACTTACTTCAGAGTTTTAGCCCTCCTAGTCTGGAAGGCGCCCACTTCTCACCTACTGCCAGAGAAGGGCGCACTTCTTCACCTACCACTGCAGTTCCACTTCAGTTACATTCAGTTAGCTCTGATTCTCCCTGATTTGAGGCTAGTTTCACTCCCGACTGACTGTTTCACTTCCGTTGGACCTCCAGATTGACTAGATGACTTGTTCTGACTTCAGTTAGCCTCCCATGCGCCCCCCAATGAGCCTCCTTCCCTTAATCAGTGCTACACACTTCAGTTACACTTGTTACACTCAGTTAGACTCAGATTGACACCTGGATGACTGGTTCTTGTGCATTGATGAGCACCACCGATTGATGATGAGGACTCCTAGTTGGAGTCAAGCTACTCCATTCAGTGATTCGAATGGCCTACTTAGTCAATTCGAATTGCTCACTCACATAGTCAGATTGTATTGTAATTATTCACCCTTATTGGGATATTGAGCACTGCTGCATGTTTTGCATAGTTTTACACCATATTTTCTATGTTCATCTGTTGTGATTGATTTACTTGTTCATTAGATCTGCTGTGACTAATTTTACATGGTATCAGAGCCATTGCAGGGAAAAGATCTCTTTTCTATAGGTGTTTTTACAAGAAGATTTGACTGAATTGCTCAAATTGCAAAAAGTTTTGGCATGAGATATCTCAAGGGCATTCGCTCCTGTGCATGCAAAGCTTGAAAAATACATCCAATACCACTCCAGAAGCTTGAGTTTCCACATAATTCCTGGATCTGATACATTGGACCCATTCAACATTGTTTGATCTCCGATCCCAGGTGTGATGCAACTCTAAAAGGGTGGATTGTTCGACCTTACGGTTCTTGGTTTGATTGTGATTTACAGGTTATCAAGCTCCTCTTTTGCATTCGCTACACTGTGCATGCAAACTCCTCTTTTGCATTCGCTACACTCTGCATGCAAGGTCATCTACATCAGTTTGACTCGCTCCTAGCAATGGAATACTCTACTTCAAAGCCTATCCTCACCCCATTCAATTATTTTGATTGGAAAGATGATATGGAGATCATATTACGTTCAAAAGGTTACTACCGAGTCACTCTTGGTCTTGAATTGGAGCCAAACAATGTGTCAGATCGAACCAAACACTACAACAAGCTTGATGAAGCTTATGGTCTTCTTTGTCTCTCCATCTCCAAAGATCTTCACTTCCATCTCAGCAGATTGAAGACTCCAAAAGCCATATGGGAGCAACTTGAAACACTATTTGGCAAGCAGGATGAGCTTAGGGATTTTCAATTAGAGAATGAATTGATTGGCCTTAATCCTGAGAATTTCGAGACCATCAATGAATTCTTCACAAAATTCAAGAACTTGAACTTGCAATTGAAGAACAATGGAGTTATCAAAGAGGATAAACAATTGATCCTCTCCATTCTAAGCAAGCTTGGGAAAGATTATTCGGTATTTGTCTCTACTTTCAATTCCGGTCGGCTAACTACCCCGAATTGGAAGATGCCTACCTTGAATGCCTTCATTGAGTCCGCCACAAAAGAGCATGACAAGTTGATTCAAATGGGGTCCATAAGCTCCAAAGATTCAGCCCTATATGTTCAAGGACCCAAGATCTCGAATGGTAAAGGAAAGCAAAAGAAGGAGAAGCCCAAATTCGAGCCTCACAAGCAAAAAGACAAAGGCAAGCAAACGGATGCACCATCCAGTTCGAAGTTCAAGCAAAAGGGAAAACAAGGTAACCAAAAATCTAAATGTACTTATTGCAATCGTGGCTTTCATCCCGAAAGTTCATGTATGAAGAAAACTATAGATCAAATGGCCCTCCTTTTGGAAAAGAACAACATAACTCTTCCCGACGGTGCAAGGAAGAAGGATAGGAATGATGATCATGAAAGAGGACAAGCACTCATGGCAACGGTTTCGAAGCCCACTACTCTCTTGATAGATTCGGGTGCATCAAATCATATGGATGCAAATATTGATTCTTTTTCCTCATTCGATCCAAACAACTCCATCCCCATCCATTTGGGAGATGACTCAAAAATTTCTTCAAAGGGAAAAGGTACGATTCATGTAGAACATGGAAGCTTTCAGAATGTTCTCTATGTGCCTTCCTTGGCTTCAAATCTCCTTTCTGTGTATCAAATGACACACACTGGTGAACCAAAGCAAGTTACATTCATCCCTAATACAGTTGAAATTTCTGATATCAAAAGTGGAAGACTAGTTGCAGTCGGAAAGGCAAATCACACTGCAAAATGCTATGAGTTTTCACACTTTATTCCGCTTGCAAAGCCCACTGCTCTTCGCACACATGGTAATGAGGTTAGTAGGATTTGGCATGAAAGATTTGTACATCTTAATTATAATTATTTGCTGCTGTTATCAAACAAATCCATGGTAGATGGGCTTCCACAACTTCATTCCTCGAAGGGAATATGCACTGGTTGCATCATTGGGAAGCACCCCGAGCACAGATTCGACCGCGGCAAAGCTAGCAGAGCTTCTACTATTTTGGGATTGATCCATTCTGATATCAGTGGTCCGCTGCCCCATATGTCATTAAATGGTTCAAGGTATGTTTTGACATTTATTTATGATTTTTCCCGCTTTACATGGATATTCTTTCTCAAAAACAAGTCAGAAGTGCTTGGAAAATTAAAGGATTTTAAGGCTTCTGTTGAGACCGCCACTGAGAGCAAGATCAAAGCTCTTAGATCTGATAATGGTGGGGAATATATTAAATCCGAGTTGCTGCAACTTTGTGCCCAAAGCGGAATTAAGATCCAACATACAGTTCCCTACACACCCCAGCAGAATGGTGTAGCGGAAAGGAAAAATCGGTCACTGAAAGAGATGGCTACATGCATGATTGAATCAAAAGGTTTGGCTGCAAATATTTGGGCTGAAGCAATCAATGTTGCTGCATATATACAGAACCGTGTTCCACATTCATCCGTGAAAGGTATGACTCCTTTCGAAGCATTCTTTGGTCACAAACCGGATGTGTCAAATTTGAGAGTTTTTGGCTCTACTGCATGGGCTAGAATTCCTTCTGAGAAGAGACGAGCTTTGGATCCACAAAGTACCGAGTGCATATTGATAGGATATGGGGAAGAATCAAAAGCATATAAACTCATGGATATCATATCTAAAAAGATATTCATAGAGCGCAGTGTGCAATTTGAAGAACCGCTTCAAGAATTGCAACTAGTCGAGGAGAAGACTGCCGATTCACCGCCTTCACCAGAAGAAGATCCGTGCAGCGATAATGAAGGTATGAGTTCTGATATTTCTGATATTGTAGCAGCATATGATGATCATGACATATCAGGTTCGGAATCCGACCATTATGATCCCCCTCAGTTACCAAAGTGGGCCCAAAACACTCTACAATCTGCTGGTTCGAATCTTGGAAATCCCGCTGATCCGAGACGAACAAGAGGAGACTTTCAAACAGCAGGTATGGCTCTTTCTATTGCTGATCCATTTCTTCCTGAGATTTTTTATTTGATGGCTGGTTCAGATCCTACATCATACTATTCTGCTCATAGAGATCCGAGATGGAAAAGTGCCATGGACGAAGAGTATAGTTCTCTTCAAAAGAACAACACATGGGAGCTAGTTTCTCTTCCACCTGGAAGAAAATTAGTGAAGTGTAAATGGGTCTACCGTACTAAAGTTGCTGTTGATGGAACTATCAACAAATATAAAGCAAGGTTGGTGGCAAAAGGTTTTTCCCAAGTCCAAGGAGTGGACTACACTGAGACCTTTGCACCGGTTGCAAAGATGGATTCCATCCGCCTTGTTTTAGCTATTGCCGCATCCAAGTACTGGGAAGTGCACCACATGGATGTGAAGAGTGAATTTTTACATGGAGACCTTGCTGAAGAGGTATATATGCAGCAACCAGAGGCTTATACATCAGATCCATCATTGGTTTGTAGATTGAAGAAATCTTTGTACGGGTTAAAACAGGCCCCAAGAGCTTGGTACGCAAAGATGGACTCCTTCCTTCTTTCTCAGAATTTCCAAAGATGCAAATCTGATCCGAATGTGTATCTTCAGTGAGTTAAAGGTAATTTGTTGGTTATTGTACTTTATGTTGATGATCTTCTCATTACTGGTAGCACACTTACTTCAATAAACAAGCTAAAATCTGCATTAAATCTAGCTTTTGACATGAGCGATTTGGGCTTGTTGAGTCACTTTTTGGGCTTGGAGATAGCTCAAAATTTTGATGGGATCACTATATCTCAGCAAAAATATGCTTCCGACCTGTTATTGAAGTTTAATATGGCTGAATGTAAGGCAGCCCCATTCCCATTCCTCTCAGGAATCAGTCTTGAGGAGGGAGATTCTACACCACTTGCAGATTGCAGTATGTATCGACAGTTGATTGGTTCACTACTTTATTTGACACACTCACGGCCTGATATCTCATATGCCGTGAGTGCCATGTCAAGATATATGCAGCAGCCACATGAACTTCATTGGCGAGCAGCCAAGCGGATCTTGCAGTATGTGCAAGGTACGAGACAGTTTGGCATACATTATGCTACAGATTCTGAGCTAGATTTCATTGGTTTTACTGATTCAGATTGGGCAGGTGATAGCATTGATCGGAAGTCCACTTCCGGTTATGTTTTCATGATTGGTCATGGTGCTATTTGCTGGTCCAGCAAAAAGCAAGTAGCCATTGCACTTTCTTCAGCAGAGGCAGAGTATCGAGGGGCAGTCAATGCCTGCATTCAGGCAGTTTGGTTGCAGGGTATTCTTTTCGAGTTTGGTTTTAGTGGCACTACTTCGACTGTCCTATTTTGTGACAATCAAAGTGCTATCAAGATCTCCACAGATCCAGTTCAGCGGCAGAGGACCAAACACATTGAGATTCATATGCATTACATTCGACAGTTGGTGCATGACCGCACCATCATTCTGCAATATTGCCCTACTGATGAGCAAATTGCAGACATCTTCACCAAGAGCTTCACTGAGAAGAAGTTCTCTTACCTCCATTCACTGTTGGGGGTGAGTTCCATCATGGTGGAGACAAATTGATTCATTATTATGCTTTAGCTTGAGGGGGGGCTTTCTTCCCACTGGGTTTTCCCTCTTTCCTCACTTAGTTTATTTTCAGCATTTTTTGGATTATTGTATTGGGGTGACCTTTGGTCTTAGTTACCAGGGCCCCACATTATTTTTTTGCACATCATAGTCTAGCTTGAGGGGGGGTGTTCGGATATCCACATCATCTTTTTCAGGATCTTGCATGCAATTAGGGTTTGCATGCAAATTCTAGGGTTTGCATGCATCCCAGTCACCAGGTCGATGCCTCCAGCACCTTAGCCACCTTATTCTAGCACCCGGGAGCCACTTACTTCAGAGTTTTATCCCTCCTAGTCTGGAAGGCGCCCACTTCTCACCTACTGCCAGAGAAGGGCGCACTTCTTCACCTACCACTGCAGTTCCACTTCAGTTACATTCAGTTAGCTTTGATTCTCCCTGATTTGAGGCTAGTTTCACTCCCGACTGACTGTTTCACTTCCGTTGGACCTCCAGATTGACTAGATGACTTGTTCTGACTTCAGTTAGCCTCCCATGTGCCCCCCACTGAGCCTCCTTCCCTTAATCAGTGCTACACACTTCAGTTACACTTGTTACACTCAGTTAGACTCAGATTGACACCTGGATGACTGGTTCTTGTGCATTGATGAGCACCACCGATTGATGATGAGGACTCCTAGTTGGAGTCAAGCTACTCCATTCAGTGATTCGAATGGCCTACTTAGTCAATTCGAATTGCTCACTCACATAGTCAGATTGTATTGTAATTATTCACCCTTATTGGGATATTGAGCACTGTTGCATGTTTTGCACAGTTTTACACCATATTTTCTATGTTCATCTGTTGTGATTGATTTACTTGTTCATTAGATCTGCTGTGACTAATTTTACATACCCAATACATTTAGAAAAAAAAAATAACATTTTTGAAATACGTCCAGTGCCTAATAATGAAAAAGATTAGCTGCAGGTGGAAATTGTCCCTATTTTTTTAACATTCTCAGCCTTTAAACTTTGCATCGAAATAAAAACAGGGTACGAACTGAACTGAGGAGATTTGAACCTGTGACCAGTTCATATCCTATTATTTTTTCGATGCAAATTATATGTTTTCTTTAATTTGCCGTTGACTTTAATTCCCTAGCGTAAGAGGAACCATTATGGTCAAGTTGTAGCCCTAAAAAAAAATGAACATTGACAACAAGCAGCATGTTTCTAATTGTTGTTGGTCTATGATAGCTTAGTTGCAAATATCATGCTTCAGAAGAAGCCAGCCTTGAATGGTAAATATACCAATTTGGAAGGGTTTAATGTGAGGTTAAGGATATTGATTCCAAGGAAACTAAAGAGAAGGTTAAGGATATTGATTCCAGTGCATCATTTACTCAACCTTTGAAGTTATGGAAACTCGAAATTGGTTATGAGGAGCAACCAAAAATCACAACAAGCTCCAAGAAATTGTGAAAATTTAAACGACACACGAGTGGGTTGTAGAAAGCCAGCATCGTAGCCATTCATTGAGCTCCTCTCTGTTTCGAGAATAATTTCATATTCTCTACTGAACATGGCCAACCATGTGAAGGTGGAAGCTCTTATGGTCCCTCCCCCCCCTCACATCAGTCTCAATTCCCCATACCCAATGCATGTACTTGAAAAAAAAAAATATGTGCAAATTCATCCATATTTTATCATGAACTTTCATCCATTATTCATTCAATAAATGCTAACATTCACTAAACCATTGTTTCAGTCGATCCACACATTCATTCAATAAAAGATAACATTCAATAAACCATTAATTAATCATTCAGTCAACACATTCATAAATAAAAGCTGAAATTCAATAAAGGTAACAGTTTACTACACTGAATCATTAAAACATTAGAAAATTCATTAAACCATTCATTCATTCATTAGGCCAAAAATTGTGGACGATATATGAGATTTGAACCTACGACCTATGTCTAGTCCCAAGGATACCACCTTCAAGCTTGACCTTATCAATCAATTCCCATCGCCATTTCCTCTCATATGACGTCCCAAAACCATTTCTCTCGACACTCACACTTCATTTATTCTGCATGCATTTCACTATGCAACCGTCTCAGATTCCCATTGCGTTTTCCATCAATTAGTTTATCAATTCAGTATGACCCACGTCCGCCGCCCAATGAGTGTTTCCGCGGTCTTTAGTTTCATCCTGGCAACGGTTGACGATTCATGGTATTATGTTTCCCTTTGGCTGCAACATGGCAAACTCATAGTTCACTATGAAGCTTTGTCTGACAAATGTGACGGTCAGAGAAATATTCATAGTAAACTATGAGTTTTCCATATTGAAGCTTAAGGGAAACATAATAGAATGAATCATCACCATTGTCAGGCTGGAACTAAAGACTGCAAAAACACTCCTCGGACGGTGAGCATGGGTCATATCGAATTGATAAACTAATAGAGGGAAAACACAATGAGAATCTGAGACGATTGCATAGTGAAATGCATACAGAATGAATCAAGGTTGAATGTGGTAGCCCGCCATCTCCCATTGTGAAATGCATGCAGAATGAATCGAGCTTGAAGGTGGTCGCCCATTTCCAGCTGCACTTCAAGCTTGAAGGTGGTAGCCTTGGGACTAGACATAGGTTGTAGGTTTGAATCTCCTTAGTTCAGTTTGTACCCTGTTATTTTTTTGATGCAAACTATATGTTTTCTTTAATTTGCTCTTGAATTTAATTCCCTAGCGTAAGAGGATCCATTATGGTCAAGTTGCATTCCTAAAAAAAAGATGAACATTGACAACAAGCAGCATGTCTCTAATTGTTGTCGATGTATGCTAGCTTAGTTGCAAATATCATGCTTCAGAAGAAGCCAGCCTTGAATGGTAAATATACCAATTTGGAAGGGTTTAATGTGAGGTTAAGGATATTAATTCCAAGGAAATTAAAGAGAAGGTTAAGGATATTGATTCCAGTGCATCATTTACTCAACCTTTGAAGTTATGGAAACTCGAAATTGGTTATGAGGAGCAACCAAAAATCACAACAAGCTCCAAGAAATTGTCAAAATTTAAATGACACGCGAGTGGGTTGTAGAAAGCCAGCATCGTAGCCATTCATTGAGCTCCTCTTTGTTTCGAGGATAATTTCATATTCTCTACTGAACAGGGCCAACCACGTGAAGGTGTAAGCTCTTATGGCCCCTCCCCCCCCTCACATCACTCTCAATTCCCCATACCCAATGTATGTACTTGAAAAAAAAAATGTGCAAATTCATCCATATTTCATCATGAACTTTCATCCATATATGTGCAAATTCATCCATATTTCATCATGTGGAAACTCAAAATTGGTTATGAGGAGCAACCAAAAATCACAACAAGCTCCAAGAAATTGTCAAAATTTAGATGACACGCGAGTGGGTTGTAGAAATCCAACATCGTAGCTATTCATTGAGCTCCTCTCTGTTTCAAGAATAATTTCATATTCTCTACTGAACAGGGCCAACCACGTGAAGGTGGAAGCTCTTATGCCCCCCCCCCCAACCCTCACATCACTCTCAATTCTCCATACCCAATGCATGTATTTGAAAAAAACAAATATGTGCAAATTCATCCATATTTCATCATGAACTTTCATCCATTATTCATTCAATAAATGCTAACATTCACTACACCATCATTTCAGTCGATCAACACATTCATTCAATAAAAGATAACATTCAATAAACCATTCATTAATCATTCAGTCAACACATTCATTCAATAAAAGTTGAAATTCAATAAAGGTAACAGTTTACTACACTGAATCATTAAAACATTAGAACATTAATTAAACCATTCATTCATTCATTAGACCAAAAATCGTGGACGATATATTGTTATCAAAAATATTTAGATGTCGTTTTTCCCGTCACTTCTTTTTATAATTTTTTCTTCTCTTCAGTGGTACAAAATCTATAAGAGGACCATCTACATCTAGACTTTCTCCTCCAATTATTGGTTCTTCAGCAGGCGCTTGTGGTGATGTATGCGATATCCTAGCTGATTGTTGTTCTAGACGTGGATTTTGCGGCAAGGGGTTCGGATTTGCTGCAACGATGTGAAAATGTTACATCGTTATATTTTGCTATTGTAATGACGAGTTTTTAATTTAAAAAAATTCATTACGAAGATGTTTTTTTACCTGGTGTGACCAAATCATGTTGTTGATGTTCTTGTCCAGTCTCAACCTGTACAGTTTCACCCTCTACATGCTCTACAGTTGAAATACAGTGAACTACAATTAATGGTCACCATTTGCAATGCTATACATAAAATTGTCACATATGAATAAATTCATTACCAGAATTAGAAGCTTGATCATCCATTTGTTATTGTCCCTCCTTGACACTAATGGGATCATTGCTTTCTTGTTAAAAACAGAGTCAATATTTTACATCAAGTATTTTTAACGAAAATATTGCACAAGCGACAAATCTTCATTAAACTATATAGATTCTATATACCTGTGCACCGGATGGATTGGTACCACAAGACTGTGTTTGCCCAGATAAGCTTCTTCGGCATTGAACAACAGCTCCAAAGCCTTCCTGGAAGCCAAGCTTCATGTCTTCCTCCGTGGGTACTTCATTGAATCGATCAGCCTGCATATTTGCTTATCATCGTTAATTAACATTTTACGGTGCAATAAAACGAAAAATAATTTTCAATTTATTATTTGTATTCATTGTTGGTTTCTCGAAACTTACAATCCGTGCCACCAAATTCGAATAACCACCAGGGCCAAGCTTGTGCTGACCTATTTTTTCTATTCTTGCCTTTGTGGCCTTTGATGTGTCTGATAGCCTATGCAAGTGTTGAAATACGTTAGATGTTCCAAGTTCGATATAGAAATCAAGAATAGTAAGGTTTAGAATTACATTGCAGAAAGTATTGCATACCTCCCTGTGCCTAGTGTTAGCTTTCCTTCTCTTCTCAGAGCTCTCTCCTTTCCATCTTCCACTAGAGCTCTCCACTCCATTGCTGGAATCATTGGTGGGCGCTCATACCTCTGGTTTTTTCAAGGTGTGTCCTATATTGGTCTCGGACAACCTTCACATGTTGACAAGTCTTTTTCAGGACATTGGCATGACTGAAGGTTTTGTCCCCGAACAGGCCAACCAACCGATTAGTGAGTTCATCTTTTAAATGTTTCGGTTGTCTATCCCACCTTGTTCAGATGGTGGGCCCGAAGATCTCCACGCAAAATTCATTCATATGTTTATAGAAAACATTGTTTCCTGCAAAACGATCATGCCATGATCATAATTAGTTGATAAAAAACATTTTATCAGTATATTACAATGAAATTATAAACACTAATTAACCTAATCAACTATTATTAATTACCTGGTATCTTCGCTATCTTTATTGGGATGAGATCTTCATCCACCAAAAATGTTGTCTCCAGTGTTCCCATGCTTTTGACATGGGAAGATCCTGGAAATGCAGCTTCTTCGACATCAAAATTAGTAGGGGACTCGGTGTCGACCCATTCTTGTGGACGATCTGTTGTGTTTCGGTCAGTAGTGGCTGCTGCGCTCACAGTGGGGGTCTGTGGTGTTTCGGAACGTGTTGCCGACTGTTCATTCGACAACAATGGCGAAGGATTTGAACTATGTGGAGTCATTTGGTCGTGATGCAAAGTCTCTCTATGAGCCTCGCTAGGGCCAACACCACCTTGACCACTATTGTGTGGTCCCTTATAATTCTGTAAATACACACCACATCTTATACGTTCAATACTATCATATAAAAGAGAACATTATAAAGATTTAAACGAATTATTCTATGATTCAAGATTCCTCAACTTACTCACAAGGTATTAGATCTATGTTCCAACAATGCAATCCTTTCTGTAATTATGCTTGTCTGCGGAACTTGGATTAGTAGAGTAAGGATTTCCGCACTATATCTATTCAACAATTTCTCTATCATCTTTAGTAGGTTTGTGGCTTCACCAATTTTTTCGCAATCGTGAAGCACCTCTGCCACTTCAGGTTCTAACGAAAAATCTCGCGATGCTAATTCATACTGCGATTCACTAGTGGGCTGCAACAAACATATATAAAGCACCTAAGTTCTCTATTGATAGATTCCAAATTTTATATTAACGTAACATTTCTATCATGATAGATTCATAAAATTACAACACGGTTTACATTATCATAATGAAACCAGTATACACATGAAAAATACATAACAAAATTAACATTATGCTATGTATTATATTGGTACAATTGAAATGAATTATACCTGTGACCTCGAGGATCGCGATCTACTCATTGGATCAATGGTCATAGGTGACTTTCCCCGATCTGTTAATATATGGGAGCTGCCCCTAACAACACCCTAATAAAAAAAATAGTGAAAGTCACCTAAACGAATCCAAAACTATTAATGAAAAAACACATCAAAAAAATTATTATTCATATTATATTTTTAATATTACAAAGATGTATACCCATTGCGCGGACCCTGGTGTGGCCGACCTTACAGAACCGGCCTGCATAAAAAACATAGACTAGAAAATTACGTAAACGAAACCAAAATATTCATTGAAACATTAATATAATGCTAAAACATTTTGACATATTTTAATTGTACAATTCAAATCAGGTCTACCTGTTGCCTCGAGGGTGTTGTCATCTGATCAACATTCGATGGGTGTATTTCCCGATCAACGTTCTGCATCAAATATAAATAACATTATAAAACAAACCAAGTTATTAATAATGGAAAAACAAAGCAAATAAAAACTCTTTTTTCTTATTATATTTGTACTATTAGAAAGATGTATACCTGCTCCGTCGAGGAAGAAGTACTCCTCCGACCATTTGTTGGCAGGGATTTATCTCGATCACTGGCCTGCGAAGTAAATATGGGAAATTTAAATGAAATAAACTAACAAAAAATCCTTATGATGTTTAATTTATTACTAAAAGGTTGGGTAAAATGTTATATAGTAACCTTGTTTGTATCTACTCGGTTCACAGGGTAATTAATTAGCAACTCGCCCCCTGCAGATATTGTTTTAATAGCAACTACAAAAACACGGTTTCCTTCATGCCCCTCAAATTCGCAGTTTGGTTTCTTAATTGTAGACCCTGGTTGTGAACTGTTTATAAACCCTGCAATATTCCCTGTGGCCTTTGGCCTTCCGTCCATGTACAATGTTCCTCCTCTATTTTGATTTTTGTCTTTCAATTGTAAATAGTTTGTTGAAAATCCATAGCTACGCATAATTTTTGTATATCGAACAAGGTGCATCCAATCGTTGTAGTTGTATATGGGTCCAACAAACTCCATCAATTATGTACATGTCCCATAACCGACCAAGATGCAATCCATGGAAAAGAACCCAAAACCATGTATCGACGACGGTGCAATTCGATATCTCCTCTCGTTCACACAAAAATCAGTGTTCGGTGGAGGAAGATCCTTCGGTACCCATTGTTTCACTAAATGTTTGTACCTCAAGGGCACCTCTTTGTCATCTTTTGTCTCATCACCATAGGAACATGCCCCCCCTTGACCGTGAAAAAATTCATTGCATCTATGGAATCTTCTTTTGGTTTTTGACATCTAGTTGATACAATTCTTCTAGACCTGCTGGATGTCTCACTTTCCTCTAGCCTTCCTAAACTCCCCTCGCTCGAGGAAGACAGATTAGAAAAATACCTGTTTGGTTCTACCTGCACCATTGGAAAAAAGTTTAGATTCGACCGCAATGCATAGCACCTGTTAAAAGTTGACGTGTATTGCCTTTTATAATTTTACTTGATCCTCATTCCCTTTTTCAACATGTAGGCATTCAAGTGATGATCGGAAGACGACCAATTTATCTTTCTTAAGAGTAGAAAGTCATGTAATATTTATGAGTTGTTTTTTATTGCTACTTTGGGTCTTGAGTCCCATATCACACCATCTTTTATATAATGTTGTGGAACTTTTATACTCTTTTTCAAAATCTAAAATGAAATGTTATTAAGGAAAATGATTAACTCATTGAATGTTGGAAAGACATGGGTAGTTTTGTAATCAAGCATGGTCTTCTTAGATGACTGAAAGTAATTGAATCAAGCAACATCGAAACCGTAAACATGTTAGTTGTTTTGAAAAATGGTATATTTCAGTCCTACTCCCAACTAATGCTGCCTTAATTTGGACAATTACTTGTAATCTTGACATAGGTATTTATTGCATAACATATAAGATTTTCAATCATATTGAAACAGAGAAAAGTAGGGCTTTCTTTATATTATCATGACATAGTTGCAAAGACTTTCTTTTCAAAAAAATCAGCAATGCATTTTGCTTTCCCAGAAAATGTGCTAATGAACAGTACAGTTATAACATCAAACAATCATTGCCATTTTTCTACCTTTCCTTTTGCTGTTGCAATTTTTATTTTGTTGTTTGGCACAAATGGAAGACTGGAGCAATATGTTCTTACCATCATAGATCCATCTTAAACCTAGATCTATTCAGCACCGAGAGGGATCCAATTTCTTGAGGTGTGAATTTTTTAATCGTTTACACTCGGTGCAGTAGTCACCGTTTCTAAATTCACATCGTTTCTAAATGGCTGACAAAAAATTAATTAGTTTATCACATTATGATCACTTTCTACTATTAGATGTAACGCTACATCACACATATAACACTACACATACAAGTTAGAAGATCTTCCTCATAGTATCACTTTTTACTATTTGATTTAACGCTACATCACACATGTAGCACACATGAAACACTACACATACACATTACAAGATCTCCTCTAATGCTACAAGTCCTGGCTACTTAATGAAAACTATTTACCACATATTTGATTTCCTTGGTGTAGATGTTTCCTATAATATACTCAGAAGAGTTACTTTTAGAAATGACTGTGCCTCTTAGAGGCCAGTCAACTCTAGGAACCAAGTGACCCTATGATAGGGCTAGTACAAACCAGAGAGAGAGAGATGACTGGGCTATGGTAAGGTCAATCAAAGAAATTCAATGATAGTAAAAAGGCTCAGTACAAAGACCAACCAGTAAGGTACAAGTCAAAAAAAAATAATGGGTATAAAGACTCATAACCCTTGGGACTAAGGGGGTGTACACTACCTCAAACGTAGACAAACTACCATACTTATAACCACAAGACAAAAAACATATAAGGCAGTACAAATCAAAAGATAATTCAAGATCAGTAAAAGACCCAAAAGGTAAGAGGCAAGGTACCACAAAAAAATGAAAGTACCAAATTTAAAGTACAAGTTACCACCGGACAAATAAACAACAGTGAGTGAGGACCAAAAGTAAATCAACCATTGTGGGGAAGGTACAAATAATGTCAAATATATATTGCAATAACTCCTTGTAACTACCTGTTATTTGACATGCCAAAGAGATGGAAGGTCAAAAAATGTCGAATATATGCAATAGCTCCTTGTAACTACCTCTTATATGCAATATCTCCTTGTAACTACCTCATATATGCAATAGCTCCTTGTAACTACCTCTTATATGCAATATCTCCTTGTAACTACCTCATATATGCAATAGCTCCTTGTAACTACCTCTTGTAACTCAAATAGTACCACCAAAAGGTATGATAGCAAGCAATCTTCCTAACAACTAAGGTCAGGAGGGTGGTACGAAGTGGGTATAAAGACTCATAACAATTTGGAGAAAGTGGGTGTACCTCAAATGTGGAAAAACTACCATAGTACCCACAAGACCAAAAACATAAAAGGTGGTACAAATCGCAAGATATCCCAATATTAGTAAAACACCCAAAAGGTAAAAGGCAAGGTACCACAAAAATATTATCGACAAAATGAAAGGAACATAAGACAATCGACCAAGGTGGGGTACAACCATTCATCTCTCTCTCAAATGTACCATTGTTCCATATAACTTGAAAGACCATCATCAAAGTAAATGGAAAAGTCCACACGGGTGATGTGATCATGTGGTCCTCTAGACTACTCCTACGGTCAAGCGTTAGTGGCTCCATGAAGGGGTGTTTAGTCCCTTCGGAAGACCATATAACTCAACCATCTCTAAGACCTAGGAGAAGAGGACATCACACATCATCAGATAAGTATTGGTACTACCGTGTAAGAACTCAAAAACCCTAAAGCAACCGAGCGTGCAAAAGGGGAGTTATGAAAAGACAAGGCTCGCAGGCCAAAAAAAAAGCTCAAAAAACTGTACTAGGACTGATGTCACAGTAAGTGAGCTGAAACAAAAGTGGCCAGAATGCCAACAAGTAGCACTAAAAAGAAAAATACCCTCTAAAAAGGTGAAAATGCAAGCAAACTTCCTAACTAGGAGCTGGAGACCTCGACAAATTGTATCCTTCGCAAGGTGATGAAATCCAAGTCGAACAATACGAAGTGAGAGACTGAATTTGAAGGATATCCCTCTACCAAAAGGGATCCTGGGTAAAAGAGCCCTAGTAGAAAATTCACTAAGCTACCTCGTTCATGACATGTCGAAAAAGGTTTTCGGCGCTTCTGCCTTATCACCCTTGTATCACCAGTATGGTGGCTGGAGAATACAAGGAAGACAATGATCGATGTTGCCTTAGGGCTAAGTGGAGTGCGGCATTCCACAGAATCCATCCGGTTCTCGATCTCGCAGCAGTTTAACCCTTGAAACAAGAGGCCCCTCCACAAACTGGTGTATGACCATGTCAACAAGTACAAGAGGATTTTGGTACCCTAGAGGACAACAACTATGTCTCGGATGATAATGACAAGGGGGAATTATTTGGATGCCTATCCCCAGTGTCCTACCTAACTAACAAATTCTTTTTATCCTCAAGCGAGGTTAAAGTGTGTTGAGTTAACGAGTTAAATTTTAATGGTTGTATTACTCAGTCGGGTGATGGAAGTGAAACTCGTGGTGTGATGACTGACTCAAACCATGCAAATGCATATGAATAAAATAAGCCTTTCCTTTCAATGAATGCTAGCTAAGGTAAGGAGAGAGTTCTTTCAAACTATAACCACTCTTTCACATTAAATGAATCCAACAATAACTTTCTTCTACTTCTAATGACTAAAATGCATGACAATGTTTAAACCTTAGCAAGCATAAGCAAGCATTCAGTGTAGAGTCTACGTAGTTGTATCAATTGAGTTTTTTAGTCTACATGTTGAGTCAATAAGTGTTATCATGATAGAAGTTCATGATCATAATTTAGAAATGACAGATTTAAAGCTTATGCTCACGTTTATGCTTCTTCCAATGGATTCTCATGACACGTGTAAGGTCTCAACTATCTGATTTCTTCTTGTGACATAATATCATAGCATGCTTGGATTGGGGTTGTGTGAGGGTTTAGGATTTTGGTTTAAAGGCATAAATGAGGCTAAGACATTCATCTAACCTTTCCATGGAAAATCTGGGCTAAATATGGGAAAACCTATAACACTTATCCATCATATTGTCACCCAGAAGTTGAGGATATGAACAACATTTCATATTTATCCTACGTGCAGTCGTCATACCATTGGAAATTGTAACATGCGGCCCTACTTTTGACCTTCATGCAATTGTAAACAATATTGTTTACAAATATGGGCATATTATGAGTAGCAAATATAGTGGTTTCCTATAGCAGCAACCTTAAAACCAAGTTTTATGTGTGTTAAATATTTCAAAGAGAAGTATACTCAATTTTGTAGCAACACTCTCAGGTCTGCATGTCACAGCCTTTGTTTGGCATCCCCTTCGTTACATTACAACCAAATTTTGTGTAATGATTAGCTAAAAGCATACATAGTTACAACCATCACCAAAGCATTTGATTGACACATAACACACGTTTCCAAAAACACCATAATACCCTATGCCAAATGCTTGCAGAAGAAGCTTATTCCATGTAACTACTAATTTGATGCAAACTAGATATTAAATAGAGCTCGATTCATCCCAACTCCCATCCTCACAAAACTAACCCTAACCCTAACCGAAACGCTTTGATTTTTGGAGAAAAAAATGAAAAGATTATAGCATAGTAGGATCAAGAGAGGGACTTTCTAGGTTAATTCTTTGTTTAGGGAAAGAGCAGAAGGCATATGCCATACACAGGTTGTCATTGTAATAGTTTCTTAAAAAAACTCCTCACCCATCTTTTTTGGGGACACATATTTTTTGTTGGGGGATTTTTTAAGTAGAATCAACTCCAATGTGTTATCAGATTTTTCATAATATATTCAGTTAATTTGGAAATTTAGGTGTGTAATTATGTCCATCTCAAAATATCATATGAATATGAATCTATTTAGAAATCTATGCTTGTTGCATTTGAAGTTTAACTCTAGGCTTGTCAATTTGAATTATTGCTTTGTCTTAGAAATTGTATGGAAACAATACTGTACTTTATGTTATCCTTGGAGGTAGGGCAAGTTCACTTCCGCAGATTGAGGATCATTTGTAAGCTAGTTTGAGTGATATGATTTTGACTTTCTAGATTTGAATCCTCTTGTCATCTTTAACTCCATTCGACCTCTTTTTATTCACTCCTAGTGCAATCACTCTCCTCTTCTTCTACTATAATCTATAAAGGAGAGTTGGAAGACATATTGGGGGGTTAGAATTCTTTTTGCAAAAATTACAGGAGCATATCACCTTTGTCTCTCTTCCATCTTGGACTTGATAGACTTCTTCTGCCATTGTATGACAAAGATTAGCAGAGTAGGTTGTAATTTCCTTTTACAGTATAAAATTGACCTAACATTGGCCAGAAGTGGAGATTAGGGAGTCTTTATGTAGAATGTATGTTGATTTAGGTATGAAATAGTCCATAAACCACCTAGAATTGGTTCAATAATTCCCATACTTGCTAAACAAGCTTACTTACTACTAGTTTGGGGATTAGGAAATTCCAAATAATGATGGTTATTTTTGTGGTGGAACGCAATCTTCTCTATAATATTATCTGTCCAGATAATACTTTCCCACCATTGTTTAGAACCATATAATGCTTTTAAATATGATAACTTCTCCATCCCTATAGGCAATTCCTTCAATGCTGGACACTCTCTAATCTTCAAAATACAGAGCTTGGGCAGTGTTCCTGCTTTCAACACACCTCCCTCACAAGATGGACATGCGATACTTTGTAACTCAGGCATGTTTTGCAAAATCAAGGTTTCTAACCTTGGAAATCCACTAGGCTCTTGAGAACTCCCTATCCCCGAGTGAATCATGTCGCCGGATTCTGATAATTTTAGAAATTTCAAATTTGGGAACGTCTCTAATAAAGGAAGCTCCTTGCCACAGTCTGTCAACTCTAACCTCTCTAGTTGTGAAAATTCACATATCCAATTTGGTAATGTTACAGATATGCTATTTGTCAACTGGAGACTCTCCAACTTCTCCATATTCTGCATCTCTTAAGGAAGAGTGTTATTATAGAATTATTATAACTCAAACTTAAATGCCTCATTTCCACCCACGGTCACATGATTTCATGGGCTTCACATTCTAAAAATATGGATAAAGAAAGCTTTGTGAGATATGTGAGACCCTTCAAAGCTATTACATTTGTGGAATCCTTCAAAGCCTCTCTTCTAGTACCAACATCCCACCATAATCTTTGCAATGAAGTGAGTCGAGATATCTCGGATGGAAGCACCAAACTGTGACAACCATTCAACTTAAGATGTTGGAGCTATGTAATCTTTCTTATTGTATATGGCAATGATGTTAAATACCCACACCTTGAAAGATTCAAAAATCGAACCTCAGAAAGATTGCAGATGTCTTGAGGCAATTCTTTGATGTGGGTGCTATTCAAATCGAGAAACTCTAGCAATGTGAGTTCAGTGAGACATGCAGGCACTGACTCTATACGGCTTTGGGAGAGATCTAGAACCCTTAAAGAGGTGAGTTTCATCGACAAAATTTTTTCTGGAACATTATGACTTAGCGGATTATCGCATAAGCACATGCTCACAAGTTTTGGGCATAGGAAGTCTGTCGGCAGAGAATCAATTTGATTACTGAAAAGTAATATTTTTTTGCAATACTGAGGAAAAGTGTGGGGTTGGGGAAAATATTTGAGCCGTTGGCCTGCACGGCATAAATAATTGTACTCCTTCTCGGAAATATAGATTGCCATGTCCCTAAGAACATCGTGCACTGTTATATACCTCCTTTTCCAGACATTCACAGTTTTGTTGAGAATTATGTCATGAGGAACAACCTTGTGATGGCAGATTTTTGAACTTTTTGCATTTACATATGTCGAGACTCTGTATTTAGACTTTTTAAAAGCTATCAAATTTATTAACAGACTAAAAAATGATGGGATGGTTTAGGGCCATATATAAATTCTATATTCACCATACAATATATATTTCACCCTCTGTCAAACACTAGTGATTTATTTTAGGTTTAGTGGGTGAAGGAACACAACCCGACATTGACAAATTTTACAAAGGAATCCAGGATAAAATTCTAGGGTTCTCACCAATTTGGGAGGCATTGTGTCCTTTGTGGCTCTGCGACCTTGTGCTCCTTTGCAACCTCCTCAATGAACTCCTGTGACCTCCTCAACGACCTTGTGTTCTCTACGACCTTCAAACCTCTTCTAGGCGCTTGTGTTCTCTGTGACCATCTTCGAACCTCCTCTTCTACCTCGGTAAGGGCCTCTGCGACCTTCAAACCTCCTCTTCTACCTTGGTAAGGGCCTCTTCCTTGACCTTGGAACCTCCTCTTATACCTTGGGCCTCTTCTTTCTCCTTTGGTTCCAACACGATGACCTCAGAGACCTTCTGATCCTGTGACCTTTGAAACTCCTGATATTCTACCTCGATCCTGGTTCTTGGGTCATGAGGTAAGTGAAAGATGCATGCGAGGGCTCGAGGGAAGTCATGTGATATTGTTTTGAAATGTTTTGTTATTTTTTTTAATGTTTATTATTTATATATTTTTTAATTATGTTGAAATCTTTATTTTTTATTGTCTTTTTATTATGTTTATTATGTTTATTTTTTTTACTTTTTATTTCTTTAGATATATGTATGTAATTTCGTGTGTGCATATGTAAACTTAAAATGAAGAAGAAAATTAAATTTGAAAAGAATTTTTTATTAAAAAATGTTATGACGATGTCAGTGATGATGATGCTAATGACATCGATGTCAATTGATGATCATTATCATCACCATCACCACCATCTTGATCATCATAATCATCATCACCTTCATGACAATCATTGTCATCATCATCATCAAGAACAACATCGTCATTATAAACACCATCATCGGTAATCATCATCATCATCATCATAAACACGACCACCACCACCACCACCACCACCATCATCATCATAATCATCGTCATCATCATAAACAACACCATTATCATCATAATCATCATTAGCGACGACGATGATGATGATGATGATGATAATGAAATCATCATCGTTGTCATATTTATTGTCATCATTCTCTTTGTGGCCATCATCGTCACCATTATCATCATCATCGT